>OY730478.1:45284113-45939085 GCA_963422695.1 Xylophagus ater
GTGCTAATGTTGGAGCAGCAGATAATCAGGCACCGCGTGCATCGAGTGCACCGCCTGCGCAAAATCAAGTAAATTAAAATTACATTTAATTTGAAAATGAAAATTGTCTGACCATCTAATTTTTTGACACTGTTTAGTTTATTTTATTCATCAGTTTTGTTCATGAGTTTTTGCTTTACGTTCATTCAAGTATTTTGACCAATAAAGAAGCCGACTCGTTCGGGATAGATGGGTCATAGACGCTGCCAATAGAATGAGCTCAAATAAATACAGGGTCACTTCTTATATAGTAAATCTGTAATAATGTTTGTTTGTTTGTCTGTTTGTTCCCTATAGACTCAAAAACTACTGAACCGATTTTATTATTTTTTGTTATATGTGTAGATGTCCTTCCAATTTAGAATATAGGGTACTTGGATTTTCTTTGGGAGTTGTAGGTGCGGAGGAACGATATAAAAACTGCCCTAATTTGGTCAATAATAGGCAGATTTGCATGAAACTTGGATTAACTGAAAAGATAGGATATGTCTCCATTTGGTGGGGGACCAAAATAAAAAAACGTCAATAAATCGTTTAGTGACGGGCGGATTTTCATGAAACTTGGAACGTACGTTGTAGATAGGGCAACTGAAAAGATAGGATATGTCTCCAATATAAAACCGTCAATAATTCGGTCAAATTGAAATTGAATTTATTTTCATATTTTAGGGATAACGCGATCAAACCCGCAGGCACCTGCCTAGTAATTAAAATATAATAAGCCCAACAAAGAAATTGGTTCATTTCTTTTGGAAACATAAAAATATATGAATTTCAAAAAGTTTTTTTTTATTGTTCTATCTTAAATATTGTTGGGGGGCTTTATTTGGCTTGAACATTTCAGTCATTCAATTTTCGCCTCAAGATTTTAATTGATTTTTCTTAATTCTTTTTTTCCAGCAAATTCATGGTGTAAATGGTGTACCAATTAGTGGTCGTGGTCGTCCAGCATCAGTTGATGTTGATTCACCAAATTCACTGAATGAAATTCATCATGTTATTGGACCAAATCCTGGTGTACAAGCGGTAACAAGACGTACAATAAATCAACAAGGTAAAATGTTTTTATCAATTTTTATATAAGAATATCCTGCAAATTGTATTATTCTCATTTTTTTAAAATTTAAGGTTTATCTTATGGTGATATTAGTATGGATCAAAATCATCATCAAAATTATATTGTTTCAACTGCTGCTGCTGCTGGTGCTGCTGCTTCTGGTGGTGATAATAATACATCATCAAATTGTCCATGTTCATTAAATGCGATGGTTATATGCCAGCAATGTGGAGCATTCTGTCATGATGATTGTATTAGTCAATCGAAATTATGTGTTTCATGTGTTATTAGATGAACTATTATGATTAAAGTAATTTTATAAAAACAAAAACAAAAAAAACTACAATATTTTTCTTTTTTGCTTAATTAATAATTAAATTAATTAAAACAAAAAAAATAACGAAAAATTATTTATTTTTAATCTCTGCCTTTAAAATATATCTTGTTCAAATAAAAAAAAAAAAAAAAAGTTAAAAAGTAATTTTCATGAAATATTTAATATTAAAATAATTTAAAAACAAAAATAAAAAAAAAATAAAAAACTAATAATATTAAAAATAAATGGAATTCTTTTATGAATTTCAAATTTAAAAAATTAAAAACAAAAACAAAATACAAGAGCAACAACAAGTAATAAAATAATAGACTAAAATTAAAAATTTATATATATAAATAAAATTTAGTTTTTAAACTGTGAAAGTGTTAAATTTTAAATTTAAAGAAAACAAATGATTTTATTAAAAAAGAAAAAACGAAAAAATATAACTCAACGACAAATTTTCTTCTACTAAAAACCAAACAATAAGAAATTGACTGCAAAAATTTAGATCTTTTAAATAATAGAAAAATTATAGAAGAAAAATACTTTTTTTTTTTTCTTTAAAAAAAAAACATAAAAAATTATCTTTAAAAAGGAAAAAAGAAACATTTAAAATATGATCTCTTTATACCCAAAGGATATATAAGCTTTTTTTTTTAACCCTGCTTAATGTAACCAACAAACAGTCATTGTATAGGAGGCCAAAAATGTTTTTTGCTCAAACAAAAATCAAATACCTTGGCGTTATCATTAACCGACCTCAGCGTTCGAGAAACCGGTTCGTTTCTACTGTACTCAGGGTGTAGGCATTCTTTTATTTGAAGTGTTTTACACTATGTCGAATGGACAATTTAAAATTATGATTTTTATAATTCATTTAAATTTAAATATTAATTTTTACTAAAATTTTTATAATTCACTTTTATATTTTCAATAAGTTGTCATTTTATTTTTATTTCTTAGTCGGGCATCAAATACCAAGACTTAGATTTTTAACTGTTACGAATTCTAAACGTCACGCGACAAAAAATTCTCTACCATCCAATTTAAGAATGAAGCATCTCTTAAAAATCTTTCTTGCAGAATATCAGATTTGAGAAAATTCCCTTTAATATACTTTAAAAGTTCCATGAAGAATGGATTTCGTTTTGGATAATCATATTTCATCCATTCAATAATTGAAGTGAAAACAATATCTGCTGATGTCGACAAGGTTTTTTCATGTTCTAAAATTTTGTCAAATTTTTCGAAATCCAATTTTTTAAATCTATTAGTTTTCATGAAGATCTCTAAATTTTCTAGAATCTTTTCATTAGCTACGTTTTGAAGTTCTTCACAATCGCATTCTCTAGCCAAATCCCAAATATCCAAAGAATTGTCAGGTCTTAAGTAATCTTGAAGATATTTACAGGCCTCCTCTTTTAACCATCGTAATTGCAAGAAAATTGCTATTTTTAAAACTTCACCAGCATTCGTCTCATTAATTGATAAAACACCAGAGTACATATAGTCCAGGAGAACTGAGAATGCATCAGGATTCAATTCTTCCAATTCGACTATTTCTCTTTTACATTCAAGGAATTCTCCTTGAAACATGTCTCGAAAATATTCAGAAGCCGCGACTAATAAATTTCTATGGGCTGGAAATGTTTTATTATCGATTTTTAGAGTCACATCACATAGAATATTGGCTTTTCGTAATCTATTAAATCCTTCTAAAAATTTGCATGAATGAGTTTGATTTCCAATAGTTTTTTCATTCGTTATTTTAATATTAATTGGCTTAAAAACTTCTGAACGAAAAGAAATTGTTGTCAGGGAATTAAATAATTAAAAATTTTTGGATATTTAATTGAAAAAATTTTAGTACGGTTTTATTGCTTTTTGAGAAAATTTTCAAATAAGAAACTAGAACTACCTGCGCCAATTAGTACGTGTAAAAAAAAAATGTACGGCGACAGGCGATTGTTGCTTGTCACCTTTCGGCATTCTATAGGCAATTTTTATTGATGAATTTAAGGTGACAGCTCAAACCCTATTTCATATTATTTTTGTTTCTTTTAGTTTTTAAATGTAAATAAATTAATTTAATAATAATATTTTAAACATTAAAAACTTTTTTTTTAAAATAATATTTTAAGTGTTCTTTGAATAGGCAGGCAAAATTAATGGTTTTGAATGCATCTATTTTATCATAACACTTTTATTTTTTATTAAAAAGGAAGTATTAATAAATACATTTCCATACAACACAATATTTTTTTTGACGAAAAAACAGAATATTTTCGAAATTCACAGCGGACGAAAAAATTAAATTGAGGCGATAACGAAAGTAATCGCACACTGTGATTCTCGCAAATCTTGTGAATACATTTTGATCCACATGTTTTACACATCATAAGTTGGCAATAATTTTCATTGTAATTTCTTCCATTTGGACATAAACATTTTTCTGCTATACAAGTATCTGGCCTTTCGAGCAAATCAGAAAAAGCATTTGGTTCAAGTTCCCATTCTGTATCCTGATCCGGTATAAAAATTCCTTTATATACAATTCGAGAACGGAACACATCCATATTATTACATAACTAGGTGGTAACCCGTCCTAAAACGGCCTCCTAAAAATTTCGGTTTAGAAATCACGGTAAATTAACAAAATGTATTCAAGCGTACCAGCTTAATTCGGAACATAATGGATCTTTTACCTCGTTCTCGTAACACAAGTGGCGGTATATTTCATGTCTTAAGTCGACCTATTCAGAATCCACATTAGTTACCCCGCCACACCCCGAGTGAAGATATTAAATTGATCCCATTTCCCCGGTTGGTAAAATAGCTCCCGTCAAACATATATTACTAAAGCAAAAACCTCTATAGAGTAGGGACCTAAACAACCACAGCGCCAAAGTGGTGAGAGATAGAACTATTTTATCTTTGACAGAAAAAATCCCCATGAAAACCTCCGAAACTTTGCTGAACATTGTAATCGCGTGTGACCTCTATATAAAAAGTTCAAAAGTTTCTATTGACTCCAGCGCCAAAGTGGTGAGAGATAGAACTATATTGTCTTCGGCAGAAATAGTGCCAATGAAAACTTCCACAACTGCCGAACACTGTAATCGTGTGACCTCTAAATACGGACTTCAAAAATTTGTATTGACTTCAGCGCCAAAGCGGTGAGAGCTGGAACTATATGGTCTGCGACAGAAATAATCTCCACGAAAACCTCCATAACTTTGCCGAACATCATAATCGCGTGTGACCTCTAAATACGAAGTTCCAAAATTTTATTGACTCCAGCGCCAAAGCGGTGAGAGATAGAACTATCTGGTCTTCCACAGAAATAGTCCCCATGAAAACCTCCACAACTTTGCGGCACATCGTAATCGCGTGTGACCTCTAAATACGAACTTCAAAAATTTGTATTGACTTCAGCGCCAAAGCGGTGAGAGCTGAAACTATATGGTCTTCGAAAGAAATAGTCTCCATGTAAAGTTACACAACTTTGCTGAACATTGTTATTTCGTGTGACCTTTATATAAAAAGATCAAAACTTTGTATTGACTCCAGCGCCAAAGCGGTGAGAGATAGAGCTATATGGTCTTCCACAGAAATAGTCCCCATGAAAACCTCCACAACTTTGCCGAACATTGTTATCGCGTGTGACTTCTATACAAAAAGTTCGTAAATTTGTGTTGTCTCCAGCGCCAAAGCGGTTGGAAATGGAACTTTCCCGTGTACGTCAGAATGTCCGGCATAAGAATCATGTCCGATGTATATTTCAGATTATAAATGACGTTTTCCGAAATAAGCTTTCAGGCCCCCCTTTGTAACTCCTCCGACCCCCAACCTTCCCGGAAACAGAATTTCTCCACGTTTCAAGTAATTCTCTACAACATATCAAAAAGTGTTTTTTTTTTTCCTCAACGAATTTTCTTTCCGGACAATATAGGACGGACAGAAAGAAAGAAAGAAAGAAAGAAGGACTAGCCTTTTATATATATAATGGACATTTAAAAAAATATCCTGCACTCAGGGTGAATTTGGTTAAACACCATTTATGGAACCAACCAGATTTACAACATGGCGATAGAGAATCGACATTATCGGATGACATTTTCCAATTTTATCATAATAAATTGAACAAACATCATCGGGATTCGGTTTACGTATCATTTTACTAGCTCCCCTATGACGATGGTAATAAAATGGCTAACTGCATAATTATTTTCAAAGACCACAAATTTAGAGAAAATTTCTGGTACATTTCAGGGCACACCACGATACATTTGCACTTGTCTCCAGCGCCAAAGCGGTTGGAAATGGAACTTTCCCGTGTACGTCAGAATGTCCGGCATAAGAATCATGTCCGATGTATATTTCAGATTATAAATGACGTTTTCCGAAATAAGCTTTCAGGCCCCCTTTTATAACTCCTCCGACCCCCAACCTTCCCGGAAACAGAATTTCTCCACGTTTCAAGTAATTCTCTACAACATATCAAAAAGTGTTTTTTTTTTCCTCAACGAATTTTCTTTCCGGACAATATAGGACGGACAGAAAGAAAGAAAGAAAGAAAGAAGGACTAGCCTTTTATATATATAATGGACATTTAAAAAAATATCCTGCACTCAGGGTGAATTTGGTTAAACACCATTTATGGAACCAACCAGATTTACAACATGGCGATAGAGAATCGACATTATCGGATGACATTTTCCAATTTTATCATAATAAATTGAACAAACATCATCGGGATTCGGTTTACGTATCATTTTACTAGCTCCCCTATGACGATGGTAATAAAATGGCTAACTGCATAATTATTTTCAAGACCACAAATTTAGATGAAAATTTCTGGTACATTTCGGGGCACACCACGATACATTTGCACTTGTCTCCAGCGCCAAAGCGGTTGGAAATGGAACTTTCCCGTGCACGTCAGAATGTCCGGCATAAGAATCATGTCCGATGTATATTTCAGATTATAAATGACGTTTTCCGAAATAAGCTTTCAGGCCCCTCTTTGTAACTCCTCCGACCCCCAACCTTCCCGGAAACAGAATTTCTCCACGTTTCAAGTAATTCTCTACAACATATCAAAAAGAGTTTTTTTTTTTTCCTCAACGAATTTTCTTTCCTCAACGAATTTTCTTTCCGGACAATATAGGACGGACAGAAAGAAAGAAAGAAAGAAAGAAAGAAGGACTAGCCTTTTATATATATAATGGACATATAAAAAAATATCCTGCACTCAGGGTGAATTTGGTTAAACACCATTTATGGAACCAACCAGATTTACAACATGGCGATAGAGAATCGACATTATCGGATGACATTTTCCAATTTTATCATAATAAATTGAACAAACATCATCCGGATTCGGTTTACGTATCATTTTACTAGCTCCCCTATGACGATGGTAATAAAATGGCTAACTGCATAATTATTTTCAAGACCACAAATTTAGATGAAAATTTCTGGTACATTTCGGGGCACACCACGATACATTTGCACTTGTCTCCAGCGCCAAAGCGGTTGGAAATGGAACTTTCCCGTGTACGTCAGAATGTCCGGCATAAGAATCTTAATAAGATTGCCTCAGGTCAGAATCATGTCCGATGTATATTTTAGATTATAAATGAGGTTTTCCGAAATAAGCTTTCAGGCCCCCCTTTGTAACTCCTCCGACCCCCAACCTTCCCGGAAACAGAATTTCTCCACGTTTCAAGTAATTCTCTACAACATATCAAAAAGTGTTTTTTTTTTTTTCCTCAACGAATTTTCTTTCCGGACAATATAGGACGGACAGAAAGAAAGAAAGAAGGACTAGCCTTTTATATATATAATGGACATTTAAAAAAATATCCTGCACTCAAGGTGAATTTGGTTAAACACCATTTATGGAACCAACCAGATTTACAACATGGCGATAGAGAATCGACATTATCGGATGATATTTTCCAATTTTATCATAATAAATTGAACAAACATCATCGGGATTCGGTTTACGTATCATTTTACTAGCTCCCCTATGACGGTGGTAAAATGGCTAACTGCGTAATTATTTTCAAGACCACAAATTTAGATGAAAATTTCTGGTACATTTCGGGGCACAACATGATACATTTGCACTTTTTTTCACAACAATAAGTACAAACATTGCTTCTTTTTGGATTTCTTTGGGCATGAATCCTAAAAATCCTTTATCATCTTCGCCAGTTTGTATTAGGTTATTGTAGTATTGCCATATATTTAATTCAAATATTTGTTACAATGCTTATTATTACAACAATAATTGCCTTATTTCATCATTTCTATGAATGCTTCCATATTCACTGACATCTAAGTTAGGACTGCCTTATCAATACAATTATAATTCTTTACTGTTAAGTACAGTCAAAGCCATAAAGCCCTAACTGTTCTACAGGTTAGATGTTAAAAGCAAACAATAATGCACAGATATTTCTTTTTTCTTCATGAATTTTCCCATTTTTTTAATGGATCGCTAATATTCGATTTACACAAAATACAAGACATTTTTTTACGATTTTTTTTTATTTTAACATTAATGTGGAAAACTGAAAAAGCGAAATCGCCACCGCATGGGTTCGAACTTAGCACCCTTGGTTTACTACTAAATTGACTTTCTCACTAAGCCAACGATTCCACTTCTACGAGTAATTCAGGTTCTCCACTACTTTTGTACAACTTATTTGTGTACTACGACTTTTACTCCTACAACTCGGTCATCCTGATAATACAGCCGCCCCCGGCTGTCGTCACAAACACAATGCCATCATGAGTGTAAAAGCACAACACAACAGAATTAAAACACACACTGGTTAACACAACACAATCAACTAAAGTGTTCCTTATCCCGGTTGAGCCCCCAAATTGTGGAAAACTGAAAAAGCGAAATCGCTACCGCATGGGTTCGAACTCAGGGTAGGCATTCTGTATTTTGACAGGTGATTGTCGTTTATGACCAATTTGAAAATGATCACCGCATATTTCTGCATTATGTACGGTGATCACTTTCGTTTCGCCGCAACTTAATTTTTTCGTCCACTGTAGCTGTCAGTTTTGAAAATGTTCTGTGAAAAGCAAAGAATTGTTCGTCAAAAAAAAATATTGCGTTGTATGGAAATGTATTTATTAATACTTTCTTTTTAATAATAATTTATGATTCCGTTTTTCAGAAAATATCAAAAAAAAGGACTCCATCAGGAAATTGAATTTATTTTGTGAAAGAAATGTATTTATGAATACTTTCTTTTCAATAAAAAATAAAAGTTTTATGATAATAGATGCATTAAAAATCATTAATTTTCCCTGCATATTCAAAGAACATTAACACTCAAAATATTATTAAAAAAAAAAAAAAAAAATTTTTAATGTTTTAATGATTTTATTAAATTAATTATCTTACACTTAAACAAAAGCAAAAAATAAAAGTAAAATAAAAAATTGCCAAAAACACAGACATCAACTACTAAAATTATATGAAAGCGACAGGGTTTGAGCTGTCGCTTCAAATTCATCAATATGCGGCGATATTGTTTGTTCTCAATTTGAAACTGAAAAAGTATTAGTGCTAGTGTAGACATTTCCAGTGATTAACACAGGGTCTACATTAGCCAATATTTCTGGTATACCAATTGGCTTATCAGAAATAAAATACTACCAGTTTTTTTTTACGTGGGCCAGTACTGGTATACCAATTCAGTATCTGACATGCCGTTGAACCGAGAACAGAAAATAAAAATAGCCAAAATATTGGCTTTAAAGTGTCGAATTCAATTCTGTGGCAATATCTTCCCATGCCCTTTTTTTAAAATCAATTTTTCTATATTTTTCTTCTTTTTCTCGAAACATATTTATTAATTTGATAATTTCACTTCGCAAAAATTTAGTTTCCGCCATTTTATTAAATGCAAATGTCAAAAATTGGTATACCAGTGCTGTCAATGAAAATGGTATACCGGAATTGTCATACCAGAAAAATTGGTATACCAGCAGGGTAGGGTCTACACTAGCTTTTTAGCAACCAATTTTGCTGGTATACCAGAAATATTGGCTAATGTAGACCCTGTGTAAGAGATTTAATTTTAGTGTTTTCTTTTTTCCTTTTAAAAAACTCAAAATTTATTATTTTAATTAATTAGAAAACTTAAACAAAAATAAATTTCATAATTCTTTTTTAATAATTTCTTTTCTTTTGTAAATAAAAATTCATTTTTTCTTTTCGATTTTGAATATTAGAATTTAATTAGTTTTTCCGTTTCGTTTTTAAATATTCATATTTGATTTAAATATTTATAAATATTAAAAATATTCTATTATTATTATTATTTTCTATATTTTTATGTTATATTTAAGGATCAGAAGGAAAAAAAAAGAAAACCTTTAGAAAAAAAATGTATTTAAAAGAAAAAAACAATATTAAATATTTTAGCGATATAAATTAAATTAAAACAAAAAAAACGAAAAAAAAAATCACAAAAAATATAAAATTGCTTAAAATTGAATTAAAATAAAAAAAAAAATTAAAAATTTATAAAAAAGAAAATTAAATAAAATGAATTTTTTTAAATTTTAATTTTTAATTTTTTTTTAATTAACATTTAATGTGTAAGAAAGTGTCTAAGGCAGCGATCATGAATCAAAGAATCGAAAATTACGCATTGCGTATTTCGGCCATTTTGAAAACTTATTTCGTTACGCATTAGGAGCCTTGTTATCAGATGTTTCAAGGCTCTTTTTTTTGTATTTCGTTTATTTGAAAAAAAAAAAAACATATAACTGATAAAGGATAAAAATGTTTTAAACTTCAAATATATTATACCGAGGCACGGATGACGTACACATGCGACAAAAAAAACCAATTTTAAAAAATTTAAAAATTGTTTATGCAAAACAAAAGAATATTAACGGTTATGATTATTTTAGTACAGTAAAGATGCGACTTCAGACTATCTATTTTGTCGAAATAGCGTGAATTCTTAGGGAACATATTTATACAGCGACATATGATAAAGTTTAAAAGTTCATTGAACTAAGAAATGTTTCGAGACATTTTTAATTTCTAATTTTTGACAAAAATGTATGAAAAGATGGCACATTGAGTATGTATTTATAGTACAGCAGACTAGAGGATATTTTATTCAAATTCTGAACTAACAAACTAGATTTAAATTCTTACCTCTATCATGAACAAAATTTATAAATTCTTCAATCGAATCCTTCTGTAATTGTGACAGTGTTTATCACTTTGGTCATTTTCAAAAGTGACGATTTCAAAGTAAAGCTCTTATCACTTAGAAAATGGCTTAAACCTGTTTTGAAATTGAAAATCCAATAGTTCTCGCTTGAAATTTATAATTTTCAAGTGAAAAATTACCTTAAGAAATATTCGACAATTTATTGTCGGAATTCCACTGCAGGATTTACTGCGAATTTAATTGGATTAATGCGGGAAACAGAATGACGGATTCATGGTTTTCGATTTTATGTAGTCTTATTGAAAACGTATACATTTAAAATCCATTCGACATTTAATGCGTCGTGGATTCGTCATTTTATTTAGACCTAAAGGACCCCATTTACGATATACATGCATAACATGCATTAGTGCCTGTGCATGCTAAATGACAGTGGATGGATGGGCAAGTATGCGCTATGGATGGGATATTTGCACGTACACAACAGTATGTGGAAACAATCAACGTATTACATACACGTGTCTCGTGAATGGGAGACTGTTATGAAGTTTAGCTTCTGAAACATGATAAGACTTAATATCAGGAGTCCGTCGAAATTTTAAGGCTCGCCGATTATTGAATCGATTCTTAAACTTACATTTGGCAAGAAGCCCCTCACGAAGAATAAAATTAGAAATTTAAAAAATTTAATTATTTTCATAAACACCCAATTGTGTTTTTACACGATTTCATTCGATTTAGCACGATTAAAAAAAAGTTTTTTGATTGAAATTTTAGAGAAAAATATTTTTATTAACCATAATCTTTTAGGTGAATGCGAGACGTGTCGATCATTCTACAGACAGTACAGAGGGTAAGGACGCACATACATATGTTGTCCTTACTGCATGTAATAAATTATTATACAGGGTTGAAGGATATGGAACTAATCCCGTTTTTTTCTATGTATGTATGTACTTCACGTATCTACCTTGGAAAAACAGAATTAGGTGTATTTCGGAAATTTTGAAATTCAGCAAATTCTCAAAACTCAATCTGCAATCAATTTTCGATAAAAAAAAAATAGCGTAATAAAAAAAAGGTCGCCTATTTCTTGTTATGTACTAAAATATGACTAAGTTTTCATTCGAATGTTTCTACTGATTAGGAAGATATGATTAAATACAATACGTTTTTTTTTTGTCATAAAAAAGAGTCATTAAAATCGCAAGCCTAAATTTTCTAATTATAGATCGCTGTTCGTTTTCTATAATAAATCTTTGAAACAAACAAAAAAATACCAATTTGAATTAATTTGATATTAAAAAGTTTTCTTTTTTTGTAATTCAACAAAGTCCTTTTTTTGGACATGTAAATAAAGAAAAATATATTTATTTAAACTAGTTTGAAATTAAATTAAAAAAGTTTTTTTTTTTTTTTTAAATAAGATAACTTTTAAAAGCAAAAAAAATAAACTAAAAACAAAGCACACAAAAACACATTCACGAAAAAAAAATCATTTTAATTAATAATTTAGAATTAATTGTAAATAATTTAAATATAAGAAAATTTACATAAAAATAATGAATTTTACAAAAAAAAAAAACAAAAACAAAAAAAATCTTTTTTTTTCACAAATTTTGTTTTCTATTTTATTATTTCTTTATTCTTAAATAATTATATAAATTTAAAATTATACTTATTTTTATCAGTGAATTAAAATAAAAATAAAAATTAATAAAAAGAAGAAAAAAAAAAAAGGTTTACTAACTAAATAAAAATGCAATTCTACAAAATATCAAATTTTGTTTAGATTGAAAATTTATTTAAAACAATTACCTATTCATAATGGTAGTTTAGAATTAAAACGTATCCTGCGTGCTTATTCTGAACCCAGTCATAACGGTCATAACATGTGACGTCATTCTCATAACTTTTTTCTAAAGACTAATTCGTATTCTGACGCGCTCATAACTTACAACTGACATAAAAATATATCACAAGTTGTGACCGAAAATATTTTGCATCACAACGAAATTTTAGGCGTTTTATGAATGATTAACACAGGGTCTACATTAGCTTTTATTTATGGTATACCAGCAAAATTGGTTGCTAAAAAGCTAGTGTAGACCACGCTGATATACCAATTTTTCTGGTATAACAATTCTGGTATACCATTTTCGTAGACAGCGCTGGTATACCAATTTTTGACATTCGCATTTAATAAAATGGCGGAAAATAAATTTTTGCGAAGTGAAATTATCAAATTGATAAATATGTTTTGGGAAAAAGAAGAAAATTATAGAAGGATTGATTTTTAAAAAAGGGCATAGGAATATATTGCCACAGAATTGAATTCGACACTTTAAAGCTAATATTTTAGCTATTTTTATTTTCTGTTCTCGGTTCAACGGCATGTCAGATACTTAATTGGCATACCAGTATTGGCCCACGTAAAAAAAATTGGGAGTATTTTATTTCTGGTAAGCCAGCTGGTATACCAGAAATATTGGCTAATGTAGACCCTGTGTAAGTCGTGTATTCTGAGCGCAGTCATAACATGACGTCACTGTCATAACTTTTTTCTTAACCCTGGAGGCAATCGCGACGGACGCAATAGTGCGTTGAAATGTAAATGAAATAATTACCATGAAAACTCCACAACTTTGCTGAACTGAACATTCGCAATCGCGTGTGCTCTATATAAAAAGTTCAAAAATTTGTATTGACTCCAGCGCCAAAGCGATGGGAGATGGAACTATGTCCTCCATAGAAATCTCAATAAGATTTTTTCAGATGAGAATCATGTCCGATATATATTTCAGATCATAAATAAGGCTTTCTATATTAGGTCAAGTCATTCCCCTAAAAGAGGAAATTAAATATTTGGGATTATCTCGTTACTGGTGCAAGATACATTGATTGAGGTCAGTATAAAAAATGTAGAGCGTGCGATTCTCTACATTTTTTACTTGAAATTTTTTTGCCTAAAGTTTACAGTTTCATCAATTTCTTAGAAAAACATTTTTTTAACGAAATTTCCCGCTGTTTATTAATTTTTTACCCTTATATTTTACCCCTTTGCACATTACCGTAGAAGTAGAGTAATAGAGCGCGTTCTTTTACCGCGGTATCCCCAGTAGACATAATCTACGAAGCATTCATCATGTTATTGAAGATAATTAATGATTTGACTTCTTCAAGCTTCTTGTATTCACTGATGTTCTGGATCAACAAATGTTGAAGAATATTGTTCATCAGAGATTGTGGACTTTTCCTGAGAATTTTCCTCTTGTTCTTCAGGTTCACATTGAACATTTTAAGACCGCCTTTCTACAAAAGCATTTTGTACCCCCCTCCTTTTTTACATTTACATGAAATGCCTTTTAATAGAACTTCAGGTGCAGGATCATCGTTCATCATAAGTATTGGAGTAAGGCCAAATTTTCTACTCTTCAATCCCCAATCAGTTGTAAAATTATGCGTGTAAAAATAAAATATTAGCTACAACGTCACTGTATTTCAAGCTACGAGGAGAGTAACTACAGTGGCGTTGTAGCTGAAAATATTTTATCACGACTTATCAAATATAAAGTTTCCTATACCTTTTGTAAGCTGGAGCCATTGTTGTGACTATTTATATATTGTATATAATCAGAAAATTCCATTACCATTTGCCAGTACCAAGCAGCACACTCTGACAAACTTTGTCAGTAGCCACCGACAAGATAACCCACAGCTTTAGACTGGACTCGTCCACTTCAAATTTAACAGGTATATAAATTTAATTTTAAATTAAAATCAGTTTTAAATAATTTTATATAATATATATATTTTTATAGATAATATATTTTATTTTAATTTTTTTTTTTTGTTTTGCAATTTTATTATATAATTTGTTTTGTTTTTTTTTCACATTTAAAAATGGATGCCTAAAAAAAAGCACATCTAAATCCTAAAAATTTATTATTTTATCTTTTTCTCATATTTATTTTTTTTAAATTCTTTTTTTTTTTTCTCCCCGTTTTTAAATAACAATAATTTTGAATAATAAACAAAATTTAAATAATTAAAAAAATTTCCAAAAAAAAAAAATATTAAAAATAATTAAAAATACGAATTAAATTATTTAATTTTCCAAATTAAAAATAAACGAAAAAAAAAAAACACAAACAATAATAATAATAATTTTTGATGGCAAAGAAAATATTAATGAATAAAATAATATTTTATAATTTTTGTGAAGCGTTATCGAAATATATAAAGTATTTTTATAGAATTCTTTCATGAGAACGAATTGACAATTTCTTGATAAATTGTTTGAACTTCAGCCATAGCACCATTACCAATATCACCACACATCAATTGTTTCGTAATGGATGGCACTTCACGATGTCCCCATTGTTTTAATTTTGTTATTTGTTCATTTGTTAATGGATGATCATACATTCGAGTATTCATAGCTGGACAAAATAATAATGGTTTATTTAGATCCCAAGCACGTGTTGTACAAAGTAATAAATTATCACAAAGTCCCTGGTGGTGGCGGTTTGGTGAGTTTTGGTGGTGTTAAAAAAAAAAAAAAAGACAGAAAACTTAAAACTTGATATTTCATATTTTCTTTAGTAAATTTCTTACGGTTGCCATTTTTGCTAAGGAATTTGCATCAAGCGGTGCGATTACCATTAAATCAGCCCATTTACCTAAATCAATATGTAATACAGGATCACCACGTTTATCCCACATTTTCCATTCATCTTCATCGGTAAATATTTGTATACCAAGCGGAATATCTTTGGAATCGAAAAAATGTTTCGCACGTTCTGTAACAATAATTTTAATCTGAAAGTGAAAAGAGGAAGAAAAAAGAAATTTTTTATATATTATTTAGTTTTATTTGTATCAGAAACAGGTTGGGGACAACTATAAAAAAACTTCTCTTGACTCATCCTGGATACTAAAATTCCTAAGAGAAATAGGCCTGGGGGAGGTACTCTAGAATGGTAAGTTATCCTAACTACTGCACTAAAGAACAGGGGATACAATAGATCTTAAAATTCGCAGTAAGAGAACACCCTAGAAACTTAATCTTAATCAAAGAACTTTGAAAAACCCAAACTAAATATGTACTTTTCTTAAAAGCTTTACTTTTTCCAAAAACACAAGTTAAATGGGAGGTTTAGTTAGCTAAAAGATCACAGATACTAAAATGAAGGTCGATTTTTATATCATCTTTGAATGACCAAAGAACCAGACGATGACGGAGAAAATATTTTGCTTTCTTCCCATAGAATGGGAATCCGATTTTGATGAAATTGAAAATGTAAGTCCGTTATTTCTTAACTCGATTTGGTGTTACATTTCAGAAAAATCGGCCGAAGGGAAGCCAAGTTATAAAGCAAAAACTAGGGTGACCAGAAAGAAAGTTTTTTCATTTTGTCTGAATCATCTAAAAATGGATCTAAACCAAGCGAATGAGAAAGAGCTGATATTTGCGACTATTCATTGATGTTTCCATTCCCCACGGATTATGAATGACTAAGAACTTACCCTTAGTGAGACGTCTACACCAACTGATTCATTCGTTTTGCTTTTGTTTCTTGGCGCTTGGTTTGGATGTGATTTATATTATATTATATTAGATATTATTCAGTCTATGACTGAAACATTTATTCCTCACAAGATATAGCCAATTATTACAGTGTAGAATGGTCTAATTGATTAAGACCGCGACCCCGCCCTTAGAGACTGATGAGACACGGGTTCAAAACCAAGTCTCGGTTTTCTACTTCTCTTTGCCTTTGCCTTACACTATCTATCAATCAAATTGTATTATTGAAATCGAATAAAAGTGTAGGCTGGTAGTCTTTTTTCAATACTTAAATTTATCTTAAAGTCTATCATCACATAAAATGATTATTCTTGAAGTGAAAATATGTTAATTTACTTATTAAATATTATCAAAGAGATATCTATTGTGATATGTGCACGACACTGCTGCCCTAGTCTAAAAGACAGTATCTTAGAAATTGTTTGATTTCAGATTTACCAGATTTAAGTTCTTATAAGTATAATAACGAAGCTGGTTTTTTCTTTTTGTTGGAAAGAGTGCTATATTCTATAGCTTCTAGCGTAGTACTGAAAATACACAGTATATTAATCTCAAATTGGTGATATTACGTTTTAGACTAGAACAACAAAATTATAGCATATGGAAGTCGATCTAAAATAGTGTATTTTATTGTATACGAGGACCGATTGTACCTCCTCCTGAAGGGTTGTTTGAGAGGCTAGATCTCTCCCGAACTGGTTAGTTCTCCTAAGGAAGGTCAGCATCGTAATTAGGTCCAAGTTAGCTAAACCCTCCTTAAGACAGAGTGCATGCACTCAGTGTAGCAAGTCTCATTCTGGAAAAGGCTGAACATTCACCGAAAAAATGTTCTGCTGATTCATTTTCCTCCAGACAGGCTCTCGACCACCCCCATTTTCCATATGTGTTCGTTCAGGGAGCTATGCTAGTGACTAGACTATATTGTATATAAAAAAGAAACAATTTCCAAATAACTTACCACAAATTTAAAAGGTGTTTCACTATCTAGAAGTAATTTAATTAAAAGTGGTAATTTTATTGTAGCAACACTTCCGGTACAACCGATTATAATATTTTTAGTTGGTTTACTCATTTCTATTTCCTTTATTTTTGTTGTCTTGATTAGAAATAAATTATGAATTTTTGCAGAGAATTTTCTTTTTGTTTATGTCGTTTTTTTTTCTGTTTTGTTTTCTTGTATTCCAAAATCAAAGAATGAAGTATTTTTTTTTTTAAATACTTTTTTTCTTCGTCAAATAAAATATATTTTCTATATATATTTTTTTTTAATATATAGTTTTATTTCTACAATAAAAAAAAGAAGCAATGTTTTTCTTCTATAACCAAAAAAAAAAAATCGAAAGATTTCGGTTAATTATTATTGTTTCTGTTCGTTTTGGTTTTTCGAATTTTCAATAAAACCTAATTTTGACCAATCTTCTTTTGCCATCAATTCATTATCCATGCGACAATTTAAATAATTTTTAGCTTCGTTACGACACTTTGAATTATTATCATTATTCTGATGTAAACAATGCATATAATGTAACATTAGTTTTTTGCAAATATTTTCATGATCCAATGGAAAACTTCCTTTGTCCGGTGCTGTTGGTGTAAATTTCTTCTGACTGAATGTATGTGATGCCATAACCTTTAATTTCCGGAAAGGAACAAGAAAAAAAGAACCAATAAGAAAAAAAATGATTTTTCTGAGTCATTCGTTATTCATTATTATTAAGAAATTTAGTAAATTTTTGTGTTTTTTTTTTTCTGTATTCAAATTCAATTTTTTTTATTGTATTTTTCTTTTTTTTATTTAACCCGGCTTACCTGTCAACATTTGACAATCACTTTTTCACTTCTGTCTGTTAATTTTTTTTTTCTGGATTCTTCTTCTTCTTTATAAATCCGGCAACAGGTTAACAGAATAGAAATATTATTGAAATATTGATGATACCAGCCAATGCCAGCATCGAACTCAAATGTATAAACATTTTAGAAATTCATTTGCGATAGTAAAATAATATTTTGTGAGACGACCAATTCAATTATTGCTTTAATTAAATAAAACTAAAAACAATAGAAATAATAGAAAAACATATATTAACTAAAAATCGGCCTATAGCCGATGCCCTATAACAGAAATGGGACAGAAAAACTGTCAAACTTAAGGGTTTCCTGCATAACTTTGGTTTTAATTTTTCAATTTTGTTCTAATTCGCAAGTAGCCTAGGCCCTAATAGCATAAATTTATGCTTCAAATTTTTTTCAAATTGGTGCATTAGTTTTTAAAGTATATTCAAAAAAATTTATGAATAGACTTATTTTCTCCTACGACTATTTCTTTATCTACTACCCTTGTACCGATTTTATTGAAATTTAGTTCAATATCACCTATTTATGTAGTCAATGTATGGAAATATTTACTATTTAATAAAATTGGTGTTCACACTTTCCAATTAAAACCGAAAAACCATAAAAAACGACGGAAGTTTCTAGTCATCTTGGTTTTTGCTTTATAACTTCGCTCCCCCTCTGAGGCCAGACTGTGTTATATTAAGCTCTGATATTAAGGTGTATCATGGATAGGGAAAAAGGTTTACTGAATCATAAACTTCATACAGGTTTATAGTTAATTACTAATTTAAATTTATGTCAAGATACAAATAATATGCCATATTATTGGATTGCTCTATTACTATATTCAATTCGTGTCCACAAAGAATATTAATTTGGGCAAGAGCGCGAGTAATGTTTGCTTCATTCGTAGTTGGTTTATCCGCGTAGACTTTTAAATTCTCGTAACCCCAAAGAAATAATTCAGAGGTGTGATATAACACGATCTGGGCCGCCAATTCACCAATCCAAAACGTGAAATCAGCTGCTCACAGAAATTATTTCTCAACATGTCCATTGTTTCGCTGTATGGCTAGTAGCGCCGTTTTGTTGGAACCAGATATATTATTGACATTACGGGCTTGAATTTCAGGTAGCAAATACTCAGTTATCATAGCGCGATAGGGGCTGCCATTGACGGTTACGTTAGGACGACCCTCATTTTTGAACAAATATGGACCGATGATTCCGCCAGCCCAAAAACCACACCAAAGCGTGGATTTTTCTGGATGTAACGATAGCTCTAGACACTTTTAGGGTTGTTCATCAGCCCAAATACGGTTATTTTGCTTATTAACGCTAAACAAAATTCTGCGATAAAACAGCGGAACATCAGTAAGCTGTTCAATAGCTCATTTGAAGACGCTGTGCCGGTGTAAGTCTTTCTATGATGATGACTACTAAGTCAAACTGCAATGACAGCTTTACACTATTCCAGGGTGATATGTAAAAAAATCCCGATTTAAAAAAGTAACTTACGATGAATCATCCGTTATATAAAAAAAGTAACTGGAGGTGGACATCTACTCTTATCAGCACAGCAGTTATACTACACTGCTGATATGTATAGACGCAATTTTTCTTAATCTAGCAATCAAGCCCGCAGGATTATTGTGCTTTTGACTCCATTTACTGGTTAGTGAAATTCTTTTCGCAACAATCCTTTTGACGTCGTTTTGCAGTTTAGCGCAAATTATCAATATGTATTTGAACTGTTCCACTAAACAATTCTAGCAGCAAATCCTCTCGATCTGATCCTTGCTTCTAAAGAAGATTTAACGATTTCCATACTTCTAGATATTTTTTTTTAAAGTACGTTTGTTTCATTCTTTTTAATAAACCAAAATATTTTATTACTAATTATTTCGAAAAGATTTATGGCCAACAAAAAACTTCGTATCACTTTTTTTTTAATGAAGCTTAACTACCTATTTTCTCGCGATTAAAATTAACAATAGAAAAATCAATATTCTTATTCCTCGAAACCGAGATATTATTAAATGATTCTCATTAAAGATGTAACATGTGGTAATATAATTTTCTCGTCTTCTCATATTTAGAACAAGTCCTTTTTATTCTAAACATTCTGAAATTCCTTTTTCACAATAAAATAAACATAAAAAATAAAGAATAAACAATAAACATTTTGTAGTGCTGTAGTTTTAAGTGGACACTAAAAAACATATCTCAAACACATGCTTACTTTTCTGGATATACTGTTGTCCATATCCCTTGTCGTCCATTAAATGGACACCATAAAACTTGCAGAGATAATTGAAGAACGAATATTTTATATTGGAAGAACTTATAGGAGAAGATAAGTTGGACATATGGATTCAACAAAAATAACATTTTTGATGGAATTTTTTACCGAAATAAAAAACGTAAATAAATTTCAAAAAATGTTTATAGTACAACCTTTGGGAAGAATGGTTTCAAATACAAAGGATTGATAGTTAAGATTAAAGTGTGTTTTGTCATCAAAAATATGGATTACATTTACTACATTTAGGTTCTACTTTCTTTATTCTCATGGACACCTTTAGATATTGAACATGTAAGTTTGACTACTTATTTAAGGTGCTACCACTGATAAAATAACTAGATATACTATTTAACACCCAGGCGAAATATGAATCACTAATAATCCTTCTTCAATTCGCAATCGTACGTACCTTTTAAAAGCTCGAGTTGGTAGTTAGAAATAAAAGGTTTACAATTTAAGTATATAAATTTATGAATAATACCTTCAAAAAGTTTGTGGGTAGGAATTATGGAAGATTCTTTCTATAAATTTGGAAATTTTCCCATTTTAAGAGATTTCTGAAAAATAACAGACAGAGGACGTGTGGGGATATTAATACACTTTTTCACAATTACTGATGGAATTCCATCCGGCCCACATGATTCATTGATGTGATCAACCGCCGTGGATTCGTCAATATATGTATACATTAGGAGTCGTATAGATCAGCGGATAACACTTTGAAGTCGTTAAATAAAGTAATGTACATTATTAAGTCTGCTACATAACGCATAGTTAAATACTTTTTCCAAGATTTGCTCCTACTGTTACGTAATGATCGTAATTCCCCGTTGAACCATGGTGGACAAGATAATGAATTCTTTTGAAAAATTTGGGAACCCAGGAACTATTGTATTATTTGGCATTTTCACAAAAAAAAAACGAAACCAATTTAATATAGTCTAGTAAGTGCATATTTAATGAATTCAATTTGATTAAATTTATAGCTTTTATGCCCTATAGTAGGTACTACCAAAGGATTTATTAGTTTCATCACTATATTTGTAACACATCGAAATAATCGTCGTAGAAAGGTTTCAAGGATATGGTTGTGTAAAGAATCAAAAGTTATATCGAATTTTGTATATCCGTCCGTCCGTGTACAAGATAACTCAAAAATGCGTTATCCGATTTTGATGATATTTACAATGTGAGTTGGTCATTCCTTAACTTGATTCAATATTGCATTTCAGCCAAATCGGCCAAGGGGGAGCAAAGTTATAAAGAAAAACCTGGTTTTTTCTTTATATCTTTGCTTTGTGACTAGAAAGTTTTGTCGTTTTTTTGTTTAGGGTTTTTCAGATTTAATTCGAAAATTTGTGGAGCAATTTTATTTAAATTTTTTACATGGGCTAACTATATAAATATACGATAGCATGTTAAATTTCAATAATATTGGTCCAAGGATAGTGGAGAAAGAAATAGTCAAAGGGTAAATGTGCCTGTTCACAAAGTTTTTCCGATGTATTTAAAAAACTAATATACCGATTTCAATAAAATTTGGAAGAGATAATTATGTTATTAGGCTCAAGCCTAGCTCTGAATTAGAACGAATTCGAAAAAGACGAAAAAAAGTTAAGGGGATAAAACCTTGATATATTAGTAGTTTTAATTCTTCTTTCTCATTGAATTATAGATTTGTTAAATACGAGTCTCATTCCTACCATAGCGTATCAAAAAAAGGGTTATAGACCGATTTTACGTTATTGTTTTTAATTTGATTATGATATAAAGAAACAGTTCACTGCACCCAAAGAGATCGATAAAATTAATAATAGTAATTTCTTTAGAAAAATAATACTAAGTCTAACTATTACGTGTTTTCTTCAGTTTAGTGTAAGTACCATAGTTTTGGGTAAACAACGCAAAATATTAAAAATGAAAAAATATTATAATCGAATTATTAATTTTATAATTTTGATAACATATTATTATTGTAAAATATTTGGTTTAACAGCGATCAAATATGATCGCGAAAAAATGGAAGTGATTATATCGAAAAGATCAATAATTTATTCGACGATCGGTAATATTTTCATAATAATAACGATGCCATTCACATTGTATCATCTATTTTTTGGATATGATTTTTTCAATACAAAACTTACAGTAATAACAGTGACGATTTTTAATTTTCTTATAATAATAACAGCAATTCTTATGAATTTTCTTGTGAATTTTCTAAAAAGACAAAAATTTCTACAAATCTTTAATGAATTAATAACACTTGGAATATATTTAAATAAGTTTCTGGCTAAGAAACGTTTAAATCATAAAAATCTTCTTATTTTAATATTATTAAGAATTTTCGCTATTATTTTTATAACAATTTCATCATTTTTAGTTGTTTCAAGTGTAAGCAAATCTTTTAAAAATTTATTAATGAACACTTTTTCATATATTTATTTACATATACTTTTTACAATTAGTAATGTTTATTTTATTGGTATTAATTTTATATCATATTATTTTAATATACTCAATCAAGAACTTGTACAAGTAATTTTTGAATTTAAAGAAATTTCAAAATCAAATAGTAAAAGAAATTCTTATAGAATGCAAAAGTTCTGTGATCTAAGTGATCGGATCGATGAAATTGCATTTCTATATAATCGTAATTATAAATTAACAAATGAATTTAATGGTTTATTTCAAATTCAATTATTATCAATAATTTTGTGTACTTTTGTAAATAATCTATCTGGAATATTTCATCAATACTTATTGGTAGAAAGTGATATACATAATTTGATCGAGTTAACAATTTATATGATTATTGATGTTATATGGACTAGCATTGATTTGTATTTAATCATTTATGTTGTTGATAAAATGATAAAGACTTCAGCAGACATGAAGAAATATCTTACAGAATTTTTAGAATTGGACATCTTTGATGAACGTCTTGAGAAAAGTGTAAATTTTATTTCAATTTTAATATCAAATTTATTTAACTTTTTAAATTGTTTTTATATTTTTTTTTAGATTGAAATGTTCAACATTCAAGTGATTAATGAGTGTCTTCAATTTAAAATTTGTGGATTTTTTTATGTTGATAAAGCACTTATTTTTGCACTCTTATCAGCCGCATTACAATATTTAATTTTACTTATACAATTTGAAGAGGCATTGTAAATGTATAGTAAACTTTATTTTAAGAAATTTATATATTTTAGAATTTAATTTTTAATAAATCAAACCTAAGTTTAAAGATTATTTTCTTCTTTTATGTTACTTGGTGTAACAATACGCTCTACTCAACTGTCCTTAACGATCACTACCATGATAAATTCAATTAGTAGAATCTTTACTAGTTGAATGATACGTGTTATAAGAATGAAAAATTGTTAAACGAATCCTTAGATCAGTCACAGATAAAAATGATTGTCGAAAACTAAAGGGTGTCCCAAAATTCACGCAAGAAGTAATTTTGATAGAAAACACAGGTTTATAACTAAAAATTGTAAATTTTTAATCGATTCATAAAGTATATAGTATAGGGTTATGTATGGAATAGCATACCGTCTGCACTAAAAGAAGTCCTAGGGCGGCTTGTAAATATTTCATACATTTTCTCCATGTAAAGAAAATCTTTTCTGCATCTCCCACTTTTATTGTCATTTAATTTTTACTTCGAAACAGTGCGCTTTTAATTTTTTGTATTTTAGAGCCACTTGCTCTACACTTTTTACTATATTATATGAACGCAAATGTTCACAAATGTTATTAAAAATGTCTTTATTGCAAACTGTAGCCCCAACGTTAATTCATTTTCACTTTTTTGATAAATTAAGGCAATTTGTTATTAAAAACTTAAAAATCGCAAGATTTTTCCATTTGAAATAAAATCGTTAGATTATGTTTTGTTTTGGTCCAAAGCAGTTTATGCGCCAACACCATACCAGTTAGGTTTCATTCGTACCAAACTAATGGAACAAGTTGGACAAAGTTTATGTGCAGATTTTTTTGGTCCAAACGTACTGGTTCGGTCTGCACATAAACGTGCTGACAGAACACATATGTCCAGTACTTTCCCAATAGTTAGAAAAAGTAGTGTAAAAAACCTGAACAGCGTAAGAATGAAGGAAGAAAGGAAAGGAAAACGTATCATCGGACGAAAGCAGATATGATTGAGAAAAATTAAAGGCTGGTCCGGATTAAGAATTATATCTGGTCCAACCAGCAACATATAGAATACACCAGAATAATCTCCAACATTAGTAGTGTGAAATAAGATATGTTCACCAACAACCAATAATGGATAGGTAGTACAAAAAGAAGAAGTCGTACTCGAACGGAAATTCGGACACTGAACTAAAATTATAATAACATTTGAAGGCAGTTACATTTTTTTTTAAAGAAATGTATTATAAATAAATTGAATTATGTAGATTACACGTTTATAATAATACTAAATTAAATGTTTTTCTTTTTTTTTAAATAGTCAACAAAAATAAATTAAATACCTATCGTGTTTTCAATTTAGTGTTCATTCGGGCGGTATCCAAACACCGGCTTTTTTTACGTAACCAAGCTTTTTTAAATGTTCATCAATTGTTGTTTTAGATGAATGTAAACGTTCAGCAAGATCACGTACAGTTATCTGACGATCCATATCAACTAGTGCTATTAATTCTTTATCATTAATATCTGTTGGTCGACCAGAACGTGGTGCATCTTCAATGGAAAAATCACCAGAACGAAATTTTGCAAACCATTTCTGACAAGTACGTTCTGTCGGTGAATCTTCACCATACACAGCACAAATCTTTCTATGTGCATTTGCAGCTTTTTTACCTTTCCGAAAATAATAAAGTAAAATATGACGGAAATGTTGCTGATTTCTATCTTCCATCGTTAAAGTGACGCCAAATAAACACAAATTGACATTTAAAAATAACAAAAACAGAGTTTAACATTTCTTATACATATGCACAATTCAAAACCAAAATCGAATTAAAACCCTCTATATGTGAGAATCGAAACCTGTTTCTGGAAAATTTAACAATTTTAAAAATTAATAGATTCTTAACAATAGAAATATAGAAATTAAAACTATATTAATTAATAATATTTTTAAAAACGATTTTATTCGAAATCAATAATATACTTTAACAAGTGGTTGTCTTGTTAGAATGAAAAAAAAAAATAAAATAAAAAAAACTACCTGTTACTAATAACTTGTAGCGCATATATGTCAAATTTTGTACTAAACTTTAGAAAATACTGGGTAATTTTCAAGTTGTGTCAATTTTTAAAGGAAATTTGTTCCAATAAGATAGAACGAAATAAGAAATATTTCTTATTCGCTCTATCTAACATGAAAAACGTCAGAAATCCGCCGAAAAAAAAAATTTCCTTTAACTGTCATGTTTCTTACTCATCCATTTTATACGAAATTCATGCGATAGTATTAATATTTTGACATTTCCTTCTGTAAATTTATCACAAAACACTCATGTTTTACGCACGGGGGCAGCAGATTTTCTAATGTCGAATTTGTGAATTTTATTTTTATTCTTTTTTTTAAATTATTTATTATTTATATTATAATTTTTTTTTTTTACTTAACCGGAAATCGAATAATTAATCCAAGTTTTTTAATCGGTATTTTTATTTTTGGAATATTTTCTTTCGGTATAATTGTTTTATAAAAATAATAAACGCAAGAATTTCTTCGTAAACTTTATTGCATTTGTAGTTGTTGGTTGGAGGTTTTTTTTTTTTTTAAAGTGAATTTTTTGTGTTTGATAAAAAAAAGAAATTAAAGAAATATATTTTAAATAATATTTTTGAAAAGTTCAATAGTTTATGAAAATAGAAATTAATAATTTAATAATATAAAACGGAACAATTTTGGATTAGAGTGCCTTCAAATATTGTGCCTTATTTTTGGTGCGTTCATTGCACTTTCAAAAACACATTTTTTTGTACTTGCGGAGAAAAAAAATAAGGAAAAAAATAAACAAATTTTAATATTTAAAAAAAAGAAAACAAGCATTTTAAGATATTTAATACGAAATTTAAATAATTATTAAAATAATTACTTAGAATATAAAACAAAAATAAGACCAGTAAAAGAAAAACAAACACGTAAGTTGACTTTCGTCATAATCAGTTAGAATTTCGTACTTTTTTTTTTTATCTAATATTTTTATTTTTGTATTTTATAGGATTTTTCCAACAAGATATTATATTTACAAACTTATCAGTTTCCCAAAAAAAAAAATATACCGAATTTTTGTCTACCAAATTAGAATATAAAAAAGATTGCGCGGTTCGGTTTTTTCTTTGGAAATTCTTGTTTACATAAATTTCATAATTTATTATGGCCCTATGGTAGGAACTACCAAAGGGTATATTAGTTTGGTCACTCCATTTGTAACACATTGAAATATTCATCCTAGAAAGGTTTCAAGTTGTGTAGGGAATCATGAGATATATCGAATTTTGTATGTCCGTCCGTCCGTATACAAGATAACACAAAAGCGCGGTTATCCGATTTTAATGAAATTTAGAATTTGAGTTGGTTCTTGATTAACTTGACTTGGTATTATATTTCAGCAAAATCGGACCAGAGGAAGTGAAGTTACAAGTCAAAAACCGTGGTGACCAGACAATTTTGTCGTTTTTTTTTTTACAGTTTTTCAGATTTAATTGCAAGATTTGTGAAGCAATTTTTTTAAAAATATTTCCATGGGTTGACTACATAAATAAATGATACTCTTTTAAATTTCAGTAAAACTGATCCAAGGATAGTGGACTACCTAAAGTTTTTTCGATGTTCTTTAAAAACTAGTATACCGATTTGAATAAAATTTGCAGCAACTATTCATGGTATTAGGCTCCAGGCTACCTGTGAATAAGAACGAATTTAAAATAAAAGAAACTAACCTTGAAATATTAATAGTTTTCGTTAATTTTTCTTGGAGATAATTCATAGAATTATATATTTGTTAACTACGAGTCCCATTTCTACCATAGGGCATCAAAAAATCCGCTATATATCGATTTTAATTTATCAAAATCCGTTCTACACGCTTGAAAGCATGTTTTTGTCGCCCTTCTTCAACATTAAATAAAAAACGCTTACAAAATAAGTTACAATTTCGTAAATTTTTTACGCTAGCTTTTTAGATAAAAACCGAAAAATAGGAAATCATGTAATTTGTAATTACTTATTGTCTCTTTTTTTTGATATTATTTCACCGATTACACAAATTCAATTAGAAGAGAAAACTCGAAAATATACAAAATATAGAAAACTTAAAATTGGCTTAAGCCCGATTTTTTGATGCTCTATGGTAGAAATAGGACTCGTTGTTATCAACGTTTTTGTACTAGTTCAATGTATTAGCTCGAAAGTCGACATTTGACTATAATAGTCTAACTAGTAGTTAAAATTCGATTCTACTTTGGGGAAAAAAAATCAGAATATATCGAAAAATGCAGAAACCTAAAAATGTTGCATTTTTCAGGTCACAATTTTATTTTCATGCGAAAAACGAAAATATCTTAAAAATATTTTAATGTTTTTTCTGTATAATTTTAATTCCCTTTCTTTGAATTTCCTTTAATTTACAAAAAAGGCTCCATAGAAATATATTAACTGGTGCTTTAGTTTCGAAATGGTCACTATTTTATCTTCTCGCTCGTTTACTTCAAACGATTCCAGTTTTCCAGGTTTCGGTAATAACTCGTCATTCAATCAATCCATTCCAATCCATTTAACGTCGATTTTTAGATTCTTCTCTATCCGGTCCACGTGGTACAGAAAATAAATATCTCAACTAACACATCTGAGATGTGACATCTCTATGCTGGGGCCCTAATAGCTTAAATCGATTTGGAAAATGTTTTTCAAATTGATATAACAGTTTTTGAATTATATCTGGAAAACTAAATAAAAGAAAACGAAAGAAGTTTATTGATAGACTTATTTTTTTTCCTACAATATTATTTCTTTCTCGACTATCCCTAGACCGATTTTGCTGAAATTTTACATAGTATCGACTATTTATGTAAGCAACATATGTATTTAATTTAAATGAAATTGTTGCACACAGTTTCCAATTAAATCGGAAAAACAAAACAGAAAAAACAACAAAACTTTGTGGTCACCCTAGTTTTTGGTTTATAACTTCGATCTTTCTCGATCGATTTTGCCAAAATACAATAACAAATTGAGTTAAAAGTCGATGCATATGGTCAAATTTAGCATCCGTCTTTAGAATGACAAACTAGATTGGATGAAAAGTTTGTTATAGTTTCTGGGTACCTGTGATCAAACTTTTCATCCGTCTTTTCAACAGTATTTCAATGAATTTGTTGCTAAAAGATTTGATGTCATTTTTGCATACACACGAGCCGTATTGACTGACACATTATTTGTACCCAATGGGTTTTTCGTAATTCAATCATGTCAATACTTTCGTTAAGTCTTCAGTTAAATTTTCCGTCAAACTTTTCATCCAATCAAGTTTGTCATTTCAAAGACGGATGTTAAATTTGACCATGTGTATCAGTTTTATGGAATAAACAATCCATATTATAAATTTCAATGAAATCGGACAACGTGTTTTCGAGTTATCTTGTACCCGGACGGACATAATTCTCCGATGATTATTTCTATACGTTAGAGATGTATACCCTATGGTAGTATCTACCATAGGGCATAAAAATGGGAATTCGAAAATGAATAACATAAAAATTATTTAAAATATAGACAGACGGATTTTTTTTCTAGTATATTGATGATGAAAAACGCGGTTGAAAAGTGGGGGATTCCGATGAAAAAAAAAAAATAACAGAATGAAAATGTGTGATTCATATTTAGCCAACACAAGTCAACAAATTAATAGGTTTTGCAGGTGGTGGGACCGGTAAAATATGAGTCGTTGTTTTTCTTTTTCTTTTGTATTGTCTACAGTCAGGTATTTTCATTTCCAATCAATTCTTATGGTCAATCGATTGTTATTCGAGTACTGTTTATGTATTTGGAGAAGAATAAAGAAAAAAAAACGATGTTGATAAACGCATTAACCTGAAATTAAATGAAAAAAAGAAAGAAACTTATTTTCTGTACTTTTATGATAAAAAAATAAGAAATAAATATTGATTAAGAATATTTTCCAGCTTTTCATGAAAGACTATAAATACCTGCTGTTGAGGAGAAATTCTTAAGAACGATATTAACATTATTTTATGTTAAAAATTCCGATTCTTATTTCCATTATTCCTAAAGTAAAGAGTTTATATACCTCTTTTTATACCCTACGGTATTTATTTCACAGATACTGGAAGTTTAAGCCCAATTCTAATATTTTCCTGATGAAATTCATATTTTAATCGAAAGCAGTTCAGAAGTTAAATATTGATCCACTATGCAGTGATATTTGGTATCTTGCGGAACGCTTTTGTTTGAAGAATACTGTACTAGTGTTATGTCATGCTTTTACTTTAATAGAATCTTTTATGCCTATGGTAGGTACTATCAAAGGGTATATTAGTTTTGTCACTAAGTCTGTAACGCATAGAAATAATCATTAGAGAGCGGTTTCAAGGCTATGAATGTGTAGAGAATCAAAAGTTATATCGATTTATGCATGTGTACAAGATAACTCAAAAACGCATTATCCGATTTTGATGAAATTTACAATGTGAGTTGACTCAATTTAGTATTACATTTCAGCAAAATCGCCCCAGGGTGAGCGAAGTTATTTAGCAAAAACAACGATGACCAAGAAAATTTTTTTGGTTTTTCACATTTAATTGGAAATTTTGTACACCAATTTTATTGAAATTTTTTACATACGGTGGCCTACATACATAGGTAATATTGTGCTAAATTTCAATAAAGTTGGTCTGAGGATAATGGGGTAAAAAATAGTCGTAGGAGAAAATAAGCCATTTCATACATTTTTTAATGTATTTTAATAACTAATATACCGATTTGAATAAAATTTCCAAAATAGATTTATACTATTAGGGCCTAGGCTAGCTGAAAAATAGAAATTTATAAAATTTGAAAAGTAAGAAACAAAGTTATGCATAGAAAACCTGGAAATATTATTAGTTTTGGCTGTTTTTCTGTCCCATTTCTGTCATAGGGTATCAAAAAATCGATTATAGGCCGATTTTCAGTTACTATATGTTTAAATTTAAAAGGTTGTCTTAGGACCTAATAGAACCAATGAGCTTTAATGGGTTATTATGTTATTATCATTATTTACACTGTTGAGTCCAACAGTCTAGTCCTACTAAACTAATTTCTAAAATCATAACTGATTTTAAATGCTAAATACATAAAAAGGCGTTTGAAATGTCATTACTTTCCACTATGAATATCTCTATGCTAAAATAGAAACCGTCCAGTACCAATATATGTATGTGCCGTCATTCCTTTGCCATACCCAGTAAAAAAAAAAAACGATATCTAAACCGAAATTATATCAATTCTTTCCATATTTTTAAAGTTATACATTCTTTTGGCACTTGTAAAAAATATTTGACTGCATTTGTTAAAATAGAAATGTTGATCCTTTCTCTAGGAAGGACAGAAACGACATTTTAAACTATTGAATTGGGTATTAATAAATTATCTTTTTTCTTGAATTCAATTTTCTCTTCATTTTCGTTCAATTCGTATTCATGTGACCATTCAAAAGGATATTTATCATGTCGGAAAGAAAACATCCTGTTTTTAGAAGGAAAAAAAACCCAAATAAAATCTAGAAAATCTTATTTCATCTTCTTCGTGAAGTTTTTATGTTAGAAATTTCTTAGTTGAAAATGGAAAAATAAAGAAAATTTAAAGGAAAAGAAAAATGAAAATTTACTCCGCCTTCGAAAAGGGAAAACATACATAAAAATTCAATACCAAATTAAAATGAAATATTGATGGCCCTGCAAATTTTCTTCTAACATAGTTTAAAAGATTTATTTTTATAACTGTTCGAAAAAAAAAACAAACCAACTATAGTGCAAAACTACGATGGAAAGCTTCTATACCTATATCGTTCAAATTATTTTATTTAACAATTGCTGTATTTTATTTTGTATGAAAATTCGGAATTTTTTACAAACACTCAAAATTGTATTCTGTTCAAGTTAATCTTTTCTTGAAATATCCTTAATTACCATTTTTATATTGATCGGAAAAGTATAAATAAATTTCTCTAAATTTCGGCCGGACGTCCGAAGGACGAGAATGTTGATGGGACTCGAGCGTAAAACCCCTAGAACCATTGTGGGTATTGTGACAGGATATTGCTCCTTAAACGAACATATGTGGGAAATAGGGGTGGCCGAGAGTACGATACGCGAAGCCTGTCTGGAAGAAAATGAGTCAGCAGAACATTTTTTGTGTGAATGCTCGGCTTTTTTTTTTAGAACGAGACTTGCTACACTGGGTGCGTGCACCTTGAGTAAGAAGGGGTTTGCTAACTTGTACCTAACTACGATGTTGACCTTCATTAGAAGGACTCACTAGTTCAGGGAAGAAACCAACCTCTTTAGGAGGAGGTACAATGATCCAGTAAGGCCTACGTGCTAAAGCCCAGGTTACAATATTTTGTTTTGTCCCTTTCAGCCTTTTATATAATGTTCTTCATTCGGTTCTTATAGCGTTAATCCCTATACAGAATGATTCAAAAAAAATGCTTCAAAACTAAGTTTTAACTTGATATATCTTATTACATCTTTTTAGTCCTTTTTTATAATATCCTTCAGTTCGTCACTATCACTCAAACTTCATACATAATTTCATAAAAGTTGCTGGAAAATTTATTTCAACGAAAATTATCTTCTACAGGAAGCCTATCCCTTTTTTATTCCTAGTCAATGAACTCGTCGAAATTTGATTAAAATCGGGTAACGCATTTGTGAGGCATCATTTTACGTCGGTTCACAAATAACGTTGCAGTACCATCCCCAATTTAAAAACACAACAAACTGAACTTTTGTTAAATCGCTACTCAGAAGTTTCGGGCCGATCGAACTCACGTGGAGAAAAAATACTTTTACCAATTTTAATTTAAATCGTTTCAAAAATATGTCCGCTATTTTGACAAACAAACAAACAGACAGGCAGACAGAAATGATTTAGAATCTTTTGAACTGTTATTTGCAATCGTGTGATTTCAATCATGATTTCATGTATAGAACTTAAAAATGGTTCTATAAAACATTATTTATTGATTGCATATTGATTCTATTATGTTTTTCTCTTTTAACAGATTCCAAAATGTTGAAAATACCAATGTCACAAGTTGCTACAGATAGCAGTAGTACCACACAAAATGAGATTAAAGTGAAAACTGCTTATAATGGTGAAATAATGATCACATATATTAATGAGAATATAACATATGAAGGATTATGTCGTGAAATTCGTGGAATTTGTCGATTTTCGCATGATCAGGTATGAGATAAATGTGATTATTGGGAATTTTCTTTAAAATGATTAATTTTTTTTCAACATTTTTTCTAGGTTTTTACTATGAAATGGGTTGATGAAGAGAACGATCCATGTACGATATCAAGTCAAATCGAATTGGACGAAGCTATTCGTTTGTATGAAGTTAATCGTGATTCGGAACTTGTTATTCATGGTAAGTACAGTTCCTTTTTTCTATATTTTTCATTTCTTTTACTGGTGTCATCATTATGCTATACAGGATTTTTTTATTTTCATGGATAAGGATGTAGTATACGAAAAACGTATCTCCTAATATCATTTGACTTTTTTTTTTGATATTAAAAAAAAAAAACATACGAAAAAGAAAATGCCTTTAAGGGTTTCGAATGAAAATCATATATACAGTCGTGGTCATGAAAATTACATCACTACTTCATATTATTATTCATTTCCGAAGACACAGATTAAGTTTTAAGGGGTTCTTGTATTGCGACCTTTAAGATCTAATGTACCCTCTCTTCTTTACTGAAGTAGTTAGGTTAACTTTCCATTCTAGAGCACCTCCTCCCAGGCGTATTTCTCTCAGGAATTTTAGTATCCGGAGTGAGTCAAGAGATTGTATCTCAATTTGAGAGTAGCAGTATGTGCTCTCAAGTGTTTCCTCCTCTTGCAGAGTAGTTAGACGTGCCCCTCTGCTTGTAAGATACTGGTATGTACTCCCATAGGTTCAGAGTAACTGGTTTTGGGCCCATATACTTCAACCCCTGTACCTTCGGCTGTCCTGGAACCATCTGTATACCATTTGATGGCGTGGTTTTCTATGTGGTAGTTAGTGTTTTTCACTCTCCATTCCTCTTTGCACAGATAGGCACAGATAGTCTCCTAGTATGGTGAACAGAAATTTGCTTTTTTATATGTTAAATATGGACAAAAATTAATAAGTTTTTTAAAAATATTTTTATCTTATAATTTTCATGATGATGTATGTTTTATAGAGTCTACATTGACTACGTATACATGGACAGTCAGAAGAGATCGACGAGTCGAGATTTGGTGAAAATTTAGACCTGCTTATATATAGAGGGATAAATATCGAATCCAAATTTAGTTCAAATCCATTTGAAAACCTAGAACACAAAAGTGTATTACTAAAACCAAAATGAAAATCGTAAAACAACCACCAAAATTGCAGTAAATTCACTCAATCCATTTTGGACTCGACTAAGAATGCATTTTAACCCTGTTTCCATCTGGTCTGGATTCATCATTTATATGTTGTAATTAGGTCAACCCAGTTTTGTATGATAATTCTGCACTAATCAAGAGATGAAATTAAACTGTCAACTTTATAAGTTAATACTTATTCTAGTCCTACAAATCTAAATAAACATATTTCGTGAAGAGTCGAGTTAAAGATGAGTTTGGATTTAGAGGGTTTATTGAAACAACAAATTTATTGGGTCAAAAGAGAGAGCCGGGTTTGTGATACAATTTTCATGACAACGACTGTACTATATATTATCAAACAAGAAAAAAATGAATATTATACAGGAATGTAATTTACATTGATTGGAATTTTCACGAAACGAATTTTTTATTGATGAATGAATGTAATATATGAAATCATAAAGTGTGTAGAATGAAATTTTTTATTTATATCGAAAAAGAATATGTTTGAAATCTGATTCCCTAAAAAAAAAGAAGGCAAATATTGATTTAGTATTAAAATTTTTTGTTTATGAAGAGGTTTTCGTTATTCAAAAAGAAAGATAATATTTTTCCAAGCCATTTAATGGAGATTATTAAATTTTATATAAAGAATTTAAGTATTCAATAATATTATGATTGGATTCGATGTGTTTACAAAAACTTACTTTTTATGTTATTCCAATGAAAACAATATGATATTATCATTTTAAGCTCATTTATTTAGTCAACAAGCCAATTTTATTTGTCTGCTTTGATACTTTTTTGATCGTGTCATATCAAAATATTTGAAACAAAAATAACGTACATAATTGGTTTTCGATTTGAACTATCTACAGGGTGGGGCAAAGCCAAAGTTGTGGTATTCCTTAAAAGAGCCATTGGGTTCCTTATAGCAACCAAAGGGTTGGATGGTTTTCCACAGCTGGCCTTAAAAAATTTTCCAACATCGTCCGATATTGAGCATTATTTATAGAAACTGCAACACTATCTTCATTTTCGAAGAAATATAGACCAATGATCCTTCCAGACAATGCACCGCACCAAACATTACACTTAAGTAATTGTCGTTGATGAAATGCTCTTGGATTCTCCATAGCCCATATCCTGCAGTTTTGCTTGTTTCCGAAGCCATTTAATTGGAAATTGGCTTCGTTGCTCATTATCAAATTGTGAATAAAATCTGGACTTTCTTCCGTTTTTTGCCGAAAATAAAGTTCAGTATTTTCGTTGTTCGATTGTGTTGTGTCCCATTTCAAATTCCCCAAGCTTGTTTTACAAAACCATACACAACCACCACAATTTTTCTCTCTTCTTCAAGCCACCATTAGTTTGATACAATCTTCAAGTGATATATAAAAGTGAGTAATTCATTATTATTCACAAACAAACAGATATTTAATGATATGATTAATGTTCGTCCTTACACTTATATTTTTAGAGTATCAGTTAATATGATGGGGAATACATAGATCTCTCTAATCTAAAATAAATTTTCGTGATTACTTTTTGAAAGATCTTTTGAGTAAAGCTTTCAAGTCCTCAAGTACGTATAGGATATAATTGTGATTCAATTTGCAAACAACAAAATGTGCTACATTAGATGCAATTCAAATGTTTAAAATAAAAATTCTGGTCACTTTACTTGTTATATTACCGCATGTAATTTTTTGTGTATAAATTTTTAAAACCATGTTTCTTTTTAAAAGGATTTGTAAAAAGACTGTAAATTCATGCACTTTTATATTACACAGAGTCATTTTAACAAATACTATTAATGAGATTGCGTATGCAGACCTGCCCAAATCAGACTCCAAGTGGGGAACTCTCTTTAACATAAACTGGTATTAGCAACGAACAAATGCAATTCAAATGGCGATAAAATTTTATCACATATTTGGTTAAAACCTGTTCAATGCACAACAATATCGAAATTGGTTTATAAAGTTCAATTTAGGAACCATTAAACGTTTTAGTCGGATAGAATAACTGCCTCTAGAGAATTGTCTCATCAAACAATTCATTCATTATTTGCATGAACTCTGGGAAAGCTTATACCATAAGCATGTAATTTTAGTGAAATATTATCTAATTTTTTTTTATTTGGAGAAAACAAACTCTGTTGCAAAAATTATTGTTTTTTTTTGGCATCTGTATTTAGAAAGAATAAATATTTAGGTCCAAGATATTTTAAATCAACTGTAGTGCAATGTTTTCATGTGCTTTCTTCTAGATTCAATTATGTATCTTTCTAGTTAATTTCCTATCAATAAAGTCGAATGTTTAGGTTTTATTATTTGATTTATTTTCTCCGAATGTTTAAATAAAACTGTATATTAATCGCTTTCATATTACTCAATGTAAACACACTTGAAACACAATCACTTTCAAAACCTCTTCGATTTAATCACTTCTGATTTTAAAATTTGAACTGTCCTATCAACCGCCGTTTCAACTACTCTGGAATTTATACATCATTCCAATCCTTTTAGAGATCTTCTGAGAAATATATCACGAATGCGACAATGTCAAGTGATTGTTTTGTTGTGATTATCGAAGCTTTTATTATTTTATATGAAAATAGTACAAAACTTCTCTGTTTACAAGAATATTTGACGATTTCTCTTTACGCATAAAAAACGCAAAATTTACATGTTTAATGGTGAATAATAAAAATAAATCAATTGACAGCTACGAATTGAATGTTTTTCGATTATCTAAAATACTCGTCTTTTTTTTCATTTTATTTCAATAAAGACGTGTTTGTCTTTTCATTAAAGAAATAATTGAAATACTAATTTAAAATTAAAATTTCCTAATAAACATACATAACCACTGACAACAGATAAATAAGAAATTGACTTTAAACTGAACCCTCTTCCATTGTCATCATCATCATATCATTATCATCATCATTTTCAATGCTTCTTGAAAGTTTCCTTCCAACAATTTTATGTGGCTTTTTGTTATACAATGTTCCTCCCTCTCTTGAATAAAATTACTTGATATTATTGTAAATTGTTAAAAGAGACCAAATATGCAAATTTTAAGTGGTTATATTTGTTGTCATTTGCATCATTATCAACATCACTTTAGTCCCACTTTAGTGTGTTCAGTCGTTGTTCTACACAGAAAGAAAATATCCTTCTTTAACACTTTATTAGAAGCCCCTGTGCCAGTATCACTGGAATTTCACCCTTACTGAGGTAGAATTTTGGACGCTTTTGTTTATTTATCTGAATGAAATTTGTTACGAAATTTTAGTACACTTCTTCGAATTATATATTTCGGACAATTGTTTTTATTTATTTCAAAGAACTATGGCAATTTATATTTGTGACGCTTTTTAAAATTTCATACTCCATCTGTTATTTAAAAAAATTCTCAAAAAAAAGCTTATATTCTTAATGTTTGAATATAAGATAGAAAGCTTTCAAAATATCGATATATTAATTTGTGTTCGAATTTTAACTTCGTGGATATGTTCATATCAACTCTAATTTAATATAGATATCTAATTTGTTCAATCTAGGAAAATCTTATAGGTGTCATTTTCATTCAATTTCATTGTATTTTATACTTATAAGAGTATCTATAAATGGTTGATAAGAATTCCTGATGGATTTTTATTATCGTACGACAATTGATATAATAGAATCTCTTCTTTTCTCTAAAGTTATTTCCGATTTTATAAGTTCAAGCGTATGGAAACTAATGGAAACTAAAAGTGATTTTCAGAAGAAGAAAAAAAAAAATTAGATTTCCATCATTTTCCATCATATCCCTTTTTTTTTTGTTCGTACCAGTTTTTCTAGAAATTGTGAAAATAATATCATAAGACGCGGTTAAAGCTGGTTATACGGATGGTATTGTTGAAAGAAAGTTAATAGTGTTGAAAAATGGAAATTCCCATAACGAACGGAAGGAACAATCAATGCACAGAGAACATCATGAGAAAAAAAGGAAGCACAAGAGGAGATGTTTTTAAAGTGTTTTTCCGTTTGTGTTCTTCTTGACTTTTTTTCTTCACGTCTTTTAAATTTGATTTGACAATAAAACGAGATGCAAATAATGTTTTTGACTTTAATTCAAGAGTTTCTCTTGTGTAAGGTTATTTCCTTAATTTGCATTTTCTTGTGCTTTTTGCTATGGTACTATATGAGTAATTGTTTTTGTTTTACTACTACGCTTATGTAATGAGTTTTGAATGAAATGTCTTATATTTGACTGCTATTCTTGATGTTATATTTTTTGCACAAAAATGTCTTCCTTCAAAATATGTCTACAAGTCATATGTTTTCAACAACATTAATATGTTGAGATAAAAACCTCAGCTACCTTCTAATATAACGATTTTATTGCTGATAAAGGTATTTTATTTGGGAAACCAAAACTAACTGTGGATTAAACCCCCTCAAAAAAAAAATCCGCCAAACTAATTTTGTTTGTTTTGAACATATTGTAGAATTGTGCAGACGAATTTTCTAAATTTTTCCTTTTTGATTTGGTTCTGTAAAGGCTTCCACCATCAGCAACAATTTTCAATTTATTTTATTTACTATTTGTTTAACAAACTAAATATAAAATGTAAATAATGTAAGTTAACTATTGACAAATTTTATTGGAATTCCAAATAATAAAATCCTTGTAAAAAGTTCAAATATCAGAATTTTCATATTTACAAATTTTATATCATAAAAATAAAATATTAATAAATCGATAAAATTGTCATTCATGGGTTATCCTTAAACATAGGCCAATGTGATATTCTTAAGCAGTTCCTATTTTTTTTTTTATGATTTGTCTGTTTTCCTATCGAAACGACATAATTTAAAAAATATAGCTTTATAGAAAATATAAAGCTGAGTTTAGAGTTGTTTTATTTTATAAATTTACTATCATTAAATTAGAAATGAGTGGAATTGGTGTAGCAGCTACTGGCTGGGTGTGGTTCTAGATTTTTTAAAGAGAACTTGAAAATTATCCAAATGTGAAATCTGGTCTTAACAATTTCAAATTTCGTAAGCCAAGTGGAAGAAAGTTGTAGGTTGCTTGGAAGAAGTCTATAAAGTTTTTAATTTTGGGTGATAAGACGTAGAAATTAGGCATGGTTCTTACTTCGTTATGTATGATAATCATTAGTGATATCACAACTGTATGTGGGAATTTCAATTTAAATTTGAAATATCCTTGGTGAAAGGCTTCTGGCTCTTCAGGCTGTTGCTTAAATTTTTAAATTTGTTAATTTTGTTATTCATCTATTAAACGATTGGTTTTTCCGGTATTTACAATGTGTCTGGACAGACATCTTAGTTCTACAATCGCAAGGATCTCTATATGCGTCATGAAGACAATTACTTTATTCTGAAAAAACTGTTGGGATCTCAATAATGAGTTTAATAAAATAAGTTATGCTGTAATGGGTGGTAAACTAGTACATACAAGCTAATATTGTCTATTGAGTATTGTGTAGGTAACGTATTGAACTACGAAATCTGGTCATAGGTTCGAATCGTAGTTGTACTGAAAAAATAAGAAAAAGTGTTCACTTGTTCTTAGTTTCAATTTGTGATTTTAGTCTGTGATCTAAATAGAGAGTCATTCCGACTACTACATCATAAAAAAAAAGGAAAGTACTATCGTATGTAGTAAAATATTTAAATGTCTAAAATTTTCAAATCAAATAAAATGTCTAAACTTTACCTAATGTACAAGCAATTTCGATTCCATATCGAAAAAATATTCTAATCTTGTCAAGCTAACTCTATCAAAAACACAATTCCATAGTTGCTCATAACTTATAAACATATAAAAGAATTTATAGATCCCATTAGTTCTTCTTCACCAAAGACAATTCTTTTTTCTTCCATATCCATATCATATATTTAATATGGAATGATATTCTAGTCTCGTAAAGTATCCTTTTTTTTCAATCAACAGTATAATCTTGGAACACAACAAAATGGGTTAACATAGAGCTACAAAAAAAAGGGATATTCTATTTACATATATGTATGTTAGTTTTGTTTTCTTCGTATTTGAATCTATTTAGTAGTTGGGCTTTTTTTATGTGAAACCACAAAAAAATATACATAACATCTGTACATATCATATGGATGAAATCTTTGCGCTGCGAAAAAACATGATACACGATCGGACAATAAAGTTTCGGTATTTCTCAAATATCTCTGGAACTAGAGCCGTCATTTTTTGGTGTCATTTTAAACGTTAGACACATTTCTAAACAAACCCTCAAAATTTTAGCGTTATCAATTGATGTTTCTTAATTTTATGATGTTTTGTTTGTCATTTAAGAAAAATTTATTTATTGAAATAAAATCATGGAACAAAGAGCACTGTTATTCAATTTCATGCAAAGCTTCAACAGTAACAGAAAAATACAAAATTATGCAAAAAGAACAAATTCGCAGACTTTTGAGTGGTATAAGTGATTGTTGGAAAGCAGAAAACCATATCACTACAAGCTAAAACCAAAGAAAACACAAAAGGTTCCATAAAAAATCAAGACAATTGTTTATTGTTTACTTCGATAGAAAAGCATCATCCATAAGGAATTTGTTCCGACAGGTCAAGCAGATACTGGTGATTTGTATTAGGATGTTTTACAACGTTGGATGGCTAGAATTCGACAAGCTCGATCAGAATATCGTGTTTATTACACGATGATGCGCCAAGGAAACAATTCGTTGATTCTTCATCAATTTTTGGCACGAAATCAAGTTTGTGTTTTGAATTATTCACCGTATTCACTTTGATTTAGTTTCATATGACTTCTCACTATTATCAAAAATTAAAATGCAATTGAAAGGATGCTTTTTCGATGATATTGAGACAATTCAAAAGGTTTCTACACGTACTTTGGGGGAAATACCATAAAATGAGCTTGAACATGTATTTTGAATCAATATTAAATTGTTGTCACAGAACTTGATTGCCGCACCATGTATATGAATATACTACATTTGATGCTTTTTTGTTTCCACATAAATGGTATAAATGGTTGTATTTGGTTCGACTTAAAATTCCCATCCATGTAAATTAAATACAAAATATTTATCATGTGAAATAACAACATATAATAATAAAGTGATTTTATATGCCTGCAAAATATCATCAAAAATAAGTCATCTAGCACGTTCCAAAGGAGGAAAAAAGCATAACTAGTTCGAGGACGTTTCTCTTCGCCTAAGATTACAGAGAAGTTTCTGCAGTAGAAGAAAATAAACTATAAACTACTTTTTTTAAAGCAATTAGTTATATGAAATGCCACGAAAATCTGTTGTTTTAAGTATTAAAGTCATGTTTTAATAAAATATTGTGTTTAGTTTGGAGAGAGTGAAGACGAAGAATAGAGAAGGCTCTAGTTATGATATTTTATATGGTTGCCGTGTCTAAAGTATAATGAATAATTCAGTTGTGGAAATGGGTGAATGATATACTGGTGCATTGTTTTTTTTAAAAAAAACAAATGTAAATGAATTTACAAAATGCAGCTAATTAAAATAATCCATGATAACCGGCTTTAAAAACGTGAAATTTTTATAAATTTCTTAGAATACATCTGGGTCTAACTATAAGATGAGAAAAGCTAAGGTGTTTCTTACTATATTTATGCCCTATACTAGGTACTACCAGAGGTAGGTATTTTAGTATTAACACTACATTTGTAACACATGGAAATAATCATCGTAGAAAGATTTTAAAGGTATGGTTATGTAGTGAATCAAAAGTCATATTGATTTCTGCATGTCTGTTCGTCCTTATACAGTCTAGATCGCGTAATCCGATTTTGATGAAGTTTACAATGTGAATTGATTCTTCCTTAACATGGTTTGGTATTGCATTTCAGGAAAATCGGTCGAGGGGGAGTGAAATTATAAAGCAAAAACCAGAAGGATCACAAAGTTTTGTCATTTTTTTTTGATAGTTTTGTCGTATTTAATTTGAAAACTTGTGGACCAATTTTGTTCAAATCATTTACGTATATTGATTATATAAATATGCGATAATATGTTAAATTTTAGTAAAATTGGTCTAAGAATCGTGGAGAAAGAAATAGTTGCAGGAAAAAAAACCTTTTCGGTGTTGGGCCAATTCAAATTTCTTTTTCAATTTTTATTGTTAACATAAAGCTTAAACTTAAACATAGTAATACATCTTCCTAATTTTATCTTCACCCAAAATATTTTGGCTAATTTTGTTGCTGGATCTTAATCCCATCTAGCCTTTCACAATCTCTACGACTATACGAAAAGGATATGGAAAAAATTATATCAAAATAAATGCAATTGAAAAGTAATCGCCAGAGAGATGTTTTAATACTACAAGGACCTATAAAATTGTATTAAGTCAAACTAAAAAAGGAATGCGAAGGTCGGCCCGTGATAAATGAAGGTTTTATCGTGATTTAAATATTGTACTATCCAAAATAATCTATAACATGGCTTTCTATAATTTAAATATGCTATTTTTATAACTTGTTCAATTCTTAATGTGTGCACATGAGGAAAATTTTGAAAGAGTTGTAATCCATACGAACCTGTAAATGGGAATTTTCAGTACATGGAAATTTGTTTGTAATTAGGTTTGTGTAAATTCAAGAAAGAAAAACAATTTAATGAAATAAATGGAAAGCATTTCATTTTAAATTAATAGTACTGTAGTTGGGTTCAATAGTTTTAAAGGAAATTTAGCAAATTGAAGGGTTATATCGATCTGAATGCCCGGAAAAGGTCTGAATTCAAATTGTTTTTTGTTTTTAAGGAAAAATTGGTGGAAATAAAACAAAACGTGTAATTTGCTTTTACAAAAAGGCGCCGAAGAAAACGGAGGAACCAAGAAACTGGAAGAAATCTTCCTGTCTGTGTCAAAATTATTTTCGATATCAATCTAGAAAAGGATTGGGTGATAGAGAGTGATTCAGAAAACTTAACCGATTGTATTGAATTTTATCTGATACATTTATTATACGAGGAGAGCAGTCAGAAAATTTCTCGGCTTAACACATAAATGGCGTTAAAAACTGTCAAACCATAATGTATGAAAAAGAGACTTCTCTAATGTAAACCCCTTGTGAAAAAATGGACCGCTCTGGTCGTACCAGATTCTAGGATGATCCACAAAAATTGCTACAATGCCACAAATCGTTCAGTATGTAAATATGGTGTTAGATTATCGGTGACTAAAAATGTGTGAAATAGCTGAGACCATAGGGATATCAAAAGAACGAGTTGGAAATATTTTACATATGAAAAAATGTTGTGCAAGATGAGCGCCGCATTTGCTAACAATTGACCAAAAACGCAACCGAATGCGTATTTCTCAAGCGTGTTTTGGATCGTTTTAAGCAAAATAAAATGGATTTCAAGCTTTGTTTCATAACTGCTGATGAAACTTGGATCCACTACTACATCGAACTACAGTCGAAACAATGGATTGAAGTCGGCGAATGTACACTAAAGAAGGCAAAGACGGTTCCATGAACAGGAAAGGTTATGGCAAAAGTTTTTTGGGATTACAAAGATGTTTTGTTAATTGATTATCTTCAGAAAGGTAAAAAAATTAACTCTGATCATTATTGTACCCTTTTGGATCTGTTTTATGCAAAAATTCGTGAGAAAAGACCTGCTTTAAAGAAGAAGAAAATAGTTTTGACTGGCTACGTATATATTACTAGAGGTTCAATCCCCTCTGCGTGCTTTGCATTCCACCACTATAACTCTACTTTATGCCGCAGCTACAAACCGATTACACATCGGTTATCCCTGACTCGAGAAATCCCAGGATTCCGATTTTTTTTTGGATCGACCCACACACGCATCGACAATTATATCAAATTTTTTAGGTTGCTATAAATGTTGGACCATCTTCTGGCGGACCAAATCACACAAATTGTTTGTAATAATATTAAAGTATTTTGAATTTTTGGAGGCTTAGCTTCAAATTCGACAAATATGAGCTACTATAAGCTTCCTCTGGAATGATAAAAAGGAATACTGTCACTCAAGATTTAAAGTCCTATAAGTTCTATGAAAAAAAGTCGTAGACATATTTAATTATTTTTTTTTATTTTTAATTTTCCAATTAATTATAATTACTTATTCAAATAGATTTTCGAACATGTCATTCAATATAATATTTATAATGATTAATATTGAATTTGAAATTTTAATTTGGATCGTTATTCAAGTGCAAATAAAACCTCTCTAAATTCGTATCGTTCACTTTTGTAAAGAACACCACGTATAGGGTTTTTCAATACGAACTTTTTTTTCAATTGAATTGTTTTATGATGACAGTTGTGTCATTCCATCTTTTGACATAATTGCAGCAGAAGGGGTACATTTTATTATAATGAATTCAATTTCCCTCAAAAATAGCATAAAAAAATTTAAATCCATTATGAAAATGGGAGGATCTGCGAAAACCACATTTCGTAAAAAAAATCGCCTTTCTGACGACGGTAATTTTCATTTGAATGGCTGGCTACGTTAATAAGCAAAATTGTCGCATTTGGGCTTCTGAAAATCCAACAGCAATTGTTGAACAACCATTACAATCATCCCGTGTTACTGTTTGGTATGCTTTATGGGCTGGTGGCATCATTGGACCATAACTCTTGAAATAGAGCCACAATTATGCAGAAATATGATAGAAAATTTTGTCAAAACAATCGATATCTGCAAACGTAATCTTGGTGGATATTTACCAGATATTATTTGTCTTTCGTAAATTGTAAAATCTATACAACATATTTCAATAAAGAAATTCAGAATTTTCTTTCAAAATGTTTGTATTAATTTAAAATTTAAAACAAAGTTCTTATTGAAAAACCCGATATAAATTGTGTGTATATAGTAATTAGATAAAACGATAAAACTCGGCTTGGTACAGAGATATACAAACATTTTTATTTTTTTTGCATTAAAACACTTCTGTGGAATACAGGTACTTTAAATGTTTTGTGGGATTTGTGGTGAAACTTCCTACGGATATAAAATATATTATGTTGTTCAATTTCAAAGGAAGATAATGACGTCAGAATAGTATAATACCGGTATATAAGTTATATATAACGACGATTTAATTATATTCATATAAATGTGTATGGATATGTTGATTCGATTTGGTTCCTGTTAAATGAACTATAATTAAATTTAGATTCCAGGTTATATTGGTAGGAATTACCATTTTATCAATATATATACTAGGGTCTAAATTTCTCAGCCTCGACAAGAAAACACTGTTTTTGTAAATGAAATATATTTTATTATTCAGTATAATATCCCTTAATTTCAAAACACTTGTTCCAACGATTCTCCAATTTAAGGATTCCATTCCTGAAATGAAAATCCGGTAGGCCTCCAAAATACGCCTCTGCACCTGTATGACTTCTTTTAGCTTCTTGTTTCGATTCAGGATCAAGGTGGTGGACCCAAGTCTGATCCATAGTGATGAATCGACGTACGAAATCCATTTTATCCTTCTTAAAACGGTCCAAATGTTGAGAAAGTCGCATTCGAAGGTGTTTTTGTTCCATTGTTAGCGAATGCGGCAGCCATTTTGCACAAAGCTTTTTGAAACTTAAAAATTCAGCTAAGATGTGATGTACAGATCTATGTGAGATGCCTATGGTGTCAGCTATCTCATCTACAGTCCCTCGTCGATCTTTCAAAACAATATCCTGTATTTTTTGTAGTTTTTCTTTTGTTAATACATTTTTTGGACGACCTTCGAGTGGATCATCTTCAATTCTTGCACAACCAGATTTAAAAAGGGCAACCCATTTTTTCACAGTGGAAGATGATGCATCCTTATATACTTCTAACAATTTTGGATGAATTTCTGTGGGTGGTAAACCATTCAAAACAACGAATTTAATCACTGCACGATATTCAATTTTTTCCATGTTAAAAAAATGCAATGACACATCAACTTCAAATAGCTTCTAAACAAAGACTGAATTGACTTATCGACGTGATACTTGACACGTGTTCATATGAGGGTTGTATCAACATAAGACGAAAAAATTGACTTGCTAGCATCGCGTTCTCTTGTCGAGACTGAGAAATTATTGTACACCCTAGTATATGCATATATATATATAAAATTTCGATTATATTAATTTTATTAAAATTTAATCAAAAAAAATGAAAATAAAAGACAAATACTTGATTTTTACGATATTCAAGTCTCTAAAAAGTCTCTTGAAGACATTTTCGTGCCTTTCGCCTTTCGCAATTGCATGAAAACTGTGTAAAATAATGAGTTTTCGTCCACACGCTACGATTTGCATGCACGTACCATAGTTATTTTTCAGACACGATCTGAAATCCCACAAGCCGCACTTTTGCCTGCGCAAACGAACTGTGACTTGTCCAGACGCTCCGAATAAAAAACTGTGCGTTTGGACGCCTCTTTATTAATGAAAATATAGGTTTATTGACCTGAGTGTTGACAGTAATGAAGCTGGAATTATATGTTAACGCTTGTAGATATAGATAGATGCAAATCCGTACAGAATTGATCGAATTAGAAATATTTTCCATGTTTGCAACTCCCCAAGTTTGATGAAAATCTGTCTGGTTTTGATCGAATTAGGGATGCCTTTTTAATTTCATTTTTTGTGGTCAACCTACTATCCAAAATAAGATAAAATTTGAATCTCCTTTCTTATAAACGCTTTAATGTTGGAACAAACTGATTCTTTTCTGAAGCATTTGAAAACGTTTTGGAAAGGCTGAAATTTGAATGTCCACATTTCAATAACTATAAAAAAAATGTTGGTCTCAAATAATATCCTGCGAATGTCCTACACTGGGCTATTTTCTCGTATGATTTTTGCAAAATCCTTTATTTGAATTGGAATTTTATTATTTAATTACCAGTTTGCTTTTACATCACATAACCTTTTATTGATTTTTCAGGTAATTATTGAAATTTTCATTTATAAATCAATTTAATTGAATTATCATGATTATTTTTGCGCTATTTATACCATGTTCATGGTTTGTTTGCAAATAATTTAATTTTATATAAATTCTGTAAAATGAAAAAATTTCTCATTTTAGGAATGAAAATGAAAATTTTTTGTATAGAAAAATACATACACAGAAGCATAATTAAAAATTCATATTTTATAATTAAGTAAGTCAGGAAAAAAAATTAAGTGTGAAAAACGATAGAAGTTATATTCTTTCAAGCTTCTTCCTATCATAAAGTTATATATTTATTATTCAAAGTTAGCATTTCTTAACTATAAAAGTATGTTACAACGGAAGGATGTGAATTTCTTGTTTATTTATATAGAACTCGCTTAAAAGTTTGCAAATAAGTATAGTTTTTCTTTTGTTAAATATTATTATGGAAAATCAATGAAGTGAATATAAGCAAATTTATTGAAACTCTTTAAAATCTACACAGAATGAAAAAAGTTCTAAGGATATGGGAAAAAAAAGATCAAATGGATGAACTCGTCGAATATTAGAAGAAAAAAGTATGAATTCTTAAAACCTTTCTTCCAATTGATTCAACTTGAAAGGATTCTTAATATGTTGCCAACAATAAGAACGAAATGAATATGTTGGAAAAGTTCCTTAATGATTACAAAATTCCAGTGCTAGACAAGAAAAACCTTTTACCCGGAAAACAAAAACCATTTCGACAATAATTTTTATTGAATATGTTTTGTGGTTCTCCATCAAAAGCATGGGAAAATTGTGGTTGAAGAAATGTTTTTAATTTGAAAAAAATAACAAACGATAAAGGTGCCTCCAGACCAACTGCTTATATCATTATGTCATCTCGTAAATTTGATCAAAAATTAGACATTAGGAATGCCCTTAAACACTTCCAAATTCTGAATTCATATAACTAAAATACAATTACATCAAACTTACAAAATACTAGCATCAAAATTAACACAAGTCTTCAATATTTTTTATTTTAAAATTATAGATCGACTTAAACGACAAACTAGATGAAAAGAAATTATAAACCTCAACAAACTTTTTGTGACAAATGCAATGGACACTGAATGCAATACTTGAAATTTCCATTATAAAATAAATTGAAGAATGTCTTCAACAAAAACCTCAAACACACTTTTCGGCCAATAAATCTTTCAAAATTTCACCAACAAACTTTCCAATGTTTTAGTAATACGAATGTTTAACATAGTTTGTCCTTTCAAATTTTTCAGTACAGCCTCCCATATTCTTGTTCTTATTCGTATACTGCTAATAATACAACAAAATAGTACCACTTTTGTTAGATTTCATGATATATAAGGAAAGTATACCAATTACAGATGTAGTACGTCTTATCGACCTAATCGTTATAACGGGTGATTCATCGTGAGGAACTTTTTTCAATCGGGATTTCTTTTTTTTACACATAACGCGTAAATGGTGTGAAGCTGTCATTGCAGTTTGACTCAGTAGTGAATAGTATTTCATTATGGAAAGACTTACACTGACACAGCGGCTTCAAATGGGCTCTTCGATAGCCTAATGATGATCCGCTGTTTTATCGCAGAATTTGCTTTAGAGATGAGATTCATTTCCCGCTAAATCGATACGTCAATAAGCAAATTTGTCGCATTTGGGCTGATCAACAAACCTAAGAGTGTCAAGAGCTATCGTTACATTCAGAGAAATGCACGGCTTTGTGTGGTTTATGGGCTGGTGGAATCATCGATCCATATTTGTTTAAAAATGAGGATGGCCGTAACGTAACCGTCAATGGCACCCGCTATCGCGCTATGATAACGGAGTATTTGCTACCTGAAATTCAAGCCGATAATGTTGGTATTACCTGTTTTTAACAAAACTCGCGTGAAACAATGGACATTTGACGTTTCGGACCGGTGAATTGGTTGCATAGATCGCGAGATATCACACTTCTGGATTATTTTTTTTGGGGTTACGTGAAGTCTAAAGTGTACGCGGATAAACCGGCTACGATTGATCCCTTGGAAGTAAATATTACTCGCGCTATTCCAGTCGTAATGCTCGAACAAGTGGTTCCAAATTAGACCTATAGAATGCACCACCGAAAGCGTAGCTGCGACCAACATTTGGATGACATGTTCATGTTCATGTTCTTTCGGTTCTTAATAAAGTTTTCACCATCTCATTCAGTTTTATGTTTTTATTTCAAAATATTTTCCTGAATCTCACGATAAATCACCCGTTATGTATTGCTACTCGACATCCATACAAAGTCCCAATTTTCTTATTTTTTCATTATATCGATAATTGGGATAAGACACTCTTATGATATTAAAGTTTAACCTGTCGATAATTGGGATACTTACTTTATTTTCAAACCAAAATATGGTTCGTATTGGGAATTATTTCGAAATCGTTTAAAATGGAACAATATCTTCAATGGAGCTAAAAGGATTATTTCTTTTGGTATTGGGATATATACTAGAATCTATCAAAAGTTCTTTAAAGTTTTACACTAGAATATAAATTGAAAAATAAACGATAAACTCCATATTGAGAATGTTTTCCAGGAATACATTTTTATGGGTCTGGTTTTTCATTCCGTTCTTCATTTTTGAAAAATCAAACAAAATGAAAAGAAAAGGTAATTGTTGAAATATTGATTCAATCCATTTCATCAGATTGTATCTGAAAAACTCGTTCAATATGTGTGAAGTTGGCTTTATATATATATTTTTTTTGTTGGGAAAGTTCATTTCTTGATTTCGTTTTGTTGACCATACCTAAAACACTTTCTTATACTTAAGTATAAATATTGTAATCTGTTTCAAAAATTAACAATCGTTCGTAGTTTTGTTCTAAATGTCTTCCTATTATTCGGTAAACGGAAGAAGCGATAATAAAATATTGCAATTTTAGTTTAAAATTAGATTTGCCAATATCACTCTTATGTTTTAGATTCCAAAGAAAATATTGAAATGACATAATTTTCCACATTTTTAAGCACATTGTAGGAAGACATTTATTATTTTTATCAGAAGAAATAGCTTTTATTAAAACCTCAAAAAAACCTACATTTCAACCTACTCGTTTAAAAATTTTAAATCCAGTTTTCTTAAAATTTGGCTAAGATATTGGGGTCTATTCTGCATTCATTTTTATGTTATGTTACGTTAAATTTTACATAAAATACTATTTTTCGTTAAATTGGTATTGTACAAGGCAAGTTTCCTAATGAAAACTTTATCCAGGCATACATTTGCTTGTCGCTATTTTTTGTTGTGATTATTATTAATTTTTTTTTATAAACAAACCGAATTAATAAAAAAAACTTCTTAAGCAAAGCAAAGAATTTAATGAACAATTTTATAAATAACATCAAAGTAACATAACATAAAATAACATAGAAAATCGTAGAATAGATCCAATTATCTCCGAATTGAACTGGGCCAGCGATGTATTTGAAGGGTGCAAGAAATCAACATGGTCATTGCTTTTGTTGTATGATAAGTCGGCAGAGCTAGTGGAGTAAATTTACAGTTTTACGTTCATACATTCTTTTCTATTACTTTCACTTGAAAGTTTTCATGACACAGAATCAATTTTTTTTGGTATTTCCTTTTATAGCCTATAATTTATGAGTAATGAAAATTGTGCATAGTATATATAAGAAAGTCAGGCTGGTGTACTATTTTCAAATTGAATTCCGGATATTTTTCTTTTATTTTTCATTGAAGATGAATATTGATAATAAAAGAAAATATTTTATTTTACAAGCGAAATTTTTCTCACTTAAAAACTTGAAAACTGGAATCAAGGAACACTCAACAGCATGTTCTTGAATTCGTAATGAAAGTTCATTTCTAAACAAATTAAATTGAAGTTTTTGATTTAAAATTTGAAAACAATTTTATTTTGTTTTATTATATTGGATGTTTTTTCTTTTAGAGTGATCAGCTTTAAATTCAAAAAAATAACGCAAGAAGTTAACTTTTAATCAAAAGACCCATTCATGGCATTGATATTTAAAAATGACTGGGTATATGGCCACCGTGGCTTTTCTTGCCGAAGTGCATACTGTTAGTCGAATTTTGGGTTGTATTTGTGATCAATGGCGGCCCGTATGTCACGAATAACAATGTTGGCCAATTGTTGTTGGTTTATCAGCCCAAACTGGTAACTATACGTAAACCTATAGAAAATGTTGGAGAGATGACAGATCACAGCACATTGTAGGCCAATTTACAGGGATATTTTTCAAAATCACATTATCGCTGAATCGTGATTTTAATAAATCGATGTTTTATGTCACTGTATGGCACGTAGCGTGTTCCTGTTTAAACCATATCTCAGTAGGATCAATGTCATCCATATTTTCGATCAAATATTGATTGATCATGGTCCGGTAATGCTCTGATCGACCATAACACTAGCTCCTGCCTCATTTTTAAAGAAATAAGGACCGCTGATATCACCAGCAGGTAAAACTCATTTTTCTGGATGTAATGTGATCTCTAGAGTCAAAAATGAGCCTCGGCACTGAACGCATTTTTGCGATAATATGACCGAACCGATTTTCAAAGCAAATTTGGATAATTCTTGGTTGTTCCTCAACCGTGAGTTTATTGAAAAAAAGTATTGCCAATTCGAAAAACAAACCTCTAAAAAACACCCGGTATAATTGTTACATATTTCAAGTCAAAGCAATTTAGTTCCTCAATAGGAGTGTACGTTGAAATACGTAAAATATATGTATCCTAGTTAAGATGCCTTCAGATTATCTGCTTTGCATATATCTCAAATAAATTTTGACCAAAAATGTCCACTCAAATAACGTGAACTCATAGGGAACACAGATTGGTACGACGATATATGATAAAGTTTATGCCTTTTTTGATATTCGGAATGTTTAGAGATATTTCTAATGTCTAAAAACACTTATGACAAAACAGATAGTCTAAGGCAGTGTTTCCCAACGCGGGGCCCACGCCCCACAGGGGGAAATTTGATTGTTAAGGGGGGCAATTCGAAAATGGACATGACACGAGTTTAACCCTTTCGCTCCGGGCCATTTAAATGCAATGCTAGATTTCGGTGCCAAATTTAGTTTCTTAAGTGAACAATTCAATTTTTTAATATTAAAAATTATGTATGTTACATAGGGGGGCAAAAGATTTTTGGAAAGGCTAAGGTGGGCCATGGCACAAAAAAGGTGGGGTGGGGCATGGCACAAAAAAGGTTGGGAAACACTGGTCTAAGGGCATCTGAAGTAGACAGTAAATTATCAGGTATAGTCCACAGTTTTCCTTTATGAAAAACTATTTATGAAATTATATTTTAAATTCAATAAAATAAACTCTAACATTTGTTTTGCTACAAACTACTACAAAATTGTGTGACGAAGATTTTCTCCGCAAGCTATCAAAATCGGATAAGTTCAAAAGAAAATTATAAGTTCCAAAACCACACGATAATTTATTATTGCGAAACTTTTTTCAATACACTTTTATGATTCTCATTAAGAAGTTTGTTTCAGTTTTTTTTTTCAAGAATGTTTCCACAAAACTAGTAAGTTTATGGACAACGTCTTGTGTTGGAGCTCAACGAAGAAAATTATATACCGAAACTTTAATTCTTTTTATTATATTTTTATATCGAAACTTTTGAAAGAGTTGGACCAAAGGAAAAGCAATATTTTTCAACTTCACTAAAGTAAATTTTGTCCAGAAACAAAAAACGCAATTCATTATGAAAGCTAATAATTTCCAATCGACTGAATTTCCTTTGGAAAAACTTGAGTAGTGCAAACATAATTTGATTAAAATCAAACTTTAATTGCTAGAATATTCCAGATTTTGATGTTATTAGTTAAAAACTGTCGAGGAGAACAGATTTTCAGCGAAGAAAAGTAATTAAAAATAAAAGAGGTAGCTATATCCATCTCGCAGCATGTGGGCAGCCTAATCAAGGCTTTCCTGTAGCTTTCTGCGGCGTGGAGCTAGCTTACATACTGGATTTTTTAAAGAAATATTATGAATTTTAACTTCAAATTGGGATTAATCAATTTCTAAATGGGACTAAACAATTTCAAGGGAATAAGCAATTACACACTTAAATACGACATAAAAATTAAAAAGAAGATAATTTTTATTAGAACATTTTATTAATGACAAGATAGTAGGATCCGAATACCAATTTTAAATATTATTAAATTGTAGATGTTACTTGGCCAGGTTAGCAATACATAACTTTTTTTTTGTAATTTTGTGGTTGATCGGGAGAAGCCTGTACTTAGAACTTGAAACCCATTGTACATATATCCACGAAAAGGTTGAACACAGTGCCTCCTGAAGTCGTACAGGTAGAGTTTGACCAATTCTGCCGCAAATTATTACCTCCATCCATATTAGTTTTGTCTAGTCGAGTATCAGGCTTTTCCATTTCTGGAAGCAAATAATGGCGTATTTTGAACAGAACAAAAAATCGTATATTATTTTCATACATTTTTCACACGTACTATACATAAAATTATTATTTTTGTGCCTCTTTTTATCGTATTCCAATTTTTACAATAAAAATTTTCCTAAAAAACTATGAAATCTAGATCAGAAACCAGATTTATATATGTTGAATGGCGTAAAGGTGTATTTCGTCTATAAAATTTTATCTACTTTAAAGATTTTCTTAAGATTTGAGACATATTGCCTTCAAATTTGCATAAGTATATTATTTTATACAGTAAATATTATGTTCTTTTTTCTTCTTTCTTTTGAATTTACATATTATCTTCCAAGCTTCAAACACAGCAAGAAGACACTTTATCATTTGCGGGTTTTGTTTTAAACCACTCGCCATTACCACCCCATTTTAAAATACTATACCAGCCAAAAAATTTGTTTTTCCTCTTTCAAAAAGTTCTTCAAGAAATTATCTTAAACGAAATTACATAGTCATCGGTTCAGTTTGGTCATATGTCCTTTCGTTTCCTTATTTAGCTTAGGTTTCGTTCAATGATGTTTAAAATTAAAGGTATGTTTAGACATGAAATCTTAAGTTGACTACTATATGCTCAGGGGGACACTATAATTTCCATTATTCTTAGCATACAATGGTGAAATATTGAATAAACTATATTCTTATTTACAGTGTGTTTATTTCGCTAGTATTTCGCCACTCGTGACTGCCATCTGCAGTGCACTTACTTAGTCATTCTTGTTAGAAAATTGTTAGTTGTTAAATACTGCAGTTTTTATTGTACAATGTTCTCTACTTATTTACGTTAGTACCAATTTTAAACATTAGTTTAAATAAGATAAATATCATAAACTAAAAAAGTTAGTAGCCCCGGTTACGGGTGACCATATATATATTTTCCGAAGTTGATTTGTGTTGAAATAATATCGAATCGAGATCAAATCCGAATGAAGATTAAAAGGATATAAAGTCAGCTTATGATATAATATATATTCTTTTCGAAAATCCAGGTATTTCTTGTAAATGTCACTACTTTTTAGGAAGGTTTTTTTTCTAGAGATGTTTCATTCAATAGTTCAACTCAGGAAAACTATTTAAATTTTGCGGGGATTTTAAGTGTTTCATAGGTAAAAAGTAAAATATGGCAGGAATAGTTACTAACTACTCATGGTCTCTTCTACGGATAACTATAAGCCCGTTTAACTATGGGACCATCTAAGTTAATCTACATTACATAAAATATTTTACATATTTTAATCGGGATATTGTCACAAATACGGCATTTTCGTTGTTTTTTTTTTGTCACTTGTCAGTTTCTATGCACGAGGTTAAAGTCTAAGCCATCTCGGCTATTTTAACAGACATTCAATAAAGTTTTTATTTTCGTATCGATTGTTGTGCACTTTAAAATAAATTTAAAAGCTGACCTTGTTTTCCTGCGATTAAAGTGAAGCTGGGCATTATTGAATTTTTTGCGTCATCCCAATCATTTTTTCTTTTCTAAGAATTGGTTTGCTGGAAATCAAAATTAAATCGATTTCTTAAAAGTGAATGTCTAAACTTACCCTAATTCAATATATACATCTTAAGATATTCTTCATTTCTTGTGTTGCTGTTTTTTTTTCTTCTTTTTCGACAATTTCTTCAATTGAAAATATGGAAATTTTCCATTTAAATTGAAAATATAAAATGTAAGAAAAAAAAAATAGAAAAAATTTACTTTAACTGATTACCAAATATAATTATGATTTTACATTCCCTTGAGGCCTTTCAAATTTGTTCTGGTTCCCTTTTACAATATATAATGTAAAATATTCAAATTTTCCTGGTTTTTACGTCATCCAGGTTTCCTATATCACAGCGTAGTAGTCCCTTAGTACCTTCAAAAAAAAAAGAACCCGACAAAAATACAATGTTTATTTTTATATATTGAATATATGATTCGCAAGGATATTTGAAAGGATAGAAGGGTGAAAGTGGAACAGACATTTTTTTTATCTTATTATTAAGATTCTTGTTTTCTTAAAGGAATATACTTATTTGCTTTTGTTCGAGAAAAAGACTGGAACTCTCATAAATAGAATATCGATTTCAAAAAATTCAGAAATTTCTTTTCCCATATTTTTATTAAAAGTTAAATATTTTTTAAATTTAATTATGAGAATCTCGTTTCTATGGTTTTAATTGTTTTCAATATAAGAAAGACCTCCTGCTTTCAAAAAGAAAACAGGAGGTCTTGTGTTATTTCTGCTCGTTGGGAATTAAAGTCATCGTTTTTTATTTAGACAAAAAAAACAAACACGTTTAGGGCAATTCTTCAAGCGTTCAGCATGGATCTTTATTCAGTAATCCTTTAAATTTTTCATCTTGAAACTTCTTTTTGGCTGTTCTGAATGTTCTTTTTTGCTTCCACGCTAAGATAATTATTTTTAAAGCATCGAAATCCTTATTTGCATGTTGCTTCAGATAAAGTATGTTCTACAAGCAAACCTTTAGCAGCAGTTTTTTTTTTGGATTGAAGCAGAATGTAACGTTTTTTTTCAAATGCTATTCTGTTTGCACAAAAGTTGCAATTCACGTTTATTCGTGAACCAAATTAGTTCGGGTCTGATTTGTTCTGTACCAAAATAAAGTACAATAAAAAATACAAACGGTCTTCATTTATGCGTACCGGTTCGTTATACGCATAATCGTACTGATTTTCAATTCAATTTGTTACATCTCATCTAAGTATTATAGTATATACGAAATATTAGTTGTATTACTGACTTGGCAGTTACTTGCGATAGTAAGCTTAACTTCAGATTTCACCTTGACTCCTTGGTTTATAAAGCCAATTCGACTATGGGCTATATTAACGCGGTGGCCCAAGGAGTTTTCTGACCCGCTTTCGTAAGACCAATTATGGAAAATAATTCCAACATTTGTTCGCTGAGATCCGTGGTCTTGTTTAAAACCAGTTTCCACCTACGGGGTTACGGGAAGAATGAACCAGTGTCCCGAATGCTGAGTGTGGTAAATGCCAATGCACAAGTTTTTGACTTTTACTTCAGTAAGTTTGAACTGAACTGGAACTGGAAATTAATCCACATTTAGGCTCGACTTGAGCTGTTATTATTATTATTTTTATTAAAGCTTCAAAACTAAATTTATTGCCATTTTAACTTAGATGCAAGAAGTACTATTTATGACATCTATTAGAAAAGGATGACTTTTAATTTCCATACCCAATATATTATATTCTACATTCTCAACATATAAATCGTAGTAAATTAAGTCAAACCAATTTCGATTTGGTCAGTGTTCACATGCATTTCAATCCAGTTTCGACCTGGTTTAAATTCTCTTCATATATATAATAATTGTCTGGATGTACATTGAAGTGGGATCATGCATTAAGATCTGCTATTGATAGTATTTGACGCTAGAAAGTTATTACAAAAATATATATCTATGACAAAATTTATTTAACTTCCATTCCAAATATACATACATACTCATTAAATCAGCTTTCGGGTAATTTATATTCGTTTTTATATTCTTCATAGCTAAAACAAATTAAATTGAAACTCATTTTTGAATCTAAATTCTTTATGATATATTACACAAAGATCTATTAATCAAATAAAAGTAAAAAAATGACGAAAAGAATAAGAATGATATCGCTAAACTTTAATAATACCTGACTTGGGTTGTTAATCAACAATATGAACGATATGAAATGAAAATGAATGTTATAAAACCGAAATTTATTTTATATATACAACTACCATTATTATCATTATTATCCTTCGAAGGATTTTACTTCTTGTTTCTCGCTGCTGCTGCTTTTATGGAGATGGGAAAACGTGAAGAAAATCAACAACAACGAAAAAAAAAAAAAACAGACAGGATATCAAGGATCTGAACAAAAGAAAGAAAAAAAGAAAACACCAAGTAAACTTCTTGAACGCTATTTTATTAACTCGTTCCTGTATAAAACCATTCCGATAAAAATACCATCCCTCCCTCAAGTTAAGAACGGATTAATAGAGATTTATAGACTTGCGAAGAATTAAATATCTGAAAATATGATGAGAACATTAGGAAGGAAAAAAAAGAACAGTTTTTTTTCCTGGGTGGAAATTGTAACAACAATAATATTAAATGAAAATACGCGATGATAAGTTTTAGAATGGTGGAAAAAAGTTAAGCTTTAAAAATGATGTACAATTTGAAAGGTTTATATAAACACTTTTTCATTTTATCCTCCAAGGATATATATAATATTTTGTTTTTTCTTTCAAAAATTACGAAAGGAGTAATTTGAATTCGGACATTGTTTTTGTGGTACTAATGAAACGGTTTTTATTCTACTTAAAGAATAGAATTAGTTGAACTGAAACGTCTTAAGTCGCCCTTGTTTTGAAAAGTTTTTAAAAGTTCTAATTTCTATAAAATTAATTCCAACACAGTTTGCTATTACAGCAAAATACTATTTCCAAGAATCGCTAATAAAATCACTAAAATAATCGTGTCCAATCGCTGATCTAAATTAGGTTCAATTACTTGATGTCATCTTTCTGAATTCTGAATTTCAACTGTGTCGCTTCTATATTACTCAGTGTAAACAACACGATTTCAATATAATCACTTTTAAAATCTCTTCGATTTAATCACTGATAAGGTTCAGATTGGACTGTTTTTAGCAACCGTTTCAACTCATATTTATACATCATAAAGGGTCTTCCAATTTGCGCGGTAAAAAAAGACAGCATGACAGCTGATAGTTCAGGACTATTAAAATGGAGCGCTACACGAAAAAACAACGCGCTTTCATTGTTGTGTAATATTTTAAAAATAATGAAGGTTTAACAGCTACAGTTCGCAATTTTTGTACAAAATATGTTCGAAATAGTGATTCAATTTCATCAATTAAAAAATTTAGGGAGACTGGATTAATTAGTGGTCTTAAACACGACCACCCACGCTTTGAAGGAGGCGCTGTATTAACGAAATTCAGCCACATTTATGTAAAACGATCATGGAAAATTTCAGCAGAAGCGTGCTTATGTGGCAGCAAACCCGTGGAGGCCATTTACAATTTTTAATTATAAACCTGTGTTTTCTATCAAAATTACTTCTTGCGCTTTATAATCCTTCTTTTTTTCGAAAACAACAATGTTTAAATATCAAGTGATGGTTTTGTCGTGGAATATTTCATAATTTTCTATTGTAGAAAAATCATGGAAAATTCTAATCTATATGTTTTGTAATTATTAATTATGTTTCTGGAATGTTCCATGATCGATCATTCCCAATTAATAGTTCAATATTATATTGATAGGGGATGAAATAAACTAATGACATAATTAAACTAGTCTCACATGTATAGTTCTATAACAAATAAGCACATTTGAGCTCTCATAAAGCCAGCTTTGGGTCCAGAATTATGCCATATTGAATTTATACATTTTTTAAAAGCCTACGCTTTTCTGCACAGGCATTAACTAAGGTTAATTGCTAATTTAAACTGTGTAGAAGACGAATTTAAAAATTCTGAACGTTATGAATATACCTTGCAAATGATATTATGTAATTAATGTTAAAATGAGTACTGGTCTTTTTTTAATGATGCTCTCTTGGCCAATATTATTTCTAATTATACATTTTTTTCTTTTACATCGCTATTTACCATGACAAAGAATTCTACAAAAAAAACCCAGAAGAAAATAATAAAAATGTTATAATATTTCGAGACATTTTTATATATTTTGATGAGTACACCACAAATAAAATCCAATGGTATGTTCGTGTATAATTTCGTCTTTTTTCCAGATAATAACTGACCATCATCCTAAATTAATACAAAAAAAGGAACGAGCAAAAAAACATGAGGATATATCATTAATTAAATCGAAAAATGCTATCATCGCAACGTTTTGTTTCAAGGAAACAGTCTACCAAAAGAGAAGAATTGTTAGATTTTGTTAAATATTTGATATCCTAAAAGCCTAATAGTCTTGATCATGTATACCCAATTACTTATACACTTAATTATCATCATTCTGTAAATTTCTGATATATCCACTTTTGACCAAATGATTAGTATCAATATGGACAAGAATAGACTCAACAAAAAAAAAAAAAACCAAAGATAATTAAGTACAATTTGAATTGATGTGGTACGATGGACATTATTAGAACAAACGATAAATAAATAAAAAAATACATCGAAAGCAAATTCCTATAGCATGTTATCCTTCAGCGTAAGAGCCTACTTTGGATTTTTTTTTCTTTTCTTTTCTTGGCTAATTAAAACTCGGTAATTATAGACGCGAATTTATTTGTAATTGTAATTATCCTCTTAACATGTCTAATTAAAAATATCTAATGATTATTATGTTCCTGGTGGTATTACTGGCTAGACTATAAAAATGGTAATATTTGTTGTGATTACAAAAGACCAGAGAAATTAAGAACGTCTTGCTCTAGGTAATTTCTTTAAATTTAATACTGATTAGTTGTAGATATAATCTTTGAGTGGTATTTATAATTATTTGAAAAGAAAAAATTACCACTCAATAATTCAAACTTATCGTGCAATGTGATATCTTGTAGCCGACACTCGTGGTACATATCCGTATTACGAGATATCTCGTAGTTGAAAACTAATGGGTTAAATATGTACTTTATTGGAGGACTATGGAAGAGTTTTTGCTTAGAATTTGTGCTATAAATTCAAAATGAATTTTAGCCTTTTTAATTGTTACTCTTATCCGGTTGAAAGAGATAAGAGGCATATGTGTCCCAAAATTAAGTACATACAAACACATATTAAACACTAACTAAGTACAGGACGATCAGTTCTTACTATAGCCAGTTTAGATCGGTATAAATATTTTCGTGTACAGCATGCGACTATATAGTTTTAGATGGATTCCGAATCATAGAAATATTCAATTGTTGTAAACATAACAACTAGCTTACTAAATGTTCACTTTTTCTATCTAGTAAACTTGACGACGCAAACATGAATCGAAAGAGTAACCAATATCAATAGAAAGGATTTTAACATATGCATTTCGGATTACATCTTAGTAATATAAATTGGTGGCCTAAAATTTTTGTAAACAAAAACAACTAAGGAAGGATTGATACCATTGGATTGTATCCTTTTTAAAAGAGCCTTTAAACAGCGGTCATGGATCTATGGTTTTCATCTCCATATGTATTCTATTATCTTTGGTTAACCTAAATTTAAATTAATTTGATTCACAAAACTCACAAAAATCTTTGAGATTATAGGACATCGACCCATTGGGTATATATGGTATAGTATATGGGTTAAGAAAACATCTATAGAAAGCTCGAAATCGTTTTTAAATGGCTGACAAATATGGTTCAACTTTGTACAGCATTTGCAACTAAATTCTTTATTGAATGATTAATGTCATTAAATAATTTTCTGGGTCAGCATTTATCTTTTGGTACTATCAGATATCTATCTATGTGTGGAAGAGAAAAAAGTTTCCAATTTTGATATGAAGATATAATAGCAAATAAAAAAAAATACGCGAATTTGTGTAATAACAAGGACTTTTTCATATATTATTGTAATAAAAAGAATGTAATACATATTACCAAAAAATATTACACATTTAAGAATAGAGTCAAGTCTCACTAAATCAAACATATCCATTAAGGTAAGATCACACACAACAACTTTTGCATCAGGGTTTTTTTTGGTTGCAGCTACAAAAGTTGCGAGTCTTGTTCATACATGTAGCTAAAAGTGGCGCGCAATCTTATGCTGCTTCAACCTAAAGCTGTTGCCTGTTTAGCACGTATTTTATTGAGAAGAGAAAGATGACGGCGTCAAAAAAGTAAAAGAAAATGCTGGGTAAAAAAATGGATAAAACAACGTGAACAGTACGGATTTGTTCATAATTTATTACGCGAATTACGTAAAAAGAATTGCAACTTTCTGGGTTACAATGCTATACACAATATGCAAAACTCGAGTTTCGCATCTTTTTAAGCTGCGTTGCAATAAAAATTGCTGTGTGTGATCTTAGCTTTAGAGTGGCATGTATCGGCTTCAATCCAAAAATCGTCACTGTCAATCCCGACTTTAATTCGACTTGAGTCAATCCAAACATTTTTCTGACTTTTCTTTCGATTTTAAATCCATTTGAACATTTAAGATGGAGTATGAACTGGTGCGAAATATAACCTAGAAAATGACAATTTGTTTGCAAGCGTCTGTCAAACTGAATCTGATTTGAAGTTGATTTCAAGACCATATTCTTCAATCTGGTAAAGCTAAAAAACCCGGTTTGAGTTTGAAGTCGATCTCAAGTCAATTTTGAAGTCGCCATATAAACGCCAAATGTTGTGACGCTGAGTTTTGGGGATTTATTTACTCTCTCTTTAGCGGGCAATCTTTTAGGCGGACCCGAACAAGCAAGATTATACTAATTTCACTTCGCAAAAGTTTGCTGATAAAAATGATTTTATTTCTGGGTTTCTGCATAATTATTGGAATTGTTGATTAAAGCGAATTTTTTTTGCCTAGAAAATGTTTTGGTTCCTATTGTTTCTTTAATTGTTGTTATGAAATCAGAAAGCATTGTACTTTTATTCTTAAAACGTCGCTCTGGAACCTTTTAATCGTGACGGGACATTTAGCGACTTTTCAGCCTTCTGTGGAACCCCACAAGTAAAAACATACAAAAATCAATATGTTTTATTCATATTCACGTATCCGCCATCAATTCTGTGCATCTTTTTTTTGGAAGCACACCAGTTATGAATCTTTGTCTTAAGTTATTCATTGCATAATAATTTTCCACTTTCGTGACTATCTGCTCGAAAGAGTATTTTACTGTATTTTCTCTGATATCTTTATGGATCTCAAATTTCGTTGTTATTTTCTTATGTTTCTATTGTTGGAAAAATATTTTTAAATATTATAACTGGAATATCCTTTATGAGAGCAAAAATAAAAACAGGAAGGTATTTCATATTTATTTTCAAAATCATAGCATAAAGTTTTCTTATATAACAAGAAAGTTTTACGGGAAATCTTATACATATCATCTTAAGATTTCATCTCTAGTTTATATTATATTGGTGCTGTTAAAATGACAATAATTGTATCAGGATAACTATTCTGGGCTACAGGGTGGCGCGCAAAAGGAAAAAACAAAAAACTTTGAAATTAATTGACATGCTCACGGTTGATCTGAATATATGGTATGTAGGATGCTGATATGACAACAAGCTTAATTTAATAAACGAAAGAAAATTAACAGCATATGCACTGGCGAACCAACAGAGCAAAGCGAAAAAGTACATATGCATAAGACGTTCGTGAACGTGTTAAAAAGCTTTCAAATTTTGTATTTTATATCTTTATTTGGATGTTTACATTATTTTTAAATCTCTTACAGAAGTAACATCTCAGTGTCAGTATTCTATGTTTAAGCAGGGAACTGATTAGTAACAATAAAAAAATGTAAAGCAAATTCTAGGAACCACTTTTTTCAATAGTTCTTCTTTAGTGCAGCTCGATTCTAGGCGTGTTTCCATATTAATTTTCTTTCAGATAGCTGCACATAAAGAAGCCGGCCGATTACAATCATGTACAAACAAATGTACACTGCATTAGTACAACACATAAATTCCTTTAGATACAAATTATGACATTCGTTTTTGTACTGTTATGGTTATATATACCTACTAAATTCCCTATGTCCATAGATTAGTATACCTGCATGTCCATATAGGAACCGTATTGTTCAATGTTGTTATATAAGTAAAATTAAAGAAGAATACCTACATATCAAAAAGAGCTTTAATATGAAAGAAAAAGAAGAATCTATAATGTGTACGGATATTAGTACACAACAAGAATTAGTTGAATGTACAATCGTTCGAAATCTTTATTATAGTTTGTCTCGAAAATAATGAAAGAAATCATATTTAATAAACATGGCTGACTTTGTCAATATGGAAATTTTATTTGTGGGACCCTGTATATTATAGTACTTTACTTTTATTAGTATGTAAGAAATCTCTTATAGGTACTTTTCTACACAGAACAATAATGGGGTCTATTCTACGATTTTCTATATTATTTTATGTTATGGTACTTTAACCATAGACTAATAATAAAGGTTTCCAACGACTGTGCATTCAACTATACCGTGATATCCCGGTACAATACAGATTTTTCTCTTTCTTTCACATTAAACTTCTTTTCATTCATTCTTCTTTAAGTTCACCTACAACAACAACACTGAAGATCACGCTGCTCATTTGGCTTGGAAATCTAGATATACTAATCTATGCTTTAACGTTATTTATAAAATTTTTCATGACAGTTTTTCAAATTTCGTATTCTGGAAAAATCCATTTATGGTATGTTTTATGTAAACGTAATAGAATTTCTTAAATTTCTAGTACATTGGAATTAAAAATTTAAATTTTAAAATTGTTATCGATTGATCTTTGTTAGTTATTTTATATTTAATTCAATTTGTTTAGAAACAAAATTGTTATAACAAAAAGAAAGAAAATGATGCAAACTGTATGTGTGGACGAATTTTATATTAGGAAATCTTTTCGAGAAATAAATATAAACATCCATTAAAGATTACCATATTTTTTAATCAAAATTTTACACAGAAACTAATTGAATTGTTTTTATTTTCCTTTTGAATATATCATCCAAACCAAAATTTAAAATGTTTAAATATGTATGTCTCTTTGTATTCAATGTTCCCTTAAATTTCTGTAAAATATTCTCAAATTGTTCATAAAATACTGTAATAGCTCCTATTTAGATCTTTTTAGGTTTACTCTGTTTAACGTAAGAAAATAACACTACATAACAGAAAATTGCCTTATAGAATACCGATTTAACGAAAAATAGTATTTTATGTGAAATTTAAGGTAACATAACATAAAATAAGAATGCAGAATAGACCCCAATATTTCGAAATCGGTACTATCTATGAATTTTAATACGTTTTTTTTATATAGAAAATATAGAATAGAAACTAAATTTGTGAATTTATTTTTCTAAAAAACACAAGAACAATTCTTTTATCATAGAAAAATGATATAAAATCAGGAAGTTAAAAACTACATGAAATATTTTATATAGAAAGTTTTTAGCAACATCAAAAAAAAGTATCAATATCTAAAAGGTATTTTCTATTCCACTAAAATAATAATAATTTTTTATTTTTATTTTTCTTGATAAATTCAATAAAATATTTTCCAATCATATCTGAAATGAAAATACATACAATAAAAAAAAATAAAATAAATAAAAATAAAAAAAAAAAATATCTTAAATCAAATAATCCGTAAAATTGTCGTAAATTTCATAAATAAATATTCTTATTTGTAAAAGTACGAAGAGAATCGGTAAAATCTTCACACAATATTATACAACACATTAGTCTTCTTTCTATAAGACTGCCCAATATAAGAAAAGGTAAAAGTGAACGAAAGGTTTATACAAAGCCTAACAAATATTATCAATAGATTACAGTCTTTTTTTCTCTCTCTTAACATCCGCATATATTCCACCTTTTCCTTAGGGATATCCTTTACGTTTACAATTGACCCAAAAGAAAAATACTATTACCAAAATACTATATAAAAAATTGACAGAGTGTATAAGAAGTATTGTCATATAGCGCTATTAAACTTAGGCATGCCAGAGCCTTTCACACATTAATAAACAAAATACATTTGCACATTGAACCCCAAGTAATATTTTGGCTACTACTATACTACTACTTTTACTTTGAATTCAAGTTACACAGAAAGATGCGACGAAACAAAATCAAAGAACATCAAGGTCCTCTATATATATTTTTGCACGACCAAGGAAAGTTATGGTGTCGTTTCTTTTCATGCGACATAGTACCAGGAAAAATAGCAAGTGTCACACGTTATCATCCGACGTTAGATTGAATGTGAACAAATTAGAATTTGTCAAACATGCTAGGATAGGTTATAGAAGATCATCCCTTTGCCAAACAACATCTCTCTGGTTGATAAATGAAAACTAATCATATAAATATGATTATTGGAGCAAAATATAGCCAATTCTAAGTCAGACAGTATTAGAAGAATATTAGGGGATGCAGTGGAATTGCGTAAGGCGACAATGACTATATTTTTGGTCTTTTTCAAAAGTGATAGTTTGAAAGTAAGACTATTAATTAGAATATCGACAAAACATTATTTTAAACTAACAGTTCAATAGTGTTCGCGTTAAATTTATCTCTTTTTTTTTGCTCAAAATTCTGGAAACCGGTTCGTTTCTACCGTAGTCACTTTTATGATGTATAAGTTTGAATATTTTCACGGACCTCAATGACTGTGTATTAATGTTAAGATGAATTTTGTCCAGCAAGAAGGGGAAGTCAGTAACCCCATTTAGAGTTAGCTCACGAAAACCACATCCGCTACTAGACGCGGCCTTTCTAAAGACAGCAAACTAATCAATTTTAATCGAAACAACAAATTGCTTTGCGAAATATATCAAAACAACAATTGATGGTCAATAGTCGTTTTACAGATCCACCAAATGCTAACCACATGAGTCTATTGGACTTATTTCAAGACTCATTTTCAGTCGAACTGAAAAAAAGTCTTGTGGAGACTCTATAAATTGGAAATATTTTTAGTCGGGCTGAAGAAAAGTCTTGTGGAGAATCTAAAATTTGGACTTTTTTGTCAGTCCGACTGAAAATATGTCTTGAAATAAGTCCAATGGAGTAAGGACATCTCTTTACAAAGATATAAGCAAGTAGATGGTTGTTTTCTCCGTTACGCCATCTACCATGATTTTGGTGTTATTGTGTAAAGGGCGTAATCGAGACCGTTTGTATAAGCCGAAGTTTTACGGTCTCTAACAAATTCCTAGTTCTAAAATCTATTAGAAATATTCTTCGGAATACTCTGTATATAAATTGTGTATTGTGAATTTTCTTAACAGAATTCTAACAATTTTCGTAAATCTACTAAATCGATATAATTTTTCCTCTTTTTTTTCATAAATTTTTCTTTTTTTTCGGGTCTATATGTACGAATACTCTTATAAAGACCGTATCATTACAGTTAAAGTTGTTATTTTGAAAAACGCAAAACAAATGTCGGCTTACCAAAGAAGAAAAAAATTGGATACCCTTAAAAGATTGATACCGTCATTAGTGGGAATATTTTTGGATCCTGCTATACAAAATTCAACATCCAATTTTGACATTCTTCTACCACATCTTTTTGTTCTCAAAAATTAGGAGACCATTTCGAATTTTTCAGTGCTATATAAAACAAAACAAAAAAAGGAAAGGAAAAACCCTATAATACGATCTTTTTGGGTAATAACATTGAAATGCTTCTATTTTTTAATAGCACTTTCTTGTTTCTACAACAAACAAGGTATTTGAGATCATCTTTATAGGCATTTTGTCTTTATTTTGTCAAATTAGTTTTCAGTTGTCCAACAAGCTAATTACCACCTCTTCTAACATCGCCTTTAAATACAAGTTGAAATTAAATAACGAGCAAAATAAAGTCTAAAGAAAGTATTTGAAAATGTTGATGGGGATAAATCCTGACGGAATACCAAAAAAAAAAAGGTCGTAAATCAACATAAATTGGAAAGGACTTAAATAATTTTTTGGCATTTTTGATATTTAAAATAATTCTGATTTCGCCTTTTAATCTTGTAACCTTTATCTAGAATCTAAATGGTAAACTAAAGTTATGTTTAGACTTAATTTTTGATGGAAATAATTTCCTTAAAGGATTTGAAATAATTTTACTGTGTATAACAAAACTGGATGATAGCAGCGATCATTCCTTAGGGATTTATAAAAATAATACAAAAATATGCTATTTGATTAACGATTATTGTAAATTCGCAAGGATTTTATTAACAATAGACAATTTCCTGCAGGAAATTAAGATTATTCGGAAATTAATGTTAAAATTGTTTAGATTATGTTCATTTTGTATTCAGAACCTAGAACAGTTATCTTTCTTTTTATGTTTTATGCTCTCTACTATTAAGACTAATAATAAGGATTTCATCTGCATTAATCTGATTCTTGTTGTGTAATAATATCCCTACACATTGTAGATTTTTCTCGTTCTTTCACATTAAAACTACTTTAATGTATTCTCCTTAAATTTTACCTTTTAACAACAATACTGAATATCATTCCGCCTATATGGCTTGGACACATCAGTCTATGGCTTTACTATTTATAAAAAATTGTAATTATTCATGTTGTAAGCATTTAATTTATATAGCATATTTTAAATTTCTTCCTAAACCTCATTAAACTGAAGTTAAATGAAAATCTTTGCAATATAAATTCTACACACAGAAAAATTGTCAAGTTATTGGCTAGTTGCTGCAACTGAATTTTACTCGTGATAACTCAAAATTCAATTGTGACAATTTTGCACTTCTGATTTAACAATGAGGAGAAATACGAATTTAATTATTTGTAAGAATACATTCTCAGTTGATTCGGACATTTCTTCATGAAATAAAAGTGTCTGTGGCATTTTTCTATGGAGAAATCGCAAAAGTGTTTATACTTTATTATCAGACAGAAATGCGGTGAATTTATGCTGAATATAAAGAAGGCCTTAAGAAATTATATACAAAATTTGGAAAAGGTAATATTTTCATTTAGAAAAGAGTATGTGGAAAATAGCTAGTCATCCTAAAATTATGCAAAAATATTTCATAGAAATATAAGTGAAACGATTTCTTTTATCCTGATAGAAATGAATGCCTCAAATATCTAATAGGATCCGCTGGCCGGTGTAAAATTTAAACTCATAAAGTGAGTTTTTATTGTATGCTCGAATATGTCTAAACACTTCTTAACAAATTTCCTATTTTTCCAAAAGAAAAACCTGGAGTTGGAGAGATTTTTTTAAGAACTGTTATGAAATTGCTTGTACACACCCACCAGGATTACCCCAAAAAAATTATGGCATCAAGCACCCACATCTGTTCTACTTTTTTTTCTCTCATCTAGATAAAATTTTCGGAAATGAAATTTGACTTAGGATACGGGCCACTTTAGAGAATTGCTTGATATCTATAGTGTTTATATTATTAAATCGATTCCAATTTTGAAAAGCTTAAAATTGTATATTTTATTTTGTAAAAAGCCTATCACAAAATCAAATTAAAGAAAAAAGAGATAAATGGGGTCAATATTGGGATTTTTGAATTAAGATTTTATTCTGCTTTTATTTTAATAATCAATTTTTATATATTTTAATCAATATTAAATTTCATATTTTTTTTCTTTTCCTTTTTTCAGGTAAGTCATTGGTTTTTCTTCTTTGAATTTTCTTAGAATTAATAATAAAACTTGGTAAGTATTGTTTACATACATATTTAATGAGGTGTATTTAATAGGGTATATAGTAACACTGTCCAAGTAACATTTATTCATATTTTTTTAATATTAGAAGCATTGTTACACCTTAGTAGAGCGGTTAATGTGTTGTAATTTAGGAATTCTTTATCAATTATTCTTCTAAGAATTTCAATATTACTTGGGTATATTATTAACTCATCGAAATCATCGGAGAAAACAGTTGAGAATAGATTTGCGTTATTCGAGTCCAGGTTACGCATAAAATTAATTGTTAACTACGAGTTTCAGTTTAAAAAATCTGCTATAAACCGATTTTAAGTTTCTATTGGTTTTTTGGTAGCTTTTAAAATTAGGATCAATATCAAAGTGAATTTTTATATAAAAAAGAAGAAAAAAAAAGTATGTAAGAGAACTGAAATGATAAACGGAAAAATATATGTATATAATTTTTGTAAAAGCACCATTAAAAGTTCAAAGCTTTTTATATGTTGCTTTTTTTTTTATAAAGTATAAAAAAAACAATGGAAAACTTCAAAGAAAATTTAAAATATTGTTTAAAACTTTAAATCATCAATCAAGGAAATTTCTTGTTGGCAACATAACCGCCACCTTGGACTTTCCAATAATCTCTATTTTCTCTTTTTATATTTTCAAGAAATACTAGTATAAATATATTAATATAAATATAAAAAGTTCCAAAAGTATCCGTAAAAGGAGTATTGTTACCTCTTCGTTGTATATGGTCTTGTAGTACTGTAAAATTGTATCTTTTCACCAGAGATGTAAACCGGTTTCTTTGAACCGCTTTGAACCGAACCAAAACCACTGAACCATCGAAATTTTCCGAATCAAAATCAAAACCAAACCACTTTGAAAATGATTCGGTCGAAGCAGACCAAAACCAAACCAGTTTTAAAATTAATACTTGAACCGTACCCTAAACCGAAGTTTTTCTATTCGTTTATGGTTCGGTTCAACAGAAAAAATTTGTCCTAAAATTTACATTTTCCTTTTAAAAAAACTGAAAAAGTCTACTACATTTTCTTATAAAAACGATGGTTAATCAACATGCAACAGTTTGCCAGTTTTCAAATTTGTTTTTAACGAGTAATCAAACACGACATAGTTTTTCATTTAGTGAAATCATAATTAAAATAAAAACATAAACAAACACAAGAAGGAAGAATATACTTAAAATTAAAAGATATAAAATTCACATCTAAATGACAAATGTAAGCAAGTCTGTATATTTTTGAGTTTAATAATAATTTTTTTAGTATTGCCCAAAAGAAAAAAAAGATAGAAAATACCCGGTGTTTAAAAAATTTGTTTGTGATTCAATAACAAATAGTAGTAAGTGCAATGAATGCAGTATTGTTATGACAAATAATCACCCAGAAAATTTAATGCGGCATCTTAAAAAAAAACACTCCGAATCCTACGACATAATTGCCACGAAGCGAACAAATAAAACAGCTGAAAAAATTTTGCCAAGCAAATCTACATTGGCTTCCTTCGTTTCTGTCACAACAACTAAGAACAAAGACATATTTGTTCTGAACCAAAACCAAAACCACACCAAAAATTATGCAGTCTTTAAACCAGAACCAAACCAAAACCAAATTTTGAAATATTTAGAAACCAAAACCAAACCAAAAACCAAAAAGAAGGTTTATGCTTAAACCAAAACCGAACCGACTGTAAAAAAGTCTTGGTTTGCATCTCTGCTTTTCACATCAAAAAGTGAACGCAATTGTGTAGTTACTATACTGAACTTTATGCCAAATCAAACGATTTTTGTATTCAATTTCGCTAAGAGAAATACGTTACGTCGTTACACTTTTACACTCAACCTGACAGTAGGGTTGAAATATTTTTAATGTGTAACGGTGGAGAAAAATGATATCTGTACATTTTGTGATTGTGTAGTAAACATTTTTCACAGTTTCACAACGATACAAGATCAGATACATCAAAATGGTTTTGAATCGAGATTGTATTATGAAAATTTTTTTACTAATTAAATTTATTTTAAAGACTTCAATTTCTATTGAATTACAGTAATACGCCGCACTTACGTACACATTGGGATCGGAGCGTGTACGTAAAACAAAAAAGTACGTAAAGCGAATCTACTACTTTTATTGATGAATAATATATTTGAAACAAACTAAAACAATTAATACAAGTATATAAAGAAAATAAATAAATATACATACAAAAACACGTTGTTACAAGTGTACATTCATAATTTGTTATTCTAGTACATAATTTTTTTTTTCTATAAATTGCAAAACCAGAAAAAATGTAAGTAAAAAAATGTACTTGTACGTAAGTGTGAATCATTGTACGTAGAATGGGCAAATGGGGACAAAAATGAGATGTACGTAAGTGCGAGTGTACGTAAAACGAGTGTACGTAACATGGGGTATTACTGTATTAGGCATGAGTGCCTTTTTTCAACTTCAATCTTAGACTAACTATACCATATATAGTATATTTTCTTAGAAACTAAATTCCTAAACCTAACACGCCAGATGTGTCTAAATTTTGAGTCAAGAGTCTAAGGGTTTTAGGATACACCCTTAGAATTTTTTTCTTAGCGGTAGCTTTAATGATAATTATTCTACTATGTAACAAAAACCCAAAAGGCCTAAAAAAAAAATCATAAAAATTTAGGATTATCGCTGCAACATCTTAACAGTATGATGAGGTCGGCTCCTCCAGGGAAAATGATTTGAACAAGTTTTCAATCAATTTGTATGAAGTTTTATGTCAATCAGTTCTCATATTACGGAGGATCATGGATCATGTATAACTTACGTTTATTGTTATATACAGTGGTCGAAGTGGCAGGTTAAAAGTGGTGGGATGGTTTCCATTTAAAATTTTTTTTTTTCGAATTCCAGTTTTCATAATTGTAAACGTCAAACGAAATCTCACTGCCAGATCGAAACACTTAAAAATCTATTTCTCGAAATCACGAGATTTAAAATTTAAAAAAATATGTTCAGGGATGCAATATATATTCCCCAAGAAGTGGTGGGATGAATTTACAATTATTTAGAAGTGGCGGGATGGCATCCCACCTCATCCCTCCTCACTTTGAGCACTGGTTATATAGAAATGTATCTAATACAACGATACATCTGGATTTACAATGAAGAGTGAATATCCTTAGTCTACTCCTAGTGTAGATGTTGCCCGTTTTGCAATGCGTGCATTTCCTTTTCTGTTCTAAATCGTGGTGTATTATATAATTATGGAATTTTTCTATACAAATGTGTACAAGTCTAACGAACCAGAACAGTTTACACGATAGTAAGGGAATACCATTAATATATTAAATTCAAAAAAATATTTAAAATCTGATTTCATCCTGGGAACGTTTGTCCAAGGACAATAAGTTTCCTATGTGCAAAAAGAGTAACCTTGTATGATAAATTGGCAATAATTCTGAAAACATTGAGGTGTCCACGAGTATGGAAAAATGAAATTTATGGGAACACATAAACATTTAAAAATTTTGGCGATTTTTCAAAAATAAAATGTTGGCATTGAAACAAATTTTCAGGAACTTTTTTCTCATTTGTTTTTTATTTTACGTAGGTCGATTGCAATTATTATAATATGAGATTTCTTAAGGTCGTCCCAGTACCATTTCCAGGCAAGTATTATTCATATTCTTTCTTCAAAATCCTATTGAAAGGAACGAATTCATCTTCTCTATAGAATGAACAAAACATAAAATAATAAGTGCGACCTTTAAAGTTTATCATAAATTGTTTCTCCTTCTTTTTGTTTATTTGACGTACATTTAAAGTTGAGATTTAAAACATGTTGTTTTTTTTTGGCAAAACTTTTAAATGTCAACCAAACAACACAAATCAAAGAAACAATTTTGTCATCAAGGATTTTCTTGTTCTTCTTGTTTTTAAGATGCTTTAAATTGTAGTAAACCTTAAAAGTTTTCTGCATTATTTGCTCTATTTACTCTATTTCAATTTTCAAACCTAAAATATTGCCAATTGCCAATTTTGAGTCAAATGAAAATCATATTTCCTTTTTGGAATTATCAAAATGTGAATTTAAGCCAATTTTCAGGTGAAAACACTTAGTTTTATTAAGTTTACGTATTCTACAATTCAGTACAAAAAATTTCAAATGTCAAAGGTGAAATTGATGTACACATTTTGAATGGAACATATTTTAAAGCTCTCCAAAAGTGGGGATTGTTAAGGGGTAACATCTACCCAGAAAAGAATATTCAATCGCTTTCTATATTTCTTAAAAGTTCCAAATTTTTTAAATACTACATATCCTCAAAATTTACATCGAAATTTGTAGAATTGATTAAATTATAAAACTTTGAGCGATGCAAGATCGAGCATTCGAGGAATATATTTCAAGTTTTAAGAGACTACTGCTGTATTTTATTGGGAATGTTATCCGTGTCTACCATACATTTTATAAGTGCTTATTTAGCGTCGTATAATATCGGATAGAAGACATATACTAAACACCATCTGCCAGATGGTAGATAACGCAAAACAAAACTTTATTGGAATATTTAAAATTAATAGAAAATTGGTTTGAATTTTGAATCATACCTGATTTTGGTCAGTTTTTTTCCTATTATTTTTAATGCTTTTTGTTTTATTTAGCCATCTCGCAAAATATTATTTGTTTTAATTTCATTATTTGTCTAAAAAAAATAATTTTTAATTTTTTAACCCTAAAAGAAATTACTCTAGTTCAGGCCTTTTTAAACTATGGGTCGCGACCCCTTTAAGGGTCGCGTAGCAAAATTCTGGGATTTCGAGAGATTTTAATGTCAAATATTTAAATACACGTTCATCGATACAAAATGTTGAAGAGGTTTTACGTTTAGCAGTGTCAAACATTCCACCAAGATTTAATTTGTTATGCAATAAAAAACAGGCACATCCATCTCATTAAATTTTTTCCTTTAATTTTAATTTAATACTTACCATTCAACGACTGCGTTCGAATATATTCGAGCGAACTAAGACGGTCAGAATTCCCTTTTATTTATGTAATTGTGTTCTAAAACTATTTATTTTTATATGTATATTGTTACCTAATAAGTAAATCATCAAAAAATATTAATTTATCTTTCTTTTATATTTATATCGAATCGTCAGGAAACTCGCCATCATAAATGGGGTCGTGAATGAAAAAAGTTTAAGAAGCCCTGCTCTAACATAGTTGGTTGGGCAACCAAAAATTTCCATCGAATAATTTCAGTGGTTCAAACATTCGAAATTAGATCATTAGAAAAATCGTTTTTTTTAGAAAGTGAAATAGTGCCCGATAGAATTCCCAATAAAATACAATAAAATTAATTTTTATATTTTTACAATTTCTAAAAGTTACAAGTTTCAAGAATAGGTCCCCGAGTTTTACAATAATATTTATTGAATTGACGAAGTTATATAATTTTGAGCGAATCAAATCCGAGAACCATATTGAAACGTGTTTTCTTCAAAAAAAAAAAACACAAAGTCGGTAGACATCATGCTTATCTGGAAAACAGCTTAATAGATGATTTTAAATTTTTCACAAAATACGGTGAGAAGGATTCAGATGTCATTAAAGATCTTACTTTTATTTATATTCATCTTCATTTTTGAATAATTCCGAAAAATGTCGACTTTTTGCATGGAACTTTCATGCTTATGTTTTAATATGTCGCCAATACGTGTACAAAATATTAATTTTAAAAATCCAGCGATCGTCACTGTTATTGACTTAAATAACTAATTTTATTTCGAGTTTAGATGAACCGTTTGGGTCTCGAAAATAAATCTCATACATTTTTGTTCGATATTTTTAAAAGTTGTTTTTGCTTTTTTTAAGCTCTTACTAAAAATGCCTTTTAGGACCAATATTTTCATAGACAAATATTCTCGTTTTTAAATTTTTGAAAGTCTCGTTATATGTAGCCCCTTAAGTAATATATTTTATTCCCAGAAAGTTTCATAAGTTCTATACAAAGGTTTTTTTTTTCAAATATCTTCTTCTACTCTAATTTGCCTGATTCTACGGAATCTAGCCTTCTTGAAATTAAAAGGCTTAAATAATTTTTGGTTGTTATTTAAATGTTTATATATAAAGAAAAACACCGAAGTTTCGAAATTATAAATAATTCTCACCCTATATATTTTTGTATCTGGCAATAAAACGTATTTTATTTTCCAACTTGTACATATTTTTACTATTTCTCCATTTTCGATATTCGAAATTTAATAAAAATTCGAATATAATATGTATAAAATAAATGTGCAAAATTTCGAAATATATCTGAAATATAAGATTTCCCTTCTTGTCAAGGACATGCGTCATTCGAAATTGTGCGCATACACACACACACACACACACACATCCACCCTGTTAAATCCTTTTGGATTTCATAAAAACCCGGTTTTTTTCTTATATTTAGAAAAGCTTTTTCTCATTACAAAAGCCGAAAATAAAATACTAATACTAACTAAAAGCTTATATCCTTTCGAAGCCTGTGCCGTAAATAAAAGAGTATTTCCACAAACACAGAAAGTTTTTCATCCCTTCAAATCCTTAACTAACGAATTTTCGATATTCGCTATTTTTTTTTATATTTCTTTCGAGGATCTGCGAAATCCTCCGTACTAGTGTGTTTGGTTTTTAGTGGTGTCCAGCTCTTTCGAGCTTTTATATCCTTTTAAATTCCATACAGTTTTTCATCAAAGTATCATCAAGTTTAGACAACAGTTTTTTTTTTAAGTTATCCAAAAAAATAACCTCCCAAAAAATAAAGTTTAATTTTAAATAATTAAAATTTTGGTTTTTAATCAAAGAAATTCAAAGAAAAATTCAATTTTCCGGTACTCTTTGGTTTCTTTATATTAATCTCGATTTTCCGTGTTTTCATATGCGTATGTGAAGGTCCTTTAAGGAAACATAAGTTTTGTTATTAAATTTTCCGCTAACATAATTGAAAAAAAAAAAACTTAAATATCTGGGCTTTCTTTTGGGAAAAAGAAGATCTTAAAAATACGCAGCGTTTTTGAACCAACTCCCAAAAACTTTCGAGGTTCACAGTTTTCTCGGTGTTTTGGTTTTTTTTTTGTTTTTCTTTTTGATTTTTCCAGTAAAAGTTTCCATTACTAAAAATAACACGAATTTAAGAAAATTTTGTTAGAAGAACTTTAAAAATTATAAAATTAAAATTTTAATTTTTGAAAAAAATTAATTTTCGGCAAAGTAATTTGCTCTCCGGAAAATTTTCTGTGGTTCTAAATTGTGGTGATTTTTTTTTTTTGGTGGCAAAATAGAAAATTTTTTTTTTTTTTAAAGAAATAATAGAAAAGTGTCAAACTTGTGTGTTTTGGTTTTTATATGAAAATTAAAAAATTAAATTTTCCGAAAAAAAGGAAAAGAAATTGAATATAAAAGAATAAAAGTAAAATAAAGGTGAATTAGAAAATGTGTTCATCATAAAAACTTAAGTAAAAGATTTTGTTTTTTTCTATTAGAAGCTTTAAAGCCTAAAAAATGTGGAAAATGTCATTTTTTCTGATCCTTTTTCATAAAATTTAAGAGAAAAATTATTCTTTTATTTCTTGGTATTAGTTTATTTGAATGTATGTGAGAGTGAATTTCTGCTAAGAAAAACTTGGTTCGGATCGGAAAAAAAGGTTTAATTTCGAAAATGAAAATTCCGCCCTCTAAAATTTCTTTTCTTTTTTATATGAATTTCTTGTGGGTTTTTTAACAATTGTTTTTTAAACATTTTTTTAAGTAAAAAATTAAAAATTTTTTAAAAATTTTATTGAAAAATCATTTTGAAAATTTTTTTTTTACGGCGACATTTCCTATGAACGTTCTCTTCGAATCCTCACTACTACTATTCTGTGTAGTTGAATTTGTTGCCAGTAAGTCTATGCTGTTAGAATAAATTAGTCATATTTGAAAAAAAGCTTAGTCTTTTATAAGCTTTTTTTTAGTATTTATTTTTTTTTGTATTCTTATTTTTCATGAAAATAATGAAAATTTCTTTAAATTTAATTCTTTTTTTTTTCTTGTTCTTATTATCCTTCTTGAGATAAATATATATCCTTTGGTACTTAGATTTTTTTGTATTTGGCTATATGACATAAAAAAAAGCAATTAAATTAACCACAATAAAAATAACAGAAACAAAAAGAAATTCATGTCATAACAACAATCTGTCACAAAAGTCACCGAGTGTTAGAAAGAAAATAAAAGGAACACAAAAACAACACTGTTCTTAAAAGGGAAAACTTTTAAACAGGGTTGGCATGCCGGATAAGAAAATAGTTCATTTCAGTCCAGTAAAAAATGATTTTTCGTTACTTTTCGGATTTTTGTTCTGTTTCATTGTAACGTAATGTTAAGCCTAATTTTTAGTTGATTTTTTAAAGATGCAACTTCTATAATCTCGGATTTTTGTAGGTCTTTATAGTCACGCAATTTTCATCTCAGTTTTAAACGACTCAGTTGTCATAAATGGAAAAAAACAGATTTTTTTTTTTAAATTCGTCAAGAAAAGGAAACTTAAATTGTTATAGTTATAAGAATTACATTTTTAAGGTTTTTACTTCCTAAAGTTTATGAAAAAACTGATTTTGGTTTCGAGATATTTATGTACAGGCGCGAATATGGCGATTTTTTTTCTTTATCTTAAAAACATCCCAATGGAATGCTGCAAATGTAAAATTCTCCAAATATATTTGCAGATTTAATCTAGTTTTTCAACATTTAAACTAAATTCTAACGTCTCTTCCTAAAAACAGCGATTTAGTTTCCAATACGACACATTCTATTCTTAAGACGTCACACTATATAGTATGCCAGCCACAGCTATTTTTCTTTACCATATATTGGATCGTTACTGGTGCTTTCTTCAATATTTCGTTATTCTTACCGTGAACGTTACAGTGAAAAATTGAGGTATTTCCTTAAACCGTCACAATACAATATCGTTATGCCAACTCTGCTTTTAAATATATTAAACTTGAAAGAAAAATATGATAAAAATCTGTAAGAAAAATAAAAATACTACAAAACAATTTCAAGTAATTAAAATTGAATTTAAATGAAAGAAAATTAAATTATTATAAAAATGAAATATTTTTGTTGGGTTTCCTATTCTATAATGATGAAGCATTTTTGATGGAAACCGAAGAAGAACGAATCGAGAAGGCACACTTTGAGAAAGATAGAAGACTTTTATAGAATATCAAAAATAGACTAGAGATGAATCCTTAAAAAAGAACGATAACAAAAAAACCAGGACCAAACAGAGAAATTATTTTCCAAGAAATAAATTAAGAAATTATTTCATGTTTTCTGGAAGCTAAACAGAAAAAGAAAAAAACAATTTGAACCTTTTGGGCTACGTGCTTATCTTTAAAATTTCGTATATTTGTAAAATAAATTTTATAAAATTTTTGTGAACTTTAAAAATTTAATATAAAATAGCATAGGTTACTCTTTTGCCTTCCAACATTTTTGCTTTAGGCGCTTGACGCTACTATATTTGCTAGATATTAAAAAAAAAAGTAATTGTCAGAACAATTTTAAATCTATACCCAAGTTTTACAATTTACACAAATTATTCCATAATGGGAAAAACTCTTGTTCATATGTTGGTAATATGTAGAATTCAGTTGAAAATGAAGGTTGGATTGAAACATAGAAACTGGGTTATTGGAACACGTCCCGAAAATATTAATCGGTTTGAGTGTTAGCAACATTTGTGTGGAAAGCTACTAAAGTTAAATTATTTGGCTGAGTTTTACTTCAATTAATTTTTACAAAATGACGCCCTGGTTCTTACGCTCTTTTGTCAGACCTCATCATAGATTTAACATCGAACTTCAATTAAATTTGTTTCTTTTTACAATTTTACTATATTACAAGTACTTTTAGGGATTCATTATCTTTTATTTTAAATCTTATTCACAACTAGGAGCTGTTAAAATCTATTGTAGTTTGAGTAGACTATCATGCGACACATTTAATTTTATTGCATATTAGTTATGCGAAATTGGAGCACTCCAAAAATCTGAGAAGATGTTAAATTTTACCTTTATGACAATCCTCATAAGATTTATACGTTTTCTTCTTGTCAAACTTTAAAGCAGTGACTGTAATAAATTGTTCTGCCTTTCACATTCTGTACATAAGTTTAAAAGAAACGATTTTTAATGTGTAAGGGAGTAGTAAATTAAGAGAGACTGATTAAAATGGATAATTTTTTATTCAAAATTTAATGAAAACCCAAAATTGCCTTAAGAATTTTCATATAAATTACCCATCATAAGTACTCTCAAAGGAATAAATATCCAATAAAAAAAAACCATTTTCCAAATTAAGCATAGTATGGACTTAATACGATGTTGAAATAAACTGAAATTTCACATATACAGAATTGATGTTAGCAAAATGTAAAATGAGAAAGTTCTGTATATATTAAATATTTTAGATTAGTTAAACGAACGTTAAAACGTAATCGTATTAAATTGCCAATTTAAATGGGATAATAATTTCAAGTCTAAACGTGTACTGTAAACTGAGTATTAGTCGTTAAATGTAGACTTTATAGAAACTATCCAAAATTGAACATTAAATTTTTTGGAACCTATCCAAGTTCTTAGTGAAGGTTCTTGTTGTAGACATTAATTAAAAGTTAATAGCTAAACGATAAAAGAAAACTAAACAAATCTAACGTTTAATTTAGTTCGATTGTTTTTAATTCTATTTAGGCTAACACCATGTGCGAATTGTAACTAAATCAAGTTTATCATTTATATTTCACAAAACGAGCTATACGATTTTTTCTACGAAACCTATTGGAAATAATCTGTTCTAGCGTTTGAAAAATTTTTAATTATAACAAATTTGTTATTACAAATATTATGACTAAAATTATGACTTCTGGCAAACGAGTCATATCAATTTATAACAGTTTAAACTGTTATAATTCGAGCGAGTTACCATGGTTATTTGAGAAGTCTGAACTTGCGATAGTTGTAAGTTATGAATACGTCAGACTGCGAAAAAAAAGTTATGACAACGACGTCATGTTATGACTGGCCTCAGAATAAGCCTGTTAGTCACTATTTGTACACACCCTAGCTGCATATCTTGAATAAATATCATTAAAAACATGCAAAAAAATGATAATAAAAATTGACACGTATCTAGAATATAGTATGTTCGTGTTTTCTCATTATTGAGGTCCAACTTTGCAAGGATAGCTTGTTTTGCTGGGTGTCCGCTATAGTGTTGCATACATACATAAATGCGCTAAAAATGTCCATACAAAGATATCTTATTTTATATTCATTTTAGGACAATGATAAAGGAAAATATATATACTTTATTGCAGAGAATAATCCTAGTGTGCTTTTTTATTATTATTATTTTCTAAAAACCCCTTACAAGTATTCTATGTATATGTTGTAGCTTTTGTTTTCTTGCCAACAAACGGCAGATATTCCTATATTTGATAAAAGTTTTCCATTTCCATAATAATATCCTTCTTGTTCAGAAAAATTTCTTTATTTTTTTTTTTTTTGTTGCGAACTTTTTGTCTTCTTTATCTTTCGGAGCTCATACACGCATTGCATTCTGAATTTCAAATAATATACACCTAGAAAAGGACAAGAAGAAAGGACGAGAAAGTTTTCCATCTTTTATTATCCAATATATGTGGATCAAAACTGACTACTTAATAGATAAAAAGACGATATCATATGAAGGACGAATATATGGGAATTATATATATATATATTTGGTATATTAGATTGATATCATCCCGTTGGGGAATTAAAATGAAATGGTATTTCGATGTTGACCTTGTAACAAGGGATTACTATGTCACAGAGTTTCCCTTTAGTCTGTAAAGAAATATTCTCTTAATAGGTGTATCAAAAAGTTCTCGACCTATAAAATAAAAGACTGTATTTGAAATAAATTTAATTCTTTAGTATAATCTCCTGAAAATTCGATACAGTTAGTTAAGCGTTTTTTATTCCTTTCGGATAATATGATTTGTTTAACCTCTCAAAATAGGCATTTATGTCGATGACTTCCGAATTCAATGCAATTCTCCTACTATCTGAGCCATTTGTGAAAATTTGGAAATTGCTAATAGTCGCACGGAAATTAATCTGGAAAATGCGGGAGATGTTTAACTAAATTGTGACATATTGTCATGCAATTTTGGCATTTGAAGATGTCGTGCGAGTGCGAGCATGCAAGATGTTTAAAATACATTTATATGAGATGGCCACAATGTCAGCTATCTAATACAGTTTTACTTTTAGATATCCTAACAGGATATCATGAAGTGTTCGATAATTTCTTCAGTGATCACTTCAATTGGTCGACTTAAACGTTCTTCAGTCAGTATAAACGCTTGTACGACCATGTTTAAATTCATTACATCAGTATCTGATGGTTCTCCTCCATCTTCCATCCTCCTGCGGGAGATTGCATAGATAGCGTATATCTTTTCTTTGATTTTCTCACAAGTTCTCCTCATTCAACCGAAATCTAATTACCGTTCGTAACTGAATATTTTCCATATTTGATAAAAAAAAACCGAAGTTCTTCGACGTGGAACTTTACACGTGTTCATATGATAGCAGTACCACATTAAAAGATATAAATTGCCGATACTAGCCACGACGTTTATTATCAAATCGAGAACTTTGTAATACACCTAGTATATTCTAAAGTTGTTTCTTTTTTATTATCTTTGATTGGATTAATGATGAATATTGGTTCGAAGTTTTTCCTTATTTATTATCCCAATTTCAGATGGGATTTTAATTATTCATTATTCCTAATTGAAGGAAATTGTAATTCTGGGGAAAATTTCAAAATATCTACGAAAAGAATGAATTATATAATGTTTTTCTTCTGTTTGATGAATTAATCTTTTTTTTTTCAGTTCTAATTGAATCAAATTTATAAAAAATTAATTGAATTTATTTACAATATTACATATTTTTATGTGTAAATTAGAAAAAAAATCATGAAAATTCAAAATATAATTATGTTAAATATTAGCATATGTCAAAACAAGTCATTTTTATGAGCATATCAATCAATGTCTTCGTCCGGATTCATTCGAATTGTAATACAAATTAAATTGTTAGGATTTTAAAATTGACCAATAAAGAAAGTCAAGAATTTTATTTGAGGAAATTTTACATGAAAATTATGTTTAGGATATAATCCACGTAAAAAAAATGCCATAATAGTTTTAAATATGTTTAATGGTAGTATGTCCGCGGTCACATAGAATGATGCTCTGTAGATATGACATTTAGATGCTTATTCTTAGCCCACTCATAACGGTCATAACATGACGTCACTGTCATAACTGTTTTGAAATTTCCACAGTTTAGGTCTGTTTTATTTGCCACTTGCTCTAGGGTAGAGCAAATTTTTATATTGATAACAAAAACAACAAAAGTGCAAATCCTATACTACTTTCAGAGCAGGTGTAACTATTACACCCGAATTAGTTCAGGTTTCTACCATAAAAAGTGTATTAGCTAAAAGTTTCTCATTTAATTACAATATGGTTGCTAGACAGCGCTACAAACATTCGAATTAAAGCTTTCTTTTACTCCTGCTCGTTTTATTTGCCACTTACCCTGCTCCAGAGTAGGGTATGGCAAATAAAACAGACCTTTTTTGTATTCAGGCCAAACTCAGATCTGATTAAATTTTCAAATTCATAAATACACTAATTCACAAAACTGTTTGTATATTCAAAATTTATTGTCCGAATTCAATGAAATTGTGACAGTTTGGGTGTTTCAACTTATCTAAAGCTGATTAGATTTTTCGTCAGAATTTGACTATGGCAACACTTTTTTGTATGACCTAGGCAGGTCTGGCAAATTTTGTATCGAATTCTGATGGACGGATGGAAGGATGTGAAGAGTGAACTGGGGAAGTATTGCCGGACGGACAGAGCAAGAGCTGATCAGATTTTGAAACAAGACCACAGTGAGGCACTCAATGATAGTGTCGGTAAAGTTCCGTAGTAGTCAGGTCGGAATAGAGAAAAGTATAAACTCACTACTTTGCTGCTTTTCAAAGAAATAACCAATTTCATTTTTTAATTTTTTTTCAAGATAAGATAATGGTTAATTATTTCGAAAATTTCATATTTTATATTTGAAGAAAAAAAAACATGTAAACTCATTTTAAGAAATTTTCAATTTCTTCCTATCCTAATATTTATAATATTAAAAAAATGACAAGAAAATGTATTTGAAGACCTTATATTTGATTTAATAATGATTAAGTCAACAATTTGATAAGATATCAAAAGAAAAAGAAAATATTTTTTATGTTCTCTTTTTTGATAATCATTAAAATTATGTTTTCTTCAATGAAGCGACTGACTGACAGACAACCGGATATTTTCGAAATTTAATTTTTTTAAATTTATATAAAAGTTTTTGGTCCAACGTTTGTAAAATTTCAAAGGAAATATTTGACAGCACCTAGACGATGATATGGATGTACAAATAAAAATTCATTTCGATTTTTACATGTCCGTTTGTTTTTTTCCGTCATTTAAGCGGGTTCAAAAGACCCTGTACTTAGGCTTTCCGGCCCATTGTACCTTCAAAAAAGGCTGAAGACAGTGTGTGAAATTGTGTGGAGCTTGAACAATCCTGTCGGAAAATATTACTCCGAAATTGGCTTTTTCTAAAGTTAAGCGTCAGTCTGTTCTATTTCTGAAACCAGTCTTGCCTTTTTCAGGAAATTGAGTATGATGTCCATCGTGTTCATCAGTCTAGTCCAGAACTTCTTAAACTTCTTTCGTTCATGATCTGATTTTTCATCACTAGATCTTTGTTTTAGAGGTAAAGAACTTTAAAATGAAATAAAACACATGGCCATGATATTGGCCTTATTGGAAACATAATTTTAGGCCATTATTGTTTAAATATAACTTCGGGCATATGGACCGAATAAAGCGCAATCTGAAAGTCCAATTTTGAACCATATCTGAGGTCGTATATCGGCAATAACGCAACGAATGTTGGTTTCATCAATAGTCTCTGATTTATTGGCGTAAAATAACGACCCCAGCATTTCACTTGACGATCCATAGTTTAAGAAGCGTTATATCCAGCTTTAATATCATATCTCTAGCTAGGCAAATTTGTCGCTGCATCTTTATTTGTTCAATTAAAGAAGGTATATTTCCAATGTTGAGTATTTTTTTAAATACGTTTACCAAAAGTAATATTAGCTTGTTCAGGTACTGCTGTGCCATTCGTTTACTGTACTTACCCCAATTGCCGGCTAGATGATTGATTAATATGTCAATTTTAAAATTTCATCAAAATGTTCATTTTGCCTTCAAATTATGATCTATACAATTTCTGTCTTTTTGAATTTTCAATATTTTCCAATCAGGTTCATTACGTCCTTTCACAAAAACAAAACTACTTCATAACTTTTCTACAATATAAACTTTCTTTTCGGATACTTCCATCATCACAGCATAAATATACAATTAAAATATTAAACATAAAATTATTAATTACATGTCAAAAGTTTAATCTTAATACTAATATCATAAAACTTTTAATATATGCTATGCTTTTCTCATTTTTTTTTTTTGTATAAAATGATTAAGGAGAACAGGATGTACACAATAAATCCATCATTTTTAGAACAGTTAAAATTTCCACCAATAACAAAACCCAACGAATTAAGTAGAATGTAATCTCTTTTTTGAGCCAATTTAGTTAAAGTGCTTAAAACCATATTTTGTATACAAAAAGTATCTTCTCTATATAATATAAAGTTTTGAGTCTCTAGTAAGTCATAAAAGTAAAATATTTTAGTTTTATCGTTCTACACCAAGAAAATTATAACGAAAAACTTAGGGAATCATAAAAATGGGTTGGAAAACAATATATACGAGGGGAGTATATATGGTGTGGCAATAAAGTTCCGTGCTATAAAAATGAAACAAAACAATATTTAACATTTCATTTTCATTTTATGGTATTACCTCCAAAGCACGAGATACCTTTTGAATGGTCTCAATTATCATCGAAAATGCATCCTTTTAACTTGATATTAATTTTTGGAAATAGTGAGAAGTCACATAGTGCTAAATCATGTGAATGATTCAATACACATACTTGATTTCGTCGAACTCGACAAATTCTAGCCATTAAACGTTGTAAAACTTCCAAATCAAAGTAACCAGTAACTTATGGCGCTTACATGATCTACTTGAAGTCGACTTCAATCTAAAAATCGTCTATATAAACCCAGATTGACTTCAATCCGACATGAGTCCATCCGATCACAAACATTTTCTTGATCGACTTGAAATTTGCATATAAACTTAGATTGTTTTCAAATCGACTTGAAAACTTAAAATGGAATATGGATAGAGGCGAAACCTAATCTAGAAAATATAAATTTGTTTGCAAGCATCTGTCCAACTGAATTTAATTTGAAGTCGATTTCAAGGCAATATTTGTTAAAGCTTAAAACTCTGGGTTGAGTTTCAAGTCGATGTTAAATTAATTTTGAAGTGTCCATGTAAACGAAGCAACTGTTTGCCCAGATTGAAATTAATTCATTGTGATTGATGCTATCGAAGAAAACAATGAATATTGTTTTGATTTTTGACTGATAAGCCAAGCGTCCTAAAATTGACAATTGTAAATCGATAATACTGAAGCTTTGAGGGTTTGCTCAGATATAAAATATAACCACCAAACAGATGACGCTACAAGTTTCAGAGATATTAAAGAAATCCCAGAACTTTATTGTAAGTTCTCGTATTCGGTTATATTTTGAAGAAATCGAAATTTTGAAATGTTGTAGGCGAGAATTTCTTTCTTTTGGTAAATATTGTAGTAAAAATTCAAGTAAATTAGTAACCATTTAGATATTTAATTACGTAATTTTATAGGCGTGGTTTTTACAGTTTTCTTATTTTCACGGGTAAATTAAAATCTGTAGGCAATTATTATAATATATAGCAAAGATATTTAACATCATCATTGTACTAATGTGAAAGTTCAAGGGTTTATATGTATATATATACCGAGAAAACCATATTAAAGTTGAATAGACAATATAAAGTATAGTAAAAATAACCAAAATGTAAGCAAAATTTACCATCATTGTATAGCTCCTTCTACCTCTTTCTCACGAATATCAACTACTCTATACCAAGTAGTGTGTACCACACCGAAAATGATCCTTCTTAAGACTGATATAAATCTCGACCATTATTCTAAAAGAAGATATATGTAGTCAACTATATGTACATGGAATACGAATATAAATAAACTAAAAGCACTGTAGAAGGTCATATCCCCAATGTTTTGTAGAGTATTAAGTTCTCTTCAAATAAGAAGAAGAAGAAGAAGAAAAAAAAAGCCCGAAAAGATTTACGGACTTTTATCACAAAACGAAGGATGAGATGATGTTACACGTGAATATACTCGTATGGATAACTTTATGGTATGTGATAGTCGTCGGGTTAGGGTCGATCCTTTGCATATATATTTATTATTTATTTTCGAATATGAAAGTTATATACCCTTAGGAAATTTTTATAAGAATGTAAGAGGAAAAAAATTTTTTTCAAAATTGAAATCGTTATTTTTTTGAGGTCTATTTTGAATATTGTTGAGGAAAATGTTTTTTTCTCATTTTTAATTTAACACGTTTTTAAAAAGGTATTTCTAAAATACTTCTCTCTTAAGGCGCGTCCAAAAAAAGCGTACCGGTCAGAAACAGACATTTTTGATTATTATTTGTTTTGGTCTCACGACGAAGTCATATGAGAAAGCAGATAGTCTTAAGACAATTTTAATATGTTGAGATATGTACCAACGTTATCTTCTGGAAATCGACACCTTTAGTTTCACCAATAAATTTTGAAGGATTTGAAAATAATTCGCTTGAATATTTATAGTCTTAAAGTCATTAACCCTTTTAAGCTTAATCCAAAAGAACTGAACCGATTCTCTAAAGATTTTCGAAGATATACTACTCGGCAGAAATGGTGCAAAAATTCTAAAAATATATTTTTATTGGAATTTATAAAGGATTCATGAAAATCGAAAACTACCCATATGCTTACCTAAATGTACTAAAACTATATAAGAAAGTTTACCATGTCTGAAATCATAAAGTAAAGATTTTTTTTTTTTTTAGTTTCGAAAATCTTGATATAAACTTTTCTTCACTCCTCTCAAGAGAATAAAAAACAGTTGGATAAAAATTTTAAGAAAAAAAAAAACAGAATACATTTATTGGTAAAGATATGAGACCGAAAGGAGTTTAAATGGAATGTGATAACAGGATAGATTTTATGTGCCACAAAGGTACACAAATTTTACCTTTTTGCTTCTAGAATTTTACTGCAAACTTTTCGTTTCTTTTTTTTTCTGCTTTTCATGTAGAATAGTAAAATTTTCCAAGTCTAGAAAAAAAATTTTCTAGCACCAAAAATGAATATTTCCCCAAAATATTTGTTTAAAAGAGTTTCGATGTTGTTGCTGTTTACAGAGTAAATTTTGATTTTGTTTGATTTGATACGAAAAGAAAAAAAAACGACAATGTTCTTATCTATAAGCAATTGAAGAACTCTTAGAATAATAATAATAACAACTTTTTCTCATAGAAAGCATATGTTTGCCGTGAAGATCAAACATGATTTGTACTGTCTTCAAACTCACTTTAGAATATTGTTCTTTAAGATGTTCATTTTAAGTGATAATATTTCTTTTGCTTTCTTCACATAGAATGGGAATAAAGTTTTATGTGTAATTGTTTTGATGTATCTTCATATTATGAGGTCCACTGGGATGTTAGGACGTTAGTTGCTTTACACTTGTAATCTGACCAATGAATAGTGCTGGATTTTAAGTGGATTCTTTCTTCTGACAGCTGAGGCTTTTAAGACTGAAGTGATAATTGCATTCCTTAAAAAACATGTCGAAAGTTGCGTCTAATTGAGTCGTGTCTTAAGGGAATCAACTGAAAATTAGGCTTATGTTTTTTCAACTTTAGTTTGGCTTTTCTAACCTAATATTATAAAGAGGAAAGATTTGTATGTTTGTAACGAATAAACTCAAAAACTACTAGACCGATTTCAAAAATTCTTTCACCATTAGAATGCTACATTATCACTGAGTAACATAGGCTATATTTATTACTAGAAAAAATTAGGGATCCCTACTAAAACTTAAATAATGTAATTCAGCATACATCTGTATCCAATAATCCTCACATTCATGTTTGTCGCGTCTAATATTCTCTGTAGTCTAACTTCATACGTAAAGACCCTTCTAATGTTTAAAAAATAAATGTCCACCCGTGCGAAGCCGGGACGGGCCGCTAGTCATATATAGTAGCTGAAACAACTTATGTGATATTCAAATAGATTAAACCGTTCTTCCGATGTCTCCATTGGCGGTGTATTTATTTAAAATTTGCAGTTCTATATTTTGAATCAATTTTCTAATTGTTTTGGAACTTTTTACTAACTATTATATAAATGCGTCCTACTATCTTACATCTTTCCATTCTTCTCTCTATTTTCTGTATGAAATTTTCATTCTTCTTTAGTATTACAAAATGTGGAAGCGTTTTAATTGCAGTACCAATTTCAGTCAGGTTTTTCCCTTCTGTGTATAAATACACTTAAAATTTTAATGTTCCTAAATATGATATTTATCATTTTTTACATATTTAGGTGACATCTTGAACCACGTGAAATTTATATATATTTTTTATAAAATTCTAATATGCTAACAAAAAGCAGAAAAAAATTTGTAATTATTTATAATTAGTGATATTATTTATTTTACTAAAGGCTTTTGCAAATGTTAGGAAAAATTTCAACCACAAAATTCTTTAATAAATATTAAAATCAAGTAAAAACAAAATCCTTAATTTACAGTGGAGGCTTTAGTAAAAGAGGATAAATTCTTTTGATTAATTGTGTCTTCCCCGGACAGAGAAAGGCTGAAATCTATCACTGAAGTCATTCATCTTTGGTTAATTAACTTTTCTTGATGTTGACTGCTGCCTATACTAATGCTTCTATTCTTATGTTGTTAATTATTTTATTTGTTTTCTTCTTGGTAATTAATTATGTCTGTAACTAACAACACTCTTTTATTCTTCTCCAGGACTATCTTTTTAAGTTTTTTTTTTATTCTTTTTTGTTTTCGCCTAATAATTGTTTATTATTAAAGAATTGTACATCATCATAAAAATCCATTTAAAAAAGGAGTTTCTAAATACGAACACTTACATTATTATCGTACAGTTTTATTGATTTGAGGATTTGTTATCCCTCTCAGTACCCAACCATGACTACAAAATGTAAAAATGGCGGAAACCATCTTGCATTTTTATATGAAATATAACGGAGAGCCTAGCATTTTTTTACTCAGGAAATTAAAATGATTCGATGGACTATTTCAAGAATTATAAATAAGTTCCGTCATGAACAGGCCCTAATTGAAAAACTAAAAAGTAAAAGACCAACTGATGCAAGTGACAGCAATTTTGGAAAGGCATACTAAGGCGCATTAGTGAAAAAAACGACATCTGTCAGAGATTTGTTAATCAAAATAAATATTTAGTAGAATAATTATTAAAAATATTAAATAAACGAGTACTATAAATTAGGTACCAAAATCATGCTATGAAAATGGTTAAAGTTTTTTATAAGATTTTAATTGAAGAAGTTGGTGGAGTATTTAATAATCGATTATAAATCGTATTTTTAATATAAATTTTGAGACACTACTATGTCTACAACAGATAACAGGATGAATGTACCTGACGCAGAAATATTGTGACGTGTTATTCTTTCGGTTCGATGTTATTAGAATGATAACACTTTTTATTTATGTGAATTTAGTGTATAAAGTTTATTTATAACTATTTCTGCGTTACAATTAGTCTTAAAAATATTTGTCTTTTAATAATTTAATTATTACAATTATTTATCACAGTTTATAAAAATACACCACAATCGCTATCTTTAATAATGATCACAAATCGCCGTTGTAATCGCTTCCACAAAAATAATCACGTTTTCAATCTCTGTTTTGTATAATCTCTGACGAAGCTTTTCACTTCAACTGATCGATTAAGATTGATTTCAGCCTCGACCCTACAGCTGTTTTTATATCCAACTGGTGTATTTCGCGAACTTTCTCGAAAAGACTGGTCGTTTGGCTGTCTAAAACTAGGTGGCATTTTCTCGAAAGCTCTACAAATTCTTGAATATTTCCAAGAATTGTTTTTGTCGTGTGGTATTTTTTTGTGTTAGTTGTTTTACTTAGAATACTTGTATTGTGACAATGTTTTATTGTCATTGTTTGATGATTTTATGAATCACCAAGTATCCTAAGTAAAATATAGTGCAATATTAATTGTGATTCAAGAATTTCGACTAAAGAGGCTAATATGTTGGGAACAAATTTTTCAGTGTGGCAATGGAATTCGCAACAAGTGCGGTAATAAGTCCTAATAAATATTTAGTCGGTAAACAATTACGAAAGAAAATTAATCTAACTATGTTTTTACTTTAAGCTCTTGCTCTAAAATTTAAACGACTTAATTATTTTTTAGAAGAATTCGAAAAGAGTGCAGATGCTGACACTCCTTAATTTAGATTTCAAAATGTATGGGACAGGCCTTATAGAAGATATCACCTGGAATGACTTTCAAAAGAAAATCCGTCTAAATTTCAAATTACCAAACCATAGGCTAATAATAAAGACTTCCGACGACTGTGCATTCAACTGATTCTTTTTGTACCGTGATATCGCGACACAATATATATATATATAGATATATATATATAGATTCTTCTCTTTCTTTCACATTAAGCCTCTTTTCATCCATTCTTCTTTAAGTTTACCTACAACAACAATACTGAACATTTGGCATGGAAATCTAGGTATACTAATCTATGGCCAAACTTATTTGCCCTACCGATTGCTTTTAAAAAAATTATTTGCTCTTTTACATGTGAATTTGAAGTCTATGCTAGATCCATTTTTCAAGCTGGCGCATTATTTTTGAGTAGTTTGGAAAAATTTAGACTATCGTAATTTTCCGATGACTTTTTTTTTTGAAATTGTATTAAAGTCAGCTTAAATTTTATCTTACTAAAATAACCTAAATATAAACTTATTCCAAATAAGAAGCTGTACGGAAGTATAAAACCAATAAAAGTCGAAACTTTTTACCTATGTTTACATTTTATAGTGGAAAAACTTAGAACTGAAAAATTTTCGATCATAAATTTTGGAACTTGCATTCATCGGCATAGTAAAAATGTTCTATTTTCATTCTTTACAAAATTTCATGTTTAAAAAATAGTTCAGTAATTTTAAAACAATTCTTAAGAAACCAAACTTTTAATAATGAAATTGCAAAGTTTTGATTTTCTTTGAACCAAAACTATATGCTTTCTTTGGCAATATTATATAAAAAATGAATATGTTTTCAATGAAATTATGTTAAATTAAATGGCGCCTTAGATACAGAATTATTATATGTTTTTCTCCTTTTATATTTAAAGAAAAGACGATGTTTCCTTTTATTTATTTGTGACTGATTTTTTTTTATTTTTTTGCTTTTCAACTTATGTGCATAACAAACCTAATCTAAAAAGAAATTCTTATGTTTTTATTCGAAGAAAAAGACATACATCTTGAAATTGAAATCCTATATAAAAAGGAAAAACAAAAAAAAAAAAAAAACTTAAAGGAGTGCTACTTGAGCCTTCTTATTTGCACTCCTTTTTTTGTCTTTTTTTTTTTTTAACAAGAACGAAAAAAAAAGCTTTTAATCTAAATATACAAAATATATATGTGCATATGTTTTGTTCTTATTGTTTTTAAGAAAAAAAGGATGTACACTTACGTAGAAGGGCTTAAAGCAATAACATATTGAAAGTGTAACGTTTTTAACAAGATTTTATACAAAAAAGAAACAGAAATAGAAAAGAAAATGTTCTTACGCAGAATTATTTTAAAAATAAAGAAATCTTTTGGTTTTATTTTTAGCTGTGTAAACATTTTGAAAGAAGTTCTTAGCATTTTTTTTGGAATTTATTTCTAAGAGAATAATGTTCCTTTTAGTTTGTTTAGTGTAACCGTATAATTTTATATATGTTCGTATCGAGTTACGCTCAAATAAATATCTTATAAACTTCGAGAAACAAATTGTCCTAGTTTATGAATGACGGGAATTAATTAATGTACCTATACTTAAGTATTTCTAAAGCGAAAGAAAGTTTATAATCATTGGAATTCAGTACAGGTTAGCTCTATGCATATATAAACATAAGATACATATATCTTGTTCTTTTATTGTGTTTATCCAGTTCTAATTAGTTAACTTGATGATCATTATTTAAAAAAATTCATTTTTTACTATATTAAGTTCTGCAGAGTGCATTAAATAGATCCCTCATCAACTTCTATACATTTTTGGTCATACACCCAACTCTCCTTCTACACGCGAATTTAAAGTTACACGGTACAAAAAAGTCTTTCTTTTTTGAGAAATTTATTTCATCTAAGAGGATTTCAAAACCATTGTCTTATAATTATGTCCGTAACTATAGGCGATCTAGTACAAATTCCAGTCTGTGGTACGAATGTGCCAAAAAAATGCACATTTTTAGCACACTTCAAACATTTAGCACTGCTATAATGCAGTAGTTGCCGGGGAAACCCCTAATTCGATAACTCTTATCTACCCATTTCGTATGACATTTACATAACATAGTTTGGGAAGCTTACAACATTTCATCAATTGTTCGTGTTATCAGCTACAAATAGTGCTATCATTTATATTTGAACATTTCTATTTTCATCTTCAAATTTACAATTTTCAACATTTTTTTTACACGGTTTTTAAACTAAATATTATTCTTTTTTTCATCTTACGCGATTTTTGGATAACATGGATTGTATCCCTAATTTTACTATAGGAAACTCATCTTTTTAACATATTTTTTATTTACACGAATTTCTTGAAGAACGTATCTACCGTGTAAAAGAAGAGTTGCGTGTATTTTCAGTTTGGAAAGTACACTATCTCATTAATGGTATTTGTCAAATTTAAAAAAAAAATCGATTTATGGTTGTTTTCCCACTGACCGTTTATATAGAAGTTTCTATCGTGGCTTTTCACTAAAGTTTGTTTTTTATGAAAAATCTGAGTGTTTTTTTTTTGCTATTTCCAATAAACTGATGAAAAATCTCTTTTGTAATTTGAATAGATAAGAAATTACTCCTCCTCGATTCGATTTAAATGTTACACCCGGCATACTAGGTGGGGTAAAAAGTAACCTCCTTGGGAATGAAAAAATTTTTTTTTTAAAATGTTTTTTTATTTTATTCAATATAGTCCCCTTTTAGCTCGATACACTTATTCCAGCGATTTTCCAACTTCTTGATCCCGTCCGAAAAGTAATTTTCCGGAAGGTCTGCAAAATACTCCTCCGCGGCGTCGATGATTTACTCGCGTGAGCTGAATTTTTTATTGATGAGCCATCTTTTGAGGTTTGGGAAGAGATAATAGTCCGAGGGAGCCAAATCGGGCGAATACGGTGGATGCGACAGCAATTGGAGCCGTAAGTCATTGATTTTAGCCGTGGTTTCGATGCTTTTGTGCATTGTCTTGCAAAAACTAAATTTTTTTTCGCTTCATGTGAGGCCGTTTTGCAGCGTTTTCGGCCTTCAATCGCTCCAATAATGCACAGTAATACTCTCTGTTGATGGTTTTTCCTTTTTCGAGGTAGTCCACGAAGAGTATGCCATGACAATCCCTCTGTAACCGCATCGGAGGGCTTGCCGCTGCGGACTTGATCGGTAGTGGAGTTGCGGCCACCACGAAACTCTCGAAACCAATATTTGACGGTGTAATCTGACGGAGCATTAGCCCCATAATATTTATCCAACTTTTCTTTTGTTTCCTTCGCCGTTTCGCCTCTCAAAAAATAATGTTTTATGAGAGACCGAAAACATGATGCCAAACACGTGAACAACAATCGGCTGTCAAAACAAAACTAAAGACAGTATCGCACTGCAATTTGGCATGTCTGCCTAAATATGAACGGACTTCAAGGCACCATAACCTTATTTGCAGTAGCAGCGCATTCTGGCGGTCAAGGAGGTTACTTTTCAATCCACCTAGTATTTCTAATTTTTGGAAAGTGAAACATTTGTTGTCTAATTTTTTCGATTCGATTGTCTGATTGTTTCTTGAATTCATAATATTATTTATTTAATATCCATTTTTTTTAATATGTAACAAATATAAGAATCTTTCACAAATTATACATACTAGTTATCCTTCAACAGATCATCCTATAAATAAAACACTAAATATATATCCCTTAAATAAAATATAAATAGAATTGAAATTTCTTTAACGAAACCAATTTGTTCATATTCTATAATAATAAATCATATTAAATTATCAATTTAATCCAATTCGACACATTCAAACGAAATACGTAATATTAAGGACTTAAAAAAAAATTCCCTCTCATAGAATTTATAGCAAAGCTGAGAAAAAATCCCTTTCAATATATTTTCGTTTAATCCAATAACAATTTTTCCTTGTCTTACCATATTTTAAACAGTCATCACTCATACCTTTTCTTAAGATAAAAAATTATATAAATCCACACCTGGCTGAGATTGAGAATTGGCCGCAATTTAAAACCTCAATGGTTGTCATATATAAACCCTTCAAGGATTCCATTTTGAAACGACAATATGAATCCAAACAAATTTATTCTTTACACAACAAAAAAAAAAAAAAAACATGTCAAATATACAAAACTTCTGGTGTGATATCCAAATCATGGGATGAGATGGATTCCAAATAGAGAACTCCTCTGCCAATTTATTTCATGTACATGTTTAACTTTGGTTATTGTTTACACATTGCTAACAATGTATAAATATGGTTAAATCGTAAAATACAAAATACCGAAAGTTCTATATAGAACAACATTATATGTTTCTAGATATTCAAGAAGACAATACGATGCCAACGTGAGTATGTTTACTCCTATACCAATGCTATAATAAGTCTAATTCCAACAAAAATAAAAATGAATAGAGTACCATATTCAATGTTGTACATTTAATAAGTTTTGTACATATACGATATCTACTCCCTTGTGGATTACCACACCTTTTCAGAATCACCTACAATCCTATATACACGGTCCGCCAATAAAGTTCCGTGATTCTGGCTATAATAATGAAAAGGAATAATGTTTTAAAAATTGTTCTTTTTTTTCTTTATTTAAAGTAATATATTTTTCTAATTCAATGATTTCATAGTGATTCAATTGTGTGTAATGGTTGTAGAGCAAGTGAATGGTCTCAATAACATCGAAAAATCATACTTTAACTTTTACGAATAGTGGAAAGTCGCACGGCGCTAAATCATGTGAAGCCGGTGAATTATTCAAGTCTTGATTGGACAGACTTGATTTCGTACCAAAAATTTAGGAACAATCAATCAATCGTTGAACTCGACGATTTCTAGCCATCAAACGTTGGAAAACTTCCAAATAAAAATCATTAGTAAATATTTGACTAATTAGAACGAATTCTTTGTGGATAATGTCTTTGCAATCGAAGACAATAATGAACATTGTTTTGGCAGATAAACAAAACGTCATAAAACTCATAAAATATCAAGGGATAACGCTAAAGTTTTGAGTATTTTTCAGAAATGTCTTTGAAATGACACCTCTATCTGTAGAGATATTAGAGAAATCCCGTAATTTTATTGTCAGTTCATGTATACGTATATATGCCTCCATAGTCAATATACACCATTTTCCGTGCATCATACACTTTTTGAAGTATTAAGATTCAATCGTCTTTTATAGCAATATCATGGAACCGACATTCTTCTACTCATCTTACATATTATATATTATGTACCCTATACATTTAGTTATCCTCCTGTATACTGCTTTCTCAAGAATAAACTCTTTCAAGCGAACAAGAATTTTCTTTCGTTATGGTTTTCGTTTGAGATGTCTTTCCACATAAAAAATGAAGAAAAAAAAACAGAAACTGAAAATATAATAATAAGAAAAGCTTATTGATGGAGAAATGTAGAAATGTTGATGATGTTATGATGATGAAGGTGGTTAGTATTCAACTGTCGCCACACAAAAAATGATTCGTTCCCCAAAATTGTTACCTATTTATAAAAGAATGAAAAATCACGAATAACAAATTTACACCTTTGGGAAATGATGGTTATTTTTTCCCTTCTTCCTTCATCAGATTGATGGTTTTCTTTTGACGATACTATATATAAGATTCTAAATTTCATATATTTTACATAAATATGTATGTTAACAACTCATGCATAACGCAACAACAAGAAACTTCTTATATGAATATTTACAAATGTCTGAATTTTTATTTATCGCTAAAAATGATATTTTCGCTTTTCAAATATTTCTTTAGGTGTGATCAATATTAGTGAAAATTTATCAAGATCAATAAATTGAATGTTTCTTTTTTTTTTGAGAATATTTATGTGTAAAATTTGATGGAAAACTTTTTGAAAAGAATTTTCATGAAAACATATCATAATATATATATAATATGATTTGTCTAATCCCTCAACATATTTATATCGTCGATAATTTCCGAAATCGATGTAAATTCCCTACCCCCAAGCCCGTTTTTTCAAGTTTTTAAACTGGTAATAATAAATTTGTCCAGGTATTAGGTTTTGCCGATGACATTGGTATAATAACAAAATTACAACGAACAATCATCGAAGCATTCGTCCATATTGAAGAAGAAGCTAGGAAAATGGGCTTGCTAATAAATGAGAACAAAACCAAGTATATGGTGTCAACAAATACCATAAAGACTGCAAACCATCGTATCGGTCAAAACATCACTGCTGGCGCATACAACTTCGCGAAAGTCAAAAGTGCAACTATACAAAACGCCCATACTTCCGATCTTTCATATAGAGCAGAGTTTTGTACACTGCCCAAAGCAAGTGAGCAGACACTTGGAAACTTAGAGCAGAAGATACTTCGTCGTATATTCGGTCCTTGTCAGGAGAGGATGGAGTCCGGAGGAGAAGATATAATGGCGAAATATATCAACTATACGGTGACGTGAACATAGTTCAGAAAATAAAACTCAAAATGCTTCAATGGGCTTCAATGCCCGGGACCGGGCAGGTTGGAAGAAAATACTACATCAGGCCCAGGACCTGCATGGTCTGTAGCGCCATCGAAATAACTAAGTAATAATCACTGGAAGATTAATTTAAGAAATACAGAAGATGGTTAACTAATTCGTAGCGTAATTAATTTAATTTCGGCGTTCTTTTGAAAATATCGTAAAATTGCGTTTTTAATCGAATCGGAGCCAACACTGTAGTCATCTTATGAATAGCTTTTTTATCTATTAATGTTCATGTAAGATGTTCAAAACACCTTCATATGAAATACATTGCATTTTCTTTATCATAAATCTAAATGAAAATTCATTTCCTTATTTCGTTTTTCTATATGTTAATTTTAATAAAATATTATTTTTTTCAAAACGCGACAATACTAGCAAGAACAAAAACTTTCTTTTCATGCCTTTCTTCTTTCTTTTTATTATATTTTTACTTTTACTACATCTCAGTTTCAAATAAATAGAAGAAAAAAAAATGCTCAAATTTCATAATGAGCTTCCATCCGCATATCCTTTTGGTAAATATATGCAGAGTAATTTTATGAAACTTTCAGTACCTTCACCTATATATTTATATTGAGACCTAAAAAGAAAATCCCTAATCTTATGACTATAATGTTGGATCCTATATTAAAGTTCATTCTATATTCATAGCAGAATGCGGTTATATAAACTTCACCGCAATATCCTGAAGGAGAGTAATTAAAAGCACAAAAGAAGGATAAATAGTTTTCAGATATTAATTTATATGAGATGATATATGTGTGGGTGGATTTATGTATAGGTTTTTCATCCCTTTTTTTTATAACTTCAAAGAAAACCATTCTTCAGTCGTGTATCTATGATAGAAGAACGTTTAGTTTTCTGTATATAGTTTTGAAGTCTCTATGTCCAGATTTTTCTTATTATATACCTTGTTATTCTTTTTTTTTCTCATATTAGAATTTATAGCTTCAGGGAATTTTTCTTTTATACATACAGTAGCTGCTCAAATTACTTCCTTATACTACGTAATACTAGGATATTCGATCAAAAAAGAAATACTCTTTTTTTTAATGAGAAAAATTCTTGGACTTCTTGTATAAGTTCAATAGATCTAATATATTAGTTGGAAAACGTTTTAAACGTTTTAAATGTTATCGTATTAAAGCGATTTGAAATTCTATAGGACGGAATTTACTTTACTAACAAGAATCTTATTTCTTATTATAAAATTAAATTGAATTTTTGCGTAATCTGAATCTGCACAAATATGCTCGATAACAAAGTTATTTTTCGTAGTCTATACTAGTATTGGAACTATCGTAAATTTAATCTTTATTCATATCCACTTTTTTTAATCGAGATTTCCTGTACATAATTTCTATATCCTTGTTTTTTGGTCTATCTATATATTAGGTTGGCGGAAAATTTCGTGCCAATATCTAGAAGACAACGTTGAAATATATCTCAACATTTTAACGAAAACATATGACTTGGATAATTCAGGCTGTTATCTCTACCCAAAATTTTACCCGACGACTCCATTGGACTTAATTCAAGACATAATTTCAGTCGGACTGACAAAAAAGTCAAAATTTTCGAGTGTCCATTAGACTTTTTTTTCAGTCGGACTGAAAATACTTGTATGTCTTGAAATAAGTCCAATGAAGTCATGTGGTTAGACGCGATTATATCAAAACTTATTTTTTTTATAAGTAAGGCCCTAAATTTCTTTCTAAACTTATTCTACTTTTATTATAGTAAAATTCATACTTTGTGCTATTATATTTTTGTACCTTGTTCATTAAAGATGAAGTCTAGATAGATCTGCGATTTTAATGATCATTATCGTCCAATAATGATCATTAAATTTTTGTAAATCTTAGAGCTTTTAAGTTGGTAACAAATTCAATCTAGTATCAGTATTACATAATTTGTACACTCGTTTTTTTATGACTGCAAAAACAAGTTACCAATCATAAAACCAATAACAACAACATAATTATTATGTATGCTTCGAATTTAATCATGGCACACATATTTAATTGAATGCTAATTTTCGTGTATTGATAGTTGATATATCTCATATGTAGTAAATATGGTCAGAATTGGTTTTCACGAATGAACTTTTGTGTACTTGATTCAGATCTCCGCAGATTTTTGCGCAAAAAGCATAAGTTTTTCGATTCGGATTCGATCAAAACTTAAATAAAAACTGAATTATTTGGAATTTATGTTTGTGCTTTTTTTTAATATTATAAATTGAAATTAATATTTTTAAAATCAACAACTTCAGGTTTGCACGTTTAAAAAAAAAGATAAATTAAAAAAAAGTGTTATTTGGTTTGTTTAAAAAACAACACAAAAAAAAATTGAATTAAAAAAGTTTTATATAAATTTAATCATAAATAAAAAATAAACCAAAAACAAAAAAAATATATTAACAATGGCTTGGGGTTATTGGAGCGCAACAACAGTTGATCGTGGTCGATCACCACGTCGTAATACACAATGTACACCAGTTAATACAATACCACAATCAGAACCGCCACCACCATCAACAACAACAACATGTTATAGTCCAACATGCCGTAGCCGATGTAGTAGTCCATGTCATAGTCCATGCCCGGATAGTCCATGTCAATCAGTAAGTCCACCACCACCATTACCAATTGTACAGTGTCAACAAATCCAGCAATTACCAACACAACCGATTTTACCTCCAGAAGAATATTCACGACGGCCATCATTAGATCGTTTGGATAGTCCACAGGTAATCTTAATTGAATGTTTTTTATAATTACGCATAAATTATGGACGAAATGCATATTTTCAAACTACAACAAAACATTTAAATCATTTTAATCATAAATTTCATTATTTACTTTAAAAAAAATTATTTTTAAGATAAACAAATATTCAATGTCTGGTTTTATATTATATTAATTATTATTTTTAAGATAACATAGAAAAAACTAGTATTTATCTAAAATGACTAATTTTACTCATTCTGAATGGATAAATAGGATAAATTATTAATATTTAAAGCATAAAAATTACTCTTAAAACTATTAATTAAGCAATTTTATGGACTTTGTCTTTGCCACTTTATTTATTTAAAAATGTCGTTAAAAGTATTGTGATTACTCCGATATGACTACGATAACAACTGAAAATGCTATTCTGCAGTAACCGTCCTTTTGTTGTTTGAAAAACATATAAAAAGGTTATTTGATGACAGATTTGTACGATTATTGTTTTTTATATAATTTCAAAACTCGTTAGCTTTCTATAACAAAAAAAAAAATTCATAAGTGTATACTTCCTCCGTCCAAAAATATATATTTCTTTTGATATTTTTAACAAATTATTCAAAATTGTCAGTTTAAGAATAAAAATTCATAATATCAAAATTATTTAATCTTAATTTTCGTCTTACTGTGAAGTACAACAAAAAATTGTAGGCAAAGAAAAATAAATTATGAAGAAACGAACCTCGATTTGAATCAGAGTCTCATCAGTTTCTAGAAACGAGGTCTCAACCAACTTGACCATTCCACACTGTACTTATTAATCTGTTCAATTTGCCTTTTCTCTAAATTTTTAAATATAACTCAAACAATACAACAGTTATTCGAAATATAACAATTATTCTATAACCTTTCAATTTTTAATGCCAATTATTTGTATTAATTATTTATTTAACCTAAACTAAACCAAAACATCTATACTGCTACAAACTTAAGTCCAAAAGTATCTTAACTTAAATTATACTTAATTTGCTGTGTTTGCGGAATGGAAAATTTTGATAAAAATTGTATTGGTATTGTAAAGAACGAATTCCAAATGGAAGCAACTACGTAATGCAATATTGTACAATTTGTTGCAACTGAAGTAAGTCCAAACTATATTACCTGAAAGAGAAACATCCTGTAGAATTTTACATATCACTAAGGCCAAAATTCTACTGAAGGACGGTTACTAGCTACTTTATTGTATTCACATGAATTGAAATTTTTTTATACGAGTCGAATTAAGAAATGAAATTCTAAATGTAGACCTACCATAAATTCGTAGAAAAAAAAAATTCGAAATGTATAGTATATCATATTTTCGGATGGAGAGAGTAACATTTTCTAATATACGAAACAATTTTGTAAATTTGAACTCCATGTTTAAAACGTAATTCATATCACAAGGTTTATGATGTGCCTATTTTTCATATTAAATATAATAACAAAAATTTCGAACGTAGTGAGCCAAGTTTTTGGAAGTTATAGAAATAAATTACAGACTGTATGTCAATGAGTCACACATAACTTTTATCAGAATTTAATATCAGCTATGTGTTTGGCATAGTTACTTCGTTTACATGATCTACTTGAAGTCGACTTCAATCCGAAAATCGTCCATGTAAACTCGGATCGATTTCAAACCGACTTGAGTCGATCCGATCACAACAATTTTTCTGATCGACTTGAAATTTACATGTAAACTAAGATTGACTTCAAATCGACTTGAAAACTTAAAATGGAGTATGGACAGTGGCCAAACATAACCTAAAAAAAAAAATTTGTTTGGCAGCATCTATGAAATTGACGTTAATTTCAGGTCGATTTAAGGTCAATCTTTCAATCCGGTAAAGCTAAAAAACGCGGGTTGAGTTTCGAGTCGATCTCAAGTCAATTCTGAGGTCGCCATGTAAACCAAGTAACTGTTTCCAATTTCGAGTACTCTCTATACTCAAAATTATTCAGAAATTATCTACAATTATTCGAATTAACGTCGTAATAAACAAATTTTAGAACCTAATAATGGCCCGCCCTTGTATGCTCTAACTCATAGTCATAGATAATAAAATAAATGTCAAATACAGTAAAATTTTATAAACTTTATATCAATCCAAATTTTTCGTACGAAAACTTTCATTGCCACAATTCTGGAATGGAATTGTTTGATTCAATTAAGACTAAATCAAATTGAAAAAGCGTTGCCATTATTATGTTTTTTCGATACGATTTTGGCCGAATCGATTTAAATAGGAGGTGATATGGAACACTCTGTATATTAAAATACATCAAAAGAGTATTCGAAGGAATGCCTGCATTCTCTTCATCCATGTAGCAATCATTTTATTTTTGTATCCTTGTCAACTAGTATACAATTTTCCACTTTTTTTCCATTAGGATCACATATGTTAAGGCTATAATATATAATAGAAACCGATAAAATTAAAAATAGACCCCATTCGATGATGATGATGTATCTTTGGAATGGGACATAATACCATTCGGACAGATTGCTATTCATCGTATTAATAACCGAACTGTAAAAGAAAGAAGAAATTTAAATGGAAAATCTTACATGGAGACAAGAGAAAAAATTAAATATGGTATAAAGAACGTCATATGTCAACTTACTGTACACAGTAAATATTATGACTTGTCCTTTAAGGATGCATTCGTCCTTATAAAGCCTAAGGGTATTAGTTGAAGACTTTTTATTTTATTTTTTTTTTAATTCCTACGTTTTCTTTACTTTTGCTATATTCTAATATTTATATTTTCCTTTTTCTTATTTTTATTTTTCTAAACTTTTTTTTTTGACAACACTTCATATCTAAACTAAACTGTTTTCATTCTTGTTGTTGTTGCCTTTGTCAGTGTCAGTTGACATGAACAAGTCAAAGTTATGTGACTTGAAGTTAACAAAACAAAATTGCCTAAAAGCTTAATTATTTTGAGCTTTCGTTTTTTTTGCTTAGATACACAATTATTCTTGTGTAGAATGTAATATTTTTTATTTTTTGGTTTAATTATAATACAGTCTTAGAAATTTTGATATTTTAAATATGCGTCTGAAAATATGCAATTTTTTTTTGTAATTTCCTGATGGAAATTTATAAAAATATACTACAAGTTTTTGATCGGAGGCTATAATTCTAGGAAATTTTATAATTCTTTCGTTTTGATTATTAAAATGAAGGGCAACTGTTTTGCAGTGATTTTCTTAATCACTGTTTTTGAGATTTTTATCTTATTCGTCCTGGGGCAGGATATATTATTACAAACTATATAATTCAATCCAATACACTCAAAGAAAAAGGTTTGAATATACATCCATTTTTTGGTTTTAAACAACTATTTTTGCTAATAATTTTCATTCAGTAATGAAATAGTAAATACGGTCTCGGCATAGTTAATTTTCATGCTGATACATAGTCAAATCAATAGGTGCTCATATTCAAACTAAATATAACGAATTGTAGAAAGATCATACATAAACAGAAAATGACTATGAACGTTTTAAAATCATTGAAATTCATAGTAAATTTATTGGTATTCATAGTAAAACCATTGGTATACAGAGTAATTTTCTTATAGTAAATTAACTATGTTTCATCAAACGATGATTATGATTAGGCATGTTAAAATTTTACTTAAAATGGCAATCATTTGAATTCTTCATTGTTCATTCACACAGAGTTTTACCATTTTTCGTAGTATTTTCTTCATAATCATATCAATAATGAGTTATAGTAAATTTTTGAAAATTATTTCTTTCAGTGTACTAAATATATTTCTAAATTAGATGAAAATGAATACCTAATTTTTTCTGGACTTACTACTATATTCATCCTAATTTATTACGTGTCTTATCGGCCATAAAAATGATTCAACTTTTTTCGTACCTTGATTGGCATTGTCATATCATAATTCTGGTGACTTTATCTTGTTGTCATTGATCCCAAAATTCCTTAAAAGGAATAAAATAATAACCTTCAGTTTATATACAAGCATTCTTCGTTTTTCTATGGTATTTATCGCTACTATATTTTCTATTTTCTTTTTGCCAATATTAAAAATTTTCCATTCTGGTGTTTATAGTCTTCATTTATCAAATTTATATAATCCTGTGCAAGAAAAGTGATAGCTAAATCAGAGCTCAACTTAATCCTGTTGTTAAAATATGACAAATTAACGTAAAAACGCGCGTTCCTGGTAAGAAGGAGTTTTTTTTTCACTTCCTCTTTTGCTTTTTTCCATCCAAAACTGATTTATGTCCAAAGATTTATGAGAAAAAAATATCATAATGATGATGAAGAATACTGAAAAGTTTAAAATGTGCGTGTAGAACAAAAAAAAAAAATACATAAACGAAAATACGCGATCTGAATTAGGACCCAAAAAAAAAATTCCTATAGAATACGAAATTAATCGCGGGGCGGCATAGAACAATGAACATGGAAATAATATATCGAAAAATACGTTCATGAAAATTTTACGTAAGTTTTTCCTTTTTCATGTCCTATGGTAGATATTACCAAATGGAATATTAGTTTTGTCACTACATTTGCAACGCATAGAAATAATCATCAGAGAATGGTTTCAAGCCTATAGATGTGTAAAGAATTCAAAGTTATATTGACGGACATGCGTCAGTCCGTGTGTCCGTTTTTCCGTCCGTCCATGTATAAAATAACTCAAAAACCCTTTATCCGGAACGAAATTATAAAGCAAAAACAAGTGTGAAAGTTTTGTCGCTTTTTTAAAATGGTTTTTCGGATTTAATAGTAAAATTTGTACAGAAATTTTATGTAAATTGTTTATAAAGGTTGACTGGATAAATAGGCGATAATATGCTAAATTTCATCAAAATCGGTCCAAGTACAAAGAGAGAAAGAAATGGTCGTCATAAAATATTTTTTGATATATTTTGGAAACTCATGTACCGATTTGAATAAAATTTGCAGAATAGATTTATGCTATTAGGGCCTAAGGCTATCTGCGAATTAGATCATTTTGGAAAAGAAAAAATAAAGTTATGGCGAAAAAACCTTGAAATATTATTAGTTTTGGTAGTTTTTCCTTACAAATAATTCATTGAACTATAGATTTCTTAATGACGAGTCTAATTTCTATCATAGGCCATCGAAAAATCGGTTATAGGCCGATTTTAAGTTAGTATTATATTGGTATGTTTCTTGTATAATATTGTAATTTTGATTTTTCAACATTTTCTATGTTTTCTAATGCTTTTTTTCGCGATACAATTTAAATTGTAAAATGCTTTATATTCGCGCGTAATACAAATTTTAATGATCATAAATCTTATACATTTCAATATTTCAATTTCAGAAATTTATCTCATATATTATTTTCGTTATTTTTCGAAAATCGAGAAAAGAAAAAGCGATGTGTAGAAAAATGTTCTGATTTAAATTTTTTAAAGATTTAAAAATTTTCCAAACGATCAAATTCCGATATCTCGATGTTTTCATCTATTGGTGTTTTCTCGTTTTTGCATCTTCCTACGATGGTTTTTCCGCCCTTCCGAACAGGGTGTTCTTTTTTATTTTGTTTTCTATACGAAAAACATTTTTCCAATGGGGATGATTATTTTTATTCAATCGAAAGAAAAAAAATTTCTATCACTAATGGAATTTTGTTTTTATTTCAAATGTGGCTACAGTCACTAACAAAATTAAATGTCCATTTTTATTGGTGGCTTTTCCGAAATAAACGACGCCCAATGTACTAATTTGGCTAACTTCTGTTTGGATAAAAGTTTTTTTTTATTATACACTACATTTAATTTTATATATGGATTCTTGGCAAATGGTATTCCAATTTACTAAACTAATTTCGTCCTTGTCCTTGTTTACATCCAACATTTATTCACCCAATTAAATTCTCTGACACTTGGAATAAGTTTTTGTTTCATATATCGAGTGTCCATAATTAAAGGTGGAAATTTAAATTTGACAACACTTTTTGTAATGGCAAATTTTTGCCAACAAATTAGAAATCTGTAAAACAGGCATGTGAAAGATACGGCAGTTTGGTGCAGCCCGTGACACCAATTCAATAATGCTTCATATGGTCGGCAAAAATGTTGGTGTTGTATTGTTGACGTAAATATGGAACAAAATTTTAAATGAAATTAAAGGTGAACGACTCAAATTCGTTGGAATTCATTGTATTGTGTACATCAAGAAGCCTTGGCCTGAATATAGATCATGTGATGAATCCCATAATTAAAACAGCTAATTTTATTAGAACTAGAGGACTAAATCACCGCCAATTTTCACAATTTTTAAAAGATCTTGGTGAACAATTTTCAGATATTCCGTACTTTACAAAAGTTCGGTGGCTTAGTTCTGAATCAATGTTTAAGCGATTTTTCGAACTGCGTTAACATATTGCTAAGTTTATTGCTCAAAAGGGCAAACCGATGGAATACAGTGATGAATGGTGGCTTGAGTTTGCGTTCTTAATAGATATGATGGAACATTTGAATAAATTGGAAACAGAAATGTGTTCAAGCTTTCGAAATAAAATTAAAATTATGGGAGTCGCATCAGCGAGAACGAAAACTTGACCATTTACTTAGCATTCGTGGGAAATAGAGATAAATTAGCAGATTTTTCTAACCGTTTGCTTGATATTATTGCTGAATTTGATAGTCGTTTTGCAAATTTCCGCGAGCTCAATACGTACGACTTTCAGAATGTCTAAAAAATATCAATTCTTTTATTTAATATCTAAATGTTCTCTTCTATGTGGTACAGTCCTTTATAAAACGGAAATTCCGCCTAAGAATTGTACATTTTATTGATTTTATTCAAATCGTTGTGGCATTTTCTATTGTAACTACTACAATGATTTTAGATTTTCCGATTTTAACCTAATAAGTCGGATCAGAATTAACGGATTTGTGGCGCATCAAATGTCAAATGCCGATCTCGTTAATTTTCAGATTTCAACAAATTTTGTTCGTCGTGGATTCACGAGTTTCACATATTCTACGTTGCAGTTGAATGGATTACATTTAATATTGATTAGATTTTGATTTCATGCATCGCGAATTTATGGTAAATCTATTTATCTGATTGAGTCTTGACCTATTTGTTTGGCGGCTCAAACTATTTGCATTTGTATGAAAACAAATAATATAGTTTATCTTTGGCCAATATGATATTATCTATTAAATTAATGATTTTATAAACTTATTTGTTCATGGTATGTTCATTCTGGCAGAAATAAAATACGTACAACAGTGTGGTACAGGCTATTTTGTATTTCAATGTACGTACATATGAGAGATATATTAAAAAGGGAAGCTATTATAACATGATTTTGAAGGTTTTTTTCTTCTTTCTTTTCCATTCTCGAATACACTTTATAGAGTATCTCTCTACATCCAAATAGAAAATAATATTCCATACAAATTCCACACAACATTTATATTCTTTGTTGTTGGATACTTTTATTGTAAGTATCCAAGAATGGAATACAATAAAATACAATATGTCGTTACTTGGTGGAGACTCTCTTCCTCTGTGGGTCTCTGGTTTGGTTGATGGTGAAAAAAAAATAGTTCGATATCTTATATAAAACGAACAAAGTAAATGATTTGTTATATAGTAGTATAGGAAGAAGATAATATCGACCAAATCTATCAGTCGAGATCTATCTTAAAATAAAAAGGGGTGGAATTGGACCTAAAGACTGTTTCTTTTTCTTCTTGTATAGGAATCAATGTTCTTTAGGTAGATTTCTTTAAAAAAGGAAAATCATAAAGAAGAAAAGTATCGTATTTTTTTTTTCTTTTTTTATTAGATATTTTTCATCTCTTCTCCTTTTATTAGAATTTTTTTTTTTATCTCCGGTAATATCACACCTTAAAGCACCCTTTCTTCTTTTTCTTCAAAATATTCTTCTATATCAGCCAAAAATAAAAAGGAATATTTCATTTCATCCGATTTTGTCTTATATTATATACCAAACACAAATTTCCTTTTCATCTTTCACCTTAACACTATAAAGGTGCTAAAAATGATGATAAGAACCAAGAAGAGGGGAGGTGTAAAAAGAAATTCTTTCTTCGATAACAAAAAAAAAAAAAAAGAAGACTTTTGAATACCGATCGATGAAATTGTACGCACCAAAAAGGATGATGATTTTACTTTCTTTTTCACGAAATATATTTGATATAAAAAATTTAAGGTGGAAATCCTTTTGTTTTGTTGTTACAATTTTCCTCCAAACTGAAATTTTTCGGGCTGTAAAAGAAATATATGTGAGAAGAAAAGATAAAGGTTGGGCCTGTCAATAATGGGCTTCAATACATCCTTTAGCAAATATATCGACGGTATTCTGATCATATAATAAATGATGCATTTCTGATATTGAAGGAATGAAATGGAGAGTATTTTTCTGGTTGCTTTTTCTGTTTTGTCGCTAGGACCTTTTTCTTTTCTTTTCTTTTCTGGGTAACTAGAATGATGGAGGCTTTATTCAGATTACCGAATTGATTCGTAACGATATTGTGTCTTGAGAAAGATAGAGTTTATTCGGTTTTATTTATTTATTTATTTTTTTCTTTCTATTTTAGAAAAAAGGCGCTTTTCTTTCCAAGGAAGAAAAAAAAACACCGATCCTTTTGGTTTCAAGATAAAAATTTGTGGCAAATTGTAAAACATTTAGATATAAGTGTAATATGACGATGTTTTTTGTATATTCGAAATGGGCTTTTTTATCGATTTTGTTTTTTTTTTTTTACTGTTTCCTTTATTGTATACTAAACGCTAAAAGAAGAAGATAATCAGTAACTAATTTATTACTAAAGTATATGCGTGTGATGTGATATTAATTAGGATTTATTTTCTCATTTAGAAACAAAGATTCGTATACTGTTGTAATATAAAATGAGTTTAGTTAGTTTTTTCTTCTTTTTTTTTCTATTTTAGTCTTGATAAAGTGTTTTGTCTTAAAAGGTTTTTTTTTATATTATTTCTTCAAGAAAAACTAAGTATAAATTTGCTTTTCTTAATGTTGTTTTTTCTGTTAGTACATTCTAAGAAAATTTTTCGAAAATCCCATTTATACTTTCTAGAAAACTAATGCTCAATTTCACAGTGAAGTTTAAATTTAGGTTGAAGTTTAAGTTAAACTTATGGTAGAATACAAATTTCAGAGTCAAGGCTTAAGTATAACTTGTAGGCAAAGAAAAATAAATACATGAAGAACCGAGCCTGGATTTGATCCAGGGTCTCATCAGCTTCTAGAAACGAGGTCTTTACAGACTTGATCATTCAACACTGTGTTTATCGATCTGTTCATTTGCCTTTTCTAACTATATAGTATTCAAACAATACAACTGTTATTCGAAATATAGCAACTATTCTATAACCTTTCAATTGCTATGCCAATTCATTTGTATTAACAACTATTATGAAACTAATATAATACTCCTACAAACTTAAGTTTCATAAGTTGACAAGTTGAGTTTTTCTTAACTCAAATATTATGAATTGTTTTGTATTAATTTTTGTATTTATTTTAACTTGGAATAAGCTTTTTTATATTCTAATCTTCCTAATCTTTTTTTTTTTTGTTTTGATTTACTCAACAAATCATTCACAATTGATAAATTCACCAAAAAAATTCACAATATTAAAATTATTTCACCTTAATTTTAGTCTTACTATAAAATGAAAAAGTTTAGTAGAATTTAAGTCCAAAAGTTATCTTAATTTAAATTAGACTTCAGCTCCGACTGGAAGATTGATCTATAAGTTTTATACATAGTCTTCCTAAGTTCCATCCGATTTTCGATCTATTGTATACCTTTTTAGTTTCAAAATGAGAATAGTAAACTTCAAAATGAGAATAGTAAACTTCAATATGACGTTTTTTATTTTAATTTAATTTAAAACAATTAATATTAATACAAAATATTTTAAATTAAATTTATTAATATAGCATATTTTCTAAGTTAAGAGCTGCAGTGAATTTTTTTTGAATGCTTGCGATGCAATTGGCACATGTTGTTGGTGTAATTGTCTGCAGACCTTCTTCCATAAGACTTTCTAAGGCTCTTCCTCTCTTTTTTTTACGGATAATTCGTTTCTGATGTTAAGAATACTTGACAACTTTCTTGAGAGTTCTCTTTTTACTATTCTCATATTGAAGTTTACTATTCTCATTTTGAAGTTTACTATTCTCATTTTGAAGTTTACTATTCCACTTTGAAGTTTACTATTCTCATTTTGAAACTGAAAAGGTATAGATACCCAGTTTCTTGATTTGTTGACTACCAAATGTATGTAACTTCAGAATAAAATTTGTAAAAGCTTTCAATTCCTAATTTTACAGGTGCTGCAAGCTAGTTTAAGTAGCGACGACGGAATAGTTCAGGTTTTTTTCGTTTCAGTGCACGAAAAAGATAAGATTTACTTCAATTTTATTAATATTTCTAGAACCACGTCTAATCATATCCTTATATTTCTATTTTGATAACTCAAAGTTCTTAGATGTTCACCATTAAGTACTTTGTTTCCCTTGAATTTTATCAGTTTTTGGAATTTCTTGAAGTGGAAGATGAATTTTTCCCACTTTTTCTTAAAGAACTTTCAAAACCGGTCACGGAAATATATTCTTTGATTTTCATCTATGTTTTCCATTATCTTTGTTTGGATATAAACAAATTATTATTAGAATTTTTCTTTTAATTTGTTTAAGGAAAATCTATCAAAAAGATTATTTTGTATTCATTTATTTTCTTCAACTTGTATCATTTTTTTTTTTTTACTCTTGAAAGATAAAATTTTTATCCAATTTTTATAGCATCACCATTATTCATTGTTCGAAAGATTGTTTGTACGCTGACAAATTATTGTTCTACCAAAAAGAAATCCTTAAAAAAAATATCTGCGTGTATCAACATTTACAAGAAAACAGAAAAGAAAATTTTTTTCTTCTTCTTACTTTTGCTTATTTTAGCCAATTTGAAAACTTCTTAACTTCGATTTTAGCCAGAATTTCTTCTGTTTTTTTTTTCCTTTCTTCCTTTACTTTCGAAATTTGATTAATTGGAAAAATTTTCACCAACTGTTTCTTAACTATCAAAATAGATGGTAGTCCATGTTGTGCTATTCATTTTATATGGAATAGCTGTCACGAAAAGTTCTTAATGAACCCCTACACAAGATGGTTGGATGACTGACTGTCGTTCGAAGAGACGGAAAATTAGGCCAAGTCGACAAGAAAACGAACAAGAAAGATGACGTGTGCAATCGAACATAGTCAAAGTACGTGCCGAATGCTAAAGTTAAATCGAAGTTCATTTTTTTCTTTTTGTTGAAAGAACAGTGATGGACAAACTTTTTTTAATTTAGTAATTCTAATTAACTTGATAATAGATTTGTTTTTTTGATAAAGGAATTTGAATGCTTGTATGATTTTACAGTGGATCAAAAATCTTTATTTTAATATCGTAAAAATGTTTTCGTATTGTGTCGTGCGCTTTATGTTGTCGTTAGTTTCTCCTGTAGGTACTCTTGCCTATTTCAGTTGATTACTATGAAGTTTGGATTACATTGAAGCTTCTTTCGTGGTTCTTATTTTGAAATTTTGTTTATAGCAAGAAAAGTAACAAAAAACTGGACTGGGATTGTGTAATTCGATTGAGATTAAATCGTATCAAAAAAGCATTGTCACTCCTACGCCTTATCGATATGATTTGGTTCAAATCAAGTTACACGATTCCATTCCTGTATTTGATTATAATTAAACAGCGGAAGTATAGTAACTCAGTGACATCAGTCGTTTAGAATTCTTGTTGATAATAAGTGAGGGGGAGTTCTTGTTAAATTCCTGGCTCTTAGACCATCTTAATTTTTCTTTACCTACAATAATTTGGTTTAAGTCGCATTTTCAAAATATTAACTGAGAGCTATTCAAGTGATTCGTAAAAACAGTTTTTTGTTTACAAATTCGATATAAATCACTGCCGCCCGTAGTTCAATTGTTGTCAATCACTGTTTCATAAGAAGGAAAACAAGAAGCAAACAATTTAAATTAAATGTGAAACCAACAAAATTAGGAACTTTTGAAATTTTTTTTTTTCTGTATTTCGAAGTTGGTATTTTGTACGTGATTTCTTAAAAATTTGTTTGGACATTTTTATCTGCTCTGTTGACTGCAAAGAATGCAAATTAGGGTAATTTTAAAACAGTTTAATTTTGTCTCTTTTGCAGGAAAAAGTTTTCTTATTTTTAGTGGTTGATCATTATTAGAGAGTGTATCTTCGGGCACTAAAAATTTTTAAGCAAGGCAGTCGAAAATATATTTGAGAACTAAAAAAAAGAATCTAGAATTTCAGAGTTTTTTTTTTTTTGTTCAGATTTTCCCTAGGCATTTTCCATTTGTTCCAAAATAGGAACAAATAGAGTTCTGTTACAAAGAAAAACTGTATTAAAAAGCAGTAATAGTAATTACAAGTATTTAATAATCCCGAAAATTTTTACTGTATACAAAATAGGAAAAATAGTCATGTATCACAGTTAGGCTGAATTTCACTTACTAAGGAATTTCAACTATGTTTACAATATTCGTTTGGCGGAAATTTGGTACTATTTTACGTGACAATTATTATTTATTTATTTATTTATTTATTTATTTATTATTATTTAAGATATACAAAAAAGGATTAAAATCCTTATACAAATTGTATTAGATAGAATTCAAGACAGTGGCAAAACAAATAAAATTCAAGAGATATTATTTACATATTGCACTTAAAAAAAGAAAAATAAAAATTAAAAAGACTAACTTAAGACTAAGGACATCACAAATTGCATGTACCCGTTCCCACCAATGCCCAAGAATAGAAACTATAGAGAGATAAAAATGTAGATAATTTGTGGCGGGATCCGAGAAATTCCATCTTTGAAACCAATACCGCACCGAGCAGAGGAATATAAAAGAAAAAGAAAAAGAAAAATAGAAAAATAGGAAGAAGACTGGCAACAGACTATAAGGCAGGAGAAAAAGAAGAATAGGAGAAGAAGGTGAAGAAAACAAAATGAGCAAGTGTCAGAGGATGAATTAAAAAATATTAAGAAAGTTGCTGCATAAGGCTTTGAAACTTGCTAAAGTGGTACAAAACTTGACTTGATTCGGCAGAGAATTCCATAGTCTAACAGCCCTGGCATGAAACGAACGGTCCATTGCCAGCGATAAAACGAGAGGTGCAACCAGATTTCTGGTACGGCAAGATTGCCCAAACTCAAGTATATCAAATAGATAAGCCGGACTCTGGTGGGAGATAATTTTGAACAGAAGTATTAAGATACGAAAGTTGAAAAAAGTAGTCAAATCAGTACCTAGTAAATTAGGGACAAGATGAGATATGTGGTCTCTGCTTCCCCTAGAAAAGATAAATCTGACTGATGAGTTGTACAAAATACGAAGCCTGGCTCTGCACTCAGCACTGCAACCAGTGTAGACCTCGCAGCAGTAGAGTAGATGGAGTAAAATTAGTGCCTTGACTAGCCTCAACCTGGTATTGCAAGAGAGGAAGTGCTGAATCACATATAAACTCTTGAGAGAACGATAGGTTTTACTAGCAATATGGGTAACTTGTTTATCCCACGACAAGTCTTCAGATATAATAATTCCCAAGCTTTTCACGTGATCCACATAAGGTACAACGGTACCTTCTAGAACCACAGGCAGAAGATCGTCCTTAATGGATTTGTTGAAGACTACCAACGCTTGAGTTTTATCAGGATTTAGTAGAAGTTTGTTTTCAAACGCCCAAATTGCCACCAATTGCAGATCCTCGTTCATCAACGCGACCCCATTATTTGGAGATTTTGCATCGCAGGGAAGGATAAGTTGAACATCATCTGCAAAAATATGGACCACAGAGTTTTTAATAACAGAAGGAAGGTCATTTATGAAAATGGTGAATAGAAGTGGGCCAAGGATAGATCCTTGCGGCACACCGCTGAAGATGTGTTTGAAATCCGTAGACTGACCATGGACCGTGACGGTTTGAAGTCTGTCATGAAGATAGGAAAAAATAAGGTCGCAAGCAGAGTTTGAGAAGAAGAAATAATCCTTGAGTTTTTTGATAAGTATACAGTGGTCGATTTTGTTGAATGCTTTACTAAAATCCAGAAGAAGAAGGAAAGAAATAAACCTTCTGTTGATGTTATATCTCATAGCCTCGGTAATACCCAGAAGAGCCGTCGTGGTACTATGGTTGGGTCTAAATCCTGACTGATTGGGGAAGATACTAACTCTGACATCAGCATCAATGAATTCTAGAATTTGGGTTTTTATTATAGCTTCACACAGCTTAGAAAGACACGGCAGAATGCTAATGGGGCGGTAATCGCTAAGCTCCACCGGGTTAGATTTTTTGGGGATGGGAATGATTTTGGCTTTTTTCCAATTTTCGGGAAAGACAGATGTAGTTAGAACGGTATTGATTATATGAGCAATGTCGAAGCAGAAAATAGGGAAAATAAGCTTCACAAACTTTAGACTAATATTATCCAACCCAACTGCGTCGGATTTTAAGGAAGAAAAGGCTTTAAAGAGTTCATCGATTGAAATATTACGAAAACTGAAAGCGTCAGGTTTTTCGGGGATCATGCCATCTAGTCTAGAGCTCCCCACAGAATCATGAAGCCCCGAGAAGTAATCGTTAAGTTCATTGGGCTTATCGCAAAGTGACTCATTATTCGAGTTAGTAACTCCAAATTTTTTAACTTTGGACCAAAAGTCCTTACTGGAGTTAACTTTCTCAAAATATTCCTGACCAAATTTCCTCTTTGCGTACCGGTTCAGTTGAGTCACTTTGTTTCTAAGCTTAGTATATGCAGCCCAGTTTTCAGATGATCGCTCTTCAGAAAAAGCTGGAAAGGCCCTATTCCTAATTGATTTAAGTTGGATAATTTCAGGTGTTATCCAAGGACACGACTTGTTGGAACGAGGAGAAAAAGTTCTTAAGGGGACATGTTGATTAAACAAATAAAGAATTTGTTCATTAAGAAAGTTTATCTGGAAGTCAACTTCACTAGTTGAATAGATGGGAGACATGTTACACTGATATGCGTTAGCAGAGAGACGCTCCATATTAATACTTTTAAAGTCTCGATAATTAAAAGATTGAGAGGTTTTGCACGGGAAAACATTGAGGGAAACATAGATGAAAGCGTGCTTAGAAATGTTAGGGATCCAAAACTGATTCGAGAAATCAATCAAAGAGGGATGGTTGGTTATGAAAAAATCAATCAGAGATGTTGAATTGTGGGCGACATCAAAGTGAGTGGGATGGAAAGAATTGGTACAGATATCTAGATTAAAATTCTTGAAAAAGGTGGAAACTGAAAGATTAGTAGAAGAATTAAATAAGTTAAGATTGAAGTCGCCCATAAGTAAAATATGCTCATATCTGCCCGATAGTTCAGAAAGCAGTTCGGAGAGGCTGTTCAAGTTCCCAGACGGCCGGTAGATAACACCAATTAAAGTTGAACAGTTGTTAACATTGACATCAATGAACAGATGCTCAATGGTTGAGAGAGCGGAAGAAACTTCGACAATCTTGAAATTGAGGCGAGAGGAAATATAGAAAGCTACACCACCCCCACCCCGTCCCAATCTATCGTTCCTGCAGAGCCTATAGCCAGGAATAGCCACCATTTCATTAGTGGTTTGAGATTTAAGCCATGTCTCCGAGATACCCACTACATCCAGATAGCTATCCTTGAGAATGGCGAGGATCTCGTCGAACTTGTCACATCGACTAAGTGGGTTCAAGCTTTGCGCATTGAAATGTCCAATATTGAACTTTTCAGTACGTGAAGCTAAGTTGGTCCTCAGAAGGGAATTGTCAGACCCCACACTATCTAAAAAACTAATAGACATCGAGAGCAGGCGAAGGTGGGGAAGGAGTACATGCGCAACATAAATACAATCCAGGCATCTTAAAAATAAGATTCGTGCGAAAAAAAACTACTATATAAAAAATAATAATAAAATGCAAAAGTGAACAAGCTCCATATAGAAATAAAATAAAATAAAATAAAAAGTTTAAAAGAGAGAAAAAAAAAGAAGATTAAACAATCGCCAACAAAAGCAAAAGCAAAAATAATTAAATAAAGAAAATAAAGAAACTTAGAATTACAAAAGAAAATAATTAAGCAAAGAAAATAAAGAAACTTAGAATTACAAAAGAAAAAGCAAAAAAAAGAAAAAAAAAGTTAAGTAATAAGTTGCAGCAACGCAGCTCCAGACCAAAGAATCAATTAGGTAAATCCAAAGCGGACCTAACTTTAACTACTTGGTCGTCCAGTTTCACAATGAACACAGATCCTCGACGAATGTAGGTCTTTTTTAATTTATTCATTTTCACAAGTTCTTTACACTTATAAAGAAGTTGGCTAACATCAGGGGTGACGTTATCATTCAGATAAACTCTAGAAGCCACTGCCATTTCAGGATAGATCGCGTTTAGTTTTAATGATGCAGCTTTCTCGAAGTAGGATTTCATTAACATATCGCGCTTCGAGCATGATGAAAGCGAGACCAAAATATTTTCTTTTTTTTTCAACCGAAAACATTTGGTCAATTCATCTTTGACGATAGAATTGCCAAAAAAGCTCGCGATGCCAACAACTAAATCCGGCAACTTTGAATCAGGCACGGTCAAAGGAATTCCATTAATAATAATGTCATTCCGACGAGCCATTTTCTCAAATTTATTTATAGAATTCGAAATGTGTTTCGGTACCAATTTATTGTTTTCCAAGTCGGAAATTTCGGTTCTGACAGTCGACAAATCAGACTTAAAAGCGGCAAGACTGCTCTCAGTCTGATCCATTCTACCTTCCAAAACATTGACTGCAGCCTGACACGCGTAAACATTCTCATTTAGTCTGGTGACTTCTTCCGTAATCCAAGATTTTATGTCCTCCTTGAAGGCAGTGCTAAAAGAATTAAGAGAGTTATTAATCAGACATGACATTTTTTTGGTGGACTCATCTATTTTGTTTTCTAGTTTAGAAAACATTTCATCTAGGTGGATCTGAGATATCCTATCTTCTGACTGAGAGGAACACGATTTACAGAACCAGGCAGACGATGGTCCGAGAGCCTCGAGTGTCTTAAACGTTTTTTCATCCATTTTCGCACATTTTAAGTGAAACCATTTATTGCACCGCTCACATTCAATAATATGGTCACCGAGATTGTCTTTCGTGCAACATGAACGATAATTTACAGATTTTGGAGACCTTCCCGTCATATTTATAATTGTAGGTTATGTCCACGAAACTTAATTAATTCAAGAATTACCGAAAAGCGATTTATTAAGGTACTAAACCAACACGTTGCACTTAATAACGTATGAAATATGCGCGAAATTAATTAGAATTAGAATTGGCGAATATAAGATTTTATTTTATTTTTTTTTTCTTGGAGCCAAAAATTTTTACATCATTTGACACATCAGGGTTGCCAGCTTTTTTTATTTCATTTACATGTAAAATGGAAGATATTTGTCCGATAAATTAAGTTAATTGACCTATTTATTTTCATACTTTCATCTTGAAATCAAGGAAGATTAGTTAAAACATACTGGTTGGCTTTCAAATAACTCAGTTGAAAGTATATGTCATTATCATTTGAACTAAAAACATTTTTTAATATATTTATAATCATTATTTTAACTTTTTATTTCCCAATGCACCTAATTCAGTGACTGTCTAAATTCATTCATGAACTAAACATAGTTCATATTTTCTATGGGATATGTACTAATGGCTGCAGTTTTGTATACTAAGTGATCTAAATAAATGAAAGAGTACATGTTGTATATAAATTAGTACAGTAATCTGAAATGTCAAGAACCTTTGTTTTTATCTAAATATATAGGAAAATTTTTAAAGATTAGGCAGTATCCATAAGCAGTAATTACATTTCACCAACAAATTTCAGCAAATATTTCAAAGTACTTTTCCTCCAGTACTTTTAAAAGAGATATACAAGGTGGTTTCCAAAGTAAACAGGACTTTAAAAAAAAAAAAAAACAGAACAAATGGTTTTTTCGGCAAAATCAATTGATTTTATTCAAAATAGTCTCCTTCTGCTTCAATACAGCTTTTTGCACGGTCCAAAAGCATGTCGAACGAGTGTTTTAGCTCGTTGGCCTGTATGGCCGCCAGTATGCCGGTGCAAGCCTTTTGAATGGCCTCTACGTCTGCATAACGCTTTCCTTTCATCGGCAAATGCATTTTTCCGAAAAGGTAGAAGTCGCACGGTGCCATATCCGGTGAATACGGGGAGTGGTTGACGGTTAAAATGTGATTTTTGGTGAGATAATCGGTCACAAGCGTCGACCGATGAGACGGCGCATTATCGTGCAACAAACGCCAACTTCCATCTTCGCGATATTTGGGCCGAACACGTCGAATACGGCGCACCAAACGCTTCAAAACTCCTAGGTAGAATACCGCATTAACGTTTTGACCGGGTGGAACAAATTCTTTGTGGACAATACCCTTGGAATCATAAAAACAAATCAGCATTGTCTTCACTTTTGACTTCTCCAGGCGCGATTTTTTGGGTTTCGGCTCGTCCGGCGCCTTCCATTCAGCACTCTGGCGTTTCGTTTCGGGATCATATTGAAAACACCACGTTTCGTCACCAGTCACAATGTTATAAAGGAAGTTTTTGTCCTTTTTGGCCTCTTTAATGATGTCCTTCGAATGTTGAATTCTGAGCAATTTTTGGTCGTCAGTCAATTTGTGCGGAACAAACCGTGCACACACCTTTTGTAAACCCAAATGTTGGGTCAAAATGCGATAAATCGATGTTTTGGAGATGTTTAATTCCATTTCCATGAATTTCAATGATGATTTCGGCTGATTTTTGATGAATTCACGCACAGTTTCGATGGAATTTTCGGTGATCACGGATTTTGGTTGGGCCACATGTTGATCGTCATTTATGTCCTCACGAACACTTCGAAAACGTTGAAACCACTCGTGCACTCTGCTACGGGATAGGCAATCATCGCCATAAACTTGTTTCATCAATTGAAACGTTTCGGTAAAAGTTTTACCAATTTTAAAACAAAATTTAATGTTGGCTCTTTGTTCGAAGCTCATTTTCGCACCGATGACACAAACATACTGACACTTAAAACGCAATAACTTCACTTTCAATAGATGAAATGTCATGAAATTCTCACAGGAAGTCGATAAAGGATAGATTCTAACGCACCAGTCGACATATAGATGGCGCCACTAGGGGCACTAGATTCACAAAGTCCTGTTTACTTAGTAGTAACTGAAAATCGGTCTATAACCAATTTTTTGATGCCCTATGTCAGAAATGCTACAGAAAAACAGGCAAAACTAACAATATTTCAACTTCTTTACAACTTTCTTTCCCCTTTTCAAAATTCTCTAATTCGCAGTTAGCCTTAGGCCCTAATAACATAAATCTATAAATCTGCAAATTTTATTCGAATTGGTATATTAGTTTTTAAAGTACATCAAAAACTTTATGAACAGGCTTATTTTCTCCTAGGATTATTTTTTTCTCCACTATCCTTTGACCGATTTTACTGAAATTTTAAATTGTATCCATGTCAATCCATGTAAATAACTTAAACAAAATTTGTTCACAAATTTTCCAATTAAATTCGAAGAGCCATATAAAAAAAAACGACGAAACTTTTTGGTCACTTTTGTTTTTGTCTAAGAACTTCGTTCCTCCCTGATCGATTTTGGTAAAATGCAATACCAAATAACGCGTTTTTTACCTTGTACATGGACGGACGGACGGACATGCATAAATCGATATAACTTTTGATTCCCTCTGCTTGTACCTACCATATATGCCATATGGTAGGTAATTAGAAAGCAAATCATATTTTTTTCGTTTATATTCGTGTTTTTTTTTATATGTTAAGTTATTTTTGGTTTTATGGAAATTCCCATAAATTTTTAAACCTATTATATGGTAAACATAAATGATTACTACCGCCAAAAAAACAGCCCACACATTTACTAAATATTGTTCTTTTTAAACAATCTAATGAAACTCTAACAATGTGTATTAGAACGTTTAATTAAAAGTAAAAAAAAAAAATTACCCACAAAACAATGAAAAAAAAACGAATTTTCAATAATTTTCCAACTTCTGAATTTTCATATTTTCATTTATAAATCGCTCGTGGGTGGTTTCTCTCTAAAACATAATCAAGTTAAATTGTGAAATATAAATGAACGGAAAAACTTGGAATGAATTGAATAGATTTGATAATATGAGCTTGGAGAAGGCGATAAATCTTCCCATAAAGGTGGAGCTCGTATACGCCACAATTTTCCTGATTTATACCAATTTTTCCCTTTACTGTTCAAGATAAATATTTCATATGTGTACATTTATTTTCTATTACATATGTTATATGATTTTATATATTAGGTATGTGAATGAGTTTTTGCGATTCATGAATATTCATGAAAAGAAGGTATTTGGTGGGATCAGAAAAATGTGGTCTAGCATGAACTTTTCAAAACGCGTGAAACAGTCTCTGCTTACCGTTACAGACAACAATTGATCAAATTGAATCGTGCTTTGAAGGAAAAGCGACCAAAATGGGCTCGTAAATACGGTAAAGTAAATGCAGCATTATAACGCCGCTTCAGGAAATATTGGAAGCGCTTGGCTGGGAAATACTACCCCCCACCTGTTGTATTCACTTAACATTGCTCCTTCATACTACCAATTGTTTCGGTCTATAAAGTCAGCCATTAATGGAATGGAGAGCGCTTCATTTCTTATGAAAATTTCAAAATTTTAACTGGATAATTGGATCGCCTCTAAAGATCCGGATTTCTACAGACAGGGAATCCGTAAATTGCGTTAAAGATGGGCGAATGTCGTAGCTTCAGATGGAGCATACTTTGAATGAAATCAAAATATTTTATAGTTGTTAAATAAACGTATTCGTATTCACACACCTAATATTTAGCATTTTTTTTTAAAAATAATTTTAGGTTTTCTTTTATATACAGGTTGTTTCCCAAATTATTATTTTGAATTTATAATCTTTTACTAATCAAAAACTTGCGGTTTTGCCAACACTAGAATTTTGTAAAATTTCTTGGAGTTTAAAATTTATGGAATGTTTAATAAGCTTGGGTTTAATAAATAATCTATGAATGAGTTCAAAGAAAGTTAAATACAGAAAAACTTAAACCAAGTTATACAAAATTTAAATGAAATGTTTCAAATTTTATTTGCATACAAAGTTTAAGAGCTGCATTTTAATAACTTGTGTATAATGTACTTAACTAACAAAATAAGACCGAGAAACGGGGCTTTTAATTGAAAACTTTCATCTAAGAAATTATAAAGAATACATGTACGGAAAAAATTATTTTTATTTTTTGAAAATGACACCCTTTTAAACTGGAAAGCTTTTCTCAAATTATATTGTACTATATTTTGAATTCTTAATGATGCTCATAATGTCTTGAAATGCCATAGTATTTTTTCAGTGCAAAATCACATTCTTTAAAGGATTTTGTCTACCTATCACATAACTTAATATCATTTCTCTTGTCGTACTCCCCTGTGGAACATTGAATTCCATCATTACTAAAATTTGTCTATAGCGGCCAGGTGAAGGAGTTTCGCTATGTAAAATTTAGAATGATATAAAACTTTGTATAATACTGTTATATCTTCTAAAGATGTTGCAAACAATTTAAATGTGAAGCAAAGTCATATAGGTTTGCATCCGAAATATGTTTCCATATGCGGCATAGTTCTATCTCTCAGCTCTTTGGCACTGAGCTCAATCGAATTTTACAGTTTTCAGTTTGGCAGTAGAACTTACTAGGGGCATAGTTCCTACTCTTTTTGCTCACTAAATTGTAATTTCTGGAGAATTTTCAAACAGCTTCATCCTTGCCCACTCCATTCACCAATCTCCCTTCTTTTTTTTTTTTTTTTTTTTTTTTAGAAAATCTGCTAGGGGCTTTGCCGGTTCTGCTTGTTCTGTTTGCCACCCAAATCACTCAATCTGTCTGTTTTAGTATGTAGCGGCTATAAGATTTCTTTTTTCCTATCCTAACAGATAATACATATTAACTTTCAGTTTAGGCCATAATATAATCAAATTCATTTTTCGTTTCAATGGATGGAAACTATATCTGTGGTTAAAGGTTATAATTTAGCGTCAATAATAATTCTTAAATTGAAATTGAAAAATGTTATACTACTATGGACAAGTAATGAGACTGTATTTTTAAAAATACGCGCGCAATGAACATCAATGTGTATATTTATTTGATAGATTGGTATGACTGTTGTGAACAGCTAATAGAAATCTCATGATATTTGCTTTGTTAGTTTAAAAATTTCAGCGTCTTTTGTAATTGTGAAAAATTTGTTGCTTTTTTTTATAGTTAACTGGATAGCTAAGAAAAAGCAACATATGTAGAATTCGTTTCAGATAAAACATGTAGATAGAACCAGATAGAATTAAGTAATCCTAATTCGAATGGTTTTTCGACTCGTCCATTTACATCCTTCACTTGCCTTTATATATTTGCGTAACACTCTGTATTTAAATTTCCATATCTTTTGAAAAAATATAATATACTCAACACAAATGCATGCAATCAAAATCGGTTTCTTTTTTCCTTCGAAATAAACTTGAAAGAGTTTAAAATTTACATATGCGAGCTTTACCATATTTATATGGAAAAGTTTTTTGTGTAAATTAAATTGCTGCCGTTGCTGGTGAAAAAAAGAACCGATTGTAAAGTTTAATTTATGAAATTGCTCTTATTTTGTGCAAAAAAAAAATGTTAACTCCTTCTTTCCTCATCTTTGTTACTCATATAAAATTCTTCTTCATTACATAACAATAACAAAAACGTTTTACAATTTAAATGTTTTTCTCGAGAAAATAAAAATTTATGTTTGTTTTTCGAAAAGTCACATAGAAAGATGTTAATATGAGAAACAAAACCAAAAATGCTAAAATAATACGCATTTCTATATAAGTTCTTAGTGATTCTCTACAACTCGCCTTCTAACAGGATTTTCTCTTACGGATTTCCTGCTGTTTTATGTTAAGATATTTTTGCTTGCCACCCGCAATTATTATAGTCAAGTCAAACCACGACATCACTTTGAATTTATATGCGGCTATGATTTTGTATCCGCAAAGAAAATATTAAAAAAGAATAGAATTTTTTTTTGTGCGGGGAAGAATAACTTTGATGGAGAAATAGTGTTCTTTGGTGTTAACATATTTATCATATATATCCTACTATAGTATAGAACCTGTTTGTAGAACAACCCCAACACCGACAGTCCAAAATTATTAACATCGGACAATATACTAGATATGTTTGGAAGAATCAAAAAAAATTATTTTTCAATATTTGAATGCCTGTTCATTTGGCCAATAATAACAGAAATATGTACAATACTCAATTTTGTATTACAATTAAAAAACAATAACCGGTCTAAATGATATTATTGTACATTGAAAGCTGATATTGTGGCAAAAGTCTAAAAATATCTATGTTTTCGCTGCTGAAATATTAGCTTTCCGAATTTAAGATCCTCAAGTAATGCGATCAAATAGAATAACTTCAAATTTTTTGGTTTTTAGATATGGTGACTCTTGATATAAAATCCCTCATATGTATATTTGAGAAGTCAATCAAGCTTCTTGTAAGTTCCCTTCAAATTTTATTTTAGAAATCTTTAACTTGAGTCTGAAAGTTAAATGCCAATTTTCACATCATTTTGGATCTATTTTAATTAAATTATCAATCTTATTCTGAGTCCAATCATAACGGTCATAACATGAGATCACTGTCATAACTTTTTTTAAAGACTAATTCGTATTCTGACGCGCTTATAACTTGCAGCTGTCATAAGAAAAATATCACAAGTTCTGACCGAAAATATTTTGCATCACAACGAAATTTTGAAATTATGAAAAAGTTTCCATCATTTTTTGAAACACACAAAATAATTTTACACGTATACAAGTATAAACATTTTAGATATTTTCGACAGTATTTCTCAAATAGCCATGACAACTCGCTCGAATTATAACAGTTTAAACTGTTATAAATTCATGTTTTAAACATAGTTATGACTCGTCTGCCAGAATACGAATTATTTCAGCTATCATAATATTTGTATTTGCAAATTTGTTATGACTAAAAATTTGTCACAACGCCAGAATAGACTGAATTTTTCGCTTTGCATTTTGTAAATACAAATTAATGAAATTAATTTTAATTTTAAAATATTTGGCATAGTAAACCACCAAAATTTCTTACATAATATCAAATCAATTCATGATCATTTTAATAAATTTCAATAAAATTGAGTAAATTATGTTATTCTGGAGTTATTGCATTTATAAAAAAAGTGACTCATATACATATACGGACATCTTGAAAAAATGGTCAAAACATGTATTTCTGTTGAGTGTCGATTATAATACTGTCTTACACTTTTTTAAAGTCTAAGAAAGTAAAAATTAGACGAACTCTGCTTACATAGTCAACTTTTATAGTTGAGTTGTCAAAGAAAGTTGAGCAATTTATCAAGCTACAAAAGATTTAAAGCCTTATGAGAACACAATCCATATGTGTACAATTGTTTTACCCCAATTTTAGTTTTGCCTGTATGGTATATTATGTTCGTAGCGATCATCAAATTTTTCGTCTAATTAAGACAGGGCAAAAGGAAAAAAGTATGATAATAATAAAAATTATTAAGACCAAAGCTTTACCTCATAATTATGAAATATGTTTGAATTTTATAGCATGAATAGGATTTATTTTTAATGGTCAGTAAAGGACAAAACGATGTTTTTACTTATTACTGCTATTAAAATTTGTGTGTTTTTTGGTTATGTATACGCTAGTTATTTTGTTCCATTTATAATAATCCATTAAATTTTGAATATACAGGGTGATTCATGAGCTAATTGAAAATTAAAATACAGTTAGAAATGGTCCTTATATTCAACTGTCATACAAGCGCAACTTTTATAACTTTAAAATTTATTGCAAAAGATTCTTAAGTGTTATACTATAAATTCATGTTTTACGTTAAAGGATTTTCTATTCTCCATCTTTTAAACTCATATGAGCCGTTCCGTTATATGTATTAAGCTACGTATCTGCTAAGCACGTACAATGTTTTTCCATGCGTAGAGTAAAATAGATATTATTATTAAACCAGAGTATTAAAATTAGAGAAACATGTGAAAAGGGGTTTCTCTCTTTTTATTATTCATGTTTTAACATTTCTTTCTCTTTTACTCACTCGAGCACAAACATTTTGCACGTTTGATGGATAATCAGCTTGACAAAGTATTTATACACCTCGAAATATAAAAATCTGAGCCTAAATCCTTCCAATGGTTTCAGACTCGTAGATCTATATGAGAATTTTTGTGAATCGCTGGAATTATGTAAAAATTAAAATAGCTGTACTTGCCTTCCATAACAATTAACAATCAAATCCGTGTGTCCTTTTATTTGAACTGAAAGTTACAAGAAGTTTTACAGCTTCTGAACCATAGTGTATTACAGCGTATGAAATCTTTTATTAAATATTTAAGAACCTTTGCTTATAAGCTAATTATTTCTGGACCAACATAATTTATCAGCTTATAAAAAGTAAAAATTTTATAATGTTTAAGACCGCGTTTATGACATTTATTTCCCCCAATTCCTGTCTGATAATAAAATTTAAACGTTTTTGTCATTTTTTCCTGTAATGCTTTTTATACAGACATAGAATTTATGTTCAGTGTAAGAAAATTTAATTCGATGGATAAATGTCAAATGTAAACAAGATCTTATTTATGTATTTGACAAGATACTAGTAAATGTGTCTTCATAAGCAGCGTTTAGGAATTTCGGAAGTTAAGTTAAGTGTGCTGTCTTCTTGTGATATATTTGATGAAGGACACATTCATTTATACACAAAATGGACTCACAAGAGGAGTAATTTTTTAAAAGCTAGAACGTGTAGGAGAAATTTTAACCAAATAGACAATTTTATAAAAAAAAATATTATTTATTATATTTTGACAAAAGAAAAGCCAGACATTGAATATATATATTTAAAGAGTTTTATTAAAATATTTTCTTTTTTAATTCGGTTGTTTTTTTTCCAAAAATATTTTTCATATATTTGTTTTCATTCCCATTAAAACAATCCACAAACAACATTTCGTCCATAATTTCAGTAATATCAAATGTCCTTTAAATCTCGGATACTATAAATTTTGATATAGTCGTATGATTTTGGTATACAGGCAAATCAATTATCGGATATTTTATGTCGTGGTGCGACGGTATCATCAATTCAATCGGCTAGCAACACATTAACACGGGGTGCATCTATTCGTGGTGGCAGTGTTATAGCAGGCGGCAGTAGTAGTGGCGGAAGTGGTACCAGCAGTGGAATACCTGGTGGCACAGATATTGGTGATTATGATGTACCTCATCCACATCCGTATACACATCATTATATGCAAACAACAGCATCTATAACACCACCACATTCTGCGATGAGTTTAGTTAGTTCAAGACCTGGATCAGCTGGTGGTTCCGGACATGGTTCGGGATCCGGTTCAAGTCCAGGCGGATGTGTGAGTGGCGGAAGTATCGGTATTGGTGGCAGTTGTTCAGCTGGAATGGGTCGCAGTGTTAGTCGTGGTTGTGATGATAGTGGAGGGGGTGTTGGTGGTGGTGGTGGTAGCAATAGTATTGGCCGCAATAGTGTTCTTGGCGATTTAATCGGTGGATCGAGTGGAATCAGTTATCATGAATGTATCCATTACGAGCGATTACCAATTCCAGTTCCTATTCCAGTTGTACCGCCACCACAATTACATTCGGAAGAGGAAATTGAACCGGCTTATGCTACAGGTATTTTTTTTGTTTATAATAATCTTTTCAGAAAACTGTCTCGATTCAATTTATATCGTTTTGAAAGGATTATTATATTTTGTGTAATGTTTGTTGTATGTGAAAATTATCATATTATTTTATGTAGATCTAGATTTTCTTTAAACTCATTTATTAAATATTATTCCATTATGTTTAGTTTTATACTATGTTTGAATTTTAGCAACAAAATTTTTGATTTATTATGTAGCTTGAATATGGTTAATAAACTTGTCATAATTTTGGTTATCCTGTGGCAACTTATTGCACATCAACTGAACATATTCTATTCTACATATTCTGTAATAGAATTGTACGGATAGAAACCCATACGACATACTCTAGTACTCAATCCTTTGGCGATTTATCTTAAAACTATTTATTTTTTTTTTTTTGCATTTTATTTAATCAATATTTTTTCTATTTTGATTGCAATTTAATAAAACTTTTTATCACGAATATTGAGAATACCAAATCAATTTGAATTATTAAATGAAATCATATCAAAACAAAGGACTTTTTAAACAAAACTATTCGATTTCAATCGAATTTAGAACAAGTGATAGGAAACATGACTATATTTGTTATTCAAAATCGAGTTATGAATTACAATTTCTAATCAAATAATTGCGAATTGTAAACAAAAACGTATGTATTCTAATTGAATTGATAAAGTAAAAAAAACCTGAAGTTATAATACTAAAAACTAGCGGCCCGTCCCGGCTTCGCACGGGTGGACATTTATTTTTTAAGCATTTTGGGATAAACGTAGAGTAAATGTATCTTTTTGCAGGACTTTTTTTTTACATTTTTTTACATTTTTATTTTATGGCTTAAGTAATTTAATTTTGAAGAATTTTTGGGAATTTACGGAGATAGAGAGAGGGGTTGTATGGGGTCCCACCGGCGAGTCCGCTGAGGGTCCGAGCGCCTGGCGCCAGTCTGGAAAATTCAGAACTAGCCAAAAGCTTTATGATTTTTCTGTGTGAGCCATGTTCAACCAAAAGTGTTTGTTTGACCGCAAAAAAAAATACTAGTCTATTGCAAGGGCCGCACTTTTTTAATATGCACGATTTAGAAGAGCTACAGAAAACCCTTAACTGGGCCACATGCGTCCTGTGGGCTGCGGGTTGGACATAACCGGCATAAACAATTTTAAGTTATAGATAAATGTAAATTCGCAAACTACATATTTATCAAATAATAATACGTTAAGATATTTTAAGAAAAAAGACTTTGCGAGATAAATGAATTCCTGTCATTTTTGTACCCATTTCAAGATGGAAGACATCAAAGTGCGTTTCAGACACTTGATGATTTTCTATAACCGAAAAGTCATAAAATATATGCGCTGTTTCCTCTGACATTTGTACCTTCAAATTACAAAATTTTCTTAGCGGCAAGAACTTCCATTTTTCCGACGATATTAAAAACTACCTTGAACATTTACTAAGAAATCTGAGAAATTTTGCGAAGATGGAATATTCACGTTGTGTGAAAGATGGAGAAAGGTTATGGAACAAAACTGTGAATACATAATTACGTAAATAAAAAAATTCGCCTTTAAAATTTTCACGAAATTTTCGGACAGTCATTTTAAAATTCACAAAAGTATGGTCAAAGTTTTTCGTGGGTTCGATTCAGAAGGACGACTAATGGGTATTATAGTTAGAAAAATTCTTGACTTCAGTACAATCATACTGTGTGTATTTTCGGGTTGGAAATAGAGGCGTAGAGAGTTAAAATATGGTCGAAAATTTAAAGCTTGCCCCTTAAACCCCGATAACAGTCAACAAATTTGGTGGAAATAATATAGTTTAGTTGGCTTAGGATTTCTACATATATTATACAATACCTTCTTTACAACGAATTCAAAGCAGCCTGTACAAATAATTTTCAATTAGTTTTGTTTATAAAATTAAAATGTAACTTTTGTTTTTTTTTTAACGAAAATATTCACGAAAAGTTTTTGAGCATCTTTTATGTATTTTAGGACCAACAAATTATACCAACAAAAAAAAAACGTCCATAGGTGATGTACTAGTCGTATATAAATACTGTTTTTTTAGGCAAATGAAGTCTACCGAGTCGAGGTGTATTCAGGATCATTCGAACAAAACTAATTTAATTATACTTTTTTTTTCTCTGCTCTATAGAGCTATGCTACTATTTTATTTATTTTGTTTTCATATTGGTCACAACAATCCCGTGGGAGTTTAGGCATGTTGCAATTGTGTCACCAAAAATATACACGCAAATATAGTAACACCAACAATTTTAAAATAGCAGCTATATCAGCATCAAACCAGGAGAGCTCATGGCATTTGTATTCTATTTTATTATTATTTTTTTTTTTTCGTTTTGTGTCTGTGAAAAATGTAATTTGCAACCTGAATGAACCGCCCAGAGGTTAAATAGAGGAACGAAATGATGGTGTAACAAAAAAAAGCAATAAATTGATACAATTGGATACAAGTAAATTATGTGTCATTTTCATGCAGCACACATATTTGGTACAATCCCTAAAATTTTAGATCTAAATTTATTCTGTTCTTTTTTTTAAAAAATTGATTAAAAGCTGTCCCTTGTACCGTATTTTAAATAAGTACTGCCATAAGGATAGGATTTTTTCTATAAAAAAAGTCATGGAAATGGAAATCCCGGATGTAGTTCTTCTAATTGAATTATATAACAGGTCAATTGAAAAGTCCCCGGCCTACCATAGTAAAACACATTTTTTTGGCAAAATTCGTTTTTTTTATTCAACATAATTCCCTTCAAGGGTGATAAACTGATTATAGCGACCCTCCAACTTTTTGTAGTACGATTTGTCCTTTGCTTCAAAATAGGCCTCAGTTTCGGCGATCACCTCTTCATTCGACGAAAATTTCTTCCCAGCAAGCATTCTTTTGAGATCTGAGAACAGGAAATAGTCGCTGGGGGCCAGATCTGGAGAATACGGTGAATGCGGAAGCAATTCGAAGCCCAATTCATGGATTTTTGTCATCGTTTTTATCGACTTGTGACACGGTGCATTGTGTTGGTGAAAAATGATTTTTTCTTCTTTAAACCAGGTCTTTTCTCACGAATTTTTACATCCAATTAGACCAAAAGGTTTCAATAATAATCTGAGTTTATTGTTTAATCAGTTTGGAGGTAATCCACCAACAAAATTCCTTTTGCATCCCAAAAAACTGATGCCATAACATTCTTCACTGATCTTTGGGCCTTAACCCGTTTTGGAACCGAATTATCGGTTTTTTGATTTTGCTTTCGACTCAGGATCATAGTGATAAACCAAAGTCTCATCCATAGTGATGAATCCGCGCACAAAATCCACTTTATCCTTTCGAAAATGCACCAAATGTTCTTGAGAAAGTCGCATTTGCATGTGTTTTTGTTCCATTTTTCGGAAATGCGGCAGCCACTTTGCACATAGCTTTTGCATACCCAAACATTCGTGAACGATATGTCCAACATGTTCCTTTGATATCTTTAGAGTGTCAGCTATCTCGATTAACTTCACTTTACGGTCATCCAAAATTATTTTGTGGATTTTTTTGATGTTTTCGTCCAAACCAGCCTCTTTTGGACGTCCACTGCATTCATCGTCTTCGATGCCCATGTGGCCTGTACGGAATTTAGCAAACCATTTCTCAACGGTTGATTTTGCTGGCGTAGAGTCTGGATAATAATTATCAAGCCAAGATTTTGTTTCAACGGTATTTTTTTTGGCCATAAGGCAATGTTTAATCAATACACGAAATTCTTTTTCATCCATTTTTTTTTCAATAACAAAAGTTACGTGACGTTCAGAGCAATAACTTTAGAACCAATGGTCCGATTGCTGTCAAATTTTGACACCAATCATTTAAAAGATGGGTGATTCGAGATATCGTATCGATTTATTTTTAGTGGCACCACCTATGTGTCAGTCCACGGACTTATTGACCGACGTGTTAATGTCTTTATTCGTGTGTGAAACACCCGGTACAAATAATTACAAATAAATATAATAATTACATTCTAATTGATAAATTGATTAATATTATATTCGACATAAATCCAATCTTATAGTTTAGTAGCCTTCCAGCCATCCCTATAGTTCAAAGATACATCTTTCTTCATTATATTAACATCAGCCATTAAGGATACAAACTTCCAATTCTCGTTTATTTCATTACATTTTGTCTTTTTAGTTGTTGTTTTGTTATATATCCATAGATTATCATTATTAGAGAGAACTTCAAATTAGTAAATCTGAAGTTTAAGATTCCATTACATTAGGAAAATTAATTTTTAATCCTTAAGATTTTCGAAAATTTCTGATATAATTACAAATTGTATACCAGAAAATAGTGTATAACAAATGTTTCTTATACAAATATGAAGTTATTTTTGAAAATAATCTAAAAACATGTACATTTAAATTACTATCCTTGGGAATTTACTACAGAAAGCTTTTTAACGAAAAGTCTTGTACGTGACCCAAAAAAAGTAAGTTAACCAAGTCCGCAATATGTCATTATGTACTTCTTTTTTTTTTTTTCGTTGTTGTGTCCAATTCCCATATGCAAATGTTACTTACTGGTAAAGGTCTTTGCACGTCCTTGTCTATAATTTCTATAAAATGTAATATTGGATAATTTTGCTTGTGCTGCAAGATTTTTAGTCTTAAAGAATGTATAAAATTTTATATTTGTTAAGTAAAGAAACCTTTTTCTGGAGTTTTTTTTTTATTATTCTCCATTTGAATTTTTATCGATCCATTTTAATATGCCAATGTATTTCTTGTTCAGCTTATGTTTACACCGAAATATTATATTTTGCCAATGCATTCTTTTTTCTTATTGTATTTTAAAGCTTAAATATCCATTGACAGGTTTCATACCTCGTACTTTCAAGTCAATGTGAATCAGTATCGGAATCGGAACAAGTGTATATATTAGTATCGATTTTAAAATAAAACAATTTTGTATTAAATTTTAGGTAATATATTTGATTGTGTTATATATTGTTTTGGTTGTGGTTATAATAAAAAAAGTTGAGGTATTAACTAGATCAGAAGAAAATTTAAATTTTGAAATTGGTTAGTATTTGGGACTCAGTTCTAAATAACAGAGTTCTCGAGCATTTTCATGAAGTTTTGTTCATCTGGTATCGTCTTCAGGGCAAATCAATTATTCAAATGAATTCATATTAATCAATAGCAGTTATATAAAGTCGTCCAAGTTTTTGATCAGATTTGAGGTACTTTAGAAATGTGTCTAGTTCTATTCCTGTTGATTTGTTTTGTTAAAATTGCCTAATAAAATTTGTTTTACCTAACTTTACTTGCTTTACTTACTTGTATAAAGTATTTATTTATCTAATAAGTAAAGCCAAATCAAATTATTGATGAATTTTATTAATTTATTTCAATATAGTAAGTACCCATCTTCAGAATTTAGAAAATCAACTTATGCCCGTTTTTTCTCTGCCGATAAGTGTGCTGGATTTAGGATTTAGCGTTGTAAGCATCCAGATGGAGATCTTTCGTGAGGTTGTGCTACATGGTGCTTTTCGGAATGCCCAATTTCTATGAACGATGGTGAATCGAGGTTCCTGAACTTTCGACAATACTTTCAGTCATCGTGGCAATGTTTTCAAATGAACCAGACCTGTAGAATGACGCACTGATGGTGTTTACGAATTTTTCGATTACTGTTTGAACTGTCATTCGATGTGTTGCATTATGTCGACCAAAAGTTATATGCAATTTGCGTCTGAAAAAATTTTCCCAACATTTCTAATGAGTTTTCATAATAAAATTGCGTTGTTCATTCGTTGTAGCATTCTATGAGGACTAATCGTAATATGTCTTTAAGAGATCTGTCAAATTTTAAGTGCCTACTGTGGACAACGAAAATGACGCGAAATGTAACCCGGTATTGAATCACCCTTTAGGAATTTCCATTTTATTTAAGGAAATTTTAATTAATTTTGGAAATGGATAAGTCATGTCTCCATGTCAACATTTTTACGAGAAGCTATGTTCAGACCTCTCACTACAGTGTTTATACGTCTCTCTATTATCTATTTAAAATCAAAACTAAAACATTTTCGTTCTCTAATTCATAGTTTTAGTATCTCGCCGATATATGGAACATTTCACCATTTTGATAAAGAAAAATTACACTACATATTAGCAGACAATCAAGCTTTACTTCTCTGGATCCTTTTGAACTTATGCAAAGTTTATTTCAAAATTTGTCGATTGCAAAGTTTTGTCAACATTCTAAGAATTCTTTGCACAACTAAAATTGAATAATTTCCGTGAGACACGGTTAAGTTGGGTATTGAAAAGTCTTTTCAATTTTTTGTTTTTTTTTTTATTTCGTTTAAAACACTTTTTTAAAATATTTTTATGCAGAAATTTTACCAGAAGTGATTGTTTTCTTTCTCTTTTTTTGCTTTATTAAAATCAACCCAATTAAAAAGAAATGCTTTCTCCTTTTTGGAATGCTTGACACGCGATTGTTCAATTTGTACAATCAATCCTTAAAAACAAAAACAAATATGTGCTCATATTTTACGAGTATGCGAAATTTCTATATCAGATCCAAACTCAAATATAATTTAACATGCGAAATTGTGGTTTGGCGGAGCTTATTTTATTTATTTAGATTGAATGAAATTTATTTAGTTTTTTCATAAATTAAAATGAAAGCTTTCAAAAGGATTAAATTTATTACAAAATTTTTAATTATTTTATTTCAATACAATTTTTTCTAATATTAAATATTTTCTTTTCTTTTCTTTCAGGTATGTTAAAATATTAATTTTATAAATTTGAAAGTATTTCAATTATTAGGTAAGCTAAAAAATTTATTTTTTAAAATAATACGACTTATGAATAAAAGCTAATTCAAAAGACTGTTTTAAACTTCCGTTTGTGAAAAATATTTACTATTATGAAGATCTGAGAATCGCCTGAAATGTCTACAAATCGACCATTCTGACAATACAGTACAATCACCAATGTACCATACATAGAACAACTTATTTTGATAAAATCTCTGTGCAACGAATTTATCCAAAATCACAATGCAGGTTTGCTATTGTCATTGGATGACTACTTTAACGTTGTAGAATTAACAAATAATGTATTCGCTAATATGCTATATGCACAATAGATTCTATTCTATAATTCAATCCTGAAACACCCATTTATCATAGTTTACATTCTACTAAAAAAGTATCCGGAATTTGTCAATAAAGCACAATATGTTCAATTAATCATCAAAATTTATTTTGCCTCCTTTAATATAGTCCCAGTTGATGCGTTACACATATTCTAACGATTAATCCAATCGTTGAAACACTTTTTATAGGCATTTTCCGGTGTAGCCTCCAGCACCTTCTGCGAATTTTCTTTTATGACTTCAATGGATTCAAAACGTGTTTCGCGAAGTGGTAATTTTAACTGGGGAACAGGAAAAAGTCACAGGGAGTCATATCTAGCGAAAACAGTGTTTGATCGATGACATTTGTTTAGTTTTGGGTCAAACGTTTGCGTACAACCATCGATGTGTGGGACGGCGTATTATCGATGCAAAATCCAAGAATTGTTTTTCCACGAATCTGGCCTTTTCCGACAAACATTCTATCTCAAACGCTTCATAACGCCCAGGTAATATTGTTTGTAAATTGATTGCCCCTCTGGCAGGAATTTCGTGTGGGCAACACCATGGCAGTCAAAGAAAGCAGTCAACATGATGATCTTTGAGTGACGTTGATGTGTTTTTATCGGTTTCCGCTCGTTATCGAAACGCCATTCGCAAGCTTGTTGGCTAGTTTGCATGTCAAACTTATAAACCCACGTCTCGTCATCCGTTATGATGCGTTTCATGAATGTATGGTCCAAATCGGCTTGTTGAAGCGAGTCTCTAATAACTTCTTTTTCAAGAAAATTTAAGAAAAATCACAGAGCCCACTTGAACTCAACTAACAAAACCACCAATTGTAAAGAAACCGGTTGACAGATCACGTCAAATTTTTGGGTCGCAATTATATACATTTGTACCAACTTAACTGCAAAATACATTTTGAACAATTCTCAATACTTGTTTCACGGAACGTAATTCGCAATACATGCGTCATTAAATTTACCGCGAAATTTTGGTATTTCTACCATGTACAATGTACTTCTTACTATTTTTAAAAGGCAAATCTTTTTCTCCAGTGTACATAGTACCTTCTCCTATTTTTATTCCTTATAAGAAGTAAGCTATAAACCGTCCTATAAAAATTTTATTCGTCTTACGAAAGTGATAAAAAAGGGTCAGAGAACTCTTTGGGCCACCTCTTAAAAAAGCTTAAAATTGAATTTGGTTGATGAAACAAGAATTCGGTGTATAGTCTAAAGCTAAGGTCACTATCGCAAATAACTCCAGTTTAGTAATGCTACTATTGATCTTTGAAAAGGAGTCCAATGAGTACAGTTTGAATTTCATAATCTAACTGCAATTAAATATGGGTTAAAAATGTTCTCAGTTAGCATAATTTTTTCTACAAAACTTATTTCTGTAACAAGGTGCAAACTTTCTGTTTTTAAATATATGATTTTAAATTAAGAGTTTGCAGAATTTTATTAAAGGATTCAAAATTTTACGTAAAAGTGAAGTACATACATATGTCTAGTGGAAAAAAAATCTAGAAATTCTACAATAATTATAAAGATCATAAAGTAAAATCCACATACAAAGTAGAGCATGGTAATACCTCAGATTTCATTAAAAAGTGTTATCAAATCCTTTCATGTATTTAATTATAATGATTCCAGTTTTTCCTTTTTTCTGTTTTCTTTTATGATATGAAAATATGATTTAAAATTTCATATTTAAATTCCGAAATTTATTTGAAGTATAAATTATTTTGTAAAATAACCATATTAAAGTAAATATTTAAAATAAACATGAATTTCAATTATTATTTTCATAAAATCTCATTTTCATAAAATACCATTTTTTTGCAAAATTATTTTTAGGAACAATATGTATAATTAAATTTCATAATTTTGCTAACTTAATTATAATATTATTAATTTCAAACTATGCAATAATGTGAGGATAACTACAAGTATTAACTTTGTTTTAAAGTTTTAACTATTTTTATATCGAAAAATATGAAATTTATCAGCTAATACCCGCGGCTTTACTCGCAATTGACAAATTCATGATTTTCAAAAAATTTACCTATTACTGAGTAAGTTAAGAACGATTTCTTATCTCTGTTTCCCGCACTCCCAGCCGGTAAAGACATATCCTATCTTTTATATTGACCTGTCCAAAATATACATTCTATGTTTCATGAAAATCCATCTACTATTAACCGAATTAGGGACGGTTTTCATTTTAGCACCCCTGCTACTTCCGTATTGAGAGGATACATAGATATATCATTTTTTAAGTTGGCCTATGCCAGTATATATATTCCAAGTTTCATGAAAATTCACAGACTATTGGCCGAGCTACGGAAGTTTTTTTTTTTTTATTTCAGTCTCTCGTTCGTGTTTCGGAGAGGACTTTGACCAATCGGTCCCACAGCGTTTGTACGTAACAAACAAAATAAAGAAAATGGAGTATAATGGTAAATAGTAAAATGACCTAATTGCAAGTTCTCCTCGAGCACATACCTCAATCATTATCAGGAGGACAAACAAGATTTTTAAGGTCTTTAAAGGTCTTAATTCGATCCTATAATTGATTATGTGTACTTTCGATTATTCAAGCTTTCATAATGTATGGAAAATTTTAAACTAAAAAATTGCATTAAACTCAAATAAAAGGAAAAACTTTTTCATCTAAAATTCATCATATTTGAAAATCATATCTTCCAATTTTGAAAATATTACTGACTTAAATTCCAGTAAGGATTTTATAATGGTTTTTAAATTAATCAATTTTTTTCTTATTTTTCTACAATAACCATATTTGTTGGTTGTGAATGTAAATGCAATTAACCTAAAAAGTTTCTCTTCTATCGGACATAAAATAGAAATCAAATTTGGAAATTTTTCCTATCTTAAAAATTCATTTAATCTATCTTCTATATATAATATTCTTATTTCCTTTTTAACTCCTTTTTACATCACCGCATATAATAGTACAAAATGTTATAGTTTGATGTTTGCTACTTTACTATTCCTATTGCTTCCCTTCAATTCGTTATCGTTTTATTTTATTTCGAAAAATACTACATTATTATAGTATATGTAAAAAGCTTCTTGAAAATATGGTAAATGATGAAGAGACGTAGTTTGTATGACGGGAAAAATATCCAACTTAAGCTCTTATCTATTCCCTTTAATCTCTGTAATAAGAAAATGAAGAAAAACCACTATCGAAACGTAATTGGAGCGAAAAATTAGAAAAACGAAATGAATTTCATTCCTAATGATCGCAAAAAAGAGTATCCTTTTTATTTATGTAAATTTTAAATGCATTATCTCTATAAAATTTAAATTTCCGCTCTTAATTTATAATATCATCATTCAAGTAACATTGAAACGTTTACAAGCATTCTTGCTAAATAATTGCTAAATCAGAGCACATTAATAGCTTATTATTTTTCAACAAATAATTGAGTGTATTTTAAAAATGTGAGGTATGTCTGATTTAATTCTATTTAAAGTGTGCGGCCACATAGACATTACGCTTACTGCGAGCGCTTGCGAAGATGAGAGCAACGTTCCTCTCACCTTCTTAATATTTTTCTCGCTCCGCTTAGGAAGCGCAGAACTTATGTGGCCGTACACTAATACATATTTTAGGAAGTTAATAATCCAAGAGGCTATAGAGGATAGACTGTCTTATATTTATAATAAAGAGTGTGACATCTTTTGGTCCGTTCGGCATCTTTTGGTTCGTTTTTGAACTAGCAGTTATTTCGCCGCTCACAACTCTAATGTCATCTGTCAAGTAACATAAATTCAGTATTATATTCCCGGTGAACGATATGAGTCGATATACGCTTGATCAACGTTGGTAAATATTGAAAACTTATTTCCATTTTATTTAATCTGCATTTTTAAAACGTACTAAAAGTTGCCGCACCCTATATATCTGTTTGTTTGTTTGTATGTAAACACGATAACTATCGAACTGATTTTCTTGAAACTTGGAATGATGTATATCCTGAATAGACTGGGCCACATGATAGGCTATGTTTCCAGTCGTCGCTAGGGATGTTACAAGAGCTGTAAAAATAAAAAAATATCTCTAACTCGATCAATAATGGGCGGGTTTTCATGAAACTTGAAATGCATTATATATTATAGATAGACCAACTTATTCTTCCATCTATGAACAATTTTTTTTTGTAATTTTAAGATATACTATAATTTGAAGGCATTTATTAAGACCATATTTCATTGTTTGTTTCTTCTGGTTTGGGAAGACCCAGAGAACCTGGTGTAATGGAGACGTTAGATATCATCGCTTCAGCAACTATTACTTATTTTAATTTATATTTAATATTTTTTAATAACTTTATTCATTTTTCCTTCTTATGAAAAAATATTTTACTTAGTAAAGCCAAAATCCTGATGAGATGATTGCAAGCAAAAACAATTCATATGAATTTCAAATTATTATCTCAAAATCAATTTTGTGTGGTGAAAAAATACATCTCAGTTATTGTTTCAGAATCAAAAAATACCGAAAGATATATGTAAATGTTATAGTCTCTATCCTCTCTAAACTCTCGTATCAACTGATATGACACAACCTGTACCTATTTAATCAATACAAATAAAATATTTACGATTATGTTTTTCACTATGAAATGAATAAATTATGCCAAAAATCCCGATAGATAAGCTTTCTTTCACGCAATTTGATGCGCCTACACTGTTTTATATGAAATTTATTGCAAACATTTCTAAAATTACCAGAAGTAGTAAGTAATATGTAATGATTTATTTCTAAGTTTTATTAGTCTATATTCTTGTTGAAAACCTTCTAAACCAGACAGGAAGGAATACCAGACACCTTCAAAATAAATGATCTACAATTATATCAACTAAATCATTACATATATTTTATTTTCCTTTTTAGGCTTTTATTAACGACATAAATTCTTAATTTAAGTATTTTCAGTCGCGATTTAAGTACTTTATGTTTTAAATAAGAACATTTAATAAGTACAATACATTCTCAATAAAAGTGATCTCGCTATAAGCGACTCTTTTTTAAAGTCTCTTTTGATGTAAACGACCTAGATTGATACAACATTTTTTTATAAGCTACTTTTTATGTATAGGCAATAAGAATAACTCATATTTTACGGAATTTTTTAAATTGTATTCAAGTCATGAAGACCAATTAAAGGACATTACAAAAGGGACGAAAAGGATCAAAATGGTTATTCTAATAAGAAGCTGCCATTTTTATGATATTTCGTTTCAGGTGATCAATGCCAATTGTAGGAGAGTTTGCGGGTAAGGACCTCTGTGATATTGTTTCTTAAGTGTCAAATTTGGTGCGAATTCGTTGAATGATATTGAAGAACTTCATGGTTCTAGAGAAACCCATGAAATATTCTAAGAAAATAACATTTCGTTTTGACATTTCGGGGAATATGTTTCCATGCGGATTCTAGAAGAATATTTCCATGTATGATTGTACGAAAATTTTTGAGTTTCCACGATGAATGCCATATGTAAGGTGGAAACGCCGCAAGAACAAGTCAGTTGAAATCAAATTATACAAGTGATTGTATCAAAAAGATTTTGAACGGAGATTATTTGTGGTGTGTTTACACAGATATTAAAGAGATTTGATAAAATTAACTAAATTAATTAGTAATTGCTGGAAATAGTGTTTTTCCGTTGTAAATAAACTGTGATAAATTAATTTTGTAGAAATTAATCATTGATAGACAAATATTTTTAAGACTAATCGTTATAACAGAAATAATTTTAAATAATGTTTATACATCGAATTCACATAAATAAAAAGTGTTATTATTTTAACATTCGAATCTTCAATAATAATTCAATATGATAATAATAATTATTAGCTTTTTATATTTACACATTCCAAGCCGTTTTATATTCCCAGCAAAAATTAATTTCAATTTTTGGTTATAAGCGATCTTCTTTTATAAGCAATTTCTTGCTGAAATTGGATTCAGACCGTTTATAACGAGAATTTTCTGTTTTATCTATTTTTTACCATGATTAAAATATTTAACATAATGTATTAATATAAAAAAAAATACAATAATTAATTTCATAACGACTGTCGCAATTTGGGATATTGGAAGATATTTTATTCGAACACATTTATAGCAAGAAAAAAAAAATCTTATGAGTTATGTTTTATGATAAATATGAGACCGTACAAAAAAACTAAATATCTTTTTTATTTATGCTATATCAAAAACTTATGTTTTCCTCCGCTATAATGATTCCCATATGAAAAAGAAGATGTTTGTGGGTTGGGTCTGAACTCTAAAAAAAAGGATAATATACGCGATGAAGCAAAAACTGTACTCTCGTTTAATAAAACGAAAAAAAAAAACTAAACTTTATTTTATCAACAGTCTGGAAGGGAATAAAAAAAACTGCGAGATGATAATGTACACAAAAGCTTCATTATAATGGGAACTTGATTTTATCAGTTATGTATATGAGCTTTTTCCTAATTCATATATTTCAAGAGATATATGTATATAGGTATGTACAATTCCCATTTTCGGAACTACAGAGCTCATTTGAAATGAATCCATGAATTTAAAAGTTTATAAAACACAAGAGCAATAATATATGTTTTTGTGCCTAGCACTACCATATAGTAGTTTACTAATCTCTTATCCTTAATATTTTTCTACACCAACATCTTTTCTGCTTACATATGTTTTTTTGATGATTTTTTTTTATGAAGGTTTAACTCTATTTAACTATATATCTCTGATGATGATGATGATGGTGTACCCCATTTGTACTTTTACTTATAATGACTATTTTTCTTCACTGTACATCCAAAATAGTAGGTTATTTCCGGCTAGAGTTTTTCTATCATTTGATTTAAGGCTATATAGTAGAAGATTTTTAAAAGGATGCATCTCTATTCAAAGGGAGTGCATAGAAATTATATTAGTTGCGATTTAGAGGGTAACAAAGATTTTAATATATAGTTCTTAGAATCAATAATATCGGTTGTGGTGTTAGGAATACTTAAATAGTTATAGTCTAAATATGTAAATTTCATCATATTGCACTGAACTTAACAGATTCTGTCGCTTTTTTGTTTGAAAAACAGAAAAGTTTCTATTATTTTTTAAAAGAAACTCCTTTCCCTACAATTCTTCATAATTACCAATAAATTGCAACTGCCATTTAACTATTAGGGATAATTCCAGATATTTCTACAGGTAATGCTATAAGTAACAAGTCGTCCGAAAAATCAGATGAGTTCGGAAAGACAACTTCAATTAATAAGACCTATTTGACGTTCTTTTTGAAACAGTGATATTTAGCAGTGATTATTAGCGATTATTATGTTAGAAATAGTATTTAGATTTATTTTGGTAAAAGCTTTTACTTGATCGTTGCTAAAATCGAACTATAAAATAACTATGAAGAAGGTTTTATCCAGACTAATTTAACCATTTTTTTTAAAGTTTTATTAATGTAATTCCAGATATATATTGGATGGTGACCGGCCGATTCCACTCGCACAATTCCACTCGCCCAATTCCACTCGGAATAATTCCACTCGAAAAAATTTGACTAGACAACAATTGAATTTCTTTTACATATAAGAATAATAACATACCAATTCAACTAGAGAGCAATTTAATTCAATCTATTTAACTCGCGCGAGTTAAATAGATTGAATTAAATTGCTCCCTAGTCGAATTCTGCCTAGTGGAATTGTGCGAGTGGAATTGGCCGAGTGAAATTGCCCGAGTGGAATTGTGTCGAGTGGAATTGCGCCCGAGTGGAATTGTGCGAGTGGAATTGTCCGAGTGGAATTGCCCGAGTGGAATCGGCCTAGAATAATATTGGATATAGTGTATCAAGTTCCTTCTACTGCTTAATACAACCTAAATATGCCAAACTATAATATCGACAAACGTTGTGCTGTGCGGTTTTTCAATTTCAATACAATGCGAGCATAATGGGCAAACTTCCCTAATAGGGCTAAATTCCTGTTTAGCAATATTGAGCTAATTATATACTTTTGCGAACACGTAAATAGAGCTTACTTTACGGACACCTGGTTTCCTCTTACTTGATGGACTGAATGTTGTCTCCCAATCCAATAAATGGTCTTTTTCCGGGTCAATAACGATTTTTTTTTCACACGTTCTGAATCAATAAAATTCTCTTAAGAATTTATCTTTCCAAGTTTATTGTCGATACGAGTATGACTTTAAAGATTTAATGTTTCATTTTCATCATATATGTATGATCATTGTTTTTCGATAAACAGATATTTTGTCATCATAAAGCTACAGCTTTAATCAAAACTTTAATTTATGAAAATCAACTACGCAACCAATGAATTAAACATAAGCTCTACAAAAAGAAATAAAACAAGAATAAAAATTTTAAACTAGGATAAAGGATAGCTACTATAATCACAATTTGCATATCGTTGTTGGAAGATTGTGCATTTTAAATTGTGCGGAAATGAAGTGTATAATGGAAGTGAAGCTATTTCATTTCCGGGTATTACCCTTTAATGTTGGATTAAAAAAAAGCAAAAAAAACAAACAACAACACAAACAAAAATTATAATTCTACAAAGTGAAATGGTTCTTCTCTTGTTTTCCTCTATTATGTACATTTTACGTAGAATATGGAAGTGCTGAAATCATGACAATTTAGTGGAATACATAACACCATAGATATGTTCTTAGTTCTTGTTTTATATTCTCCTTAATAATGCGAATACACTCAGTGATGTAAATAAATTCGAAATTAGATTAGAGATTTTTGTATTCATGGTAAAAAATACAATATATTGTATGTATGTAGTTTCACCAGACATTCTAATGTTGGAAAATGTTAAATAGAGTGTTCTTAGTAAGATTATCCTTTTATAATAATTTCGGAAAACATAGAAGTATAGAATTCTTTAGATAGTCTTTACAATTGAAACATGAAGCCCTGTGTCAGTATAACTGGCATTTTTCTAATGGATTTTTGATACTTTTTTAAGGTTATTTGAATGAAATTTGTTAATAAAAAAAATTTTATCACACTTTTTCGAATTATACATTTCAGGCAATTACCTTTATTTATTTTGAAAAGCGAACGAAATATAATATTTCCATATGAAATAAACGTTTTCGATTTATATTTGTAATTGCAGACAATTTTATACTCCATCAGTTATCCAAAAGATTGTTAAAAGACAATATCAACATTTTATAATTTTAGGGTTTGGATATATGGTAAAAAGCTTTCTGTGTATTATTATGTGTTCGAATCCGAACTGATGGTAAATATTTTGAATTCGAAACCTAATTTATTGGCCATTGTTCATATCAACTCTAATTTATATAAATTAAGTCTAGAAAACTTTACATAAATTCGCAAAATTTCAAATATCCTTTTACAAAAAACAACTTTGAAATTACACAATCTGTCTGTCGTTCATGAACGTTTCCTATTTCAAGCACAATAAATCAAACGAATTGATTTTTCAAATTCATTCAATGCATTTAGTCCTTCATTTCATTAATACCATCGTACCATATGGTAGACTAAAGATTTTCAACGATGGTGCATTCGACTGATTCTTATTGTGTACTGTTATCTCTACACATGTTTTTTCTATCTCTCTTATTAAATCTCGTTTGATGTATTCTTCTTCAATTTTACCTAGATTAAGAACACTAAACATTAAGCTACCATATGGCTTGGACATCTTCGTATACTAATCTATGATCGTACTTTTCAATCCGTCATGTATCACCAACAAACTAAGTAATTAAGTAACAAAATGACGTGATCCAAAAGATTCTAAAGAATGAAAAAAAATCGAATCCTTTTTCTAAATCATTAAAATGAAAAGATTCATATAATTATCTAATCGATTCACGTCAAATGAACGATTTTACTGATTTCAATCACGCAACACTTAGAATTGATTACCACGAAGTCTTGTCTTAATGGATGAGATATATTACTATCAAGTTACACATAATAACGAATTAGTTCTTCATGATACGTACAGAGAGAGTATGGTCAAAAGATACTAAATAATGACAAAACTGAAGAGATTAAATGTGTACTTTTGTGTTGATTTGGTTGCTAAAGCTTGATGCTTGATATTCCGAAGTCCGAAGCTCAAGTCTCGGTCTCAGTTTTTTTTCATTACATATACAAAATCAACGAAAACATATCCAAAAATTTTCAGTTCCGAAGTCTTGCAAAACTTCCAATAACGAATATCTATTTAACAAGGGAAGAATCTGTTAATTTTGTGGTAATATACCAGATGGTATATAATACTTTTGACCCAAGATTTGTAACGTATACTATGTTATATAATGCAGAAAGATATAGTTGTAGAGAAAAATCGTTTCAGTTATAAAGTGCTTAGGTGTGTTGCTAAGGTTGAAAACTTCCGGAGCTATGCAATATAGCAAGGCTTTCCAACCCGCGGCCCAAAGCAAGTATCAATGCGGCCCGAAAATATTCAAAGTTACTGAATCGTGTCTATTTTTCTGAGGAATGATTTGTGTGTCATGTGTGCTTTCGTGCTGAAGATGCCAAGTGACAAACAACAGAAACAGGACCAGAACAGAAAGCTCTGTCGTTATGTAGTAAACCAGATATTGACGCATTAGTTTCCCAACTTCAATGCCACATTCATTTTATGATATGGATTTATACATAGCAATATACTTGTGACCCAAACCATAAAGTCTTCTTCCAATGTGGCCAAGGGAAACAAAAAGGTTGGACACCCTTGCTAGCATATCAAAGTTATAGTATAAGCCGAATGAAAAATGAAATACTGTTATTGGAATTCTACACATTTTCGTGAATATGATTTTAATAATCCTTCGACTCCTTTAAGATGGTTAATTTTTAACTTAAAATGTTCAAATATTTATGAAAGGGAAGAGTTCAAAAATTCCGTAATCAAATTTCTTTTTCAAAATGAATATAAACCAAAAAAAAAAGAAGCGTTTCCTTCGTTTGTTGATTGTTAAACAGTTCAATAAATTTGTAATTTTATATCAATAAATTTTCATCCTTCAGAAAAAAGAAAAAGAAAATAAAGAAGGAAAATTTGTGTTCTTTCTGCTTGCGTTAACAAAAAATTGCCTTCGAGGTAAACGATTTTTATTATATAAACTTGGAAAAAAGCTTCGTTTTTTTTCATTAATATTAAAAAAAATATATATATAATGAATGGTGAACATATCCATTTCATTCCAGTGATTACATTATTCATCACCATTTCGAAATTTTTTTGTATGGAATATTATTTTGCGATCATTTATTCCATCAATCTTCTTGATCCTTCACTTCATTCAATAATAAGTTATATTAAGTATTTTTATGCCTTCAGAAAAATATTCGAAAATAAGACTGCTGTATAAACATTGATTTTTTTCGATGACATTTACTACAAAAATCTCTCAAATTGGAACTTTTATAAGATTTTCCAAAATGTGTTTCTAAGGAGTGTCTCAATATATTCTGCACTCTTTTCAAATAGATACAAAAAATTAAAAATTAAAGCATAAAGTAAATTTTCGGACACTTTTTCGAGCAATGTCGGCCATAAGTCACGAATAACACGAACAATGTTGGTCATTTGTCGCTGGTTTATCAGCATAAACGATTGATGCGTCTTAGGCTCTTTTTGTCCTAATCTTTTATCACTCGCATCAGTGGGTCTTTCAATTTTTGGCATCTCGAATACTGGCTTTTCATCAAGGACGTTATTGACCGCTTGACATTATTCATCTCAGCCGTTTTGGCTTCTTGAGCGATTGAATTATATGGCTATTCGTTATTTTTTATATAAAAATTAAAGATATTTTTGCACACTTTTAGATTTTTTTGTTATGGCTGGTACTGAGTAGGATAATTATGAAAATGGCTTCGTAAACTAGATATGTGAGCAAAAGGTCTAACACTATGTAATCCTAGGAACAAATCAACAAAAAGGGAGCAGAATATAGTGAGACACACCTTATGTGAAGAAAAGTTGTATCCGGTTCGGTATTTATAGTTGAATTTCTTTAACACACATATTCCTTTCTTTAGTTACCATCATCATCATCATCATCATCATCATGAACATCATTGAACGCATTCGATTCCACCAAAACTTCTATACTATAAAATGAATGTCGCCAAATATTTGATCTTAACTTCCTTTTTGAATTTCAATTAAGTCATGTCTCATTCTTTTCAAAGATTCTTAAAGATTTTATACAAAAATGTATCCGTTTTGTTGTGTGGGGGTTGTGTGGCGGATTCTTTTTTTTCTCGGATGGGAGGAATTATTTCTCAGCAATATTATACATGAATACATGAATACCCTTCGAACTTAAAGACGACAATCTAAAATGATGACGATGATGGGAACAAGAAGAAGAACAATAACTAGAAATCAAGGGAATCAAAAAGACTATACCAATGGGGATTCGGTAGATTATTTTCGTATTCTTGTGTACATATATAGAAGGAAGGAAGGAATATAGACTAAAGAAATTTTCTTCGTTATTTCCTTCTTATTTTATTTATTTTTATTTTTATTTTTTATTTTTTTTTTTTCTGTAGAATGATTGCAAAATTGCCTTTAGCTTTATAGAATTCTTGAAAAATCAATGGTTACGGTATTGAGTATAATAGAAAAGTTGAGCTAAATGGATGTATAGTAGGACTCCTTACATCAGAAGTAGGGCAAAGATGAACAAAAAAAAAAAAGAAAATTATACCAAATAACGACAATGAAAATCACCGAAAGTCATCTGTGTACTTGGCGATATGCTCCAATATTTAAGTTCTATATACCAAAAAAACACGAGATTGTATAAGCATACATCTATGCTATATGTTATGTGTGATATTTATTTCTACAGAATGTTCCAAAATTTTTTTATGTTTTTATATAAATAGCTTTTAAGGACATCAACTGTTTTACTATACTATCGAAACTCAGGAAACCAACTAAATACACAATTTCGAAACATTCTGTACATTAAATTTATTAGTATCTAAAATTTTATTGTTGTTGTCATATCGCCCATCGGTTCCTTTCAATTTTATTTTTATTTTCCTTGTAGTAACCTTGTATTTCTAATAACCACATTTTCTTTTGAGAATTGGCTTGTTTCCTATGACCATAAATTGATTTCTTTATGCTGGTGGATTTTCCTATGAAAACCCAAACATGTTTATAAGAAACATATAAATAGATACTATCAGGAATTATAGTATTTTCTTTTTAAGTGGGTGGTTGGGTGCCGCCTGCATATGCTTCTATATACTTTAAGAATAAGAGGTAAAATGGATCCTTCAGATTCTGATATCAAAGATTATTGTGTCCATATATATATGTATATACTAGAAAGTTGGAAGATTCTTTAAAGATGATGGTCCTATTCGTATATGATGAAGCTTTATTAAAAGGATTCCGAAAATGTGCCAATGAAAGGAAATATTTTATTACTAATTTTTTTTTTCTCTTATATTTTTATCTTCATGAAAATATTGTCGTTAGTTTTTCTTTGGTGGTATATGAATCTTATCATACAATATTTTATCCAAAAAAAAAATATTGTTTTTCGTCTGGCTTTGAAGTGTCAATGAAAAGAATTCGTAATGAATCCTACTATCATAACTAAAGGTATTAGAAAACAGCGAAAGAAAAAGAAATATGTTCTTAGTAAAAAAAAAAAATTAAGGCTAATGTCTAGTAATAAGCTAAGTCATCTGCAAAAAAGATATTAGAATTCGAAGATACACCTAGAAAAAAGTCCAGGGATACTAATGATTCTAGAGAAATGAAGTTCATGGGCGTTCTTATCTAATGTAATCGACTCAGTTGTCACAATATACAAAACTCATAGGTATCAGTTTCTGAACTTGTTTTGCAGCAACTAAAGTTTGAGCAGCTAAACAGAAGTTTTTCAATTAGAATAATGTAGAAATTTATTGAAACAACTTGATTTGATTTTTAATTTTATATATTTTTCGTATTTTGATTCTTAACTCAGTTTTATTTCTACATGAATTAGAAAAACTTCATTTTCTTTTCACACGACTTATTTTGATCTAATGCGAATTGTAAGATTCTTTTCATATAATTTATTGTATATTTTTGCTTATTTTTCTAAAGTTTGAAAATAGTCTTTTAATCTTTTAATCTATTTATGATTTCATATTACATTAACTACATGAATGCGGTTTGTTAACATTTGAAAACTCTTCTCTATAAGTTTTTGTAGGACCTCAATTGGTTACTTTAGTATTCAAGACATAATATTGGGTTTCGCAAAAAGTTCGCAGCATTTTTTCACCAACATTCAAACACATTTTTATTACATTTAGAATCAATTCTTTTAAACCAAATATGTGACGTTTTGATCGATAATCTTTTGCCATTTTTCTGGTATCACAATTACGCCATCAGGCCTCTTTTGAAGTCACTTTTAGACCATTAAAGGAATCCTGCAGAGACCAAAACAAATAGTAGTCGGATGGAGCAAGGTCCGCAATATATGGTGGATGTATCAAAACTTCCCAGCCAAGCTCTCTCAATTCTTGCCTAGTCATTAAAGATGTGTGTTGTCATGATGGTAGGTGACGCCTTTCCTATTGATCGATGGTGGCCGCTTTATCTCACTTGCATGCTTTAATCGCATTAGTTTTTGACAGTAGTGGAATCAATCCTCTGGCCAGGTTGGAGCAGTTCATGATGCACGATTCCCTTCCAATTCCACCAAACACAAAGCATTTGCTTACGTGGGTTAGTCCTGGCTTTGCCACCGTTTGTGCAGCTTCATTCTTCTTGGACCACAATCTTTTTCACACATTATAGTCGTATGTGATCCACTTTTCATTATCTGTTATCAATCTTTTCAAAAATCGGTCGATTTCGTTTCGTTTCAGAAGCAATTCACAGATGGAAATTCAGTTCATTCAATTTTTCACTGTTAATTCATGTGGAACCCAAATATCGAGCTTCTTATTGTATCCAGCCTTACGCAAATGGCTCAAAACTGTTTTTTGATCATTCTTTAGGTCCTCAGCAATGTCCTAAGATGAGATCTGTCGGTCTTCCTCAATTTTTTGGAGAATTTCATTGACTTTTGCAATGATTGGCCTACCAGAGCGCGGCGCATCTTCAACATCGAAATTTCCAGAGCGGAAACGAGCAAACCATTTACTTGCTGCTGATTTTGATAGAGCATCTTTACCATAAACACTACAAAATTTTTCAAAAACCTGCGAAGCTCTATCGGCTTGGTCGAAGTGATATTGTAAAATACAGGGAATTTTTCAGAATTTTGGCTAATTTTCAAAACCCAATTACCGCCATTACTTCTGACTGATTTTCACAATTTTTTTTTAAATATTCTATGAAATGTTGCCTTTCAATCGCGCTATAATATAACATGATAGGGTTAGAACTACTAAAGTTATGCGGCTCTAAAGCCATCTATTGCAAAAAACGCCTCAAACTTTTTGCGATACCCAATATTTGTTTATTGCAATAAACTGTTTAATTGTTTTAACTTTATTTGTCCTAACTATTAAAGCAGCTTTGTTTGTGATGAATTAAGTTAAGTTAAGAGAAGTAAGTAGCAGTTAAAACAACTAGCATTTGTATGAAAAGAAAAGCCCTGTAACTGGTATTTCGCCGCTAATGAAGAAGGATTGTTATTACGAAATTTGCTAATTAAGAAATCACACTTTGTCGAATCATATACCATATTTCAGACAATTTATTTATTTTAATATTTTCGATTTATATTTCTGAGTTACATATATGCTTTCTACAATTTTATACTCCATCAGTTCTCCAAAGAATTGTTAAACGAAAATATCAACAGTTAAGAATATAGGTTTGGATATATGATAGAAAGTTTTATATAATGTCGGTATATTATTTAGCGTTCGGAGAAATTTTTGTATTCGAACCCTAATTTAGTGGAAATTGTTCATATAACTTCTAATTTTTATAATATATTTCGAAGCAACTTTAAATAAAAATCGTAAATTGCTTATCAAATAAACTATTTAGTTGGGACCCCGAAAAAATTAATAGTGATAATAATTGTTTATTGTTTCTCCTGTAACGCTTTACTCATACTTCATTTCGTATTTAAAATTCATTTTAGACAATGTATTGATATAAAAACTTCCCTAATTCCGCCAATAGTAGTCGGATTTTCATGAAACTTGGAATGTACATTCTGGATAGGCCAACTGAAAAGATAGAATAGTTCTGCACTCGGTGCGGAGTTGCGAGGGTGGTAAAATATAGAAGTAATTAATTGAAAATTCGATTCCCTGTCCCAATGGGAGTTGGCGACTCAAAGGGCCGCAGGGACGAAGTTCCTTAGTTATTCTATATAAATTATTCATTTTTCAGGTCCGACAACTAATATCTTACCTATTCAGTTTTTGCACCTAACCTATAAACAGTATTTTTTCTGTGTGTAGAATATTTTATTGTTATCCATTTTTTAAAGGGGTTAGTGAAGATTTAAAATCTTAGAAATAGTATTTTTTTTATCAAAAACAATTTTTTTAAATGATATCCAAATATTGATATAATAAAATTTTATATCACAGGTTACAAAAAAAGCCTCGTTTTCGCACATATTAAATCTATCAAGTAAAGAAATATTAAAAAGCTTTTACTTTCGTATTTCTTAAAGCTTTAATATTAAAGAAAAATGGTTTTCCGTAAAAGAAAAATTCATTTCTTTTCTTTTCATATAAAATGAATTTTCTTTTTGTGTAATATATTCAAAATATTCACTAAAATATACAAAAACATCAATGTAGGATGATAATAAAAAAATCCATGAAAAACACTTGAAACGAAGTAAGTCATCAAAAACATTCTTCCACGTTTTTTTCTTTTTTCTTTTAAATTACATATATGCAAAGAAATGACATAAAAAAAACGTGGAGGCACCGAACAAATCTCGGGAATCTTTGACATTTACTAAAAACCTTTGAAAATATTCCTTGTTGGGCGATACACAAATAAATATAGTCCTGTTTATGATGGGGCAGGTTTGATGTTGCTGAAAACCAGATTTTATGTAGGCATTTGCTTCGAATTGCGAGAAATTGTATTTTTTTTTTTTTTAGGTTGGGTACGTATATAGTGTTTGGTTTTTTTTTTCAGGAGCCACATAGCCGGTAAACTTAGAAAGAATAATTGAGTTTATACGTAGATTGATAATTGTACTTGAAAAATTTAATTATATTTTGTGTGCTTTTAGGTTTTTTTTTAAGACAGAATTTTTAACGAATTATCTTAAGCCAGCTCTATACTTTCGTTGATAAATATTCGAGTTGTCAAATTTTAGTTGAACGAAAAAATGAGGGACATTTCATATCATTGTGTTACAATAAGGTGTTTCGTTTTTCGTTGTAAATTAAAGTATATCGTTGTATTAGACGTATTTTTTACACCAGTTTACCTGACGAGGTATGATTATAGTATTTAAATAATACGTATGTTATATTTCCGAGTGTCTGTCATCATCAAAAATAATTTTAAAACGCGGCCTGAAAATATGCAGTTTTTTTTTTAAATTTCTTGAAGTAAATTTATGGCAACATACTACGTGATCCTGATGAAATTTTATAATTCTTTCGTTTCTACTATTAAAAAGAAAGGCATCTGTTTTCATATTTTTATCTTCTTATCCGTCCTAAGACGAGATAAATTACTAGTTCTTTATGCTAACCCAAAAGTGCTTCCGTTCCTAAAAAAAATTCCAGCTTTCTGCGTATAGAAGAATCTGCAAGAACGTTTTTACTTCTAATTAGTCAAACGAAACATAAACTCTGTCAAATTTCACATTTTCTTTCTTAAGTTTATTTAAAGTTCGCACGTTACCATTTCCGGTAATCGTGTTTTTGACAACTTTCACAGTATGACCTAATCTTACAAGAAAATATGTCCAGGTGAATATAAAGAAAAAAAGAACATGATAAAATATGATTAGACCAAACTAAAGTGGCTATAATAACAAAAGGAGAAACACCCAAATTCTTCTAAATATAGATTTGACCATAACACGCGTTCTATTCAAGAACCCTATACACTTTAAGGAATGTAATAAAGATAAGAAAACTAGATAAGGATTAAGTGAAGAACCTATAACTTACGGCAAAAAATGGTTTCTTGTAATACCATCATATTCATATAATATGTACACAATATCAACCATTATTTGTGTTGATTAGTTTTGATAAGAGAAAAAGACTGAAAGAAAAGAAAAGGGCTACTATTAGATCTACTTATGTGAAATGCTAGTACATTTTCATCAGAGAAAATCCATGCTTCACTGGAATTGGCAGAACTATCACTGTGTAATGTCATCAAAGTGAGAGGTTTTTTCTTTGACGCTATATAAAACCTAAAATTTCGGTTTTCGGTTATCTTTTTTCAAATTTGGGTTAACTAAGTTCAATATTTTTCGATTATTGGGTTCTATTATTTTGAGATAAGAAAATGCTGTTTTTTTTTTGCTCATGACCAAAACCCGTTTATAATATCGCAAATTTCTTTTTTTTTATCGTCGTAAATTTTGTTATCAGACTATATAAAAAAAAAAATAAAAAAAATTAGAAGAAATTCAGGCGCTAAAAACATTTTTGAAAAAAAAAGTCCGAATTAGAATTAATACGCGAGGTTTATTGAAATGAATTTGTCCTTAAATGAAAAATTCTTAACAAAATTCTTATCTGATGCGACTAGAATTAACACGATTTATAACTATCCAATGATATAAAACTCATAAATAATATAAAGAGTGTCTGATGTGTCTGTCTCCGTCATTTTTAAGCACCTAAAAATGGGCAATTTATAATTTTTCTGGCTCTGTAAAAGCGTCGCTTGCCTGTGTTATATTAGGCGTTTCCCATTTACATCCGCAATTACTTGAATACCTAAGATTCAAGTACTTATATACAATTGGAGACTACAAATGTAAGACTGCTATTATTACTGATTTAATAATCTTTATTTTACATTATATATCCTATTTTTCTTTTTATCTATTCGACAATCTATGTGGAAAGTTCATTTTAAAGGACTATTCAATTTGTTTCAAATGAAAAATAAGACTAATGAAAACTGATTTCTTAGTGACAGTTTATTTATAATTTTGAAAGGTTTCGTTAAATCAAAAACTGGTTAGCTGGTCTAACTAAAGAAATGTTGTGTTTTCTTCTTCAGAGTACTTAAATTATTAAACTAAAGGCAGACTCAAAACTTTCGGCGACCAGTTTATCGAATTAAATGCTATCAATGGGATCTACGCCGGGTATCCAGCTTCGTTGTAATCAATCTAAGGACTCATTCTACAGTGTGCACAATGACCCAATTGGTGGTCTAAGTGCTGGGAGAGCCAATAGGCATTTCTCCCAACATTATCAATCAAAGCCAGTATTTGTGTGTTATACTTTTAAAGGATCAAATTTTAATTGGTTATTTTGGTGCTCCTCGTTTTTTTTTTGTCTGTGAAATTTTAAACGACATGGAGTAGGAAAGATACCAGTAACATATTATTGAAAATTTCTCCAGGAAATATTAAGCAACATATCATGATTAATACAAGGACTTTGTTGATAGAATGCTTGCAATTATGTCCACTCACTGATTGTAATTTGGTACTTGGTAACTATTTATAATTTTTAAAATCCTCATAAGAAAAGCTTAAATACTTAAATACTTATTTCGAAAATATATCTTTTATAAAAAAATTTTTTCACAATCGATTTTTTTTTTATGACGTTCATCTATTTAAATATTTAAAAGATAAATTTAATCAAAAATTATATGACAAATATTTTCTTAAATCAAACCAGAAGTTCATTTGCTTAAAATGCGGTTAACCGGTACACCTATTGGCCAATAGGATTATAAACAAACAAATTTAATAGTAGACCTTCAAAAATATAAACAAAAACAAAAACTAGTCTTCAAAATGATGTAATCATGAAATCAATAACAACAACAACCACACGCGGTACTGATAAAAAAAAAAGTTCATTTTGAAGGTTCCGCGATAAATAGTTTATCTCCTCTGACTTAATCAATAAAAACAAAAATATAGATTAGTGTAAAACATATTTTTCTTTTTTGCTATTTTCTTCATTTCTCATGATTTTTCCTATAATAGGAAATTTTTTTTTTCGTTCGTGCATAAAATTTGTCTTAAAAATTAATTATTAATTAACTTAATTTTTAAAAATAATTTTTTTTTTAATTTTGTAAAACGATCTTTAGTTTAAAAATATTCAAAAAAAAAACTTTGTGATAATTTTTAATACGTAATTAATTTTCTATTAAAAAAAAAAAATAATAAAAAAAATTAATTAATTACTAAATTATTTAAGTTATTTGGTGAAATTTATTCAACGCGAAAAAAATGCGATGTGATTAAAATATAATAAAAGAAAAAAAAACAAAAATGTTTACTAATTTCTCAGAATTTCATGTGATTTAATTTCTATTTTTAATTAATTTTAATGGAATTTTATTAAAAAAAAATCATAATTAAATTTTTACTTTGAAATGTGGAATGGAATTTATGAAGCTGCCCTCTTTTATGGATCGCCATCGATACCGTTCTCAATTGGTGGTGAATGTTTGTATTCTATTTATTTTATGTACTTATTTAGATTTTGCTTTAATAATTTATGATTAAAAAATTCTCTGGACTTCCGGACTTTGAAGCTTTTATTTAATAAATGCATAGTCCATCAAATTACATGGCTTCTTGGTTGAAAAGTTAAAACCGGAAATCTGTTTTTTAAAACCATCAAAAGAATTTCTAAACAGAATTTTAAATATTTTTTGGTATATAGTATATTGGTTTAATTAGCTTTTGTATATTACACATTCCTATTTTTAAATGGTTTTTATGGCTCAAGTTTGATGGATTTAAAATTGATTGTTACTTTTTAATTTCATATACATGGTCTGATAATAAAGTTCCTGAACAGCGATTCAGGCATACATTTGTCGACGTGTATTGCCACCTTTTTTGAAAAATTCCCCTAATATGAAAAAAAAGGGTTTGCCACCTCGCTAAATCTAATTTCGAAAAGGAAATTATTTCTACCGTCGGGAAATTTTTTCTCACAAATTTTTCTGACGTCCTCTGGAGCTAGTCAGTATTTTTCCGTTAGTAAATTGTATGAAAGATTTCGTCAATTTTAAATTAAAAATTTTTTTTCTGTTTAACGATTAATTCTCAATTAAATTAATTTTTACTTTAGTACTATTTAGCACTAAACTAAATAAAATAATTTTTCTCTTTTAGAAAAATAATAATTTTACAAAAAAAAAAAATTTTTAGTTAAAAAAAAAAATTAACAAAAAATGACAATGTATTCAATGACTAAATACACATTTACTTGCACCCACACTAACGCATTTTATCAACCATATGTGGTGTCTTGTAAAAGTGACTTCGAATGTCGACAAATGTATGCCTGAATCGCTGTTCTGGACTTCTCTTATATCTCCACAACTAGAGTCGTAATCTCTTAGCGTGCAGTGTCATTTTAAGCCTTTGACATTTCTGAATAATTGACATTTCTCAACTTTATGACGCTTTGTTTATCAGTCAAAAAATTTACTTATTGAAAGAAAATCATGGCAATATTTATTGTTTTCTTCAATAGCGAAAGCATCATCAACATAGAATTCGTTCCAACTGGTCAAGCAGTTACTGGTGATTTTTATTTGGAACGTTTACAACATTTGATTGTTAGAATTTCTAGACTTCGAACAGAATATCGTGAATTAGACAGCTCGTGTTTCTTAGACTATATTCTCCTTTACACCAATTTACCTCTCTACCGCACTAATATTCCTCTAGCCTACTCCATCCTCCCGACACTAATGATGATGATCGCATCAAAGACATGGATGAATGTAGGGATGTGTAGGGTTCTGGATGGCTTTTGTCTGGCATGGTTGGCATGAGTGAGCTAAATTGGATCTTTTGCAAGGAACTGTTAGGAGCTCTTGCCATGGGGGGACCTAGTGTAGTTTGCTCATGTTGGGTGGGAACTGTTTGGAGTTTTGCATGTCTCTTTGTGATCATTTATATCTTTGATAGCATATACATTCGATTTATCGTTTTTTCGATGTGTTGTTGAATGATATATTGAATTGCTTGTAATAAGCATATCTGTGCTGTATTTTATTGGGAATTCTATCGGGCGCTAATTTACTTTCTCAAATGAACGATTTTTTTTAATCAATGTTCTTTTAACATTTAATTTCGGATGTTGCTACTACTGATATTATTTGACAGCAGTTGAATTTAAACAAATAAAAAATTTTTTCTTTGTTAACGACAAAAAATACGTTCTTCTATATTCCGGTTCCATTTCAAACTCACATTCAGTGTAATAAAATTTTTAAAAAAATCTGTTATATTTTTTGTGTAAATAAATTTGATATTTATTTTGTTTTTATTAAAAAACATGCAAGGCCGCCAATTTATAAAAAACAAAGTTTTAATTAGCGTCATCTACCATCTGGCAGATGTCGCTTAGTATATATTTTCTATCGATCGCTAATTTAGCGCCCAATTTTATCCTGCGCTAATTAAGAACATATAAATGTATGGTAAGCATCGATAGAATTCCCAATAAAATACAGCACTAAAGTGTTAAATATTGATAAAAGTCACAAATCACGAAATCAACTCTACATGTGTTGATTATTTCACCTGATTTTCGGTGATATTGATATCATTCAAAAAGCTTCTAAAAGTGCTTTAGAGGGAATATTGGAAAATAAGATTGAACACAAATTTGAATCAATATTAAATCGTTATAAAAAATATAACAATTAAAAGGTGATTATTTTGCATAAAGTAAAAGGGAAAGCTGAAAAATATTATTTCATTTCATTTCTAACAGCAACAGTGACGGAACTTTATTGTCAATAGCATATATTATATATTTTAATATCGAATATTTGTTGTCGCAGCTTTAAGTTTAATGGAATGTAATTATTATAATTTATTTACACTTTGGGCCTTTGATATCATAAATTCTGATTATTATTAATCGATTTGTTTATCTATATTCTGTTTATTGGCTTCTCAGAATTTCATTAATAATTTATCATTGATTTATATACGTTTTTTTAGCTTTCAAACAAAAACTAAAAACATTTCAGGTCAGCATTAATTTAAATCCTTTGAGTTACCAGATTTTCAATTTAATTACTTTAATGTCTTTTTATTTTTTTTTTTTTTAAATATGTATCTTATTCAAATTTTGGGTGGCATTTAAAAAAACCGTAAGAATTAATGCTAAACTATTTGCAAAGTATTTGATTTATATTTCACATCATCGAATTTTCTTCTACATAACAAACTCTTCTACATATTCAAAATCGATCAAAAACTACTTATTATTTTTTTTTTGATTAGTACATAACATATAATATAGGGTGAGTCAAGGAAGTTCATATTTTTTCTGTTGATTATCGTCAAATAATTGATTTCACATTACTGAAAATGATACCAAACTAAACTAATCATAATTCTGACAAATATGTCAACCAATATGGAAATTGGAGTCGTTTTTTGGTTGAGTTTTTGGTTATTTTAATTTGGGTTTGTATAAATATTTGAAAAGAAAAATTATGTTTTTCTTAGTTCGAATACTAGTGTTCGGCTGTTTGAAAATTAGGAAATGTAAAAACTATTTAATTTGTAATAATTTTCAAACCAGAAATCTTTGTTAAGAAATTCTATACTCGAAATTAGACAACATTTTAATTAAATTTCATTAAAACAACATTTTCATCCTCTTCTGAACTAATTCTCATACAAAATCTTATGAATTTGCAATCAAATATTTTGTTTATTTAAGATTTTTTTGCATCTGAATCTTGTTTTTTTAGTTTTTTCTTTTTTTAATTGAAAAATAATTGTTAAATTAAAAAGTATATCTTCGAGAATATCGATTACAAATTTTGTTTCCAAAAATATCCCGAATAACAAAATCATTTTCTTATATACAATATTTCAAGTTTATTTTTGTCATCAACTGATCCAGAAAAAATTGTACCTCCTCCTAAAAGGTTGGTTGAGAGGCTAGGTCTCTTACCCGAACCGGTTAGTCCTTCTATTGAAGGTCAACACCGTAGTTAGGTCCAAGTTAGCTAACCCTTCCTTACTCAGGGTGCACGCACTCAGTATAGCAAGTCTCGTTCCACATGTGTTCGTTTAAGAAGCAATGTCCTGTCACAATACCTACAATTGTTCTATGGGTTTTACGCTCCAATTCCATCCACATTCTGATCCTTTGACAGTCGGTCCAATCAGTATTATCTTACCTTGCCTACGCTGATTTAGTTCTTGCCACATCTGTTGGTAGCGGTGGTTTAGTTTCCAGTTGAGGTCCTGTTTGAGACCCGAATATGTCCACCCTACCGATGGTTGAGCACCATAAAAAGGCATTTTTGAACCCTCTCTCTCTCTTCAGGTACTTACACGTTGTTGAAGAGTTTGAATAGAAAGCGCCTATTGTTTGGCTCGGACTACACTCCTGATAGTGGTAGTTATATCACTAGGTGGTGTTAAGTAAACCTGTCCTATACTCTGCTGCGACATCTGAACTTTATAATACCTAATAAAATAGGTATAAGAAAGTAAAAAAAGAAAAAGGATAATATTTAATCATGAAATTTTCGGTTGATGATAAAATTATAAATTTCTTAATTTTAGTTAAATATACTTCGAAGAAATTTTATATTTCTTTCTAACGAAAGTAATTATACAACCCATCCAAAACAGTTTTATCTATTCGTTCATTTTATGATATATAAATGAAGAGAAAAGAAATTACCTTTCATGTAATAAAAAAAAAAGAAAGAAAATGGAAAGATTTCTAAATGAATTTTCTTTCCCCGAAGAATAACTTTAAATTGGGACACTAATTAAATTATAACCAAGTTCAACTTTATCTACAAAATGTCGACAGTTTTGAAAATGTTCCTCTGTTGAAATTTCTTCTTTGTATTTGTATTAACTATTTTCTTCCTTTCTTTTTTTCGGTGAAAGAAACTTATTTCTGTTTGATTTTCCTACTAACAAGAAAATTAAAGTTTTTATGTGTTAAAATGATGAAATATTTAGAAAACGCTTTTAAAATTTACTACATAATGTTGCAATTAGTGTTCTTGTATAGTGTTTCCTTTTTTTTAAAATTCATTCTAACATAAGTTTTACTTTATTCTGTTGAATTTGTTGTAATTGCGAGAATAACTTAGTAGATATAAAAAATCTGAGCATAATTTTAATACAAGTTTTTGAACTACTTTTAACATGTTTCAAAAACAACTTAATAATATTTTAGCTTAAATTTTATATAATATTAATATGTTCATTTTTTAATTGTCCCAAAAGGGAAAGCTATCATTGTTTTGGCTTTGAGTGAATGAAAATGTTTGTCCTGAAAATCCGAAACAGACTTTTCTCTCTAAAGTTTAAACTTTCTAGCAAAGTTCTATCTTAAGTCATTTGTACGAGAAAAAAAAATTATATCTGAAGTATAGTCAAAATAGTATTGAAATTTATATGGTAAAATGATGCGAATTGTTTTCAACATAAAATGTATTTGTAGGCAGAAAATTGGGTCTTATATTGAGTTTTGAAAAATTTCTTCATTTTGAAACTACTTTTAACTGTCACTTGCACACCATGGTAACTTATGTTGCACTTATCGCAGAGCCATACAAAAATGCAAGTTTGAAAACTTAGAGAAAATGGCTGAGAGAGCAGTGCAAAAAGCAAAGAATATTTTAAAAAATTGTGCCGAAATTAAAACAGAATTGTGGCTAGCACAGTTAAATTATAGAAATACCCTTGTAAAAAGTTAAGAGGTCTCTCCGGTAGAGCTACTTATGAATAGGAAAATACGTATACTCATTTCGGCCAAGAAAGAATTATTTGTGTCATAAAGTTTCCCATTATTATTTAAGGTATTTGTATGTAGCCTGGCAATCTGCACTGCAATAACTATGGTTCATCCGCCTCTAGCATTGTAGACTACAACACACTCTTATCCTTTTTGGAGTTTCTGTATTCATATATGAATATACGCATGCATTTATGAATGGTTATATATTTGTATAACCGAGCAAAAATTAGCAAAGCGGAGGGATAGGAAGTGTTTGTAATTTATATTACTTTGACCATAGTGAGGAAATTTCACTACACTATCTCTGTTTATATACTCATAAGCACTAATAAGAAAAATATAAGAGTACTGACAGGAATCCTAACAAGACACTGCAGACTCAAAGCACACCTTAAAAAACTAGGACTTGAAAGAGATAGCACCTGCAGATTCTGCGAGTGGGACGACAAAACCCCAATGCATATTCTCTTCTATTGTGAGGCATTACTCTGTAGGAGAAGGAAACATCGTGGGGCGTATTGTTTCTCTCCAAGTGAGATACAATCTCTTAATCCACTCCGGATACTAAAATTCCTAAGAGAAATAGGCCTGGAGGAGGTGTTGTAGAATGGGAAGTTAACCTAAATATTGCACCAAAGAAAAAGGGGGTACAATAGATCTGAGGGTCACAGTACAGGAACACCCTAAAATAAAATCTAATCTTATATACTCGTAGCAACATAAACATCATAGACGTCCATTCCATTGAAGTCATAAAAACGGTAATAATAATCACTTTATACCAATTTAAATTCACTTTTACAGTATTGCCAAAAATCGTATACATAGTATAGGATCTTTGGTATTGCCATAATCCAAATTATCAAATAACTTCAGAGTGTGGTGGTTATATCACTACGAGTGACTGTACAAATTTGACTGTGAAATGAAATTTGTCGTGCGGCAAAATCAATCAGAATCCAATCACAAATTTTGTCGCACGACTGATGCTAATATTGATTTTGCTGTGATTATAAAAACCATTAAATTTAATGAATTGTGCAATTTTTTGGTGCGCTTCAAAAAAATCCCCTAAAGCACTTTAATATCTTTTAATTAAAAAATAACATTTTAATGAAACTTTCGAAAATATGAAATACATTTTAATTATTATTGGATAGATCCTTCTGGCATGTTCTTCAGAATTTTAAATTGTTTCGAAATATCGTTTCTGCCTTGAAGTTGATTAGAACATTGTTTTTTTTTTTTTTTACTAAAGTTTAAAGTTCGCAAGGTAATGTAAAATCGTACATTTTTGTCTGTCAGTCTATTTGCTTTTTCTGCTTTCAAGAGCATACTATTTATTTGCAAGTGTCAAAGAAAAAGTTTTTCCCATAATTATTTTTGAAACCTTGACCATTAAGAAATAAATACAGAAAAGCTGCAGAGAACATTTAATTAGTAGGAACTTAAAGAAACAACGTACCAAAAGAAAGGATTATTCACAATAATAATGTCAACTTATTCTCATTCATATAAAACAAAAGATTGCAACAAAATGTGATTAAAAAGGATTAAAAATACACTGGCAATGCCTACACTAGAATAATGCTTTTTTGCATATAAATTATTCTACATTAATTTCCTGAGAAATATCCTATTTAGTCGTTAACCTAACATTATAATAGTTCCCATTAAATTCGAAAAAAGGGTTAAGTCTTATATTAATCAAATAATTTTTCAATGTACTTTATTTTATTTTGGGAATAAAATTATGTACTAATTTATAAAGGCTACGTTTACACCGAGACTTAAAAAGAGACCAAAGTGCTTAGGTCGAACTAAATATGACGGTGTAAACACGTCCAAAGTAACTTACGTTAGGTCACTTAAATTGCAGACCTACCTTAAACTTAAATCGACCTAAGAACTTTTTAACAGCTGATTAGATGACACTGCAGTAGTTATTATTGCTGTTTTAGACTTAGGTCTAGTACGGTGTAAACACGTGTGACCAAACCTAACTTTTAGTTAGGTGACCTAAAAATGTATCAGTGTACCCATATACACATACATAACACATGGTCCAATAAGTCAGTAGGAAAAAATGACTTTTTCTTCATTAAACCAGGTCTTTTCTCGCGAATTTTTACATCCAATTGGTCCAAAAGGTTACAATAATAATCTGAGTTTATTGTTTTACCAGTTTGGAGGTAATCCACCAACAAAATTCCGTTTGCATCCCAAAAAACTGATGCCATAACCTTCTTCACTGATCTTTGGGCCTTAACCCGTTTTGGAGCCGAATTATCGGTTTTGATAGACCCAAGTCTCATCCATAGTGATGAATCGGCGCACAAATCCACTTTACCATTTCGAAAATGCTCCAAATGTTGTTAAGAAAGTCGCATTTGCATGTGTTTTTGTTCCATTTTTCGGAAATGCGGCAGCCACTTTGCACAGAGCTTTTTGAAACCTAAAACTTCAGCTAAGATGTGATGTACTGGTCTATGTGCGATGCCTATGGTGTCAGCTGCCTTATCCACAGCCACTCGTCTGTCTTCCGAAACCATATCCTATATTTTTTGTATCTTTTCTGTTGTTGGCACACTTTTTGGATGTCCTTGAAATGGGTCGTCTTCAAGGCTTGTACAACCAGATTTAAAAAGGCACCCCAATTTCAACGGTGGATTTTGAAGGTGAAGAGTCCGGATAATAATTATCAAGCCACTTTTGGTATAAGCAGCATTTTTTTTCATCAAAAAACAGTGTTTCATTAACATACGAAATTCCTTTTTATCCATTTTCTTCAAAATAACAAAAGGTGCTTCACTTAAAGCACTGAAACTTCGCAACAAACAAAATATCATGAAATTTTGACAGTACGCCTAAAAAGGTTGGTACTCTTCAAAAATTATGTGGATTTTGTATTCGTGCTGCGCTCTATGTGTCATCTTACTGACTTATTGGAGCATGTGTTAGGTCGATTTTTTAGTTGTAACTTGTTAGTGAAATACAATGTTTTTATATGCCAATTATGCATGAAAAATAATAGCAGAGAAATGACCGCCTTACAGATGTCAATTTTTTAATCAGAATTTTGGACCACATTTTCACGAAATTGCGGTTCTATCTCTCCGATAATCTGAATTATATCTAAATCAGGAATTGTTTGGAAATTGTTTTTGTAAATCGGCTCTTTTATATAACACCAAAGAAAATGCTGCAACGGTGTTGAATTGGACAGTCTTATGAGCTAATGAGTGTCATCATTTAGGGAATAACTTGATCGCGATGAGGTTGGATTTAATTGGAACCCTTCAACGATAAATCATTGTGCATAATTTACCAAGTTATGTGCTTAAGACTATATTTCAATAATTGCCAATAATAGTAGTTTTAAAGCCTCAAAATAAGAAAGAAATCCAAATATTATATATCTTCCAAATAAGCTGAAAAATCAGCTTCTTAATGGAAAACCCTATATAACATAAACTCAGAGAAAGAATTTCATTTGAATTGATCATTTTTTAATTCGAATTACGTGGTTCTCAGTCCTTTTTACGGTGTCCTTTTTCTTACCAAATTAAATTTGATTTAATAAAATTATTTTAGAAATCAATGTTTTAAATTTCATTAAAATCGGTTAAGATGCATTGGCATACTTGTAACCCTGTTTTGCAATTACCACATTTTCACTTTTTACATTTTGTTATATGTGATTTGTCAAATAAAGGTTGTATGTTCAGTAACTGATCATTTTCAATTCATATATTTTTAATTAAATATTAACTTATACCTCAGTGGTAACAAGATGTTTATTAAATAAGAAGAAGTCTCAGATTTCATAAATAATCCCTTATCTCAGATTAATATCACAAACAATAAAGGTCTATTCCTCATAAAATCCGACCAGTTCCCCAAATTTCAATTGAATTGACTAACGCTTTCGAACCTTTCAAAAATTGAAGTTCCATCATAATCTAGAGGTCGCTACTTTTAACCATCACAAAGCTTTATTCCCATTTTATGGAAAGAAAGGAAAATATTCTCAAAAAAAAAATGAAAAAAAATGATAAGCAGGAAACTTTTTCATAGAATATTTGATGTGTCAGTCAGTCAGAAGAATCTTCCCAAAACCAACAAAAACATAAGAAAAAATAAGGACATTTCTCCAAGGATATTTAAGTGAAAAAGACAAATAAAAACTGAAAAACTAAACAATATTAATAAAATATAAGAAAAAACAGAAAAGAATTCTCAATGAAAAAAGTTTATCAAGAGGAGTGAATTGGGAACAGGTGACAATGGAAACAAGTGTACTAATCTGCAAATGAAAATTCTGAAGAGAACACAATATATAATATATAGTATGTCCTTATTCTTAACTTTTGTTTATTTACTTAAGAAACTTTAACTATAGTGTTTCAAAACTTATTCCCATTGGAATTTGCCTGGGATCTGTGATCTCCTGCTTTCATCATCGCTTTCACATCACTTATCACATTTTTACTTGGCTCAAATTTTTTTTCTTTTTTTTTTCCATTTTAAAAAAGAAAGTTTTCCAAGCTTTTTAAGGAAAATATTTTATTTATTTATTTTTTGTATTACAGTGTAGTCGACTCTTTTGGGAATTTGTTTTTCTTTAGTTTCCTTTAAAAAGGAAAATTCCTTATTTTTCGTTTTGTTAGGATGTCGTTCAAGCATAAAATTAATGGTTAATACTTTTTTTTTTTTTGTTATAAGAAAGTATTTCATTATATTAAAAAACAATTTTGTGCTTTTCAATTTCATTCTTTTACTTAAACTTTAACTTTAAAGAATTTTTGCTTAAAATTTGTAAATTCAAAGATAAGTGGATGATATTGTAGTTAGAACTATTGTATTTTGCTATTAATGATTTTTTAAGTATGTTTAAATTGATATATTAAACTAAAAAAATTCAAAATGTCTGGATTAACCGACGCTCTAGAAATCTCATTTTGTGTTATTGTCTACAAACCACGTGTAGAAGATTTTTGAATGGTCGCAATATCACCCAAAAGGAATATTTTCAACTTCATTTAAATTTTTGGGAATAGGGAAAATTGCCACATGGTGCTAAAACAGAGAATACGGCGAATAATTCAACATACAGACATCATTTCGGATGACCGGCCGATTTGATTCATGGAATTCAACTAGGCACAATTTAATTCAGCACAATTAGAATAGTACAATTCAACTAGGCACAATTCGACTCAATAAAAAGCAAGCTGAAGTGGATTTTCAAAAGGATCAGGCGCGGAATCAAAGAGAAATATGTGTCCACAAAAAAAGAAATACAAAAAACTCCGAACATTTAACTCGGGTAGAATATATTTAACATAGCACAATTCGACTAGGGAACAATTTAATTCAGTATATTTAACTCATGCACGCGTTGAATTGTGCCTAGTCGAATTGCTCCAGAATCTAATCCCATGCCAAAAATTGACAGAGACAATCAACGAATTGTGACTTGGATTGTAGTGATATGATTTCTCTACTTTCCAAAAATCGTTTATGCCAATCAAAAGTTTTAGACTTTAATAAATAATTATCACCATAAACTTTTTGCATCATTTTGCACGTTTTTGTGATTGTTATACCAAGTTTTACGTGAAATTTAATTACAGTTCTTTGTTCCAAGTTAATACTTTGACTGATAAAAATAGTTTCATGAAATTGACAAATACCAACCAATAACGCTAACATTTCGATTGTTTATTCAGAAATGTCAAAGGTTTAAAATGACTAATAGCTGACGATTCTAATTGCAGAGATATAGAAGAAATCCTGGAATTTTCTTGTTGCCAGGTCCTGTAAATTTCAACATTTAATATGCGTCTGTTGCTCGACAAATTTATGCCGATATAGTATTTTAATATCGTATTTTTGGTTAGTTATAACAATTTGAAACTACGAATGCGTTTGCTGAAAATCATGATTTTTGAGTTTTGACCGTGTTGCTGCAAAGATACGAAAATGGCCATAAGATCAAAAAAAATTCCTGATGAAATAGTTTAGTCCTATTTTGAAATTGTTTGTTCTGATTTTGAAACTGTTTAGTCCCCTTTTTGAAATTTTCTAGTCTCAATTTGAAGTTGAAAAGGTATAGACTTCAGCATAGAGAATATATTATTTTTTTTTCTCAGTATTAAAAATCAATAATCTTATTCGTATATCATTTCTTCTATTTCTATATATTTTTTTTTTTTTAATTTCATTTATATGCTTTTGTCAAATTATATTCTTGAAAAATATAGATCTTAAGTGAAGTGGCAAATAAAACCTAAAGAAATATATTTCAAGAAAAATGAAATAGATCCATTTTATTCTCTTTCAGAGCAGAAAAAGAAAACAAACGACCTGTATGAAAAGTGAAAATAAAGCAGCCTAAAACCATGTTTTAGGAATATTTTGTGTCAGTCAAGCGTCTACATTAAAATTATTCATGAAGTTCATGAAATAAAAGAATAAAAATGTACTATTCAGTCGAATAACTTTATATACAGGATGTCTAGTAAAAGTTATTGTATAAGAAAACATATAAATCAGTTTCTGAAATACTTTTTCTACTTATCTCTCAAAAAACTGGTAAAAATAAAATATCCCGGTGACGTATTTATTATATTCCAAATCCTCATAAATCTTAGCTTATAGTAAACGATGACATTGCGGATTGTTAACGTCAAATTTTATATAACACGTTAGTTTAAACATTCTATTTTCGCGGATCCATTTTTGACAGGACACTCGGTATACCATATGTATATAAAAAAGAAACGAACGAGAAATAGAAGTTTGGAAGGTTTTTCTTTTTGTTTTGGATAATAACAAAAATATCTATTCAAACGTATTAAAGAAATCCAAAAGAAAACCCCCCAGAAAAAAGTGGTTCTACTCCTAACCGTCGTGAAATCTTCAATCTCTTTCCACATATCGTTTATTATTTAAAAATGCACTAACAAAAAAAAACTTTGTCCTGATCATATATCTACGTTGTCATCTACACCGGGATACAAGTTTATCTTTAGCATTCGTTTCTACCAAAGATGATGGGATACGTAGAGCTGTACTCTTGAATGAAAGTTTCGTGAAAGTTTTGTGAAAAGAGCTTTTACGTAGAGACGATGTGTTAATAATCGAAATCTGTGATTTTATCACATTGATATCTGTGATTAAAATGGTTTCAAAAATTAAGTTTGTTCTTTGCTTATAGCAGACTGGAAATTAAAGAAATTGCGAACTCAAGAGCGTGAGCCAAGAGGTTCTGGCAGTCGTCAAAGACTCGTTTTTTAACGCAAATCTGAATAACAGTGTTGTTTAATGAGAGAGATGAATATTTTTTTTTCCTATTTGCATTTCAGAGCATCCAAATAAAAGAGAAACCGAAAACCATACATAGTTTTCATTTTCAGAGATCGAACATAAATTCAAAGAGCATATTTAATTCTTAAAATTGACGTAATACACACAAAATCACAGAATGTGGAAAGAATAACAGTTCAAAATCACTGCTCTTTTAAAAGAGTAAACACAATCTGCTCACGAAAATTTCTTCTACAGCAGAGATCTATATATTCCATTATCTTTGTTCCTACTATACGTCTTGTCTTATTTTTAGAATTTTCCAGGTATAGAACTTTTCCTTTTCTTTCTACTAAAGATAAATTTCATGTTTTGTAATTTAATCAAAACATTATGACATGAGATTTGGCTTGATAGTAATAGTGTTATTGTTGTTGTTATATATCTTAGAATATTGTTCTTAGACGCGCAAAATATACATATTTTAATGTTATGGAAATATTTCAAGTATTTTTTTTTTCTTTGTCCTTTTCTTGAGAAGAATTTTCTTCTACTAAGAAAGAATAAAATTGAAATTTTATACGACAAAATTGTGAAATTGATCAAAAAGTTGATGGAAATGTTTGGGTAGTTTGGGCAAGCGTAAACTTTTTCTCTTACTATATCACTTTTTATGGAAAATGTTAAAAACAAAAAACACAGAATTTTCCCATTTTGAAAGGATTTTTCTGTTATTGTAAAATTTGATAAATGCGTTATTCCCTTTCGACGTCAGCATTTAGGTCTACAAAAAAAACAAAACAGAAAAAAAACACAAGAACAGGACAGGTGAGGTGATATCAATCTATCATAAGGATTTTTTCTTGATGATTCCATAAATTATATTTTGTCAAATATTTCTTTTTCTTTTGGTTTATACAACATTTTCTTCTCTCCAGAACTTAAGAATTTAAAATCTTTAGTTTGACGTCACACGGTTTTGAATTTAAGAAAAATTTAGAGCGACATTGCGTTTTAAATTCAATAAAAATGGTGACTGATTTCTTTCAGGTTCAACCTTTTATCAATTTGAATCATTCGGAAATATAGTTGAACTTCAATAATTTGAAGTTTTCTATAAATCGAATCTTTTTCCATGTTTATAGCGTTTTGTAGAACTAAAGAGCATTGTATGTATTGGGAAAATCCGTTCCAATTATGAAACTGAATTTATTTATTTATGTAATTATATGTTATATTCATCGTTTTATTTTACAACCTTTCTTCATCGTTCACGCAACGTCAATGTTCCATCCTCTTATGGTAGAATGCCTCAGATTTTACAGGAATAAAATGCTTAATGTGGTTTTTAATGTGGTCTTCTAAAGATTTGAAATTCCTGCCGTTAAGAAAATTTTGTGATTACCTGAATAGGTGATAATCTAAAATTGCAATGTCAGGTGAAACAGCGCATATCTTTTTTGTTGCTTGTTAGACATTTTTACCGGTAATAGAAAAGCATCAAATGCCTAAAATGAACTTTGTTGTCTTTCAATTATCAATTTATCTCCAACAATTTTTGTCTTAAAGATAACAGCGTTTGAAAGTTTGTTTCTATTCTTCAATAGCCATTTGTCAAGACATTTTACCAGAAATTAAAGTCCTTATAGAAATGTAATTATATCTGTATATGTATATGATATATGTATGGTAATATATATCAAATTTTTTTAGCTCAATTTTTGTTGTGCTAAATCTTTAGGTGACCACACACCAAAATGTATCCTTTTCCATTCCATATACCAAAATGTTTCACGCTTAAGTGTCACTAAATTAATATGTGCGGTTTTTAAAGATAACCGAAGTGAATGTAGCTCAAATGATGGATGAAAATAAATGATTAAGTGAATGGTAAATTATGTGTTTAATTTTGATTAACTTTAATTTATTATAAAGCGTGTGTCCCAACTAGTAGTGAAAATTTTTAAGTTTTAAAAGAGTACACTAAAATCTGTATACTTAACTATGAAGATTGGTTAAACCACCCAATACAATAGATAACATCAACATATAGTTTTAGTTTACATATTTCCATTTAGTTCAATCAATTTAGCTTTCTTTATATAATCAACATTTATAGAAGAACATCCTATAAATATTTTCTACGTGCATGGGAAATGAATTTCTTGAATTAAATCTGAAACGTATAAACTAGACCTAGGCTTCTAGATGAAACCACTGGAAACATAAATAACACAAAATTTATCACTATTTGTAAAGTAAATCCTTTATAATTACCTAAAGATATAAATATCTTTTTTTTTAGATCTCGAAAAGGTTAAAATCCATAAAATAAATATTTATAGAAACTTTTCTTTTGTAACAATTTATAATTTATTATTCCAATTTACTATTAATAAACATTTCTAAAATTAAACCTTTTTTATAGTAGTAAAGATTCGAACCGTAATAAATTAAAATTAATTTTTTTTTCTCCATTTTTTGAAAAATTTATTTTTAAATTTATTAAAATTCTTTGACTAATTATTTTATTGTGCAAATATCAATCTATATTAAATTGGACAACGTCAACGTCAATCGTCGTGAATTAAAAATAAAAAAAATATTTTCTTGACAAGACCAAATATATAAGAATACATTAGACTCTATTTTAAAACGAATTTTCATGATCATTTTTTGAAAGCTCACACATCTACCATAGTGTGAATCTAATGTCAGATATGCAGCTTAAGGCCAATCTACACACAGCCAACATCCTATTCTGATGAAAATATGGGATACACTTATGCAAAGTTTGGTTAAACGGAAAGGGAGAAACAATCATCCTACTAATTTTGTCGGCTTTTGCATTTCTGATTTCCCCACCTGATTTTCGAACTGCAGATGATTCCCCTTAAAAACAGATGAACATGTTTATCTGATTTATAAGGCACTTCATCTGCGTTTGCGTACTCTCACAATAATCATACACAATATCGTCGCACACTACCAATTTTTCTAAATTTTGTAGGGAGACTGATGTTTTTATTCGATTTATTCTAGCGAAAATTGCAAAAGTCCATCTCTGTCTAGTTTTCTGATTTTTCTCGTCAGAATAGGATGTCGGCTGTGTGGAGATTGGCCTTTAGCTTGTTTGGTCGAAAATATATCAAAATATATATCTTTCACAATACATATCTCTAATAATTAGAATCGGAGATTGGAAGAAAATTCGGTTTAATGCCCCAAAATGGACGCTGGATTTGACCGTGAGCATGATTGAAAGAATATAAAGATTGCGCATTGGGCATGTCGGCCATTTTGAATTGCTATTTTCATACTGTTATGACATCACATGTGATTTCCTTTCAAATAAATAATCGTGATGTTTCATACTAACAATGTATTTCATGACTCGCGTGACGTAGATGCGTAGAAAATACCAATTTGAAATATGCGAAAGCGTAATCTAAATTTTTTCATTCATGGATCGCGTAAATATGGGCTTTTAAGGAAGCTTATAAAAAATTGAGCCTGGCATTTGGAAATACAAAATGCCAGTTATACTTCCACACGGGTTTCTTATTTTAGTTTTATTTACAATAAAAAAGAAAAGGCAAAAAAATGAATTTAGAACATTTTTATCGAATTAAATTTGTCTTACTAAAAAATGTGTACAGAAATTTTTGTTTTCGAGGGTTACAACCTTTTTCTCTAATTGTTAACAACAAGCTAATTATAATTGACATTAAACAATTTTTCGTGGACAGTTTGACACATGACTGTTTTATGTTTGATGCCAAATTATCAAGTTTACCATGGAGTTTGTCATGAATATTCGATTATATTGCTTTCTAGCGGAAGATTCTAGAAAACTGAAATTTCTAAACTTTATTTTCTATGTTTGTTATTGTTTCTTAATAATTAACTTTTTGATTGTTATTTGTGTTTATTGATTCTAATACTAACTTTATGAATACACATTATAATCTTATATAAATCTGTGTCCTTCGATTTACATATGTTTGAATGAAGATATCCTTGTTTTTCTGGAAGAAAACCTTTTTTTTAAATTTGAATAAATTATTTAGGTACATATAAGCTTTGAGATAATTTTTTTTTCTTTGTAATGAAATTTAAAGGATATTCTCTCCAATTATGGTGTTTTTGTTTAACAGCAGTTGTTCTAGTAAGACCTGACCGATTATTTATTTTCACACAAAGTATTTGAAAAATTCTTCTCATGAAATTTGGTCAAAAATCGTAATTCTGTATCGAAACAATATCAAAAGGCTACCTCTACTCGTTTTATATAATCTCATTCTTTTGAAGAAATTTTTTTTTAATTTGTTAGCTCTTAATATTGGTTTTATCCTAGAGGAAATAGGGATTGGCATTTGTTGGCATATTTCCTGAAACTTCGGAGTCAATTAGTAGCCATATTATTGAATTATAGATGAATTGAATGTCAGGATAATTTACATGACTTCATTAATAGTTAAGCCTTTGCCATACCCTATATACTCTTGTTCTGATGGAAGAATGTACTAGATCCACGTCGTTACAATTTATATTAAAAAATCGTCTAAAAGCAAAAGGGTTGTGATACAATTCGTAGCGAATATAGTCCTTTGTAATATACGGAAATAAATACTATCAGAATGATTAAAGTAAACACTCAACAGCAAAACATTGTATTAATACAAGTTTTCCGAATAATTTTCATCTATAAATAAAATAGTAAATACAATGGTTTTGGCATAGTAAATTTTCATGCTGATACATAGTCAAGTCAATAGTTATAGTCCCAATACATTTTTCCACACAAGTGTCAATCAAAATGAGCTCAAAGTAAGTTCTATACGTGACAGATATACTTTAACAGCGTGCTTAGTCAATTTATTAGGTTAATTTTGTTTACTGAGCATGACATCGCAATGATTTTAGCCACATTATAGTTAAATTATAAGGGTTAAACCGTTACAGTTCATTTACAACGAGTTTTACCATTTAGTATTTTTTTCATAGTCATATCAATTATGAGCTATAGTAAATTTTTGAAAATTATTTCGTTCAGTGTAGCAGACTTGCCTCAGGTTGTACTGAATGAAAAAAATTGAGACAAGTATGTATCATGCCTCATTATGATATGTTAATGGAATTTTTAATTTGCCTCAAAATTTCCGCTCTTAACATAAGTTTGGAGGATGTCTGCATTTTGAAAAGGTCAAAGTTAAAGTTGGTATATAATCTAAAGCTTAACCTGTGTATTATAATTTTGTTGAACTTTAATTGATTTAACTACACTATCTACTTCTATTCATCATCGTCATTCATGTGTTATCAATTCTAAATACAATGGAATTTTTATTTTGGGATTTTCTAAATTTCAAGTCTAGAAGAAAGCGTTAGTAGTGTCACTTTGCGTATCGAGTTTTTTTTTTGTTGAAGAATCCTTCATTTGAAACACAAAAGAAAATTACTCATGAATAACTACTGTGGGGTGTGTTTATTTTTTCTTATATGGGTGGGTGGTATCTCAAATATAAGGAAACAATATGATAAAAGAAATGGGATCCAAGGTACTGGATGACTTGATGACACGTGAGAATATAATAAATTTGAACAAAATATGGTGTTATATGGTTTCAGATAAATATCCATTGCCTGCGGTTGTATACCATACTGTATAGGCCTAGGTGAAATTTAATGAAAATTGATTACGCTTCAGGATTCTTTTTTTTCCTTTTTTTTTACAGTATAGCATGTACTTCGTCTCTTCGTTATTGTGGTTATGTTGCATCATGAATAAAAGTATCTCTTCCTATACATTAATTTTCTTTTTCTTGGGATTGTATATCTTTTACCTAGAGTGTATTTCCAATTTACGTATTGTGGTTCCTTTTTGAAATTACATTAGGAAAACATAAAAAAAAAATAAATAAAGCTTTAAGACACGAGATTTATTACCTTATCGCGAGATTTACGGTTTATTGCAATTTGAACGAGTACAGTTTTCCAATTTTACCTCTTATATGGAAATAAACTTGAGAAATTGGCAAAGTGTACTACCTAAATGTAATATAAGAAAATGTAATCAAGAGAAAAGGATTCTAATGAATACGTAAATCGTATAATGATGTTAGGAGTGGTTTCTTTTATAGCCTATTGTCGTTTGGATGATTATTTATTTATATTAAGATTTAGTGATAATAATTTCTTATTTAATGAATATATTTTCCTATGAGAGTTATGAATATTTTAAGAGTATGTTATAAAGTACAATTTTGAATGAGTTTTCTAATTTTTAGGAAGATGATTTTGAATTTGTTTCTTCCAACTGAATATCTTCATAACTCTTTAAAATATTGTGTCAGTTGAAGAAATTAAGAAATATTTGTTTAGAAGGATTAAACACCCAATCCCAAGCGCCATTCGATTGTTAGATCGACTTTAATTGTGGTTTGTGAACTAGTTAAGCAAATTCTAATACAATACTTTGCTTGATCATTGTGGGTTTTTTTTACCAAAACAAGAACTTAAAACGTTTAAAAAGGCACCATAAAGTGTGTTCGTAAATCTCTTGTTAGAAAAAATACAAAGATGTTTTAAACGAAAGTATTAGAAGATAAAAACACCTTGTAAATACGAATGCGCTCGAGTTCATTTCATTTCATACATATCCAATTTATTTTAGAATTTTTAATTATGAATTGATAAAAAAATTGGAACTAATGGTGTTCTCGTTTCGCAAGGCAGATCAGAATTTTCTGTTCGCTTCCTAACAAAAAATGTTGACCTCTAAAAGTTGTCGTTATCGTTTGTACAAAATATTGACAGAGAATGCATCTTATTCTTCGACGATGTAAGATGTCAAATGGGAGTAAAAAAAAAACAGGTAATAACGAATGAATTACAAACATGAAAAAAGAGAAAGAAAAGAGATTTGAATTTTTTCCGTTTGATTCTATTTTGAAAAAAGGTCAGAATTCATTTAAAAAAAAGAAAACTACCAATGTTGCCTAATTTTGTTTGTATACCTCTACGGGATAGACTCTGATCGATAGATGTTAGGTTCGTTTTATTTGCCATTTGTTATTGCAATTTTTTGTTTGTAAATGTTTGACGTTTCTCAATTCACTACAATATGGTTGCTAAGCAGCGCTACCAACATTTGTATTAAAACTTGCTCCTACTCCTGCTCGTTTTATTTACCACTTACCCTGCTCCAGGGTAGGGTATGGCAAATAAAACGCAGTAAATGTAACTAAATCACCATGTAGACTAGATGTTGGCCTTCGATAGAGACGGTAATACATATATATATGAGGCGTTGATATGTTTTATTAATTTTGATTTAAATTTCTTTCAGGAATAATAAAATCAATATCAATCCTACTTTATTAAATTAAAATCCTATTTCAAATATTTTCCAGTTTGAATAAATAGAAAAATAGGTACTCGAAAAAAAGTTATATAAAGTTTTCAATTATGAAAAAGTAAATAAAAAAAATTGCAAATGTAAAATCTAGAAATTAATCCATTTCCTAAAATTTTAATAAACTATTATATTTTTCTTCTCCTCCTGCCCCCAAAAAATAATCAACAAACTAGGAAAAACTATTTTACAAACTCGATGAAAATTCGAAAGTGAACTTTTTTTTACAGGATAAAAGACAAGCCAGGATAATATATCGACGATTTTTTTTTCTAGGATCCTCCTGTTTTGAAATAGGATTCTACAAAGTGTGGCAACAAATATTTAGAAATGATAGATAAATAAAAAGTGAAATAACTATGTGTACTCTCAACGGATAGTTTGAATATACACAAGGAAGCATACATACTAGGTGTAACCAAAAGTTCTTAATATCGAAATCTGTATATTTGTATTTTTAACAATAATCTTCTGCAAGCGCTGGATACACAAACGCATTTCCAATTTTTTTATGCCTTCCGAACAACACAATTTGTCTAACTTCTCAAAATAGGCGTTTATATTGTCGATGACTTCTGAATTCTATGCAAAACTCCTATTGCGAGCCACTTCTTTCAGTGCAATGTAATGTAATATTCACACGAAGACTAATCTGGGGAATACGTTCTGTAGTAAATTCTCATTCTGTTTCCGTTGCTCACTCAGCTACACTGTTCTGTTCTTTGTCATCTAGCGGCTTAAGTAAAGAATGAAACATACTAAGCATAAAATTAGAACCATGATGAACACCTTGAGAACTGCCTGAGAATTGCAACCAAGTCAATCGGACCAGATATTGACACTTTATTTATAATATGAATTTATACATAGTAATATACGTGTGGCCCAAAACAACATGTCTTCTTCCAATATTGCCCAGGAAACAAAAGGGTTGGACACCCTTGATGTAAACTATCTAACGAACTTTCACTCTTCGATCTCGTAATACGGACTTTTTTTTCGACAATTTCTTGAGTTGTCATATAATAAAAATAAAATTGCGACAGTAGCACCAACATCTATTATCAAATCGAGAATATTTGGATACACCTAGTAGTTCCAATGGGAAAATCTTTGATATTGAAAAACTATCCTTCATTCGAAATTTTATCCTTTTTTTTGTCTATTTCTTTTTTTTTTAGATGAACTCAAAATTGGATTTCAATAGAATATAGAAACTAGACACTGTCAGAAATCCTCTTTAACCGTACTTTAGATTTTCACCCAAAAAAAAAAAATATGAAATCCAGAAAAATATTAGATTTTGTGATTTATTACCTTTAATTTTTTTCATATCCTTTTCTCCTTTTTTTTTTTAGATGAAATATATGTTTTCCGGTTCGTTGACCTTTATACAAAAAAATTTTGTGTTTCTGTAGTTTCCTGGATTTCTTTTAATCCCACAAATACAAATAAAAAGTTGTGCTATCTGCTGCGAATATATCCTTATTATGTATGAAAAGATATATCTATGAATTCAATGCATTACTAAAGCATTGAAAATATGTATATGCAATTTCTCTACTAAAAATCTTTTGAATTCATTTCAAACTATGTGCAAAAGTTTTTATTTCTAGTATTTCTGGAATTTTTTTTTTTGCCCATTTTTGGATGACTTTTGGTGGATTCTATATTTTATTGATCTTTTTATACAACTATGAAATATTTTCCTGTTTATTTCGAAAGAAAAAAATGAACAAATATACCAATGATAAAAAAAAAAATTTGGTGACAGGAAAATAATGTACTCGTATATCTAGGTATAGAGATTTCGTAGGGAAAAACTAAATTTACAAAGAAAACTGTATGAACTGCATTTGCATTATTTTCTGGTATGATTTTGAAATGTTTAGATCCGGTACGAAATTTATGTGATCCTAGTAAATATGTATTTTTGGATCTGCATCCTTCTTATTGGAGTATAAATTGCATCACTAAATATATGGATCGAATATATCGAAATTTTGTGAGAAAAAAAACAACCTCCATTTTTAGGAGTAAAACTAGTTCAAATTTTACAATGTGTTCAAAAAAAAAAAGAAAAACATGAATTTTATATTTTCGGATAAAAATGTACTTTCTATGGAATGTAAATAATGACAAAATACTCAAGTGGGGTTTTTTTTAGTTAAAGTGACACCACTATGAAAATCATTATTGCGAATATTTTGTGTTATTCTATTATAAATGGCCTTATTCAGTACTCTTCAGCACTGAACCTATTTATATTGTAATTCTGAATAAGCGATTCTAGGGCAATTCCAATGTGTCAATTCGACTAGGCACAATTCGACTTGCACAATTCGACTAGGCACAATTTAAGTCGGGACAAAACAACTAGGGAACAATTCTCTAGTCGAAGTGCGTTGAATTCTTCATTAATAATTATTGATCTTATTTGACACATATTTCTCTCTAATTCCGCGTCTGATCCCTTTGAAATTCCACTTCGCCTTGTTTTTTTCTTTCCGAATGGAATTGTTCCAGTCAAATTGTCCCGAGTTAAATTGTGCCAGTCGAATCAGCCGGCCACCAAAAAAGGATATGTGGTTCTTGTTCACGCTAAAAGGGGTTTTTGTTTATGCTAAAAGAGGTTCTTGTAGAAAACAATTGGAAATGTTAAATTTTATTTTTTTTTTGTAACAATTGTATTGTACATACTACAAGTGGATTATTTATTATGATATTCAAGATACACATCTAACTTGGTTACTTATCGTTTAAAAATTCTAATTCCTGAAAGTAGGAAAGTAGGATGCAATAATCGTAATTCTTTTAAAATTGGATCTGGATTTATCTACACAGTGATGTTGTAGCTCTAGATCTCTAAATCTTTAAGTCTTTAGTTCGGAATTTGGAGAGTTTATTGGTTTGATGGTGGGATTACTGTTAGGTGCGTTTGTAAACAGTCAACGAAGTGGCCGTAATATAGTCACAGATGAGAAGGAATACAAGCATATTAACCGTTTAAGCAAGAATTCAAATCATCTGCCCGGAAGTGACATAATACGGACAAGATGCAGAGAAGCTATATTAACATGCATCCTTGGTATGATATTTTATTGATATTTTGTAAAAATAACATCAAGATTATTTCGATGAATATCGAATAATCGAGATTGTGGCAAAGAGCAAAAACAGGATATGTTATTGAAAAGCCATAAACAGGTTATTCCCAACTATTCTTAATATACGGGATTGAATAAGGGAAAAGATTCGCCTATTTAATTACTTGTTTTATCCAATTTCAATTAGTTTTTAAACAATAGCATTCAAAATAGTGTGAATTCCTGCTATACTATAAATCCTTATTTTTTTCTAATATATACAAATTAGTCCATATGTGGGTTAGATCAGATCTACTACCCACTTCAGGATGGATGATACTCACATACATAATTGTTTTGAGGGTAATTTTATGATAAAATTGTCGGTTAAAGATTATGTGGGTAAAATTTACGTTAAATGACAAGGTTAAAGGCGTATATTTTTAGTTGTTTGTTTTACGTTAATCTAAAATGTAGGCTAAATAAAAGTGGGCGAAATTGGGATTATGTTGACGTTTTTTTTTTGTTCTCTCAAAATAAATGTCACCGTTTATTGTTTGTAGGTTTTGGTAATTTTCGTATTGGGTTAAATAAATATACTGAATATATGCGGAAACTGTTATAATTTAATAATATTAAATATATTGGAAAAATAAAGAATGTATCAGTTCTCCATATTATTTTTTTTTTAAATGAGAATGTTCTGATATTTTTTGAATGCTACTGTATATAAAAAATAGAAAACCATTTCTAATTCTGTCAATACCGCGTGTATTTCTGTGAAACTTGGAATGTATATTCTGAATATGCATGCCAACTTAAAAATTTTAATATTAAACCTCTCGGTATGGTCGTCTGAGTTGTAAAAATGAAAAAACGTTCCTAATTCAATCAATATTGAGAGTGGATTTGCATCAATCTATACCTACAAGGTGTTAGTTACATTATTGGAAATACTAATAAATGTACATTTTAGTTACTAAGAATATTATTTTTATAACCCTTTCTCAACCCAGTCTGATCAATTCTCCAGCCTGAGTAATACCAGGCACAAGGAGCTAGTTATTTATAAATACGAGTGACTACAAACGCTTTCGATATTATTGGAGTAGCTATTTATAGTAATTGTGTGCCGCCAATAAAGTATGACATACATTCTAGAACAAAAATATCTTACCCCTTTTGATCTAAATAAATTCAGTTCAAATTCACCCTTTTCTATTTTTATACGAGATATTATTGAATTTTGAAGTTCTACAGGGTAAAGTATTGAGATATGATAAAAAAAATCGAGATAAATTGGTTACTGTCATTTTTATACCCTTTTGAAGATGAGAGAAACTGATGCACTTGGTGCTTTTCTGTTACTAGAAAGGCAAAAATCACTCAAAGCAGCGAAAAAAATGCACTGTTTCAGATTATTACTTATTCTTTGCAAAATTCTCTAAACGCCAAAAACTTCAACTCTTTGGACTACATTAAAAACCACTTTTAGCAGTTTTTTTCCTGAGAAATGTTGAAAGAATGTAAGCTACAAGTTGCGTGAAAGATGGCGAAAGGTTGTGGAACAAAACTGTGACTATCATATTGGGAGTATGCATTAATTCGTGCGTTTTTTCGAAAATTAAGGCTTTATTGTGAAAAAATGGTTATACACTCAATGATCAAAGTATTGTCCATTGGAAGCAACAACATTTGCCCATCTTTCTGGCAGTTTGTGAATTCCATCCCAAAAGAATTTCTCCGGCTTGGTGGTGAAGAACGAATCAAGCCAATTTTTGATACCCTGTTCTGAAGTGAAGCGTATTCCGGTGAGGGCATTCTGCATTGATCTGAACAAGTAGTAATCAGAAGGGGCTATGTCTGGGCTATAAGGCGGGTGAGGTAGAACTTGCCACCCACTGTTTTCCAAATAGTTTTGAACCGGTCTTGAAACATGTGGCCGAGCGTTGTCATGATGGAAAATTATGGATTCGTGTCTGGTTGCATATTCTGGTCGTTTTTCCGCAATCGCTCTCTTCAAACGAATTAATTGTGTTCGGTAGAGGTCCTCTTTGATCGTCTGACCCGATTTCAACAGCTCATAATACAACACACCCTTATGATCCCACCAAATACATTACCTTGGCGCCTTGGATATTCGGCTTTGCCGAGGATGTTGATGGTTGGCCGGGCTTCACATACGATTTCTTGCGCTTGGGGTTATCGTAATGAATCCATTTTTCATCACCAGTGACAATCCGATGCAAAAATGACTTGTTTTTGTGGCGTTGAAGCAACATTTCCGACATGCAGAATCGGCGTTCGATATCTCTTGGCTTTAATTCATACGGCACCCAATTTCCAAGCTTTTGGATGAATCCCGATGCTTTTAAACGTCTGGAAATGGTTGCTTGATCAACTTCCAATGATTCTGCAAGATCTTGTTGCGTTTCGCACGCATCTTCATCAAGCAATGCCTCCAATTCTTCATCTTCCAACCTTTTTGGCTGTCCGGGTCGTTCATCGTCTTCTAAGTTGAAATCGCCGTGAAAACCACTTCTGCCACGTTCTTTCAGCTAGAGCATAGTCACCATAAACCTCTACTAAAATACGATGACTTTCGGTAGCACTTTTCTTCATGTTAAAGTAATGAAGAAGAACTCCCCGCAAAAACACTTTTTCTGGCACAAAGTTCGACATGTTCCAATGAATAGAAAAAAATGTTGTTTACGCTTCAATCAAATGACATATACTGAAAAAGACGCGCAATAACAGTAGCTTTCAAATGAATATAGTCACGGATGAACACGTCGCGAAATAATACTAGTAACGCCCTCTCTTAGAAAACCGCACGAATTAATGCATACTCCCAATAGTTTTATATTGTTTCGCTGTAGTTTACTCCAGTATAGTATGTTTTGTTTTTCTCGCAACTAGGCTATTGTACACTGCGATAAGTAATTTTTGTCCTTTAAATTCTATTATTATTGATTACAAGATGCAACAGACTTGGATATTTTTTCAGATTTTGATGTCAAACGAGTCTGTTATGAACAAGATTTGTAAATCCAAGCTTTACGTCCAATTTGATTGGAATAGGGCTGAAAAAAACTATTTGTGGTTTAATAGATGGGAGGATATATGACAGATTTGAAAGTGTTCCATATCCCTCTGAATTTACCCTAAATCATATAATTTACAAAAATATTCCGATCTAATTTTAGAATATCTTTTGATAAGAAATTTTACAATCTAAAAGCTTTTAAAAATATACTTCTTCTACTATAAATAATATCATCCATCGTTCATCATTTTTAATCAATTGAAAATTTTATCATAAAAAGCTTATTGGTTTTTTCATAATCTAAAAAAAAAAGAACTTTCTTATATATACCTGGAAAATGTACCTTTCTTCCATTCTTTCTTTTTTGTTTTATTTTCTAAGCCAAAAATAAACTGTTCAATTTCTAAAAATATCGAATATCAATCAATTTGTTTCCTTTTATTGTGTGTTGTGTTTTATATATGTTAAATCTATTACCTATAAAATTTCATCGTTTCACTTTTTCATCAATCCACATCAAAAAAAATATATCCCAAAAAGAAATTTTGTTTGGTGTTCTATTAGGCTCGGCATTTATTTGTTATTTCCTTCTATATAATATTTGAATTTGTTATTTTAGTTCAGGTTCAGTGAGGAAAAACCTTAAAGATATTACAATATCCTGGAAATTTTATCCTTCTATTTTTTTTTTTTTTTTGCTCTCATACATATATTTGTTATGAAATTGATGATGAAATTTGTTAAGGTTTTTGAAAGGTTACACAATGATTATGATCATGATGATGCGGTACACCTTTGTTTTTACTGTGTTTAACCGAACATATTATAAATAAATACAAATATGACAGGATATCGAATAGATAAGCAGGTTCTCTGCCACGTTTATGTCATCGAAATATATTGTATATTGTATATTTTTGTGGAATATATAGAATAGGACGTTTAGTAAATTGTCTTCTATGGTATCCAATTAAGAGTTCAAATTTTGTTATTTATATAGAATGGGTGTGTTATATGATATATATATATATGTAATTAAAATTTGGCATCATATTATCGATGCTATTAGGCGTGTTTTTTTGCACTAGTAAATTTTACATTAAATACAACTACTACTATATTAAGTTTTATTTGGAGCAAGAAAATCTAACATATTCGCTTTAGTAGTTCTGAACGACAAAATTCTATATAATTAGCATTGGTTATATTTCATGATGAAAAATCCATCCATCCACATATAGGTTCGCAGGTACGTTCTATCTTTAAAAGAAGAGGAGGCAGCTAGCTCTGGTGATGAAGAAGGATGAACTAATGGATTAAGGTAGATTTAATATCGCCATCGCCAAGTACGTTTCGCACCTGATCGTTTGCAAGGGCGTCAGGGTTAGTTAGTCAAATTTAATATCAATCCGATTAGTGTTTAATGTAGAACTACGTTACACATATGTATAAAGTGTACCGAGCGTTCTTAACTTTAATTTATTTTTAATATTGAACAAATAGATAGCTCTGTTTTGTGTTTTTTAATGCTGTCCGATGGGTGATGGGTGTTTTTAATATTTGAAAAATATCAATTGAAAAACTCCAATCGATTCATATTTTTTTAGATTTTAGATTTTCATTTAGTAATGTTTTCAAAATTCCTCATCTTGAATTTTTTTTTTTTTTTGCTGTCCTGATGTTTACTACACTAAAATCCGTACTTGTAAATCGCCCAAACCATTCTCTGCATAATCTTCAGATTAAGTGTGTTCACCATTAAGCTTCTACAACTAAACGATGATTTTCAGGAGCACTTTCCTTTAGATTGAAGAAAAATAGTAACGCTTTCTTCGCAAATGCTGTTTTCTTGACACAAAAGTTGGCATTTTCAATTCAATAAAAAACTGAGTTTTTTTACACTTCACTAAAATATTAAAGCTTGTTAACAGTACTTTAAGTTAAATATTTTAACCCCACGACTCCATTGGACTTATTTCAAGACATATTTTCAGTCGGACTGACAAAAAAGTCCAAATTTTAGAGTCTCCATTAGACTTTTTTTTAGTCCGACTGAAAATATGTCTTGAAATAAGTCCAATGGAGTCGTGTGGTAACGTTTCAGCGTACAAGTTCTACCTCAATTAAAGAACGATGACTTTTAATTCTTATACTACACAATAAATGAGGCAAATATTTAAAGCTGTTATATTTTAAATTTTGGATCTAGTAATTCAGTATCGACCTAATACGTGTCTCGGGGAAAAACGTTTTTGTCCAGTTTCTAAATGAAGTACAAAAATTTTTGTAATTTACTAATGTGTTTCTTATTATGGCAAATCTCTTTTAAAAAGGAAAGAAAACCCTTTCAACCTACACATATGACAGTACAAATCCTTGACTATGAATTATTATAATTTTTTAAAACCTTTTTAATGTAGATTTTTCTGAAAAATTCTACCATCCACGTCTTGTAATTTTCAAGATTTTTCAACAAAAGGCGATATTAAAAAAATTCTAAATTTTTTGGAAAATGAGTCGTCTTTTAGTTGCTGATGATGATTTGACCAAATTTTTTTCGAAGAAATTATTATATTTTCCATTTACAAGGATTAACGTCTTTTTGGGTTATTTTTTTATTCACAATAGAAAGAGATACTAGAAAAGAAAGGACCAAAACATTAATTTGATTTCAAAATGGGTTTATTTAAGCATTTTTTTTATATAACTCAGGCTGACTTGCCAAAAATTTAAAAGATCCTTTTTTTGGGAAAAAAACTTTGCGATTAAAATAAATAATAGTTACTCTTCCAAAAAAGAAGGCATTTTTGATTAATTTTAAGTGTTTTAAAAGAAAATTGATTAAAGATCATGTTTTTCTCAATTTTTGTAGATTATTTTGATCCAAAGGAATATTAAAAATATTTTATTTAGAGACTTAGTTAAAAATACTTATTGTTTGGAGATTTTTTTTTTTATTATCATAAAAACGATTAGCTGAAACAAAAAAAAAAACGAAAATAATTCTAAAGAAAGTAATGTCTTCATAATAGTATTCCTTTCTTATACAAAATCGATTTAGTTTTTGTTATTATTATGTTGAAATATGTACGGGCTCTCAATTTTTATGTCATTTATCATATCAAAAGAATTTTCGAAAAGAAAAACACGACATAGTCGAAAAGGCTCTTGTATTCTTATTTTCTAATATTTTATATTTTTCTTTTAGTTATGACATAAATAATTGTATTTTTTTTTAAAGAAAAGAACATTTATCATATAAAATTAATCACTATGTGCCTTTTTCTTTACTTTAATATGTAAAATATTCTTTGGTAACCGAAATGCAATCAAATAATGCAGTAACCGGGTGCTGCTATCGGGAATCATTCTAGACAGCCGTATCAAGTTTCCGGGTACTCCGTAATTTTTCGATTACTTGATTATACCCCCCTAAACAACCCAAAACAAATTGTTTCAAAACAAAACTAATTTTAGTAATCAGAATTTTGAATTTGAATCTACATTCAGTATATTTAACAAACATGGAGCCTACCAAATTTTATTTTTAACTTGATTTGGAAATTCAAGTCAAAAAAAAGAAATTCTCAAACGTTGCTTTATGAACCTGAAACTGAAAATCCAAGTGAAAACATCGAGGAAGAATCGGATTCAGACCATGAAATAACTTCTTTGGATAAGCTGCAGAAAAAAACAATAGTGTTATGTCTGTTATATAATTAGGTAGACTATCAGCGTTAGATAAGGAACTATTGATGTAATTCGTTTCTTTCAGGTTTTGCTTAACATTCAATCTTTCCGAACATCCGCAAGGATCTTTGTTTTTGACATCCCAAAACGGTGGATCTGATTCTGTTAGCAGTATATACGATTAAAAAAAAACTATTCTTAATGCTTCTGGGCTCAAGTGTTAAATTGTAAAACGAAATTTACAAAATTAACGTGACTATAGTCGATTTGTTTGCCTTCCATCATATTTTTTGTTTCCGATAATTACAATAGGTGCTAGGCTACACGTCGACACATTAATCTATATGCTGAAGCAAATAACTTTCTTTTCAGTGTTTCACGTGTGATTTATTTCTTTAAACGGCTGTAATTCCGATAGTGTGAAGTTATTTCTATCTTATTTCGACAAGTGTCTTGCTGTGTGTCTCTTGAATATTCTATTTTCTTAATCGCTTCTAGAAATTCTAGAACATTATTGTAATTATGTCAATTTAAAGTCTAGTAAATTTTTTTAAAGTATAAAGAAAATTAAGATAATTATTCGGACTTCTTTTTGTATATAATCATAAACGAATTTTGTTCCGGGAAAGTTTTAATAGTACTGAAGTACCCTGTTTAAAAACTTACATACATAGATTTAAATATTATGAAAATTGCATAAAATTTATTCGCTAGCAATTTATCAACGCTGTCTTTTTAATTTTAAAATAGTGTCACGCCGCGACCAAATGCAATTCTGCTTTTATTCCTTATTCTTCTCCAGACAGGGAATTATATTTAGTAGTATATATCTAGTTAATGTTAATCCTGAAATGAAATTTGTACCATTATATATATAGAGAGAGAAATTATGACGGTTTAAAATAGAGTAATAGTGCACAATGAAAACAATTCTAAAGTGACGACATCTAACCATATTAAGTTACGAGATATGGAAACTTTTGAAAGAACTTTTTTCTACTATTGAGAAGGATAATAACGATAAAAGACGATGACAGCAACATGAACAGGAACAATTTCCTTCTTTATTTTTGGTGAAAGTATATAGAAGGGAACTATAAAAATATGTACTGAAAGCTTGATCCATAAACCTTTTACCACCTTTTAAATGACTGAATATAAGAAGAAAAGAAGAAGCAAAAAAAAATGAAGTACAGAAAATGTCGGTGTTCTAAATTGAGTACTCAATCAAAACTTACCTTCTTTTATACTTATGAAATTCATTTGTCACTGACATACAAGCTGTAAGGAAAATTTGTTTTCCCTTTTTTCTTTTCTAGACTAAGTAAATTTTTACTATTCTTTTCGCAATTTAAAAAATACCACGTTTCTTAGTTCTCTTAAACACATAAAATAAATCAATATTTTACGAAATGAAAATATTTTTTAATATTTTAAATTAATGGGAATAATTTGTTTTACATGAAATTTCATTAGAAAAAATTCGCCAACATAATATAAATACAGTATGTTACAAAATGTAATATTAAAAGGAAAAAAAAATAGTAGAAAATTTAATAGTCTATTTCAGTGATTCCCAAAATGGGGTCCATGTCAGCGAAAAAGAATTTTGGGGTCCATGAAACGAAAATGGAGGTCAACATTAGTGGATCTCATATAAGCAGGCATTAATTTTGGCATTCCATGAAAATTTATAGGGAATATAGTATGTTTTGGATAATGAACCGTAATATAATTTCATTGTAAACAATTTGTGGTGTTCATATACAACGTTGCATAGTATCTTACATTATATTCATGATCTTGGGGTAGTATACTCCCCTTTTGCCATTTCAAAGTGAGTAGCACTATACCAGCTGTCAAAAATACATTTCAAGTTGGTGAATTTTCAAAAAATCAATACCAGGTAAGCAGCGGGTCTACCCAAAACCGAAAAACATGGCAAGTGGTCCAGGAAACAAAAAAGTTTGGGAACCTCTGATCTATTTACATGGAATCTTCAGAAATAATTCCAACTATGATTCCGATCCGCAAAATGTTTAAAGCTCAACACTGGATTCATTTACAATACAGTATTCATTGCTGTGCTATGCAACGGAAAGTTTTAGCTTTTTAGAAATCATCAAAAAGTATTCCAACTCCGCCTCGAACTAAAAACAAATGACTTCGGCTCCACAGATACCTTAAGTATTTTTCCAGATGTCCATTAGGTTTTTTCTTATCTTCCGTGTGACTGATTTGAGTTGAGTGAAAATTCAGTCTGAATAGAATAAACTTAAAGACTTTTAATCTGGTTAAGAACACTCACAAATAAAAACACAATTTTTTTTAAAAAAAATTATGCGTTTCGCTTCGCTTAACTAAATAACTAAATTCACCTATACCTCGCTATACGGCCGCAATTTATAAGGCATTTCGATATAACGGCCTTTTTTAATTATGCCACTTTTTTGATTTACGGCCCTTAATGTTTCGTTATACGGCAAAAAAAAATGCTGCACATACTGTTAGCGACCTTCTGTTTAGTTTCAGTTTCTCTGCGCTGATACAAAAAAAATGGGTGCATCCAGCAGTCCTCAGCGCTTAAATCTAGCAAGACGACTGGATGCAATTCTAACTTTAAGCATTTAGTGAAATTCTACTATAAAAATATTTTGCTAATTCAAACAGCGTATTCAAGGTTGTTGTTCATGCTATGAAATGATTTGTGGACAGGATAAATTGAGGGGAATTATTGAATATTATTTCTGGATCATTCAATTTTAATTGGAATTTTTAAAAAATGCATTTGATAAAACTTTTCTACTTTCCTATAAAATTTTTATTTCATTCTATTTTATGTATTTTTATGTACTCTCAACACTTACTTCGTTTAAATAAAACTAATTTGACGTTTAACACAGACAACTAACTATCATTCGCTTGATTCAAGCATTGCATCCAGGAGTACAAAAAATTCTAACTGCTTAGATTAACAATTTTGAAAAAGCGCTTAGGAGTGCTGAATGCAGCCATTGATTCGTTATACGGCTTTTCGCTTTACGGCCAACTTTTCCGGAACGTATCTAGGCCGTAAAGCGAGGTATGGGTATATAGTACATGTGTAAGTCAGTTTTATATTTAAATATCGAAACAAGTCCTTTAGTTTTGAACTAACCTCTGTACGCTAGGAAAAATAAATTATGAAGAATCGAGATCTGGATTGCAACCAGAATCTTATCATTTTCTAGGAATGAGGTCTAAACTGACTTGACCATTTCCACATACCATTATAATTTATTCAATTTGCTGATATTATTTAAACAATACAACAGTTATTTCATATATTACAATTGTAAAACCTTTCTCTTTCAATGTCAATTATTTGTATGAACTATTTCAACTAAAAAAACGCCTATAATTCCTACAATTTAAACAAAATTTCGAATTTTTGAAACAAAACTTAAATAAATTATGACAAAGTATGAAATTTTTACTATTTGTCTTGCAAATTTTCAATTTACTTATTAATTTCTTTTTCGAAAAGCAATCACAATTTGTTAGCAAAACAAACGATTACAATTCATATTTCGCGACAAGAACGGAAATTTATTAGTTTTTGAAATAGTAAATAAATTTTATTGGGTGTTTTTCTTTTGTGCCAGGAATGGAAAATCACCTTTCGCCACATAACATTTTCTTTCAAAACTAAAAAAAAAAGGAGAGAAAATTGAATGAAATTTTCTGGTTGGAAAAATGGCTCTTATTTAATTTCTTTTGCAAATACGTAAAAAAACATAAAGTAATGTAAAATCGCCCTATAGCCGATTTTTTGATGCCCTATGGTAGAAATGGGAGAGAAAAATTGTGAAAACTAACAATATATCGAGGTTTTCCTTCATAACTTTGTTTGCCCTTTTCAAAATTTTCTCTAATTTGTAAGTAACTCAGACCCTAGTAGCATAAGTCTAATTTGCAAATTTCATTCAAATCAGTGCATTAGTTCTGAAAATACATCAAAAAAACTTTCTGAACAGGGTTATTTCCTCCTACGACTACTTCTTTCTCCACTATCCTGAGACCGATATCACTGAAATTTACAATGGTATGGTCTATTAATGTAGTCAACCAATATAATTAATTTAAACAAAATTGCTTTACCAATTTTTCAATTAAACCCGAAAAACTATATAAAAAAAAACGACAAAACTTTATGGCCGCACCTGTTTTTCCTTAATAACTTCGCTGCCCCTCAGTCGATTGTGCTGAAATGCAATACCAAAACCACTATAGCAATAACCAAGTAGCATTCTAAATTTCATCAAAATTGCATAACGCGTTTTTGAGCTATTTTGTCAACGGACGGACGGTAGTACCAAACATGGAGCATTAATATTGGGAATTTATTTCAGAATTTTGGCTCATTTTCAAAACCCAATTACCCCAATTTGTTCTGCCAGAATTTCACAATTTTTTTCTAAGTATTCTATAAGATGTCACCTTTTCAGCGCGCTATAACATAACTTGATAGGATTAGAACTACTAAAGTTATACGATTCTAAAGCCAACTATTGGAAAAAAAACGCCACGAACTTTCTGCTTAATTGAATATTTTAAGGTTTTTCTCTCCATAACTTCGTTTCTTCATTCTCAAATTGGCCCAAATTCACAGGTAGGCTGGCGTCTAATAGTATAAACACGTTTCGTAAATTTGATTCAAATCCGTATATAACTTTTTAAAATACATTGGAAAAACTTTATGAACAGGCTTATTTTAGGCTACAACTATTTCTTTCTCCACTATCCTTAGACCGATTTGACTGAAAATTAACTCGGTATCGTCTATTTATGCAGTTAACCTACATAATTAATTTGAACAAAATCGGGTCACAAATTTTCCAATTACATCCGAAAAACCATAACGAAAAAAACGACAAAACTTTCTGGTCACCCTGGTTTTTCCTTTATAACTTTGCCCCCCGTGGATCGATTTGGCTCAAATGCAATACCAAACCAAGTTGAGGAATAAGCAACTCAAATTATAAATTTCATCAAAATCGGATAACGCGTTTTTGAGTTATCTTGTCTACGGACGGACGGACGGACGGACGGACATGCATAAATCGATATAACTTTTGATTCCCTACACAACCATACCTTTGAAATTTTTCTCCGATTATTATTTCTATGTGTTACACACTTAGTGACAAAACTAATATACCCTCTGGTAGTACCTACCATAGGGCATAAACATTATCAACAAAATATAAAAGTGTATCCCCAAAAAGGAAAACAGTCTAGTCATGATTTTATTTTATTTTTTGGCGGGCGGCTTCGGGATATAATGTTCTCTCATTTAATAAACATTTTGTTTACAACACCATTTATATAACCATTCTTCTGTAATAAAATTCAATAACATGATTTGTCATTTTGTTTTGTTTAATTTATGTCTATCACGCAAATGCAATTACACAATTTTTGGTCCCAATTATATTGTGTACAGGATTTTATGTCACAACATCTTTGTCATTTTTGTATAGTAAGTAGTTTATAACTACTAACATAATCAGAACCGCATTCAATTGAAGGATTACATGTTTGTGCACAAAAGTACGTTCTTGACATTTTCATTACAGACGTTACATACCGACAAAAATATCAATCTCACAGACATCATTTCTTTCAGCCTTCAATGGAATGATAGTATTGTATTGTATTAGAGGGACCTTAGTACATAGGCCTAACTGGCCCATTCTGCCTCCTTCTAAAAAGGTTAGTTGAGAGGCTAGGTCTCTTCCCCGAATCGGTTTATCCTTCTAATGAGTCAGCACCGTAATTAGGTCCAAGTTAGCTAGCCCCTCCCTACTCAGGGTGCACGCACCCAGTGTAGCAAGTCTGGTTCTAGAAAATGCCGGGCATTCATACAAAAAATGCTGACTCATTTTCTTTCATACTGGCTCCGCATATCGGACTTTCGGCCACCTCTATTTTCCAGATGTGTTCGTTTAAGGAGTAATGTCCTGTTACAATATCCACAATGGTTCTGAGGGTTTTACGCTCGAGTCCCATCAACATTCTCTTCCTTCGGCAGTCCGGCCCAATCAGTATCATTTTAGCTTGCCTACACTGATTTAGCCCATAGTGTTCCAATTCGTTTTCCAGTTTTTTTTCCCTGCCTTCTTATAAAGATTTAAAATTTAATATAAACTCTTTAGCGCTCATAATTCTGAATTATCAGATTGAGCCATAAATAACTTCCGATGTAGCTAGGTAGAATCTATTGTTCATATCTACCCACTATGAGTCACCGGCACAAACAAGTTTTTACTTGCACTAAATAAATACACATACAGCAAAGGTGACTCAAGAAAAAATTCTTGAGCTTGAATGGCCTGTTTTACCACACCCACCTTATTCCTTGTACCTTGCCCCAACAGATCGAGACACCTTTTCTGTTCCTTACAAAACTTTTTAAATGGAAAAACCTTCAATTCTAAAGAGGAAATCAGTCAGGCTATCGAAAATTTCTTCCAGTCCAAACCAACCATATTTTACAAGAAAGGAATTGTTAAGCTGCCAGGAAGTTGGGAGAAGATCATACTATACATAATAATGGTGAATACATAATAAATTAATATAATTTCATTACTTAATGAAATCAAAATAAATGTCTGATAAAAAAAACGGAATTTATTTAGGACTCATAAAGGACAAACTTTACAAACTAATATCTCCGAAAATGGAGATCGCATGGAAATTTAGCCAGTAATATTTTTGTTATGAAATAAGATCTAAATAGCTATATCAATAGCTGTTTTTCTCTTTCATATAACTTTAGCAGAAGATCCTTTATTTCCAATTATGGTAATTGATTTGATAATGAGCGATCAAAAGTCACAATATTTGAAAACCAAAAATGTTAGTTTAATGGTTCTACAAGTATTTAATTTGATCTACAATTTTAAAAGCTGGAGTGTGACTATGTTTTAAGGATGCATGTGCTCTTACTGCTCTCCCAGCGAATTTTTGTATCTTGTTTTGTCATAATTTTTCCAAAGTTCACTCATTCAATTAAAATTAATCATACTCCTTCAGAGGTCTCATCTACTTAGAAACGAAAATGAGATTAACTCTTATATTTTTACATTTTCTAAAGTTCCAAGTTTTAGGGATTTATCCTACAAAATTTCCGTCTATATTTGTAGATTTGACAAAGTTATAGAATTCTGAGCGAATGAAGTCTGAAAACCACATTGAAACTTAAGTTTTTTCTAAAAACACTGTTTACAAACTCCGTGGACATGATATCTCTAATTTTCAGCAAATTCTAGACTTTATTTTTCAATAATTACGAAAAAGCATGGAAATTTCATTTTTGTATTTCAATTTATTGCCATTTTGTAAACAAAAATTAATTTTAAAAATCGGTGATCGTCAACCACGCGTCACTCTATTATTGATTCAAATAGCCTGGGTAGGCATTATGTACATCGACAGGCGATTATCACTTCTCGCCTTTCAGCATTTCGCAAGGTGTTATCGCCGCATATTGATGAATTAATCGCCTTCCATAATGCTGAAATATACGGCGATCACTTTCAAATAGGTTATAGGCTATAATCGCCTGTCGCCGTACATAATACATACCCTGGTTTATTTTATGCCTTTAATCTATTTAAGCGGGCAGCCACAAGCGACCATATATTTTTTTTGTGTTCAATATTTTTTGAAGTTTTTTTTTTTTAATCTTTTAATAAATATACCTTTTATCAATACTTTCATAAAAATATGAATTCGAATTGAAACCTGTTGTTCTGTAGTCTATGGTAACTCCTTAATACAGTTCTGATCATAAGAATAGAGTTTTTCCTGTTTAATTTGTTTTGGTTTTCATAAGATTTCGGGTTGAATAAATTAAGCTCTTTTTAAATAGAGAAATATTTTGTTCACGCCAAAAATTAATTAGAAAGCTTGAAAAAGACCCATAATACGAATTTCGTTGAAGAATCCTAACAAATATTCCCATTGGAATGCATTCAATCATAACATTTTTTTTCTTCATTGACAATTGAAAATTTCTCAAAATTCTTGAATATTGTTACCTAAGTGATTTTCCATCTTTTTCTATATTATTCATAATATTCCAAGATTTTCTGATAAATAGATTCAATAGTTTTGTAGAAAATTTTGAAAAGCCTTTTCAAAATCAAAGATTAAACGTAAAAAAAAAATTGAAAACCAATTCCTATTGGAAATCACTTATAAAACAGATTTCATCTTCAAGTTTTCGGAAAATATTCTTGAAATGACCTATTATAATAGTTTTTCGACAATACTTCTTCAATCACCGTCATTGTATTTCTTGAAAGTCCTTGAATTCCCATTCAAAAAGGAGAAACCATCAGAGCTTTCTACCTTTCTAATTGTTCCAACGGAAGTAAAACCACTTTGAAATATTTTTGTTCATTTCTAGTTTTTCTTTTTTTTTTCGTTACGACTTTTGGCTTATTCAGATTCCATGGAATTGCCATCTCATTAAAATTAAACGAAATTTGAATTTAAATTTTTGAAATTTTTATCCTGAACTTTTTTCAATTCTTTCCGTGACTTTTAATTCTGGAATTTTTCCATTAAAAAAAAAATAATAATTATGAATTTTTATTGTTTTTCATATTTTTTGGAATTAAATTTTATTTACATTCTTGATTATTTAAATCAGATCCTTTTTTTTTTGGTTGTGTTGGTGTATCCTAATTATAGAACATAATTTTTATTAATTGGAAAAAAAAAACATTATTTTAAAATGGTTAAATATCGTGTAATTAAGCCATTGGAATGGAATTAAGTATATTGGGTGTTTTCGTAAGTAATTAGTCGTTCACAAAATTCAGTCAGAAGGAATAAAGTTCATTCTAATTTTGAAATGTATTGCGTTTTAAAGTCAACGGATTTAAAGGATTTTATATTTCAATTAAGATAACTCAGTTTATTCGTATATAAATATGGTATATCGTTTTGTTACTATAAGGAAGGTGCCACACATGCATGAAAAATGTGGGTTCCACACAGTGGCGTGCGGTGGATTATCAGTCGGGGTATGCAGAGAATAACAATAAAACAATGAACTTGCAGAATTTTTCCTGCACATCTTGACGATTATAGTGCTTAAAAAAAAGTGACCATATGGTTTTACAGGTTAATTTGTATACTCTCTGTAAGACACATTTAAAATTAAAATTTCAAAACTATTTTCGCAGTAACTTATAATAGCTCGTGTTCGTTGATAGTAGAGCAATGTGTTTAAGATAGCCTACTGTAGGCAAAGAAAAATAAGTACATGAAGAACCGAGCTTGGAGTTGAACCAGAGTTTCGTCAGCTTCTAGAAACGAGGTCTTTACCGACTTGACCATTCAAGACTGTGTTTATCGATCTGTTCATTTCCCTTTTCTAACTAAACATTATTCAAACAATACAACTGTTATTCGAAATATAACAACTATTCTACAAGTATAACCTTTCAATTGCTATGCCAATTCATTTGTATTAACAACTATTATGAAACTAATATAATACTCCTACACTACAATGTAGTATTATGTATTTTTCTACTACTGTTAAATGAAATTGTTCTGTTGAAATTCGTTTACCCTTTGTCTGACACAACAAAATTGTTTTTCAACCTATTATTTCGAACATCATCATAAAACATCACCAAAGTTATTCTCAAAGATATTACGCTTTAATATATATTTCTACGCGCTACGAAGTGCAGAACGTAGGGCAGCACGGACTGCCGGAATACAAACAAGCGAATCGGCACAATATCTGAATATGTTGAATTATAAAAAATTTGGTTATATAAAGATAGGTGCAGAAGATTATTGTGTTTTACAATTTTTACACGGGGTGCGGTGCACACCCTACAAAAATATAATATACCAGTATCTGTCTTCCATTAGTAGAAACATTTAATCTGCGCCTAAAAGTATACAAATCTATAATTTACTGATGAACATTTTTTACAAACATACTAGAATTTATGTAACATTTTTGGCCTGAAATCATTATCTTACAATATTTTATAAATTTTTCGTCATTCCTATTAGCAAAAAGTGCAACTTGGCAGTGATTTTCTTAATCACTATTTTGGCAGAAATGTAAGCATGTAATTTGATTTTGAATGACCTATGTAATGCTTTTATGATTCTAAAAAAAATGTATGACAGTGCTCAATCTTCAATCTTGACGGCATACTTAGAAACTTCTCGGCCTTTTGTGGGATACTAAAAGTAAAAACCTGCAAATATCAATATATTCCATTTATATTCACATGTATACCATCACAACTCTGTCCACTTTCTCATTTTGGAAGCATTGAAAAGCGATACACTTAGCATCATCCTGCGGCACATCGATTGCGAATCTCTGATGTACTGTATTAGATATTGTTATTTCGGTTATTTACCTCACAATTGTTGAACTTATTTGAGTTTACTGAAATTTTTAATTCGTAATTTTATTTTTTATTTAGAGAAATAACAGATTTGTTAAGATTTCATATTTTTACATAAAATCTATCTTAGACCACAAATTGCCAATTTTATGAAAATACCAAACATGCCTGCGAGAAGAATAAAATACACTGTTTACCCGTTTTTTACTAATTTCGATGAAATCCGTTTTAAATACAGTTTTCTTTAAATTGTTCCAAAATTAAATTATTATTAATAACAAATTTTTTATATCTGATATTTTCGCGTATTTATTTGTTCCATGATTCATTTCATAAATCGATTAAGACTTTGTTTAAATATGTTATCAGATTCAGGTAAAATTTTTAATCTTTGTTTATTTTATTGTAGTTAGTGTAGAGAACCTCCAAAATTTTATTGAAATACTTCAATTTTCATTTTACTCACAAATTGAATATAATTTTTTTATTTATTATTTACTTTTTTTTTTGTTTTACAGTATTTCCAAATGTTCCATCAGCGCCTGGAATGTCTTGCGTTGGAGAAGATCGTAAGTTTAAAATTACTTATATTTTGAATTTAAAATGAGCAATACCAATAATTCCAATGTGGCAAAGGTTTCCATTGATGTACAATATATGTATTTAATTGATCTTTTGTCACTTAATCATAACAATAAACTATTAAACTTGATTCGAAACACAATGAAGTTAAACAAATCAATTGCTTTCAATAATTTCTCGTTATCCATAATGTCCTTCAAAATTATATTATTGGCATCCGATCGAACTCTCGATAATAGAGAAATAATAGTTAATATTCCAATGAAATTTATTCGGTCTCTTGAGAGTTTTGCCATCAATTTATAATAATATGTTATCCAGTTTAGACTACTATTTAGACACTTCAATATTAACCAGAATTGTTTCAATGATTATATTTCATATTTTATATTAAGGGGATAACCCCAAGGAAAATGCGCTAAAAAATGAGGTAAATTGTTATGAATTTTATTTTAAAGAAGGTATAGAATTGTTTCTTTTTAAAAACTTTAGGCTATATTGTTGCATATATATGTAAACTAACAAAACATTTATGTATTTTAAAGCCCAATTTCATTAGTCAACCAGAGCTTAAGTTTAACTTAAGTTAAGAAAGATTTTGAGCTTAAGTGTTTTACGTAAGTTTTTAAATATAGAGAAGACTTTAAATTAAAATAAATGCAAAACTTAATACAAACATTAAGAAAAACTTAAGTTATCAATATAGGAAACTGAAGTTCTACTTAAGCCTTGATTAAGAAATACGTTTTCTAATTGAGCTTAATTGTACTATAAATACCTCTGTTCGGCTCATCAGGGTTGAAGACGTTTGTTGTCAAATAATGTGCTTAGTTTTAAAAATTATTAATGCAAAATTAAAACCATTACAAAATTTTTGGTGCATGAAATTAAGAAAGTATTTATCTTGCATGACAACTTTTAAAAAGGTGGTTTTTGAAATAATCGCGTTAAAAATGTTGAGTATAAATAACAATCTGTTTGACGAGGCGGTTTAGTCACGTTCATTTTCTAAATCTCATTCTCCAACTTAATACTAAAGACACATTAGCAGCAATAATCTAGATTATCTCACGATTCTCGATTAAAATTCGATAATAGACAAAATTTTCTCAATTATTGAGAGTAGTTAATCGAGTATTTTAATTTCAATTATTGATTAATTGAGAACTTTTCGCACTTTTCATCTGGTAATACCGCTTACATCTATAGCCCTTCAAAAATAAAAAGTAAGAAGAAGAACTAGAACAAAATAACAGATTTGAATTTGGCGGCTCTAAATTTTTTGGGTTTTGTGAGGGAAATGGTTTCTTTCTTTAAAATGTAATGTTTTTAAATTTTTTCTTTAAGATTTTCGATGTTTGCATATTTATAAGTAATTTTCTTTTTACTTCCATAATTTTCTAACCGCAAAAAAATGTATACAAAGTTTTGAGAAATGTCTAAAAAATAATTGAGAATGACTTTTAATCCAGAAAAACAGAATGTGTTGCATGATCTAGATTCTAGATTAAAAATAATCGACTGGATTAAAGTGTGTAGTATGTCTACGTTATAAGGAGCATGATTTTAGCATACTAAACTACTAAATTAAATCTCTTGAGGTTGCCCCCTTAAATATGAATATTATTTAAACTATTCAATATTTAGTTAAAGTATTAGAAAATGTATTAAATAAATTGAAAATCGATTTTAATAATGGATTCTCAATACTATGCTGTAACATTTAATGATGATTGTGTCAAAATATTTTCATCAATATTTTCGTAATAATAATAATAATAATAACAATAAATTGAAATGTCCAATATTTATGTAATAAATAAACAGTTTGAACAAAATACTAAAATGTTGCCAACAATTTCTTAACACCCATCCGTTGCTATACGAAAATATTTTCGCTATAACGAAATTTATGAAATTAAACGCTAATTTTGATATGCGGATAAAAAAAATCAATATATGAAATTCAAAAAATAACAGAGATAAATGTCAAGCTCCAAAACGCTGATCATATAAATTTATATTCAATTTATTAAAAATACATAATTCCAATTTACGCACAATTTCTTAGAACCCATTTCTTCCATAAATCGATGCAATTGTTAATGAATTTTTGATTTATGCAAGAAACAGAATGACGGATTCATGGTTTTCGGTTTTCAGATTCTATTAAAAATAGCCCATTGCTGATCCGTCGCGTTCTGTTTAGTCTATTTGAAAACGTATACATTTAAAATTTTAATGCGTCTAGAATTCGTCGTTGAATCGTCATTCTGTTTGGACCTTTAGAATTTCGATTTCCAATAAAACTGGAAGGTATTATTTTGTGAGTACAACTTGATATTCTTCCAATTTGAGTCTCCGCATTGATATCATTTTTGAGAGGTTGTAGTACTTGTGCCATAACCACGTAGATTTGTTCTTTTAAGTCGGGCGCTAAATTTTTGGAACTGTAAAACTTAAAATTGTCCAATAGTATACATCGACTCTCGAATTTGATATTCGCACACAATTCTATTTTTACACGTTGTTTTTGTTTACACGTATTTTACGGGAACTTATCTGTCATGTAAGAACAGAATTAGGTACACTAATAAAAATTTAATCAAAAGCTTACTAAAAAGAAAATTAACAATAAATTAATCCAAAATTTAGTGTAAAAATATTCTACCAGCAATAAGACCCAATATTTTCGCATAATATCTACATACCAGGTCCGACAATTGATGTGTCCATCTAATTCAAACCCCTGTCAAATGTAAAACATCTTGCAATACTAAAATTTGACATAAATGTTGCTTGACATATTTTCTGTCAGTAGTAAAAATTTTTTGTTGCTGAAACGAAATTAAATTGTTTCGCTTCATTTGATTGGAAAGTCAAACATCGAAATTCATCGTATTTACCAGATCTGAATCCGTTGGATTGTTCCATTTGGGAATTTTGCAAAAAAACACACAACTTTGACCGGTTTGTAAAAAGATTTGACTCGTGAATGGAACCGTTTAGCAGAGACATCGTGCGAGCATCGTGTGCATCGTTTAAAAAGAGATTGTACCTGGTGGTTAAGACAAAGGCGTTTACATACCATTCGAATAATTGTAAAATTAACTACGTATTATAAACTATCATTTCCATAAATTTTAATAAAACTGACCAATAAACAAAAAAATTACAGCGTTTTTGCACTCTGACACTTCAATTGCCGGACCCGATACAAATTTGAAATCCTGTTTAAAGGAAGTCCAGATTCGATTTGCATACGTTATTATGCATTTCCATGAAGAAAACCTATTTGCATAACACTGATCGCATATGCAAAGTTTGATGTACCAAACACATAATTCTATGGATATAATAATCCAGAAAAACGCTTAATCGAAACTATGAATGACATCAAATTGACGACTGTCTTCTAACTTTTTCATATTAAAGTAATAATGAATGTAAAGTTTATTTGTAATTCTAATTCATTCATTTGATTGTTTTATCTTTTTACTGTTGTCACATTAAAATGCCGAAAAATGTTCTTGTTGAGTCTTTAGAATGCTCAGCAACTAATTTTATTCTATTCAACAACTTTTATTTTATTCAAAAATGTACAAAATATATTAAAATGAAATACAATTTATGGAAATGCATTGAAACAGACACTTTATATGCAATCTTTTTATGCACTTTTTATCAAGCGTCCTTGTTGTTAAAGTAGTTAATTTGAAATGCAAAATAAAAAGGATGTCGAAAATAAAAACCTTTCATTTCAACAAAAAGAAAAATAGTCTTTTTTTTATTCAATGTAATTTAAGTAATTTACATGAATACTAAAATTTCCTTACTTTTATTATTATTAAAGAGATTCGAAATGAAACGAAAAGGATTTTATGAGTCGTTTAATCATCTCTCATTATTTTTATCCTTGAATAGAAAATTTTATCATATAAATCAGTGGTTGGCAACATAAAATTTCTGTTGTAGTACTACACTACTTGTATGTATTTTGCGCCAAAACCAAAATATCTTTCACGAATATCCCAACGCGTTGTGACTGTTTATGCCGTACTACCAGATGGTTTTGTCACTAAGTGTGTAACCCATAGAAATAATCATCGGAAAATGGGTTCAAAGCTATAGATGTGTAGAGAATTAAAAATTATATCAATCTATATATGTCCGTCCGTCCGTCCGTCCGTGTACATGCTACCTCAAAAAAGCGTTGTCCAATTTTGATGAAAATTTAAGTTCGTTATTCGATTTAGTATTACATTTTAGCAAAATCGGGTGAAAGGAAGCGAAGCTATAAAGCAAAAGCCAGGGTGACCAGAAAGGTTTGTTATTTTTTTTCATAGTTTTTCGGTTTTATTTGGAAAGTTTGTACACCAATTTTATTGAAATTATTTTCATGCATTGACTACATAAATAGGCGGTATTCTGCTAAATTTCAATAAAATCGGTATAAGGGTAATGGAGAAAGAAATAGTCGTAGGTGAAAATAAGCCTGCTAATAAAGTTTTTTTGATGTATTTTAGAAACTAATATACCGATTTGAATAAAATTTGCAGAATAGATTTATGGTATTAGGCCCTGCAAATTACACCAAATTTGAAAAAGTAAAACCAAAGTTATGCAGAAAAACCCTTGTTTTTCTGTCTCATTTCTGCCAAGGGGCATCAAAAAATCAACTATAGGGCGATTATCACTTATTATCGCTTATTGAGCGATTTCGGTTTTGCAGTGTGACATATGCATTTAAAAATGTTGGACCCAAAATAGTAGTGTAATATGATAAGTAGTTCGACTTTACAAAAATTCTCGTACAAAAAATATTTTGGATTTATTTGATCACAAACTTAAGTCAACTTTAGTTAAATATTTTTTCAGTTTGCATATTACTGCTATAAGTAGTGTTGTTAGTAAGTGCTTAAAATAATAGAATAATTTGAAGTATTTATGTATGTTATTAAACAAAAAGGCAATTTCGATTTCATTCATACAGTTTTGTAAACCAATGTTCGTTTTTTCATTATAAATGCTATTCAAAATGTTCTTAGTCTAAATAATTTGTCTCTCAGCACTCAGAAATAATTGTTTATTGAACATTCAATGGATACATACCAATGTCATATTTGAGTAGGTACCCGTAAAATGAAGTTAAGTTAGTACTACAGTACCGTATTATTTGATTGTATATCAATTTATTAACATTTTACATATTCATATTTAATCAATTTGAAATGTTGGAATTCACTCCAATAAAATCCGTATAATTATTTTCAGTCACATAACCTGGCATATTCGAAAGTGTACAAAAACTATCAAAGCTTTGTTAAATAAAGTAAAAATAATTTATTTACAGAAAACCCTGTACCAGTATAATTGTTATTTCACCCCTAATGATGTAGAATTTTTCATGATTTTTTAAGTTTTCCAAATGAAATTTGTTAATCCAGAAAGCCTAGTGGCACACTTATTCGAATTACACATTTCGGATAATTTAAAAACAACGAACAAAATACAATATTTCTATGAAATAAACGTTTTTGATCTATATCTTTGATTTGGATATATGTTTTCTATGATTTTATACTCCATCTGTTATCTAAAAGATTGTAATTTTTTAGTCTTAACATTTGGATATACTAGAGTGTCCACTAATTTCTCAGCTTCGACAAGAAAAACACTGTTTTTGTAAATGAAATATATATTATTCTTCAGTATAATATCCTTGAACTTCAATACACTTGTTCCAACGATTCCCCAATTTAGGGATTCCATCCCTGAAATGAAAATCCGGTAGGCCTCCAAAATACGCCTCTATAGCTGCTATGACCTCTTTTAGCTTCTTGTTTCGATTCAGGATCATGGTGATGTACCCAAATCTCATCCATAGCAATGAATCGACGTACGAAATCCAATTTATCCTTCTTAAAACGGTCCAAATGTTGTTAAGAAATTCGCATTTGAAGGTGTTTTTATTCCATTGTTAGCGAATTCGGCATCCGTTTTTCACAAAGCTTTTTGAAACCTAAAACTTCAGCTAAGATGTGATGTACTGATCTATGTGAGATTCTTTTGGTGTCAGCTATCTCATCTACAGTCGATCTTCCAAAACAATATCCTGTATATTTTGTACTATATGTTTTCTGTTGTTGATACACTTTTTGGACGACCTTCGAGTGGATCATTTTCGAGGCTTGTACGACCAGATTTAAAAAGGGCAGCCCATTTTCACAGTGGAAAGTGAATGTGGATGAATTTATGTAGGTGGAAAACCATCCAAAACAATGAATTTAATCACTTCACGATATTCATTTTTTTCAATGTTAAAGTTACACGGTCGTGGAATTGTATTTGTCACCATAAAATCACGTACCAACATGACAAGAGGCATCCATGATCCAATTACTATAATTTTGGTCGTTTTTTACGTATTGCGTTATGCAAAGGATGCATAACACTTAAATAATATTCTTTCTTAACAGTTTAACCAGTTGGAATGCAGCATCAGTAATATTTTCAAATTGATCTACAATAGTAAATCTCTTTAATCGTCCTTAAACAATTTTCGCTACAGTACACTTTAAGTGTACTGAAAGATTTCCTACCGAAGCATGATAAGCTAAAGCGTCTCTCTTTTTACTATTAAATTCATTCTATAATATCAAAGATTCATTTTCCGACATTATATCATTCTCATTAATATTATTTGATGTCATAATATAAAATATGCCAAAGTGAAAATGCACATCATATATACGTCTGCTTCATTAGGCATAAATTACTTTTGCCGCGGTCATTAGAGAAAATCATGTTGAATGCAATTTTCATATAAAATGAGATGAGAAAATTGCATGTGGTTGACTGAAATATGCTGAAATGCTACGTGAACATCATTTAGCATATACATATTTTTTACTAGATAATTTTATGATGAAAATTAAAGACTATGGAAAGTCAGGAAAAAAAAATCATAAAAATATGAAAACTCTCCTCCTGAATAGAGAAAAATGATAATGGCATAAACATAATTGGAAAGAGGAACACGAAGAAAACCTGGAAGAAAATTTTTCATACAACTATTATGAAAGGAAATTGCTAAAATGAAAATTTAGTACTTTAAAAGCTTTTTTTTGTGTAGCTTCTACTACATGCTTTAAAAGAAGTGATGTTAATAGTAAGAAAAGAAATTTCTTTTTATAATTTTTATGATGAATAATAATGAATATTTTAAATATTATTTAGAAAGGAAATAATGGAAGCAATATAATCAACCCATTAAGAATAAAAAATTTAAACTCTATTAACACTTCCTGTTTGTTAGCAAAAATAAATATTAGTTTTTTATCGGAATATAAATTTTCTTGTTTTAAAATAATAATTGGATATTAAACACAAGCGTGTGTCTTAAACAATTCTTAAAGTTTCAGTTCCATTTGATAACTCCAGAATTATTAATCAAATCAAATTTAATCAATGCACATAAGTTAGTGTTAAAATTCCATCCATCCAGCACTCAAGTAGAATGCATGCACCGTCAATCTTGCTTCTTGCATTATTACTTACGCTACTTTCTGCGTTCTTCAATCGTTGATTTTAATATAGCAAAATCCTTGGCACGAATCTATATCATCTGCTTTCTGCAATATCGGGAATGCATTATGGAATCTAGAAAAAAGCGATGAAAGCATTTATTTGACAAAAAAAAAATGAATATCAAAATGAACATAATAGCATTATAGTAAAAACTAAATTTTTAATAATTATTATTAAATTAGAGTTGATGTAAACATTTGCCATAAATTAGGATTCAAATACAAAACATTATCGTTAAGTTAGGGTAAAACCCTTATATGTATAGTTTTTGGTTAACTTGAATACAATATACATTTATGGCAACATCTTTTGGATAACAGATTTACCCCCTTATTCTGAACGCAGTCATAACAGGTTCTGACTGGCATAAAATGACGTCATTGTCATAACTTTTTTTTTAATACTATTTGGTATTCTGGCGCGCTCATAGCTAACAACCGTCATAAAAAAATATCATAAGTTCTGACCGACAATATTTTATATGGGTTCTCTGAGTGATTCAATTGATAAATATGGAATAATTTCCACCATTCTTTTCAACACACAAATAATTTTACACCGATAGAAAAATTTCAAACCCATACAAACATTTTCGAGACTATTTCTCAAATAACCACGAAAGCTCGCTCAAATTATACCAGTTTTAAAGTGTTATAAATTCATATTTTGGACATATTATGACCCGTTCGCCAGAATACGAATTTTCGTAGCAGTCATAATTTCAGTCAGAATATTATTGTCATAAATATTTCTGACCGCAAAACTGTCACAATGCCAGAATAAGCATGTTAGTATAAAATTGTAGCAAGGAAATGAGAAAAGAATGGAAAAAATTCAAATTTCTCTTTTTTTATTTATGTTTATCAACTGCTATTTCCATTACTACCTACCATTTCATATTATGCATGAAAAAATATATAGATTACGCGCTGAGCATGTCGACTATTTTGAATATTTATTTTTATACTTTTATGACATCACATGTGGATTTCTTTTCAAATAAATAATTGTGATTTTTCACACAAACAATGTATTTCAGGTCCCGAATGACGTAGGTGCGCAAAAAACCAATTTAAAACATGGGAAAGCGTAATCTATATATTCTTTCATTCATGATTTGATGTTTTATGATAACTACATTCATCCATAATAAAATAACAAATATATTAATGAATAAACAACGATGCGCCAAGGCTCTAAAGTGCGTACTAGATAGAATTGTTATTGTATTTGAAATTTTTAAACAAAACAACTAAACTTGTTAAACTATATACGTGACATTATGTTTACATTTTTAAGTCATCTTTCAAAAAGTGGTCACGAAAATTTGTTCTGGATTGAATATCTTTGGCATAATATTGTAATTCAAGAGCTTTTTCAACTTATGATTATATCGAAATATGAATTAAAATGTTGTCCGATTCGAATTCGTGTGATTCAGTTTGGTATGTTTTTTCTATACGATTTAATCGAGATCGAGTTACACGATAACTCTCTATACCACAAAACTCCTTTCTATTGAAATAAAAATTTTTTGTATCTATCGTCCATCGTTCAGAGCTTATATAAGATTTAATTGAAAATACAAAATATTGATTATGTTATCTTAAACTTAGCAGCAAAAGTCTTAATCAATTTTTTGAATACAAATGAAATTCTATCAAGCACATTTAAACACAATTCTTCTGAAATATTGAAGCAAAATTAAGTAGAAATCGTGTTGTCCTAGAAAAATGTAGTGTACATAGTTTGAGCTAGTGTCAACATAAACTATTGCCCTATATGACATTTTGCAGTATGATAAAAATCCTTCGAAATCATTCTCGGTTTCCTTCCTATTCTATTATATATGAAAACACTTGAAATTCTTTTGTATTCCTTTTGACTTTTTACGAAAGGATCATTTCATAAATTTCTATAAGGAAGATTTTTTTTTTTTTTTTGTTAAAGTTATCCTTGCCACATTCAGAGTGTTCACTTGGTTGTTCCTTTTCTGAACACAAAATGGATGAGATATGTTTAACTTTCAGAAAGGTTTTGACGTCAGAGAACTAGGAGCACATTTCTATATATATATATATATAGATGGGAATATTAAGTTTTCCAACACTATACATATGTATATACTTTTCAGAGAATTCGTCATATTTCTGGTAAAGAAGGATGTCCAATACCACAGGAAAATTTTTATTGTCGGATAATATCTATAGTGGAAAATTTGTGTTTTTTCCAATTCGTTGGCCTAAGCTTTTTTACTTTTGGAAATTTATTTCCTCGTTCATAACATTTTTGTTTATTGTGTTGCTCAGGGCATGAAAAAATGCATCATAGAAAATACCCTTTGGGACTCTGCCCTTTTTTTTCTGTGTATGTTTGAGGTTAATTGAATAAACATGCAAAAGATTTTTTCAAAAATTTCATCCTTTTCTTTGGTATTGTTGGTAGAGGAATTTTCCCAGCACAATTTTTAATCCGGGAAAAATGTACCATACAGAAAAATTGAATAGATAAATTTCTCCATATCATATAGCACCGAATTAAATGAATTTAAATCTTATATGTGTGAGAATTTAAATGAAAATCCCATGTGAGTAACAACAATTAACCACAAAAGATTCATTATACTTATTAGAAGATATGATATGATATGATAATCCTAATTTGTAGTTGAAGTAATTAATTTCTTTATTTAAACCTATAAATTAGGTGGTCAGCAAGTAACATGGTGGCCCAGAAGTATTGACATAATTTGATGATTATCCTTTTTGATTCAACTTGGAGATATCTTTTATTCAGCCTGTTCACATTATCTCAAATCTATTGTAGTACATAATCCATATCTGGTGGCGTTTTTTTGAGAGTTAAATTCGTAATTTCATTGACAAATTTGTTGTATATTTATAAAAATTTCACGTTCGAAAATAAATCCCGTAAACGACCAAATCATATACAATACAAAATCCACTTCCTTCTGCCTACATTCAAGATTTCAGCTAAGTATTTAGAAGTAAATTTAGTAGCAAATATTATTACCCTTTTATTTGTCAGTACTTAAAACGTGTAATTCGAATGCGACGAATAAAGGACAAGCAATCATGCGCAAGTAACTAGTTTTAAAATTTTTTAGTGGTTTTTCATATTCAATGAACATTTTTGAACTTATTCACCACAAAGTAGATCTTTCATTTTATCCCTATCCCAACTTTAATCCCATATATTTAGTTATGACGAATTATTGTAACAATTAAAATCGAGCTCATTGTATAAGTAAAGTTCAATCATTAAAATAATATGATCTAAATCAAAATGGGATGACAAATTATTCAAATAGGATTAAGTTTATGTCAAGGCAACGATTTTCTATTTATAACTTTTGGGGAAAATCTTTAATAGCAGTCTGTTGAAGGATAAAAATCCTTAGTTCTCCAAAACGGGAGCAAGAAACTGTTGTACACCACATTTTCAAATTATAATATAATTCAAAAATATCAGAAAATCACATAACTAAACTAAACCTATTCATCAACAAAATAATATAATAACAAATACAATCATTTTTCATTCATTTTTTGGACAAGGATTTACTTCAATATTTCAGCATATTCCCAGTTTTTGGGTGTTGACATCTTTTTACTCTTAAACTTTCTCTTCTTATATCAAATCTCATGATTTACTTGAAAGTTGAAAATTGAAATTTGCATAATTAACAAGATTTTCTTCACAAAAATAAGTTTTTCCATCGTAAGCCGCTTTTCCCCATTTTATATTCAAGGCAATAGAAAGGAAACAGTTTTCTTCTACTTAAAGTTTTAACCAAATGAAAACTCGTTCATTTTTGTGGTCTTTAAAGTTATTTTGCTATTCCAATTAGTATATACTTGAAGGAGGTCAAGGCTTGACTTTGGGTTGTAGCTCCATAGGAAGAGAAAAAAAAAGAAGAAATATATACTATGAAAGCTTCATTTGATATAGGACTAAAAAATAGAGACCATTTGAAATAAATTTCCACACTGCCCACTTTAAGAATATATGCTTCAGAAAACTCTTCCTTTTTTTTCCGTTGACTTAAATTTTTGATCTTTTAACATTGTTATCCTCTTTCATTAATTTAAAAAATAAGAAATTATGTTTTTCCTTATATTCTTGAGAGAAAAATAGGGAATGTTCTTATTCTTCATGTTCTACATCATAAATTTCTAACTTAAGAAGCTTTAGAACGGCCAACAACTAAAACTAGATGTTTGAGATAAGTTTACGTCCAACAATTCTATACTAAAGCTATTGTCGAGTAGTCTTATTAAAATAGCTGAATTTTAATGGCCATAACAATATTATAGTGTTTTGTGTCTTGTGTCTTGTCCCTTTTTATTACATTAAATAAAAATGTTGTTAATGCATTTTATCAAAGTGTTAATCTTAATTTGTACTAGGATCATCGTTTATAAAAATTATTGCAGAAGATTTTATAGAAGGCTATCTTTCTGAAGGAAAATGAAAGACAAGAACTTAAGAAAATACTTTTCTTGTGGATTTCATAAATAGTTAAAGTAGATTATGTTGTCATCTTTTATAATATAATATCTAATTGGTTGTAATATCGTATAGCACGTTTTATTTGCAAAATTGAAATATGATAGTTAATTTTTTCGGGTAAAAATATATAGTTTTAGAAAAGGTTTGATTTCAAAATTTATTTTGAAAAATGTGATAGAAAAATTCCCGGACAACAGGTAAAGTTTTTCTGGAATATTTTCCATACCCAATAGTATGGACTAAAGGCCAATCTCCACACAGCCGACATCCTATTCTGATAAAAGTATGGGATGCACTTATGCAAAATTTAGTTAAACAGAAAGGGAGAAACAATCATCCTACGAATTTTGTCGTCTTCTGCAGTTCAAATTTCCCCATCTGATTCTTCATCTGCCAGATGATTCCCCTCAAACGCAGATAAACTTGTTCATCTGATTTATGGGTTTTCATCTGCATTTGCATACTCTCACAATAATCATACACGATATCGTTGCACACTACCAAATTTTCTTATAGGAAGTTTTTCTATGACGAATTGATTTTTATGGTTTACGCAAGTTAAATTTTTAACTTCTATACGAATTATATAAAAAATAAAAAAATTTGTTTTGCAAATCTCCACGTTTTATAAGATTCTAAATGGTTTGCAATCATTTTTATCCAATGTCTGTCTGTCTGTATATCACAACAAATGTTGTGATTAACTAAGGAGCACGTTCGCTCTGAATTCCGATATTCATATAGCTTTCTTTTAGAAAGGCTTTCGGAAGGTAACTTGATTTGAACATACGTATAGAAGTCTCGTCGTTTTGCATTACAGCTTGTTTTTAGATGTGATAGGAATTTAAGCCTTATGATAAAGGCTGAAAATACAATTTGGTACTACATTTTCCTATAAAATGGAAGGGAATGTTCTTAATTTTCCCATAATATTATAAATTGTGTGGGGAGAGACCCTGATGTTTTTATTCGGTCAATCCTAGCGAAAATTGCAAAAGTCCATCTCTTTCTACTTTTCTGATTTTTCTCGTCAGAATAGGATGTCGGCTGTGTGGAGATTGGCCTTTAGTTTTACACTTTTGCAACTTTTAAAAAATAATTTGCTTGGGATTCAATTGGTATTTGAATTGAACATTTGATTTGATTTTAAAAACAGATAGCAATTACTAGATTACTCGGTTTGTAAAAAAAATTAACTATTTTAATTCCCTTCTTTACAATTCACCACATTCATAATGTTTATTTAAAGTTTTTTAAGCTAATACAAGGTGGAGTCCAAAGTAATCAGGACTTTAAAAAAAAAAACAGAACAAATGGTTTTTTCGGCAAAATCAATTGATTTTATTCAAAATAGTCTCCTTCTGCTTCAATACAGCTTTTTGCACGGTCCAAAAGCATGTCGAACGAGTGTTTTAGCTCGTTGGCCTGTATGGCCGCCAGTATGCCGGTGCAAGCCTTTTGAATGGCCTCTACGTCTGCATAACGCTTTCCTTTCATCGGCAAATGCATTTTTCCGAAAAGGTAGAAGTCGCACGGTGCCATATCCGGTGAATACGGGGAGTGGTTGATGGATTTTTGGTGAGATAATCGGTCACAAGCGTCGATCGATGAGACGGCGCATTATCGTGCAACAAACGCCAACTTCCATCTTCGCGATATTCGGGCCGAACACGTCGAATACGGCGCACCAAACGCTTCAAAACTCCTAGGTAGAATACCGCATTAACGTTTTGACCGGGTGGAACAAATTCTTTGTGGACAATACCCTTGGAATCATAAAAACAAATCAGCATTGTCTTCACTTTTGACTTCTCCAGGCGCGATTTTTTGGGTTTCGGCTCGTCCGGCGCCTTCCATTCAGCACTCTGGCGTTTCGTTTCGGGATCATATTGAAAACACCACGTTTCGTCACCAGTCACAATGTTATAAAGGAAGTTTTTGTCCTTTTTGACCTCTTTAATGATGTCCTTCGAATGTTGAATTCTGAGCAATTTTTGGTCGTTCGAAGCTCATTTTCGCACCGATGACACAAACATACTGACACTTAAAACGCAATAACTTCACTTTCAATAGATGAAATGTCATGAAATTCTCACAGGAAGTCGATAAAGGATAGCAGATTCTAACGCACCAGTCGACATATAGAAGGCGCCACTAGGGGCGCTAGATTCAAAAAGTCCTGATTACTTTGGACTCCACCTTGTAGATATCACTGAAAGAATAGACTTTATCGCAATTCCGGAAAAGAGGTGTATTGAATGCCTTCAAAGATTAATGAAATCCTGGAACTTCTTGAAAACACTTCATATAATATATTTAAAAGAGCAAATTTGGAAAGGAAGAACATTTCTGGATGAGTTTCATTTCAAACAAATATAAAAAATCTAAAGAAGTGTACCGACTTTTAGAGTTTAATTAAAATATCACAAAATTCAGGATGCCATAAATTGGAAGCAATTTAAAGTGTATGAAAAGCCTAAATTTATGTTGAAAATATTTCCTTTTTTTTCGTAAATTAAAATTTTCCTTTTGATTTATTTCATTATAATGTTAATTTTAATGTAAATACATTTTTTTAACTGATTTAAATCATAAATTGTTATAAAACAAAAAAAGGAAATTCTATATTTTTTTGCGAATAATCATTACTCATTTCTTTGGTCTACATTTTTGAGCATAAATCACCGATAAAAAAGTCTGTAAAATAAAAAAACATTATTGTATGTTTTCTCAAACGATTGAATCTTCTTACCCCGCAAAAAGGAAAAATCTTTTCGTTTTTCTAAAAAAATCGTTCGATACCCATTTCACCTAAAACCACCTTTCATTTTCACATTACAAAAGGAAAATTTCTCTTCTTCTTTTTTTTTCCTTTCTATAAAACGGAGTGATGTTCACAATCATATTTAGATTGCTCTCTTAAAATCCCATTTTCGTTGGTCATCATCACTATCAGAAAAACCATCCTTTTTCTTTATTTTTATCATTGACGAAAAAGAAGAAATTCATACGATTTTGATAGAAAATCCTTCTTTCAAACTGTTCTTTCTTTACTTTTTTGCCGATGATTGATGAAACTTTAAGGATGAAAAACAAAACCAGAAAGTTTGAGTAAAGATCCTATATAGTAGTATACGATTTTTGGTTTAAGTTTAATGTTGTATCAAAAAAAAAAAGGAAACAACAAAGACAAAAATCCATCTAAAAATATGGTTTATTATGCTTTTGCAAGATACATTAAAGACAAGCCTTTGATCTCATCAGCAAAAAGAAAGAATGGATATATAGATTAAGGATTTTTCTTTTGTTTTTAAATTATATTGTAAATAGTGTTTTAGTTTTTGCTACTGGAACAAGGAAGAAAATGTCTAAATAAATTATATACAAATAGGAAAATAATGAAAATATTAAACTGAAAAATATTAAACAGTGTTTTTGTGAAAGGGTTCCATTTTGATTATGGTTTTTATTGTTTTTCATAAACATAAACTCAAAAGATCAATCGATTATTGATTAAACCATTTTTCTTCATCTGTTTTCATTCTGGATTTATGTGTCTCGCAGAGAAAAACTTCATGCCAATGAAGTTGCATCTATCAGGAAATCCCACTAAGTATATGCATCGAATATCAAGTGGAACATGTACACCAATATCTCGGCAGCTAGAGCCATGATCTCTTGGTGCTCTTGGTGGAAGAACAGTTCTTAACAAAACTTTCAATTCTTGTTTAAATTTGAAACTTTAATAAATTATCCAGTTCTTACAAAACTACATTTCACATTGCTTATCTTAATATTCAAACTTTTTAATTTGACTTTTTCTTTCTTTTTTTACTTAAATATCGTTAAATATAAAATTAAATAACATCCTGTATATAAATAATTAACAAACATGATGTTATTTGTCATTCATTTTCTTATATTTGTTTGTTGTTATAGAGTGACTTTGTGCTCATAATTCCCACCTACATCGCTATTATCATTAGATAATGTATTATTTGGAACATTAAATATAGTTACGCTTTGGATGTAACACATCAACATCCATCGCTATAACAGCTCTTCTGTGTCTAAAATTCCATATAGAAATTCATTTCAAATAAAACAATAATAATATCAATTTATACACATATGTAAATAGACTGCAGAATATTCTTAAGGAGGATGTTTAAATATATATGAACAAGAAATCCTCTTACGTCATTTTGTGTACTTACTATTCATGTGAAAATGATGACTTCTATACTGACAACTTAGGTCGTATTCGATAAGGTTTTTATATACTAAAACATTTTATTTGCTTGCATATTTTCAGGTGAAGTAAAACAGTTGATTCCTGGTATACGCACTTTTCTTTTATATAATAATATTATATAATATTTTCGTTTCGATTTCTTATCATAAACTTTCCATTATTTATTATAAAGGATGATTTTTTTAGATTGATAGAGCTTTCGATTGGCTGCACTAGTTTTTGATAAATGGTGAATGACATCTGTTCTGATATTTATATTTATGTTTAGTAAGGTTGCACAAATTAACATCGAAAGACATACCCCGCACGAACGTTTTGCAAATTATGGAAAATTATTTCCAAAATCAATGTTCTGTCCACCAAACTTATAGAGCATTTCGTGAAGTTTATGGTCTACATAATTGTCTGTCTTACCAACTTATTCGTCGAGTTATTAATAAATTTCGAACAACATGTATTCTACTCGATACAACACCAAGAACAAGCCGAAGAACCGTGTGTACAGAAGAAACTATCGGTGCTGTTAGCGCTCGTGTTGATGAAAATCCGAATTTATATATTCGTCGCCGTTCTTAACAAGTTGACCATTGTTATTTCATAACATGGAAAATTTTGCGAAAGATCTTGGTCTACACCAAGGCTGTCCAACCCGCGGCCCGCGGGCCGCATGCGGCCCAAGGCTAGTATCAATGCGGCCCGAAAATATTTAAAATTATTGAAGCATGTCCATTTTTCTGAGGAATGATTCGACTTAAGTAATATAAAATGAATTTTATGTTTTGTTTTTATAATGAAAAAATTTATAAACTAATAAATTTTAAATTACTTAAAGATAAAAACTGTATTTTTTCCGTTTTTTTTTCGCTCGTCAGCTATAGTAATATACTTGTGGCCTAAAACACCATGTCTACTTCCAATGTGGCCCAGTGAAACAAAAAGGTTGGACACCCTTAGTCTACACCCATATAAGATCCAATTGATTCAAGAGCGTCTCCAAGATCACGTGATTTGACGCCATTAGACTATTTTCTATGGGGATATATTAATTCACTGGTATATATTGACGCTTTGGAAGCCAACATAACTCGTGTTATTTCGGAAATAAATCCTCAATTGGTTGAAGAAAAACTGGTCGAAAATTGGACTGACCGAATACGATTTATTAGATCTAGCCGCGGTGAACATGTACTGGAAATTAGTTTTAAAAACTAAATGTTGTAACCTAACATTTAAAAAAAAATATAGAAATTTGGATTCAAACTTGACTTATGTATATGTGTTTTATTTCAATTTAAAGTTCTATTACTCTAAAAAATAACCCTTTATAATAATGTATTTAATTATGTATTTAAATCATTTAATATTAATTATTTGTGTTAACTATTTAAACAAACGCCTTATACTTCTACAATTCGGACATTCTGACAATACAGCAGACCCGCTCAGCATTTTATGAATGTCGGTAGGCAGATCAAGCTAACGAACATAACTATTGTATAATTGCAAAAAAATCCTATTCCCTTCATGAGTTGTAGGCACATTAAAAAGAATAAATAATGTAAAGCACCGATATCAGTTTTCATCAGTTTCTAGAAAAGAGGTAAAACAACTCAACACTGTACTTATAATATTCAAACAATACCATAGTTATTTGTAATAATAGTAAATCCATTCAATCTCGTTTATTTAATATTTTACCTAAAAACTCGTATAGAAGTTTGCTTATACCTTGTAAGACCTTATACCTATAAGACCGAAATAAATACACGATACAAAATTCATATTTTTCAATTTTTCCATTTCGAATACGTCCTGAAAATACTTGTACTGCATATAAAATTTTGACTTCATTATAAAACTAAGTAAAGCATGTAATTTAAAATTGATGATAAACTTTTATGCATTATGGTATGCTTCAGATTTAGTCCTCCTAATTCATTGTTTTATTATAAAATTTGTCAAAATGCTTACATAAACATTTCAAAAATGTTTTCAGACAACACACAAAACAAATGGAAATTATTACATTTTACAATGTCCAAAAACTTGATTGTAAGCTCCGAAAAACACCTTACCTAAAATTCGTATATTGTTCCTTAATTGAAAGGTTTTTAATAGTCAGCTTATATTTAGTTTTCTGAACAGATGAAAATCGTTTCGGGCATATTTTCTCTCTAAATAAAACTTTTCCCACATACTGTTTTGTATACCATTTAACTTGGAATAATTTCCTTCCTTTTGTTTGACTTTTAAGACATTTTCATAAAATCTTTATATTACCCCAAACAAAATGGAATTTTCTCACGAATATACATGTGAAATTTATTCAACACCCAACAAAATTTATTAAAGATATACATTTTCACTTAATAAAGTTTATTAAAATTAATAATATTGTATAATTTTAGTTGGTTGTTAATTTTTTTATTTCAAAAATAAAGTAAAAACATGATTTTCCAGTTTTAAAAGGTTCCAGTTTCGGATTGTCAAGAAATACAAAAAAAAAACGAAAAACTTTATGAAATTTGGTGATAAATGGACGGCGAAATGGCTCAAGAAAAATGAAAATGAGAATCTCTAAATTTCATTGACGATGTCGTTCGTCAAACGTTATTAAACATTTTTCATGCTATTAATTTTGTTATTTCATCCATTAGATCTTTCAGATAATTAATAATTTATTTTTAAGGACCTTTTCATTCAAAATGCACTAAAAACTTCGTGGTTAACTTTAATCTCGATTTTCTTTCACGCTACTTTAATGGAAAATATTGAACCGTGCTACCTCTCTGGTTCGATGTTAAAAAGAATAACACTTTTTATTTATTTGAATTCGGTGTATAAACTTTATTTACAATTATTTGTGCGCTAACAATTAGTCTTAAAAATACTTCTCTATCATTAATTAATTTATACAAAATTAATTTATCACAGTTTATTTACAACGGAAAACACTATTTCCAGCAATTACTAATTAATTTACTTATTTCTATGAAATCTCTTTAATATTTCACTGTGTAAACCCATCATGAAAAACCGCTATTTACAATCTCTTCGATACAATCACTTTTGAAGTTTGACTTCAACTGTTTTTTGTTCCAGTGTGGTTTTCACCTTACATACTCATCGTGGAAATTCTAGAATCTTCGTTCAATCATACATGGAAACATACTTCTAGAATTGGCATGGAAACATGTTACTAGAAATGTCAAAACGAATGTTAGTGGTTAGTTGTGTTTTTGTGTGTTCTTAGAAAATTACGTAGTTTCCAGAATCACGAAGTATTCTAATTTAATTCTTTTGACATAATTAAATTAATATGTTTTTTTTGTGTCATGTTTGCGAAGGAAAGTTCCCGATTTTTGTTTTATCAAGAAATTGCGGAATCTAGAATTTCACTAAGTGCTTAAAGTTAGATTGCATTCAGTCGTCTTGCTAGATTTACGCGCTTATGACCGCTAGATGCGCCCATTATCTAGTTCAAAATATGAAAAACAATGACAATTCTTATCTTGTAAAAATTAGAAGGCTTTAAGGCAATTTTAAAAAAGCTTTCAGAAAGTAGACACAGTGTATTGAGTTTGCGAGGAGATTGTACTGAAAAATTAAGTATGTTTCAAATACGAAAGTATTTTATTCAACTTTGTGTCCAGAACTCTGTGATAGTAGTAATGGAGTTAAAATTGAAGAAATCAGCGAAAGAAAATCAGGCCCGCAAGAAAAGAAAGAAATAATTTGGAATTTGATGTCTTCTAAATTTTACCAAATTATAAATTAACATAATTTCATTAATTACTTAATTTTTAATAAGAATTTAGGGAACCATTTTTCTCTTTCTGGAATAAAAGAGGTTAAAGTATTTGATGTTGTTTTATTTTATTGTTTTTTTGTCTTTCGAAAAGAATTTGACTGCCAAACATTCAAAAAGCCTACAAATTACAGAATAATAAATGATTTTAATTTCATATTCAATTTTAAAATGGAAAATTATGGAAATTTTAATATGCGCATATATTTATTTTCCTCCTTGAAAAAGATTTCGTTGTTTTTTTTTTTCTTTTCTTTTCTATCTAATTAACATAAAACAAAAGAACAAGAACAAGAATTAATTTGATTAAGAAATAATTCAAAAATGAATTCCATTCAAGTCTATTATTTTCTTAACCCAAAAAGAATAGAAATTCTTTCATTTTATTATTTCATAAGAAAAGAAAAAAAAAAGTTTTTTATTTGATTTTTACTCCACAAACTTAACCAAATTTTACTAATTTCTTAATTTTTAAACAATAATGGAGAAAGCTTTTGCTATATACATATACATACACTGAAGAAAGGGTTCAAGTCATTCAAACAGACAGACTTTATATGTATATAAATTTAAAATCTTTCAATTATCTTTTTCTTAACTATTTACTTTGATGGATGAACTTTTGATTCTCGAAAATAAAGACGGAAAAAAGCAGTTCCAATTTTATTCCAACAAGAATTAATTGTTAAACAAAAAGCTTAATGAAAAGATAAGTGAATGATGGACGCTTTTAAAATTGTATAATTTCTAGAAATTCTTTAATTTCCGTTTTTTGTCCGTTATTTACTGAAAAAAAAAATTGCCTTCAATTTTCACTTGAAGAGAAATTTTAATTTGTATTTTTATTAATCTTAGCCACTAAAGCTGAAGAACGATGATGAAATTATATTCACGAGGTTTTTCTTTGACTTACTAAAGCTATTTCATGAATGAAGACAAAATGGAAATTATTCTAAGTGTAGACATCATTCAGATAGTTTGAAAAAGAAACATTTTAAGTATATAGTATATGCACTTTTATACATCACTTTTGAAATCATATACAGGGTGTTAATCAGAAAATTCGATTTACATGTAAGCTTTTTGTGGTAAAATTGTTCCGGTTTTATGATATCATTATCTTTCATTGAAAAACTCCTTTGATTCAATTCCAATTTAAGTCATTTATACGCTCTGGAAATTCAGAACATAATTTTTGGTTAGGCAAATGTGATATGGAATGTTTTTACTTAGTTTATTAGTACTGTATTGATTTGTAGAGTCAAGTTTGTAACCTATTAGTTGCAGTAGATTAGGAAAAAGCCAGTTCTGTTTACAGACTATATTCATTGAACTAGTTATGTAAAAATCAAATTTTAATCTTCGCATTGCATTTTTATTTGCGACAGAAAAGTTACTTGAAGTAGTTATACCAAAGATCCTATAGTATAGTAAGATAGGTCAATAGGTATCGAGTTCTATTTTTTTAAATGACGAATGGCGTAGCTATCCACTATATGATCTTTGGTTATACCATAACATCGAAATAGCTATAGTGGTTGTGAAACTAGATTAGCTTCAACTAGTTCATGACAGACTACAAATTAAGGTCTAGCTTAGTGATAAATATTTCGAATAAAAGTCTAAGGATTACTGCGAAATGACAAAAATGGCAAATTTTTATTATTAGAACTAATACTTTAAGTTTTCAGGTAAATTATCTAAAATGTCTGTTAAGGATTAGGAGTATTATTATATTTCAGTTGTTCTGCGAATGATTAAATAGTTTTCTAAACATTTTAGATATAAGAATATAACTAAAATCATGGAAAATCTTAGAAGTAATTGTATGGGAATAATGCTCAATTTCACAGGGAAAGTTTCACCTCAGTTTGAAACTTAAGTTGAGCATAAATTTCATAAGAAATTTCATAAGTCAAAGTTTAAGCTAAGATACTGAATTTTCGTCTTACTTTGAAATGCAACAGTCCAGAATCTGTCTTAATTTTAATTAAACTTAAGCTCTGAGTAAGAATACTAGTTTTTAATGAACACCCTGTCTCGAGAAGCACCACTCACTTGCAGTCTAATTAAGAAATAAAAACAGGATTTCTATAAAATGTTGACAAGAAAGTACTTGAATGAAAAATATAAATATCCAAAAGATGGAATCCATTCTTAACAAAATGTGCAGTGTTCCAAAATTCACTATTATATGAAAATTTCGCCAAAAAAGTAAGAAATCATCAAGCTTTCTTTACAACAAATGGAAGTTTATTCTTTATTTCAAATCTTTATATAATATAATATTGACATTGGTGTCTCTGAAAATGTTGATTCTTCTGTTTGGATAACAGAGGTCTTTCGACAGTTGACGACTATATAAATGAAAAATTTCTATTAGAGTTTTGATAGTTTTTATATTTCGATGAAATAGAAAAATTGGCAAACAAAATTAATTTCATTTTTTTTTAAAAGAAAATACTTTTTTATTTTCTTTTACTTATGAAGACAAAAATAAGAATGCACTTTAATACACTTCAAGATAGAAACAAAATAATAAATTTTCCATTAACGTAATTGATTTCAAGTAAACAATTTTTCAAATTGAATTTCAATTGTAAGAAATCGAAAGAAGAAAAAAATTGTATCCGAATTTTTCAATTTTCTTATTTTCACAAAATTAAACTTTTATATTTTATTATTTTATAGTTTATCAAAAATGAAATATAAAAAGTTTTCTTTAATGAAATCTAGTTGATATATTGACTGTGACAGATAAGGTTCGTCGATATTTAACAAAAGCAATATATTTCAGATATCCATTTGGGTCGAACCGATGAAATCCTGAAGAATTGATGCACGTTTCTATATTAAGAGTATTAAGAATTTAGAATCAGATATAATGGAATCATTGTATAGCGAGACAACGTATTAAGCTGCGTTTCCACCAAACGCGCAAAATGTTTTTGCTCGCGTGGGTAAAATGTTCGTGTACAAGATAACTCAAAATACGTTATCTGATTTGTATGAAATTTACAATGTGAGTTGGATATTCCTTAACTGACTTTGGTATTGCATTTGAGCAAAATCTACCGAGGAGGATCGAGTTATTAGGCAAAAACCAGAGTGTTCAGAAAGTTTTGTCGTTTTTTTTAATATAGTTTTTCAGTTTTAATTGGGAAATTTGTAAAGAAATTTTGTTTAAATTATTTCCATAGATTGACTACATAAATAGGCGATATTGTGGTAAAGTGGAATAAAATTGGTCCAAGCATAATAGAGAAAGAGGTAGTGCTAGTGCTAGGAGAAAATAAGTCGGTTCATAAAGTTTTTTGGATGGTACCATATTTTAAAAACTAATACCGATTTGAATCAAATTTTCAGAATAGATTTATTCTATTAGGGCCTACACTACCTGGCAATTAAAACAAATTTGAAAAATACGAAACTAAGTTATGGAGAAAAGGCCTTGATGATTATTTGTATGTGTTACAAACTTGATGACAAAACTAATATACCCTCTGTTAGTATCTACCATAGGACATAATAATGTCTTACTAACCCAAAAGTTGATGGCATAATGCCCGTGAAGATATTAAAGCCCAATTGGTGGAGAGATCATATAAGACATTTTTTGGAGATAAAATAAACAGTGTTAGAAGAAATCCGAATACGAATATGTACTTATGAGGATAAACAGATTTTAAAGGATGCTAAAATTGTATATACTCTTGCCATTGATTATAAAAATGATAAGTTCATAGATTGTCCTCGGCTAAAAGTTGGCATTCCTTTTTAAACAAAACTAAAAACATAAAACCAATTAATATTTAAAAGAGTTATTTATGAAAAATCATTAATTTTGGTTTACCATTTTTTGGTATGTATTTTTCAAAATTTCTGCAAACAAAATTTAAACCAAAAATTCTCATCAATTTTATTTAAAAGGACGATCTGGAATAACCAATTGCTGGAAAAGGGCCAAAAACGATAAATGATAAATTTCATTATATTTTGTTCAAATTCATGTCAAAAAAATAAACAAAATAAATCAATTGTAAGGGTCATCAATTTTTCCCAAAAAACAGGAACTTTTTTGAAAAACAACAACAAAAATCGGTTATTCCTGAAGAAAATTCCCTCCCAAAAAAAGAACAAACACATCATACATTAGGAAAATGAAGATAACACAATTCTTTGATATTAGTTTCGGGAGCTATATTGTCTTTGAGTTATATTCTAAGTGGAACCATATTCTTCTGTTCTTAAATCATCCTCTTTTTTTCTTCTTCTTCTTGAAAAAACCGGGGAATCATATTCTTGAAAGTAATATTCTTCGAAAAGAAAATTCAAGATATTTTTCGAAATCATAAAACTTGAAGACAATATCTACAAAAACCGCTTTTGTAATTGGTACTTTGAATGTTTCTTTTTTTTTGGTTGGGTATGAATATGAATTTTGTATATCCGGAAAGGAAAAAGCTTTCAAAAGTTGAAATGAAACGTTAATGTTTGTCGCGTGGTGGAATGGTGTTAAAATGGTTTAACCACAAGCATTTTCAAGAACCTTACTGATGATAGGCTTTTCCAAAAAGAAAAATAATAATAATAACACCACAAACAAATGAACTAAAACTTTTCGTTTTATTACTTTAAATAATGGATAATGACCGCGTAGAGGTCAAGAATAGAGATATTTAGGATGTGCATAAAGATTTTATGAGATGATGGTGACCCAGTGTGATAAAAAATATAGAAAAAAGCGGTTATTGCTATTACATTGTCATCGGAAAACTAGTAATTTGGGAATTCATATTACTTTATAGAGGGTTCTATTGGAAATCATCTTGACTTGCTTTGATTGATATAGGTTTAAAATATAATGTTTTAATAACTTGTAAACATTGCTTAAATATGAAAAGATCTGTGATAAAATGACAGATTATACTGAAAACAACATAACATAGCTACAATCCTTTTCAGACGTTTATCACACCTATTCTATAACCCTTTAAACATAAGATTCTATTCAATTAATTTAAGTTTTCTATTTATTTTATTACACAGAGTACAACAGTTGTTTCAGGCCTTATCCATAGGCTTGACGAGTTGTTATAAAAATACTATTTTCTTTTTAAATTTGACCATATTTCATCTACTCTTTTATTTACGATATTATTTTGAAATTTTAAGAACGTATTTTAATAGCAATCGATTAAATAAATTTTTTAAGGGTTTCTTAAGTACCCAGTCATATACTAACTAAACTGTAAGTGAGCATAATCAATAAATAATTCCATTTTTAAAAAGAAAAATTAAGAAATCCTAAAAAGAACCAAACATAAAAGGTTTCTCTTCATGGAAAACAGAGAATTTTTTAAAGATCAAAGTTTTAAAAATAATTGAATAAAGTTGAAAGGAAATTGGTTTTATTATTATTTTTTGTGAAAGAAAGACCAAAAGTACAAACCCTTTTAATTGAGATTTTCATAAGAAAAAAGGATATGATTTTTACTTTGTTACATACTTTCTGTATTATACACAATTTTATTGAGTTTGTTTGGAAAATTCGTGCCAATTTCCATAAGAATATGCTGGAATATATCTAAACATATTAACATTGTTAAAAACATATGACTTCTATAGATTATTTTAAAAAAAAGACATTTCAATGCAAATTACGTGAAAGTTGGAGAAAGGTTATGGAATAAAAGGACATAAACAATTTCTTTTAGAATTCGCCCCAACAAAAAAGTCGTTCATTTTGCAATGAAAATACTTATTTTAAGAAATTGATATTAAACATTTTCCTAAAATTAATGTTAACAAGAAAACAAGAATGTGTGAATTCATTTTGATAAAATTTGATGTAGCGAGAAACATTCAAGAATACAAAACTAATGGGATAAAAAGAAGAATAACTACCGAGTCCGACAATTGAAGTGTCCGTCTAATTCAAATCACTGTCAAATGTAAACCGTACATCTTGCAATGCTAAAATTTGACATGAATGTTGCTTGACATATTGTCTGTCAGTAGTAAAAATTATTTGTTGGTGAAAAGACGCGTTCTTATTTTTTGTACCTTAATTCAATTGTTGCGCTTCATTTGATTTGGAAAGTCAAATATCGAAATTCACCGTATTCACCAGATAGGAATCCGTAGGATTATTCCATTTAGGGAATTTTACAAAAAGCGGCTTGCAAAAAAACACACAACTTTGTCCGGTTTAGGAAAAGATTTGACTCGTGAATGGAACCGTCCGAACATCGTGTGCATCGTTTGAAAAGAGATTGAAGCTTGTGGTTAAGGCAAAAGGCGTTTACATACCATTCGAATAATTGTAAAATTAACTATGTATTATAAACTATCATTTCCATAAATTTTAACAAAACCGACCAATAAAAATACATAAAATTACAGTGTTTTAAGTCCACTTCAATTACCGGATTCCGTATCATGTTATATTGCTATCTTATGGGTACACTTCTAAACTGGAAATGGATGATTCTCTCCTAGCTTTTATTCTACTAAAAAAAATTCCCATAAAAAATACAGTTTCAAATTTTTTTATCAGAAAATTGTAATTGAATAATTTGTCTATAAGAAAGTCGATGTTTGGTTGCCCTATCAAATATTTTTCCTTCGGATAACGAGAACATTTCTTTTTTTATTGATTTAAGGCGATTTCAATTTTTGATTTTATTTAATGAAACCAAATAAATGGGAGAAAATCAAAATTCAATTTCCATTATTTTTTATTGCTATTACGATCAATTTCAACCACCCACCCACCATCGATGGGTCGGGTCTAAAATGGTCTAAAACTCATCTAAACGAAGAAAAAGTTTAATTAGAATATTCTGAAAATGAATTTTATTTTATTTTAAATAAATTCCCATAATTTTAATGTATTTTGTTTTTTTCTTGCAGGAAGCATATACAGACGTGGTGCTAGGAGATGGAGAAAACTCTACCGTATCAATGGACACATATTTCAAGCGAAGCGATTTAATCGGGTAAGTTTTAAAACCAATCCAGAAGAAAATTTTTGATTATTTTTTTTTTTTATTGGTAAAGTTTTTTCTTAAAAAGGCGATTAAAAGTTTTAAAAAGAATTATATTTTTAATTTAATTTTAATTTTTATATTTTTGTTCCACGTTTTTTTGATAACAAGGGTAGAGACATACAGATTCATTTTATTCAAGAAGTGTTGGTCAGAAGTTCCTTTATTTTCGATGTGAAGTGTCAAACATTTATCAATTTTATAGCACTTTGTTTAATCATGGAACAAAGGTTTGTTATTAAATTCCTTCCAAAACTTAGCACAACTATTACAGAAGCGTACATAATGATGCAAAAAGTTTGTGGTAATAACAACAATTGATAATAGTGTGGCGCCAACAACTATTCCCACACAGCATACGATTTATTTACTTAGTTATTATTGACCTACTTTTTTATTATAAACTAGGAGATTATTCGTCCTAAGACGGTCTCCTAAAAATTTTAGTTTACAAATCACTGTAAATTAACAAAATTTATTCCACCGTAGCATCTTAATTCGCAACATTATGAATATGTTATTTTACCCCGTTCCCGTAACACCACTGGAGATATATATTATTTTTTTAAGTCGACCCATTCAGAATGCACATTATTTACCCCGCAACAGCCCGAGTGAAGACATTATATTGATCTCATTTCCCGGTTGGTAAAAGAGCTCCCGTCAAACATATATTATGTAAAGGCAACAACTTCGATAGAGTAGGGACCAAAATAGCGTAGAAACAAGCACAGCCCCAAAGTGCTGAATTCCAGGTGTTGATGGAACTCTGGAACTGTTCGTATTTGTACATGGGAATGATAACAAGAACTATGAATTATATACTAAACAAAAATATTTTATTATTATATAAAATAATAAAGTAGGCTAATAATAAATAAGTAAATAAATCGTATGCTGTGTGGGAATAGTTGTTGACCCCACCGTATACACCTTATGCTGTGTGGGAATATTTGATGACGCCACAATAGTAATATAAATCTGTGGTAATAATATATTTCTTCAATAATTTTCAAAGTAGCTTTCTTTAGCTTCGATGCAGAGGTTTAAACGATTTGTGAAATTTTCGGTCAAAGCAACTTCGAACTTTTATGAAATTTAGCCTTTTTCATATTCATGTCTTGCGATTGTGCCTAAAAAAGATGACGTTATAATTTGAAGTAAAACACAAGTAAATGTTATGGACACAGGTCCAGGCCACCAAGAAGATATTGGCTTTAATTTTGTTCATAAAACTTGTTCGAAAAAAAAATGAAATAAAAAATTATGTATTTTTTTTTTTTTAGGTAGTTAAAATGTTTTTATTTGATTTTCATAAAATGTTGAAAAAAGGTGAACATGGAAGAATATAGTTTTATTGTTTGGGAAAACATTTTTTATTATTTTTAATGACAGAAAGTTGACTTTTCGTTAAATTTTTCGTCTTTGGTTTATCTTGAAAAATTGAAATGAAAATTTTGTGGATAAAGTTTTCCAATTACAAAAAGGGATACTCTTTCCATCCGAAATAAAGATACCAAAAGAAATGTAATATAGTAAATGAAAAATAATTGGATCATGATTTTGAGTGAATGCTGTGACTGGGTTGGCTGTGCAAGAAAAGCAAAAATGAATTTCTAAGTGAAAAAGTTTAAAATCATTTTAGTTTGTCCTTTTTTGTCTTTATGTTTTTTAATGCGGTTTCAATGCTATTGAAATAACGGAATAAGTTTTTATGACGACACCAGAATGTAATTAAAATGAAAAATCTTAGACACACCGAAGAAGACTACATTGTCCAGTTGTTAAAATAGAAACTTTATATCTGGAGGTGAAATATAATTATAAGAACTTGTCCTCATATTTTATAATTCTTGAATTCAATCTAATTGCTATAATAGATACAATAACAAACTTAGAAATAATTCCTATCGTGTATGTTCATTGCGGCTCTGACATTAAGAATCTTTAAGTAATAAAGGTACTAACAAAATTTTTTAGAAAAACAGTAAAAATATAATCAAAATTTCTTTGCAAGGTATTGGGCACCGGCTCTGACGGACACTCTAGCTTAAACGGTTCATTCAAAGTCAAAAATCAAAATAAGAAAAACATGTTTCAAGTTTCAATATGCTTCTCAGACCCGCTTTGCTCAGAATTCTATAACTTTGTCAATTCTACAAATATTGTTGTGAAATTTGAAGAACGTTTCCTTTAAACTTCAACCTTTTATAAAGTGTAATACTATAAAAATTAATTTTATTTTCTAGTCGAATGTAGCCTTTTAAAATTTGAAGTATTCTTCTCGAACCCTCGAACTTAAAAGTTAAAATGAAATTATTTTCTTATCAAGATAAACATAAATTCAATGTCCTTAAGCGTAGAATAATTTAATGCATTAATATAAATCCTAAAACCTTTTCTCTTAAACAAGAGAAAATAATTTTTATCGATATTTTATCCTTTCATAAAACTGAAACCCTTTATAACGATGTTACATTACAATTTTTTCGTTATAAAATCAAAAATTTTTCATCCAAAAAATGAATTTTTTTTTATCGTTCTCTCCGAAAACAAGGACATTTTTATTTTGAAGACAAGTCACTAAATTTCGAAATCCTTAGTTATAGATTTACTGAGCTCAAACAAATTTCTTTTAATAGATTTTATTGTCTGTAAAAACAAATCAATGTACTAATTTTCAGTACTTTAGGATTTATAGAAAAACAGATCTAAAAGTTAGCTCTTCAAAGTTTCGAAGGAATCTGAAAAATATCTTCAAGTCTAAAAAAGTAATAAACGATTCAAAACTCAATATCCCCAATTTTCTTATACTTGAAAGTTTGTGTATTGTAATCACCGAATTTGGTTTTCAACTAAACATAATATTGTTTTAGGTGTTTATTTTGAGCTTAAAGACCGATTTTAGTTACTTTTTTTCTTTTACTGCCAGTTAAAGCGAAGTGATTGGATAAAAAATTTTCTTCAAATAATCAACAATCTATGGACATTTCATACTAGAAGCTCCTATGCCAGTATCACTGGCTGTATTTAAAATTTACTACTTCCAGTGAAAATCTAGCCAGTTCTCCCTTTTACCCCTTTTCCTCCTTTTCTCGGGTTATAATGTTTATAAAAATAAAAAATGACAACAGAAAATAACGATTCTGGGACCCCAAAATATATATATTATATATATATTTCCACTGAAAATCGGTGTCAAATTTTCGCCACGGTTACAATACTTTTTTTTATACTTTTTTAAGATCTAAATAAAAATCTTCTGGTTTTAGTAAAGCCATTAGCCCCCTATCAACGGGTTTAACTCATAAAGCTTTGGTTGTCAACAAAATATTAGTTTGACATGAAAACAAAATTTCAGAAAAATTTCTTGGCCGTGGCCAGAGAGAGAGTTTTAACTAAAGGCCAATCTCCACAGAGCCGACATCCTACTTCTGATGCAAGTACGGGATGACACTGTACAAAGATTGGTTAAACAGAAAGGGAGACGACAATCATCCTACTAATTTTGTCGGCTTCTGCATTTCTGATTTCTCCAACTGCTTTTTGATCTGTAGATGATTCCCGTCAAAAGCAGATGAACATGTTTATCTGACTTATATGGCACTCCATCTACGGGTGCATACTCTCTCACAATAATCAAACACGATACCGTCGCACACTACCAATTTTTCGAAATTGTGCGGGGAGACTAATGTTTTTATTCAATCAATCCTAGCGAAAATTGCAAAAGTCCATCTCTTTTTAGTTTTCTGATTTTTCCCGTTAGAATAGGATGTCGGCTGTATGTAGATTGGCCTTAAGTGGACTATAATAGAAACAATATTTCCGTATATAAAGTGATCTATGATATATGTGTAGCTAGAAGAAACATATAACTGCTGTATTTTAAAAAATTAACCAAAATCAGGTATGATTCATAATACTAACAAATTTTCTGTTATTTTTAAATATTCCAATGAAAAAAAGTACCTTTAATTTGCGCCATCTACCATCTGGTAGATAGTACTATCCATCCTGCTATCCATGCCTCATATCCATCGCTAATTAGCGTCCGATATTATCCGGCGCTAAATATTTGTATGATAGACGCCGATAGCATTCTCAAAAAATACAGCAAATTTTATTTATGGTATTTATGTAATAATTAAACTACAATAACTTGGTATAAGAAAGTTGAATAATTTTCTAATATTTATTCATTGAAATTGAAATTTGAACATTTTAATTATTTGAAATACACGGTTCAATTATGGTAACTGAAACTTTTCACTAAAATACAGAAAGTTATCAATGAATTTGGTTTATTTTCATTTGTTTTATTTTTCATTAATATTCTAAAAAAAAAGTTTACATTTAAAACCGCGACATTTTCGCTTATTTATCAAAAAGGATAAAATTTCAATAAATATCAATATTCGATACTTTAAAATTCATTCCTTTTTCGAAACTGTTTATTTAGTATCGTATTCTTTGTTTTTTGTGTCTTTTGCTTCATCCAACAAAAGTAACCATTTTTTCCAATTTCATTTTAAATATACAGGGTGGTATAAAAGTGAATACATTAACTAAAAAAGGATTCTGATACTAAAATGTATAATAGAATAATCTAAAAGTTCAACCAAACAGAACTAAACAAAGCACAAGCAATATTAATAAACAAACATTATTATTATTAGTTTTATCTACATCCATATAAAGCTTCGTTTCCACCAAACGGCCAAAATGTTTTTGCTCGCGTGGACAAAAGAGGAAAATACCTTAACCATGAATAATAAAAGGATAGAAATCAGTTTTCATGTTTCTCTCATTTTAATACTCTGTTTTAATGGTTATTTCTCTTTTATCCCATGCGAGCAAAAACATTTTGCGCATTTGGTGTATTTTTTCACAGTATTCCGTTCCGGATCAAAAGAACAGCTGAAAAACTGGAAAAGCACAAGTGCTAGAAAAAACTTAAATTTTCAGCACAACAGCAATTCAATCTAAAATTTTCATCTATTCTGTAGCAACTAGCGAACTACGAAATAAATACTAAAATATATCTAACCTTAAGCCTAGTATCGTGTTCGCGTGGAACGAAATTTTCACTGGTCTCTAAATTTTGTACGTGACATTAATCGTGAAAAACATCTGTGTAGAGAAAGTTTTTTTTTGATGTGACAAGTTTGCCAAGAATTAGATTTTTTCACTACCGAACTGCGTACTATTGGGTGAAATGTCACCGTGGAATTTTCGTTTATAATTTCACTCAGGTCACGAACACGATACTATGCTTAAAGCTATGTTTAAGTTTCACATTTATTCGTTGAATTTCTTTTGGTTTTGCAATTTTTCCATGTGATATTTTTTAAACGAAATTAGAATTTATGTCAAGTGAATAAATGTCAAATATATAAACAAGGGATTTAAAAAACCATACAAATATATTAGTGGCGATATCAATTTTCTATTTCACGTAGGGTCAGCAGAGGAGTATAAAAAAACCTGGCGTTAAATGTATGGAAAACAACAACAACGCAGATTTTACATTTTAACTGAAATAAAACCAAGTTAAATTATTATATCTCATTAATTGAACGATGAGTTTATTATCGCTGAAACTTGGAAAACTTGGGCTTTTATCGTTTGGAGTAAGCGAACGAGAAAATAGAATAGTGACAATTTCTTTTGCATAGTTTTATATGGAAACGAGAGAAACCAAATCGCCATTACCATAGATTAGTATACCTAGATTTCCAAGCCCAATGAGCAGCGTGACGTTCAGTATTGTTGTTGTAGGTGAACTTAAAGAGAATGGATGAAAAGAGGTTTAATGTGAAAGAAAGGAAAGAATCTATATTGTGTCGCGATATCACGGTACAAAAAGACTCAGTTGAATGCACAGTCGTTGGAAGTTTTTATTATTAGTCTATGCCATTGCCATTACTATATTTCTCTATAATTTAGAAATTCAACATGTTTAAAATGATTCAATTGCTTTTGGCTCACACAGTGTATTTATTTACGCGTTAAATTTCGCGAACTTTTTATTTTTTTTTATTGCAATCGAAATTTGTTTAAATATTGTTTGTCCTGAACTTTTTTTCGGTAAAAAAACTTTTAAAAATTAACATGATCCTATTTTTTTATAGTACATCGAAAAAAGCCAATAATTTGGTTTAATATGCTTTTAATAAATTGCAATTGAACACACGCACGAGTTATTCGCTACATTTCCAATTAAAACTAATATTTTCTTTTTTTTATAATTTACAGCGAGCCTTCTGTGCCTATTGTCAAGATCGTATATGGGGGCTTGGACGTCAAGGTTTTAAATGTATTCAATGTAAGTTGCTTGTACATAAAAAGTGCCACAAATTAGTTCAGAAACCATGTACTAATGAACATGTGGAACCAATCGTTAAAGAACGTGATGAATTAAATGGTGATGCACAATTGCCACCGCCGCCACCATTATCATCGGCAGATATCTTACCACCTTTACCAGATTATCCGCCAGAATTAATTGAACCATGTGATTCGGTTGCTGTTGAAGCTGGTGCTGGTGGTGCTATCGGTGGTGGTATTAATGCACAAAATATTGAAGAACAATTAGAGCCCGGATCACAACGTCAATATTCATTGGATGATTTCGAATTAATCCGTGTCATTGGACGTGGTAGTTATGCGAAAGTTCTAATGGTTGAATTAAAAAAAACCCGTCGTATTTATGCTATGAAAGTTATCAAAAAAGCATTGGTTACCGACGATGAAGATATCGATTGGGTACAAACTGAAAAGCATGTTTTCGAAACAGCATCAAATCATCCATTTTTAGTTGGTTTACATTCATGCTTTCAAACACCATCAAGATTATTTTTCGTTATTGAATTTGTACGTGGCGGTGATTTAATGTTTCATATGCAACGTCAGCGACGTCTTCCCGAAGAACATGCAAGATTTTATGCAGCTGAAATTAGTTTGGCATTAAATTTTCTACATCAAAAAGGGATTATATATCGTGATTTAAAATTGGATAATGTTCTATTAGATCATGAAGGTCATATCAAATTAACCGATTATGGTATGTGTAAGGAGGGAATACGTTCTGGTGATTCAACATCAACATTTTGTGGTACACCAAATTATATTGCACCAGAAATATTACGTGGTGAAGATTATGGATTTTCAGTTGATTGGTGGGCACTCGGTGTATTATTATATGAAATGTTAGCTGGTCGAAGTCCATTCGATATTGCTGGTGCATCAGAAAATCCTGATCAAGTAAGTATTTTAATTTAAGATCTTAATCCTATATTAACGTTGATTGAGTTTAGAAAATGTATAGGAAATGAAAATATTATTTTGTAATTGTTCTGCCCATGAAATGAAGGTGTTCTTTTCCAAATTTATTAAGAAATGAGCCTTGTAGAATCAAAAGCAGTATTTTCCAATACTTTTACATAAAAGGCATCTTTCTATTCTACTATACTACTTTTTTTTTCAAAAAAGTAACTAGTTAGGTATAAGTAAGATGTACATCTCAGAAGATGATGCTTGTTGCTGAGGGTGTCACAATTTACTCGTTCATTTCATGAAACAAAATCTTTTATTTTTAGAACGATAACTTTTTAATGTCCTTATGTAGGAAAAAAGATAAGGGTAGAATAAAAGACTTGATTTTAGTGAACCAAACTTCTTTTTTATTTCTAGTTTCCTTGATCACGATCGAATCTAAACTCCTTGATTCAAGATCCCTCGTCTTCGTTCTTTTCTACTGTTTTTTTCTTATACCAATATCATGCAGGCATCTTATCTGCATGATTATTGTTTGTTCTAGTCCAAGTTTAAATATATCTATCATCTTATATACCTCTTATCTATATACATAACTCATATTTACATGGAACTTGTTACCATGCAGCTGATCTACATGTTTACATTCACAATAGTCCTTTTACAATACGTAAGTTAATAATGATCATCATGTCGGCATTTTATCTACATTAATCATGTTCCTTCCACCTGATAGCCATCCTACATACATATTTGTATTTGAAATTTACACCTTGTAGAATCATTAGTCCTTTTTTTAGGTTTTTTAATCATCGATTAATGTTAACAGTCTATAAAAAAAAAAAATTCATACAATATATATTAAATGTTTTCCCTCTTTAGAATACTGAAGATTATTTGTTCCAAGTTATATTGGAGAAAACAATTCGTATACCGCGTTCGTTAAGTGTTAAAGCAGCCTCAGTACTTAAAGGTTTCCTAAATAAGAATCCAGCTGATCGACTTGGATGTCACCGTGAATCAGCCTTCGATGATATCTTAAATCATCCTTTCTTTAAGAGTATCGAATGGGAATTGGTAAGTAAAATTATATTATTTTTCGTTTTTTTTTCTCAACTTTTTTTTTGGTTTGAAATTTTTAATACAAATCCTTCTAAATTTCCTCGTGCACCTCAAAAAACCAGAAAAAGAAAATATATATCAATAAAATTAGTTATTAATTACATATTTAGTTTTTAAGATTTTAAATTAATTTACATAATAGAAAATCAAAAACTAGAAAAACAAAAAAAAATTCTAATTTTTAATCTCTTCTAATATCATGTTCTTCGGAAAATGTTCAATTTTCTTTTTGGCATTTGGATGTGATGGGCCACAAAACAAACGAATTTTTTTGTTTTTCTTTTTCTTGTATTAAAATAAAAAAAAAAGCTTGCCCAAAAGGAAATTCAACCGCCTTTTATACCAACATTTGATCCTGGTGATCCGGATTTTACGTCGAATTTTGATCCACAATTTACAAGAGAACCAGCTGATTTGACACCAGATGATCCGTAAGTGTGGAAATTCGTTTGTGGAACGTGTGCCGCACAAATAAAAAAAAAATCCCAAATTATTATTATTATTTTTTTCTTTAATTAATTTATTATTAATTTCTTTTTAAATTGAGTTAATTTTTTATTTGGTTTAAGTTTAAGAAGCGAATTTTATTAATTTTTTTAGCGCTTTTATGGACAAGATTTTCCAATTTTTATAAAAAAAAAATTTTAATATTTAATATTTTCGATATTTTAGAATGCCTTAAAAAAAAACCTAATATATTCCTTTTTTAAATAATTTTTAAAATATTAGTAAACATGATTGGATTTGACGCAATGTAAAGACGGATGAAAACCATCGACAGACTATGATATTTTATCCAGATTCTGACACCAAACTGAGTTTAATTTGTAAATCTAGGATTTACGACTAATTTAACTATATTGGCGCCAAATTAAACTGGATTGAGAAATCCAACTTCCGAGACATGATCACACGTGATGTCATAATCTGGATAAATTTTATTAGTCGGTCGCAATTTTTAGATGGGAAAAATTTATTTAGAAAAATTTTGAGTGATCTTTAAGTTCTATACAATTAATTAGTGATGAATTGAACTATACTCAGTGGACCCATTGTTTACTTAAAATAAGCAAAATTAATTCTGTATTTCAGTAGATTAGTTTGAAGTTCAGATATTCCTGTGGCAGTCAGTAAACTTATTTTACATTAGGTTTATTTAAATGTGGCACAGAATGGATTGCATTTTATTCGGAAATCATTTGTACAATTTACTCATTTACATTGCGTCAATCGTTGCGTTTACAAAAACCCATTTTTCATATTTATATTTTTTTCCAGTCTCTCATAATTTGAACTAATCAGCTTAAAATAGGATAGAATTTGATAAATACAATACAATGTATATTTAGAATGTCCGTGCATATTCTGTTTAACCGCCTGTTGACTTATTTCTAGTACTTATAAATATCATCGTTACAATCTGAAACTGACAAGTATTGTACTACACTAATGGCAGTAACTTAATCAATGCCTAGTATTGAGGCGAACAGTAACCTTAGCTTGGTAACAACAGATATTACAGCTAAATAGAAACTATAATAAAAGCGTATAGTAACTGAAAATCGGCTTATATTCGATTTTTTGATGTCTTATGGTAGAAATGGGACTCGTAGTTAATAAATGTATAATTTAATGAATTAACTCTGGGAAAAAGAACCAAAACTAGTAATATTTCAAAGTTTTTTCTCCATAACTTTGTTTCGTCTTCTTTAAATTCGCTCTAATTCATAAGATGGGAACTAATAGCATAAATATCTTCTGCAAATTCTATTCAAATCAATATATTTGTTTTTAAAGTACATAAAAAGAAACTTGTTTTCTCCTGGGATTATTTCTTTCTCCACTATTCTTAGCCGATTTTACTGAAATTTAATATTATCGTTTATTTATGTAGTCAATTCGTGTAAACAATTTAAATAGCTGTAAAAATTTTCAAATTAAATTCGAAAAACGATAAAAGAAAAGCGACAAAACTTTCTGGTCACCCTGGTTTTTGCTTCATAACTTCGCTCCCTCCGGGGCGATTTTGCTCAAATGCGATATCACACCAAGTTAAGGAAGAAACAATTCACATTGTAAAATATGATAACGCATTTTTAAGCTATCTTGTATACGGATGGACAAACGAACGGACGAACATGTAGAAATCGATATAACTTTTGATTCTTTACACAACCATACCCTTGAAATTTTACTACGATGATTATTTCGATGTGTTACAAATGTAGTGACAAAACTAATATACCCTCTTGTAGTACCTACCACAAGGGAGGCCATAAATAGTGTAAAACAAATTTTCTTCTAACCGACAAAGAAAAAGATTTGCTAACTATAGTAATTAAAAACCCAAACAATGATAAACTGGAATTCATTCTTAGAAATCTTTTGATAATCTCAGATGCAAATAATTTCAAAAAATTTTTTCGTTTTCGGTCGAACTCATTCGCGGTGAATATATGCTAAATAATATAAGAAATTTCTTAATTTATAATTAAAATAACGACAGTTATTAAAAAGCATATCAAATAGCAAATAGTTTTTCTAAAAAATTTAACTATTTACAAATTTGACATTAAAAATTTTTTTAATTAAATATCATGTTCATTTTGGATGTGCAAATGTAATTAATGGTCAAAGGTTTTTCGTGTGAAATTTCCCAAATAGAAAATGATTGCGGAATGAAACAACCGAACCACATGACCATAATCATTAGGAATTATCATATTCAATTACTTTTTGGCAAAAATGTACAAAACATTAGAAATTAGAAATGTTAAACTACGCAAACCGTAATTTCCGAACTAGGTTAAAAACAGTGGTTTTATGTTAGTCATATAATTATAAACTGTCATTAAAGTTACACTGGTTTCATTATTATTCCTGTCATCATCAACTTCTTTCCATTCATTAATCAGAAATATAGAATAACTTTTATAGAACCAAACCTATAATGAAGCTTTCCGGATGCATTAGCGGAATTATATTTTTATCCGACCCAAAAATCAATCAATACATATTAAACAGTGGCAGATGAAAATAATAAAATATATAAATCAATTTGTACAAAACAAATTTAACTATTTGATTGGGAAATGATTGAAATACAAATTAGATTAATTTCAATTCAAATATCACAAAAAATAGTCTATGGAAATGATGCGATATGATTAGGAAATACAATATTGAATACTATTTTGTAATATACATTAAGCTAGGTCTACACAGTGTAATGTTGTTCTCCAAAGTGTGATCTGTTAGCAAATTTAATTTCTTTTATATATAGGTACGTACTATACATTATGCTAGTAGTTAAAAACTATCGAGCTTCGGAAATTGCACATTTTTTTTCTGTTACGTCATATACCTAATAAATCGAACTCAGGTTGGATTCGGGTTAAATTCATATAGTGATAAGCGGGTCGAGCACAAATTAGGGTGATTGGACTCGACTACGTGACTGAGTAATTCAGCACACTTGTTTGGGTTTTACTGAGCTTTTTGTCGTCGACTATATTTGGACTCGATTTTAACTTAATCTTTCTTTTTTTCTGCATTACTTTTAGTATTACAAGATAACTAGTTCGCTAAGCAGAATATTACAGAGTTCGTTCAAATTATAATTACTTCTGTTTTCCTATAGGCTTCGTCGGCTCAGGCTGAATTCAGATGGGATTCATATCATACCACATTCAATTCTTGGTGTGCTTCCGACGACCCTGTTTATGAAAAGTATTAAGATTCAAATTCTTGACAACAGAATTTTTCTTGTTGAAAATTCAACTTCGGATGCATGCAATGAAAGAGTATGTGTGATTTCAACCAATCAAAGAAAAATGGTATGATGCATGCATCCCATCTAAACTTACCCTTAGGCTTTAAAATGGTTCTACATTTGTGAAATGGATATCTTGACTATTTATGCCAAATCATTTTTAAAATTCTAAATCTATTGCATAAAAATCTGAACTTAACTTTACGATTGCATTTGATTATCCATGTATAGTTATTCCTTCCAGAATCCATTTACCGATTATCATTTACGACCAAATTCTTGGCACTGAATTACAATACTGGAAAATATTTCATGCATGAATATGACATGAAAATGCTTGTGGTTTGATTGATTGATTTGAAATTGATTAATAATAAAATATTGTTCTTCTTCCGTTTTTATTTGCTAGAGACTAGTTTCAGTTGGGATGGTTGGGTTGATTTTTTTAGTATATTACTCAAGTACTCATAAATTTACTGAAAAATATTTCTATTGAATTTTACTTTTACTACAATCAATGACCGAATATAAAATTCAAATATTCAAATTATAGTAGTAAAAATATATTTTATGTTTTTGTGGTTAAATTTTATGGTTTTGAATTTTGTATGCAAAAAATGATATTGATATTCAATCGATTTAATTTAAATCTGATTCCCATTGGTTTTGGTATTGTCATAGATTTTGTTCTAATTATAATTTATGTTCGTTGAACTATTTTTTAGTGTTTATATGTTATATGGTAGTGTAGAACGAAAAGATCCTATTCGATTATATGACACAAGATAAAACCCATCTCATACACATAACTAGAATGGAATGGTAGAATAAATACTGTTCTCTAACACAGGGTCTACATTTGCCAATATTTCTGGTATACCAGCAAAATTGGTTGCTAAAAAGCTAGTGTAGACCACGCTGGTATACCAATTTTTCTGGTATAACAATTCTGGTATACCATTTTTGTAGCCAGCGCTGGTATACCAATTTTTGACATTTGCATTTAATAAAATGGCGGAAACTAAATTTTTGCGGAGTGAAATTATCAAATTGATAAATATGTTTCGAGAAAAAGAAGAAAAATAGAGAAAAATTGATTTTAAAAAAAGGGGATGGGAAGATATTGGCACAGAATTGAATTCGACACATTAAAGCCAATATTTTGGCTATTTTTATTTTTTGTTCTCGGTTCAACGGCATGTTAGATACTGAATTGGTATACCAGGATTGGCCCACGTAAAAAAAATTGGTAATATTTTATTTCTGGTAAGCCAATTGGTATACCAGAAATATTGGCCAATGTAGACCCTGTGTAAGAAAGATTGGATAGCCAACTTCGGTGATAAAATTTAGGTCGAACATGTCATGGAGATCAGTCTTAATTGAGTAATAGGAAACGAAGTTCGTCGTTTGTGAGGGCGTCGAAGTTGGTTCATCTAAATTAATACACATTTATTAATGGTCCGCTAGATCCACGTATAATAAAATAATCAATGAATTTTTTCTGGGAAGAAATAAAACTCAAAGTAAAGATAATTGTTGTCACATTTGTAAATATTTACATTAATTTCTAGTTTCTTGTAATTTTTTAGTTAAACTGATGTTAAAAAATAATTTCTAATAACAACCGTATCACTCCAAATATAGGTATATCCAGGTTTTGGAACATTACTCAGAAAAAAGTATCACGTTCCATTATTGAGATTAAAATTGTAACTCGTTATGCTACCGTTCCTTAAAAAAAAAGTAACTCGTTACCGTTACTGCCCATAAAATGTAACGTTTTTTTACTTTGTAATTATTTTTCTTATAAAAAAAATATTCTTAATTCAAGGAAAATCATTTAACATGGATAAATCTGTACACCTGGACTCCAAGAATCTGTCGAGTTCTTGAGATTTGTCTTGATCATCTTGCTCATCAAAAAGAAAATAATCCTTTTGAATTTTTATAGGCTTTGTCCTCTTCTGAAATCCCAAGTAATTCATCCAGTCTCTTTTTAATGTTATGACGTAAAATTAACGGAAATTTCGTTACTCGTTGCGTGAAAAATAACACGTTACCGCGTGAACGTTGCTTTCTAATTTAAATAACGGGTAAGGTTTCGTTACAGTAAAAAAGTAATGTTACTTCCAAAGCCTGGGTAGTAGCTTAAGCAAATAGTACGCCGTTTCGAGTTTAATTAAACATGTTTTGTCACAGCTAATCAACTCCTCCAAAAGAAGAAGGTTCATATCGATTTTAATTTTAAATCATATTTTTTGTAAATTTTTTGAAATTAAGTAAATGAATTCTAAATAAATAAAAAAAAAGAATTGTTTACAAACTTAGAAAAATCGCTTTATTCGATTTTTTATATTATATTTTTATTCAATTTACTTGTAATGAGCATAAAATTAATTGAATTTAACAATTGTAACATTTTGTTTTTTTTTAGAAAGAGATTTCATCCAAAATAGATCATCCAAAAAGCATGAATAATTTATTTATTAATTAACTTTTTAATATCCCTTTCAAAACAAAAAAAAAAGATTTAATTTATCTGATTCACAAATAAAAGTTGCCAACCATCAAAAGAAAAGAGTGTTTCTTCTTTACATCGGTTGTTGGGTATGACAGGTTTTTTTCCAAATTCTATTTCATCAATTTGAAGTCGAAGTCATCTCTGCCAAAGATCTAAAAAAAGAGAAGATGTGGAAAGTTCAAAAAGCTTTTAATCACTTTATACCATTTAAAAAAATGAAGTATAAATATGATAATGAAATATGAACAGCTATACTATGGTATCGAACCATACTATATGTGCGTCTCTGATATACATAATACATATAACTAAAATCTTTCGTGCAACAACTTTATATTTTTGTTTGCCAATATTTCATAGTTCACATTCTATTAGAGCTTTCCGATCATAGAGTTTGAGTTAAGAATTATGGAACAGTCATATTGAAATTGGCTTAACTTAATTTAATCCAATTTAACGAGTCGAGTTTGCATTTACTACGTACAAACGAAAACGAGAGATCAGTTGAGTTGAGATTTCATAAACCTAAAAAATACACTTCAATGTTCAATGTTGTGTAACTTTGAAATGCATTAGGTCTGTTTTATTTGCCACTTGTTCTAGGGTAGAACAAAATTTTTACATTAAAAACAAAAACAACAAAAGAGCAAATCCTACACTACTTTCAGACCATGTGTAACCATTACACCCGAAATTAGTTCAGTTTTCTCCCATAAAAAGTGTATTAGCTAAACGTTTCTCATTTCATTACAATTTGGTTGCTAAGCAGCGCTACAAACATTTGAATTAAAACTTTCTCCTACTTCTGCTCGTTTTATTTGCCAATTACCCTGCTCCTATTATACTAATTTAAAACAAATTCCACGGAAGGTTACGTAATGCAAATCGTACGAACCTATGTTGAATAGACTCCAATCTGTTAATTTAGGCTTTTTGATAGGGAGACCATACCTGACTGCCATATTCAACTATTGGTCTAACAAGGGTAATAAAAAGGGACTTTAGTGATAAGTTTAATGCAGCCTAATGTAGATTTGGCTCTATAGACCAATGAATCAATATGTAACTTGAAATCAAGTTGATTGTCGCAAATTACATCAAAATTAGTTATATTATTCACTATTCGGAAGAGCACGTCATTTATGGAATATGTACAAAGAGAATTATCACGTTTCCTTGAAAAAGTGATAATCTCACATTTATCACAGTTAAGGACAAAATTATTATATCCCTTTTATCCTCGTGGAGTTGGCCAATCGTCTGGCTGTGCTATTGATAAGCAATAATTACAGTGATAAATATCAGGTGGCAACTTTTGTTTTTTTTTTTTTTTTTTGTTTTAGAAATTACGAGAAATTTTAATTATACTATATAACATTTTAATTAAATTGTTAGATATTAAAAAAAACATATTTACATAAATTTTTGATAAGATATGAATCAAATTTAGTTGTTTTTTTTCCAAATTTAGCATTTTTTTTTCTAAACAAATTTATTAATTATACATTTTTGAAATTCTTAAAATTCTCAACAAATCTCTTTCTTTTTCCCCGTCAATAATTTTTATTTTTGCTCATTTTTTTCTTTTTAATTTAATTATTTTCTTTTTAATTATTTTTTTTATTTTTATTATTTATTTATTTTTTTACTTATTTTTTATTTATTTATTTTTTTTTTTTTGGTTTATAGCTAGAGCGAAAGCAAGTAACACCCCCATTTAAGCCTCGTTTAGAAGACGATAGAGATTTGGCTAATTTCCCGCCAGAATTTACAGATGAGGCGGTACAATTGACACCAGATGATGAGTAAGTAAAGAATATCTAAATTATTTTAGTTGGACCCTTTTTTTAGCAGTTTTCTCGAGCTTAAAGTTGTTTCTTGTTGTTTGTATTTGTATTTATGCTTAATATTTATTTTAAATTACTTAAAAATTTTATTTGTTTTAATTTAATTTTAAATATTAATTTATTATTTATTTTATTTTTATTTATTATTATTTATTTTTATTTATTTTTATTTATTTTTATTTATTTGTGTTTAAACACGTACCAAAAAAAAAATAAAATATATTTTCTATTTAATTTACTATTTTAATAAATATGTATATTTTTTTTCTCATTCAAAACCAGTCGTGTTATTGATAAAATCGATCAATCTGAATTCGAAGGATTCGAATATGTGAATCCATTGTTAATGTCACTCGAAGATTGCGTCTGACATCACGCATCTTGTGAGCTGCATCCATACAACATGCAGGTTTGTATACGTTTTTTTTTATTCGATATATCTGTTGTTTTAAATGTTTTAAATACAAAAACTATATTCTTTATCATTTATGACAGAATTTTGTTCGACTTGTAGAAAGTTCAAATTAAAGAATATGAGTTTATCTGTTAAAAGTACTATTTTAAGGAAGGCTTCAGTAAGGAAAGTTTTACTGTATTATATTTATTAAAAAATAAAAAAATAAAAACAGCATCATTTATTAAAATCATCAAATCATAAATCGAACTTTAAGATCCTTATTTGATAGTATATTTTTGATGAGACTTATGATCTTACAAGGTTTTGTTATACCATTGCGAGCGAGTTGAATCGTTTATACAGTATCATAAGTTCTTTAAAAACCATTAAATTATGTATGAGTTGAAACTTTAAATAGAATTCGCACAGTTTGCAAAGTTTGAAATTAATTTAAATACGTTTTTCATTTACACTTCAAATAGAGATCCGTAAAGAATGATAGTAATCTGTTTTCTAAAATATAAAGTTTCATTTGAATAGTTTCTTTCATTTATTGGTGTTAAAATCGTCTAAATTTCATGGTATTATTTGGCTATATTTTTTTACCGGCTGCGCCAAATTTTTCAACCGAAATGATTCGGAAACTTTTAATCCTATTAATATAATATAATTCAGAAACTATTCGCACTATTGCAGGCATATCTATACCACAACTTTATCATCCCATCTGTAAGTTCTTTTGAAGCATTCTCGATTTGCAATCAAAATTATGAAAACTTGCAGGAGAAAAAGATTTATTTTATGAATCAAGAATCTTTTTTACTTCTCAATCAAGCTATCATTCTTAAATTCCCGGACCCGGTAGTTAGTAATAATAAATATAATAAAAATAAAAAAAATCTTCATTTTATTTAAATCTTCTTCCCCCATGAAAAACTAAAGGCGTCTCCGAACTCGTACATTGGAGGTTCTCAATTATCACAGTTAAAAAGTTAAAAGTTAGGATTCATTCTCAAAATTATTTTAAATTTATTAATTTTCAATTAAATAAATATAAAATTTTTATTCTTCTATTCTTTTTTGTTTTGTTTCTGTTTTTAGCTATATGGAGATGATTCCAGCGACTATGATTCTGTGGCTGATGATCTCAGCATTCTCCAATTACCTCCTCCACCATCCAAAAGTCTACTTCAGCACATGTTTTGCCTTCCATTGAATTAAGCGAAAAATAAAAAAGAAAAAAAAAGAAAAAAAATAAAAAAATATTTAATAAAAACCAAACAAAAAAAAATATATAAAACATTTAAAAAATTGCAAAAAAAAAGAATTATATAAAAAAATAATTAATAATAAGAACAATTAATTAAAATTAATAAAATTATACACACTTAAACTACACACCACAAAAATTCATAGAAAAAATTATAAATTAAAAAACCAAAAAAAAACAACAAAAAAAATTATAAATATTTAACAAAAAATTAAATTAATTATTATTAAAAATAAATACAAGAAAAATTACTAGCAAAAAATTAATATTATTAAAAAAAAACAATTAAAAAAAAAAAAAAAAAAACAAATTGATTGGAATTAAAATTTTTGAAGAAAATTAAAACATATAAAAAACGTCGGCAGCAAAAAGATAACAACAACAAATTATTAATAAAATTGCTATAATTATTAATTATAAAAAAAAAAAATTCAAGAAAATACAGAAAAATTAAGGGAAAAAAAATTATTTAGATAAAAATAAAAGAAAATGTATTAATTGGAGAAACTTTAAAAAAAAAGAAGACTTAAAAAAAACCATTGTGAAAAATAAACCTAACAAAAAATAAGGCTAAAAAAATTTAATTTAAAAAATTAACAAAAAAAAAAAAGAAATATAATATGAAAAGGAAAAATATGTTAAAATTTATGTCTATTTTTTTTTTTTTTTGTAATCATTTTCCAGTTTAAATATGTTAAAACTTAATTAATTTAATTAAAATTAAGAAAAAAAAAGACATTTTTTTTAGAAAAAATTTATAAGCATGCTAATTTTTAAAATATTTAATATTAAGTTTAAAAAAGCAAATTGTTTTTTTTTTATATAAATTTTTGTTTAAATTAAGTAAAAGTGGATTTTTTTTTGTTAATTTAAAAAAAAGAATTAATGCGAAATTGAAACTGAATATAAACAAAGGCTAGCAGAATTTCATCTAAATATTTAATTTTAAAGTTAAATTTACGATAAACATGCTGCTTAAACTGAGTAATTCACCTAACGCGCAAAATGTTTTCTGTATGCGTGTGGGTAAAAGAGAAATACTTGTTAAACTCGATAATTTGAAAGAAAGAAACATGTTTTCATGTAATTTGTATGAAATAATATGTTTATCTCTTTTCAATATTAGGATTTGATTATTATTTCTTTTTTACCCACGCGTCCAGAAAGCATTCTGCACATTTGGTAGATACTGAGATTTAGGCTTAATATAATATTAGCTGTACACAAAAGTTCTGAGCTCTTAAAAGTGCATTGGTTTGAAAATCATATTTAAAAAAAAAATTATTTTGCCACCAATTTGATAGTTTTGTAGCTCTGACATTGAAAGAAAGAAGTTTAGAGTTTCTTATAAGCATTTATAGGGGTTCAATAAAAGTTCAACAAAATGGAATCCGATAAGCAACATTTTACCGCATAGTGTTTTTTTCACTTTTCATTTGAAATAAAAAAGGGCTTCTCTGAAACCTGGTGAATTAGTAGCGGCAGAACGTTATTGAAGCCAACTAATCAAAGTAAGGAACCAGGTGAAATTTAACGAAGCTATCTACTGGCCCAAGGAATTCGATAGATGAGTTTATTTCTCCATGCTGCTTTGAATAAAAACCACTGCTCTCCAATTTGGGTTAAAAACTTCTTCTGCCTATAAATTATTCTCCAGGTACTACCGCTTCAGATTATCTTTAGTAAATCAATTAGTAAAAGAGTGATTTTTCAATTTTTAAGACGATCAAAAATGCCTAGATGACTTTTTACCCCTAAAATGGCCCAATGGCAAGTTACCTGATATATGGCAGAATGTTTTTAAAAATTTATTTTAAATAGGTTTTGAAAAAAATTGAATTTCATCGAAAAGAGAGCCCAAAATTTTCTTATACACCTAATATATAAAGCATGAAGTGTCAAAATTTGACATATACACATCACTTCGCCATCTACCCGACAGAAATGTACTTAAATATATTAAATAGACATTATTCTTCGTTATAAATCGTGATTGAGAAGAAATTATGATTTATATAAGAAAAGCCAGAGAATAAAATCAAATCAAATGCAAGAATCGTAAGAATCTGCAAATTTTAAGAACACGTGAAGTATAAGCTTATTATTTTCTTAAGATTTATGAAAACTCAAGAAAGAAGACATTCAAAATTTAAGTGGTTCTTAGCTAAGGAACATGAATCAAGGTAATTTTAAAGTTTTTTTTTTCTTGCTACTTTAAAGTTTCATACATGCGAGATAAATATGTTGATATTTAGTGCTCAAGTAATCTCTTTACCTCTTGAAATATCTTAAGAAATACTTGATGCTATCAAAGCTTCTATTGTGCAACAAAACCTACATGAAATGAAAATTATATTCATTTGAGTTGTTCATTAAGTTATGTCCTACAAATTTAAAACATATAGGAAAAGTCATTCTTTAAAAGTTCTTTTAAGTTCGTAATTTTTTTAGGTCTCGGAAAATGAATTTTTCAAAAACTAAAAATTGCGACAGATCAGGCTCATTTAACTAGAATTTTGTTCCTAATTTCTCTGTTTAAAATCACTCCTATTTTTAGGAGATTTTAATATTAATATTTAATAAATAGAAATCTACTTGTCGTCCGTTACCCTTGCAAGAGCTTAAAGAAACGGAAACTCAATCTCTCGATCTCTGTAACTGAAAGAAATTGGTGTTCGTTTTTAAAGAAAAATGTCTCTTTCGTCGAGTTGTGTCGGTATATTAAATAATAATATTTTTAAAGAGTCGACTTTTTTTACGGAACCCCTGAGAGATCTAGTGGAAGCATAGGATTCCCCAAAATTCGTTTTTGAATAACACTGATCCTAGGTCTGTACATGAAATTTACCTGGAATTGGGTTGAAATACCCAGTTCTTTCAGGCTAGTTTTTCTTAAGTAGTTTTCTATTAATCTATCGCGACTAACACATCACTCAATAAATCTCTGATCTGACATATATATGACAACACTGTTGACAGACCCTATGATTTCTGGATAGTACCAACCTTCAAACGATACATCTCAAAATTTCTTGACATTCTGACAATTAGTTTACAGGTTACAGTGGTTTTAGTGACCCCAGTTTTGTAATTTTCAAAAAAATGGATAAAAAAGAATTTCGTGTGTTGATTAAACATTGTTTTTTGATGGGGAAAAAACATCGTCCAAACCAAACCAGGGCTTGAGAAATGTTACTGGGAATCTTCTCCACCGAAATCAATCATAATTTACTAATTTCAAACGTCGTCTATACAAACGTTTATGAGAACGAACGTCTAACTTGGCCTGTGACCTCTGAAGAAATTGTCGGAAAAGCTCATGATATCGTGTTAGGAGTTCGGATAATGAAAATCCGTTAGATAACTGATGTCATGGCCATCTCATATAAATTTATTTGGAACATTTTAGATGAACATTTATAGATAAAAAAGCTATTCGCAAGATGGGTGCAGCGTTCGTTAACAAATTATCAAAATCGTCAAAGTGGTCATTTCAAAACAAAAATTGTAAGTGTTGAAATTATGTTGGGAATTGTTTTCCCATCCACCGTATTCTCTAGATATGACCCCCGGGGACTATTATCTGTTTCCCAATTTGAAAAGGGGAAGAGATTTCAATCAGATGAAGTGGTTGAATGCGAAACTGATGCGTATTTTGCACAGGCCTTCAGAAATCGTATTATACGAAAGGTGTGAAAATATAAAAAAGCCCTAGACTAAATGTATCCCTCTTAAAGGAGAGTATGTTGATGAATAATAACGAATTTCTAGGTAGATAAAGGCCTTATTGAGTGATGTGTTATAAGGTTTACTTCTTTCGTTTTCGATAGTTTCCTAGTCCCAAAATTATTAAACACAGTATAAAGTTCATCGAGCCTTGACTTAATTCAGTAAATCAATTAATCTTTTACGAAATACATTCCTAATTATTAAAAAAAAATATGACTGTTTCTTCTTCATTCCATTTTTCTTATTAATTTTAATTAATTTTTTTTATATAATTTTAAAGTTATTTAATTAAAAAAAACCCAAGCGAGTTAATTAAGGCTAAAACAAGAAACAAATTTAATCAGTATTTAAGATTTAAAAAAGAAATAATAACGTCAGCAGAGAATCAATCATTCCAGTACTTATTTAAAAAATGTTTTTTTTTAATTTAATTATTTAATCAACTTAATTAGAAATTAGAAATCATTTTTAAATTATTTTAATTTTTTTTTTGTATTTTTGTTTGTTTAAACATTCCAATTTTTTTCCCATTTAATTAAAAATAATTAAGTTACATATTTTTAAAAAAAAAAAATCAATAATTTTTTGTATAATTTTAATTTTATTTTTTATTAATGCTTAATTATTTTCTTTTTTAGAAAAAAAGGTAAAAATATGAGAGTAACTTTTGTAGAAAAACTGAAAAACAAGAAATTGTAATAAAACTATTAAAAATAATTATTTATATCTTAATTTTTTTGTTTTGTTTGCTTGGCATATGAGCCTTGAGATCCAACGTGTGGTTAAGAGTGATTCAATCTACCACAAGTCTAAGACCAACTCAAGAAATTAATAATGGCTGTACTATCGCGCATACCATTTTATGCCATCGATGGCAAATTTTCAATTTTAATTTCTGTACTAAAATTATGATGGATTTCGTACCCTAAAAAATGGCAGAGGCGACATGACAAGTGGTTAAACGAATTACAATATCATGATGTGATAATACTCTGAACTACTTCTGTGCCCAGGACCAGTTATTTGTATTATTTTCCTTTCGAGAAATATGATCTATTCTGGTTGGTTAGCTATTTTCTTCTTGGAGGGCGCAACTTTCTCTCAGAATAAAGATGGTTGAAAAATTTATGTAATTTGAATCTAGGTTTCCGATGGCGTTAAATACCTGCACACCATGGTTATTAAACCCGATCCCACCTGTTTAAAATACAGAGCTGCTGAAATTTCATTACCTGTTTTATGTTTAAATGTTGCCTTGACTGGGCCTCATAAAAGGGTTTACGATAAACCATTTTTCGGCTGTCCTAAATTTGAAGTTAAAATCAATACTCCATAAAAATCCATACCTAAAGAAGACAGGACAGAAATTGGACAGCCTCGACTTTAGACATAACCGATATCGAGGTAATAATTTTCTACAGGTTCGGTCAAACTCCACCTGTACAAATTCAGGGCACCCTGTGTCCAGACTTTTCCCGGGCTGTAAAATGGGTCCACATATTTTTTAATTTGAAAACTCTTTTTCAGAACCGCAACAAAAAGTAAATGAAAAAGACATGAGAGCCGTAAATTACACCAGATAAGCCCGTGTTACCCATGCCTGGGGCCCTATTATGGAATGCGATCATAATCGTAACGGTAACGTAAGGCGTGTTGTTGTTATTGTTTTCCGCTAACAACAACACGCCTTACGTTAACGATACAATTACGATCGTATTTCATAATAGGGCCCCTATTTTAAAGTGAATATTAAGAAAAAAATCAATCTTGTTAAAAATGAATACTTTTTCTTGAAGGATTCCTCGTTTTACTTCAAAATTAAGGTTACAATTTTTAGGGTTCAGGTACGATAAATTTCGAAATTTTACAGTCTCGCAAATAATTTTGAATTATTGAATATTCAAATTTAATTATATTTTTTCATATTTTTTGCTTTTCCCTTTAATTTAGTTTTTAATTTAATTTTAAATATAATTTTTAGCCATAGAAGAATGAATACACGTGTTTTAAAAGCAGAAAAAAATCCCTAAAAACAAATTATAAGCAATTAAAAAAATCAGTATTAATTAAAAATTAAAAAAAAAAGCAATTAAATTTAAAATTTTTGTTTTTATTAAAAATCGATTTAAAAAAAGGATCACAGATACTAAAAAAAAAAAATTTTTAAAAAATTTGAAGAAAAAAAAATTTAATTTTTAAAATAAAAATTAATTAAAAATTGATATATAAAAAATAAAAATTAAAATAATTTTTTTTATTGCACATAAAAAGAAAACATATTTTTAAAAATGGAAAAATCACTAAATGTGCGTGAGTGTGCGTATGTGTGTGTAATGAGAGGATAGTGAAGAACAAAAAAAAATTTATAATTTAAAAATTTATTGTATTTTAAAATTAAAATTAAATGAAATTTTTATCAAAAAGGACAATTTTAATTGTATGACAAATGAATGAAAATGGAAAACCCCAGTAATTTTTTCCTGGTTTGTAATTGATTTTTGTTCAAAACGGGTGTGTTTTTTTTTGGGAAAATAAGGACAAATGCTTATTTAAGCAATGTTATTTATTACCATTAATTTTTAACAGTCTTATTCAATGTTATATTTGAGGTATACCGGGTCCGACAATTGAAGTGGTGTCCGTCTAATTCAAATCGCTGTCAAATGTAAACCGCACATCTTGCAATACTAAAATTTGATATGAATATTGCCAGTCAGTAGTAAAAAATATTTGTTAGTGAAAAGACGCGTTCTTATTTTTGTACAATCAAAAGAATTACCAAAGATTTACCAAATTTGGTATTTTCGGATAAGAAAACATTCTGCATTGAACAATTTCTCAACAAACAAAACGATCGTGTTTTGGTTAAAGAGACGTTCCGATGATAATTCTGAGCAAAAGTAATCCATTTACATTTCAACAGGACTCGGCACAATCAAACAAAGCACGACAAAATCAACAATGGTTTCAAAACAATGTTCCGAAGTTTATTTCGATACAACAGTGGCCACCGTATTCACCAGATCTGAATCCGATTATTCCATTTGGGGAATTTTACAAGCAGCGGCTTACAAAAAATACACACAACTTTGGCTAGTATAGAAAAAGATTTGATTCGTGAATGTAACTGTTTAAGCCAAGACATCGTGCGAGCATCGTGTGCATAGTTTAAAAAGAAATTGAAGCTGGCGGTTAAGGCAAAAGGCGGTTATATACCATTCAAATAATTATAAAATTAACTATGTATTAGAAATTATGGTTTCCATAAATTTTAATAAAACAGACCAATAAACAAAGAAATTACAGCGTTTTTAAATCCGGACACTTCAATTACCGGACCCGATAGATAGATTGCACTAATTGAAGCATTTATTTATTTATTTTTTTATTCTAATCTTTCGGCCATTTTTTTATTATTTTTAATTTTTTAAGATCAAATATTTTTTTCCAAAAAGTTGTTTACTTGACTAAAGTAATGCTTTAGATAGTCATCTTGCAAAATACCATTTCACTATTTGTTTAAAAACAAGAATTTTTAATTTTTTCAAACATCATAAAATATAACTGAAGTTAGCTGCGTGTTCTAGTAAATTTTAGTGGTGCCAATATCAGGAGTAAAAATTTCTAAGTATATAAATTATACGAAATCATTTGAGAAAGTTGAATAGTAGTCGATAAGAACTCCCAAAAAAACACATCTATTATAAAAATATAATCAATTGAATATCTGCAAAAATTTTATTTATTATTTTTTCATTGAACCATTTTTGAACAAAAAATAATTTATTAATTATTTGAAAAGTAAAAATCATGTATTACCAAAGCGCTTCTCGTTTATTTCAGTTTTTATTTATATTTTATTCATTTTTAAGACAAGTGGCTAAAATGAAAGGCGAAATTAGTTAACAATTAAAAGCTTTTAATATCGGTCTCAAAAGTTCAAGTTGCATTTTTTGTTAAAATTTTCAAATGATTTTGCTGAACTCATTTTGAAATTCTTATTATTGTAATCCAATAGAATCAATTAAACAATTTATAGTTTCATAGACAGTCGTTCAATATATGCAAATAAATTCTTGAACTCTTCAAAATAATTCATTATTCCTGGGATGATTCTCAGAAGATCACATTTACATTTCCTTTGAATAAAAAGTAATCAACGTATTAGCACAAGAGTACAGTGACAACCATGTCTGTTATGAGGATTTTTCAAATACAAACTGTACAACTTTTTAGGATTTAGTTTGAATTTTATTTCATAGAAAGAGTATATAATGCTAAAATGAGTAAATTTTTCCTAGAAACTATCCTCAACTGGACAAAATTTTTGTCATAAGACATATCTGCGAGTTCTGGTATTTAATTTAAATTATGTCTATTCAATATTTTAAAAACCCATTCTATTAAAAGGAATTAAAAGAAAAATTGATATAAGGTGAAATTACGGATCAGATAAAAACACATTTTAAAAAGGACGAGATTGAATTTATATGCTTGAAACTATTCTTCGATCACTTGCAGGTATGTGTATTTTTATCTATCAAACTCTGGTACCCAGTAAACCTGCCCAAGAAAAATTTTGTTATTATAATAGGTCTGTTTTATTTGCCATACCCTACCCTGGAACAGGGTAAGTGGTAAATAAAACGAGCAGGAGTAGGAGAAAGTTTTAATTCAAATGTTGGTAGCGCTGCTTAGCAACCATATTGTAATGAAATGAGAAACGTTTAGCTAATACACTTTTTATGGTAGAAAACTGAACTAATTTCGGGTGTGATAGTTACACTGGTCTGAAAGTAATGTAGGATTTGGTCTTTTGTTGTTTTTGTTTTCAATGTAAAAATTTGCTCTACTCCAGAGCAAGTGGCAAATAAAACCGACCTATTGTTTATTTATTTGTTAACTAATTAATATAGGAGATTTATTGCTCCACGCCACAGCATTATGCATTTTATTAATAAATTTTAAATTCAAAAAATTTTTGTAAATATTGCATGAAAGTTTTTAATGGAAAACAAAAAGAAAACAGGAAATATTGTTGTGTATAAAAAGAAGTGAATTTCTTAAAAAGAAAAGTATTTTAAATGCTTAAAATTAAGTTAAATAAAAACACATAATTTCTATGAAAATTTGTAAAAATTACTAAAAAAAATAATAAAAATAAAAATAATTATTCTTCTGTGGCACAAAAAAAAACAAACATTTAGAAAAAAAAAGCATTTAAAAAGAGGATTTTCTGTTAAATTTTTAAATAAGTTTTTGTTTAAATTTTATTAACAAATTTGTATGCGAAATAATGGAACAGAAAATCTAAACTAAGTAAATTTGAGCTTGGATTTAGAGGATCTCACTACTTCCTCCCGTGAGACCACATGCAGTTCTATTATATTCGTGACAAATTTGAATAACAGTTTAAGAGTTAACGTATTGAAAAAAAAAGTGTAAAAAATGATGAAACGGCCAATTTTCCTAAACGTCTGTTTCACATTTTATATTCAAAAATTATTAGTTTTTAAATTATTAAAGAAAAGTAAAATTATAATAATTAGTTATCGTATTTAATTGACTAGATCAGTGCTTCCCAATTCTTTGTTCTGTGGGATGACATGTTGTAATTTTGAGACTATCGTTATTTAAGGGAAATTCCCAAGAGTTATAATTTTCCTTCAAGCAAACAACCATTTAATGCAAACGCTCCATGTCCCAACTAGTATTGTCTGTCGCCCACTACATTTTTATTACTAGTATCAATATACAAGGAAGTCGAAGCTAAGTAACAATAACTGAAAATGGTAGCTGGAGTAGGCAAACATGTGACGTGGCACTAATAGACCAGAGTCCGAAAGGGTTTTTAGGGCTACTTAACTAATGATTACACCATAGTTTTCAATGGCAGATAACTAATTGGATTCCTGTTTGTTAGGGGCAAAACAATTTATTCAAAATGAAATGAAAAATGACACTATTTGTTAATAAATCACTTCTGCCACATTTATTGTAGACGAAAACAAATGAACAAATGCATTTTACAGGAGAATCAAATTAGCCATCAAATATTAACAATTGCCAAGTTGAGATGTTTCCTCCACGATAGTTTTAAGTCGACTATCTCTCGAGAAGTGTATGACGTCGCCTCATGTTTATTATAGATGTGCAAAATGCATGATATCATCATGCTTCTGTAATCAGTGGTTAATTGTACATTTGTATGTACGCCCAGTGGTCTTCAAACCAATATGTTTCCTAATATGTTCAGTGATTCTGAACACTGTTTATTAAATTTAATTCTAATAAACAAAAAACTGCATAGTTTAGTAAATTTATGATGAAAAACTGTAAAATCAGGATTGGGTGCCATTTATGATGCTTCATACTTTATGGAACTTAACAGGCCGGTTACTATTGTGTCTTTTTTTACTTGAAATAAAAATAGCCTTCCAATGTTTACAGAAAAACATAGACATTGTTGCATGTGAACTATGTTGCTGGATGATTTAATAGAGTATATGTTTCCAAATCATCCACATTTTTTAATGTTTTTGTCTAGTATCCATTTTTTACCTAGACATGTTTTGGTTAGTTTCAGCTAAGACACAGATGAAGAATTAGTGAAATTCTGTAATTATTAACAAAAGTGGACCGCCTTTTAAGTAAGCTTATTACCTAGAAAACTCTGTAAACATTATTATAAAATAGTAGTCCCACAGAGATGTATTAGTAGTGATATTAATTTTTTGTCCCAAGTGGGCCGACAGAGGATAATATAAAACTAGGGCTTATTTGTATGAAATATAAAAACAACGCAAATTTTAAATGCTAACTGAGGGGAAACCAAGTTAAATTATTATATCTCATTGGATGAGCGGCAAGTCGTTATCTCGGAAACCTGGAAAACTTGGGCTTCTATCGTTTGGTGTAAACGATCGAGAAGATTAAATAGTGATCATCTCTCTTGCATAATTTTGTATGAAAACGAGGGAAACGAAATCTCCAATTAATGTAGTTATATGAGTAGTTCTCACCTCAAATTTATCACTTTCAAGTGATAAATCCAATTACGAAATCTATGAAAATGACTATCAATTGTTGTTTGTTGTTTCACAGAATTCCATTGCAATTAAACTGGTTGGATCTGACAGGACTTTGAACGGGCACAACGCCGGTCCAAGCTGTTTCAGCACCGGGTGCAGATTAGGTAAATGGCGTCTTCTTTTTGTATCCAGCCTCACACAAATGGTTTTTTGATCAATCTTTAGTTCATCAGCAATGTCATAAGATGAAATATGCAGGTCTTCCTCAATTTTTTGGAGAATTTTATCGACTTGTACAATAATTGGTCTACCAGAACGTGGCGCATCTATAACATCGAAATTTCCAGAGCGGAAACGAGCAAAGTAATTATGTGCTGCTGCTTTTGATAGATCATCTTCACCATAAACACTACGAATTTCTTCACAGCTTTATCGCCTTGATCGAAGTGATATAGTAAAATAAAGCCTATTTTTTCAGAATTGGCTCATTTTCAAAACCCAATTACCGTTCACAATTTTTTTTAAAAATATTCTATTAAATGCCACCTTTCAAGCAATCTATAATATAACTTGATAGAGTTAGAACTACTAAAGTTAGCGACTCTAAAGCCATCTATTAAAAAGAAACGCCACGAAGAAAAAATGTAGTACCTTCCCTAATTTTCCACAAGATTTAGTGTGAAACAAAATGAAAAAGTTCGCGATACTAAATAAAAAAACGCTCAAATTTGGCGCCTTCCGAACTTTAGCGCTGGGTGCGGTGGCTCCATTGCACCATTGGTTGGACGGGCATTTAGAACAAACAATACAAATCCACAAATCCTGTCGCTGTTCTCGAAAGAGTTTATACTACATTAAAACTGCAATCACTGCAAACTTCATATTTTACTGAAATATAATCAACAATTGATTGTTATTTAAAAATTCTTATTCTTATAATAGACTGGAACAGGAATCATCCACAAACAATCATTGGAATATTAACGGGACATTGTCTGTTAAGAAAGCACGCTAAACGATTGGGATTGGTGGAAACAGACCTCTGTCGGTACTGTGGAGACATAGGAGTGGCTGAAGATATCAACCACATTTTATGTGAATGCTCTGCGCTCTCTCGAGCTCGTAATAGCTTTTTGGGTAACCATTTCTTCAATAATTTAGGGATGCTTCAAGCGACTGACATGAGCAGTTTAATGAAATTTTGCAGGAAAATTAAATGTTTTGAAGAGGAATAGGTTTCCCAATCGAGTAACTAACTCTTGGTCTCGTAGGGATCAAAATGAGCCCATAACGTGCCTGGTGTTGTTGTACCTATTTGGAAATTACTAAAATTTTTCAAAAAATGAATTCCATTGTGGCAAAAGTTTTGGAAGCACTGAAAATAGTTTAAAAGGTTTAAAGAATATAAAAAGAAAAAAAATCAATGTTTTAATTAATTTAAATTAAATATTTTACATTTTCAGAAATCAATTTTACTGATTTTTTTTCTTTTAAATTTTAAAAACCTAAAAAATTTTAAACTGCCGGCAAAAAAAATCGGAATAATATTCCAAAATTCAAATCTAAACCAAATTTGACAAAACAAAAGAATTTCAAAATAAAAAAATTATATCTCTTAAAAATAAAAAATCCAAAAACCTGTTCCATTTTCACTTTGTTCCTTCATCAAAAATCAAAAAAGAAAGATATGACCAGAAAAAAATTTGTTTTAACTAAGTTTTAATTAACAATATACTAATTTTTATGGCCTTACTAATTACAACACAAAAATAAATAAGAAAATAATGTTATTAATAAAAAAAAAGACACCCAAAAAAGCGCAAGAATCAGATAAATATTTATTTTATTAAATTTTGTTCCATTTGTTATTTTACGAAGGCGATAAAAAAGTAAATATTTTTAATAATTTGTTCTTAAATAACAAAGAAAAAACAAAGACGTTAATTAATTGAAATTAAATATAAACAAAAAAAATATTTTATATTAGCATTAATAAAATTTAAAAACTGAAAATCAAATAAAAAGAAAATTATACAAAAAAAATTAAAAATATTAAAAATTCACTTTTATTTCAATTTAATCCCTTATTCTGGCATTGTGATAGTTTTGGTGTCATAAATATTTATGATAATAATATTCTGAGTGAAATTATGACTGCTGCGAAAATTCGTATTCCAGCGAACGGGTCATAATTATATCCAAAATCTGAATTTATAACAGTTTAAACTATTATAATTCGAGCTAGTTGTCATGGTTATTTGAGAAATACTCTCGAAAATGTTTTTATAGGTGTAAAATTATTTGTGTTTATATTGAATCACTCAGAGAACACTTATAAAATTCCGTTTTGATGTAAAATATTTTCGGTCAGAACTTATGATATTTTTCTATAACAGTTATTAATTATGACTTATGACCGGGTCAGAATATCAAATAGTCTTTAAAAAAAGTTATGGCACTGACGTCATGTTATGACAATCAGAACTTGTTATGACAGTCAGAACTTGTTATGACTGTGCTCAGAATAGAGGGGTTAATCCCTTTTTTTTAGTATTTTGGTTGTTGTTTATACTAGATTTAGTGGAGTGGGTAGAGGACAATGCAGTTTTATTAAGAACTTGATACACATTTTATATTTTCCCCAATGATTTGACTTATTTTTAATCTTCGTCACGGATCAACATTTGTTATATATCAGAAAATCCTAATTATTACAGAACTTAGTGAAAATAGCGCTAAAAAATCTCCAAGCAATACGTGATTTTCCCATCTCTAAATAAAAAAACAAAACCCCGCATCGAGTGGAGATGTATTCTATCTTTTCAATTAGTCTATCCAGAATGTAAATTCCAAGTTTTATGAAAATCTGCCTATTATTGACCAAATTATTGATGCGTTTCACTTTTCGTTACACTCCTTCCTATTCCTAAAATGAAAAATCGCAATATATCTGGAATGATTCTAGGCTGATTCCACTCGGACAATTCCACTCGGGAACAATTCCACTCGGAGAATTCCACTCGGCACATTCCCGCTCCGAACAATTCGACTCGGCACAATTCCACTCGGAACAATTCGACTAGGAACCAATTGCTTGCATAAATTTTACGCGATAGCCATCCCCAAACCTTTTCTATTAAATTTTTTTTCTTGGTTCTTGACAAAATTATTTATAGTTCAAGGATCTCGACCTGGCATTATCTCGATTGGAAGAATTTTCTTCTTTCAATGCAATAACTTTACCAATTTCTGTTACGGTTAGTGATTTTCCACGCTCCATTTTTCCCAAGATGGAACAAAAACTTCACTAAGAAAAAGCAGACAAATAACACACTTATTTTTTAACGATAACTTGTTTTTGGAAAACCACCGTTCTACAATCATACATCCCTCATCTCTCTTACGTTATTTTCTATCTCTTTCCCACAAATATATGTATGTATATACGTATATATATATATACATATGTGGTGCTCTTCGCATCACCAACACAATTATTCTATATCTTAATTATAAATTGTATATCGGGTGTCTCCATAATAGGTGCAAATTTAAATTTCGCGCTATTTTCGTTTCATTCAGTTTACAGTAATAAAATCCTGACATCTGTCATCTGCCATTGTTGCGGTTAATAGTCATGGAACTTTGCACGAAGGAATGACAATATTATTGACAGTTTATCAAGTTTCGAGCGCCTACTGTAATGAAAAAGACAATTCCACAAATTTCAAATCGTACGTTTCTTTCGGAGTAGTCTTTCTTTAATAAATTATTAAATTCCCCATCGAATGAGTATGGATCACACCTGTAGGACCCAGAATACCTGAGATATACGTATACCTTGATATTAGAGAATTTTTAGATTTCCTGTCCTAGAAGGAATATTTTTGAAAACCGCGAATGGCATTTAATTCCTTATTAAATTGATCGTCGAATGAGGTATGGATCGTATCTATAGGATGCAGAATACCCGAGATATACACAAACTTCGTTACGTAAATTAAATTTTGCACTTCTTATTGGGACACCGTTTAAATTTTTATATTAAAATAATTTTCATTTTTTTTTTCATGTGAATATAATTCTCAGTTCTAAAATGCAAACTTTTTTATTTATATTAAATTAGGTTCTTTGTAAAACATCGACGTTTATTCTGTGAATAGTAAATAATTACACGAGTAAATTTTGTCAATTTAATCCGAGTAAGTTAAGTAAATTACCCGTTGATACATCTGGAACAATTCCTAGAACACCAAGGGGTTCTACACATATATATAAAACCTTCTGATTTTATGTCCATTGTTTCATGCTTCTTCGCAATAGTTCTATAGTTCCCGACCAAACCGTGGTTTTCTGCGTAGTCCATCAGAACGAAGTAAACCGAAGTAATTATTCTCAAAAAAATTGATTGAGACATAGATTATGAAAAAAATTATGTCCGAGTGGAATTGTGCCCGATTGAAATTAGTACCTGAGTGGAATTGTGCCCGAGTAGAATTGGCCATAAATGTCCTTAAATCAGACATTGATAAATAGCATTCCTTAAATAAGCTCGTATAAAATTGATGGTAACCGTGCTTATTTCCCCCTCGTAAAAGCACAGATATAATGCTTCATGAATTTGTCATAAAACGCGAATGTCCTTATTTTGCATATCTCTGAGAAAAATGGTCTTGATGAAAATAAACTTTTCGGAAAAGGAAATTTTGACTTTAAAAGGCAATACCTTTCACAATACCGATAGTAACAGTTTTAAAATTAAAAGTTAGAGCAAGTATTTATCTAAATATTTTTTTTAAATTGGTTATTTTACCAAAAAGTCGTTTAAAAGTTGTCAACGTTTATGGGGTCATAAAGTACCCTTGAAGAAGAACTTTCCTTCAATAATCAGAAACTTAGAAGATATTCGGACATGACCTTCCCTGTTGTACAATTTTTTTCTCGCAATAAACCAAATAATCAAATTCTAAAAGAAATAGCCTCTTCCGGGCAAAAATATGGGCTGTAAATTTAAAATTTCCTCAATTTGCCTTCAGACTATCTGTTTTGTCATACTTGTATAAGACATATGACAAAACATAAAATTTGTTAGAAATTAGACATTAGAAATATCTCCAAACATTTGTAATGTCTAAAAAGGCATAAACTTTGTCATATGACGCTGTACCAAAGTGCTTCCTATGAGTTCACTCTAATTGAGAGAACATTTTTGGCAAAATTTAGACGAAAACGAGTTAGTCTGAAGGCTCCCTAATTGGAACAATCTATTTAACAATTAAAAAATTGTTGCAAAAACTTTGTTACACCTGCGGACTTTCCCTCGTTGGACTAAACTAGTCTCATGTAGTAATAAATATGTTAGTATGTAAATACGGACACTAATTTCGAAAGTTAGTAATTAGTTTGTATATAAAAGAGGAAACTTCTTTCCTGTTTTTCCTTTCATATACTTCAGGCATATGCGAATAATGAATAAACCAACTAAGGTAACTAAATTATCGTGTATTTCTAATATGTAACCTCCAAGTACCTTCACTTTTCAGACTTTCAAATTTTTCATGTGATTGTGTATGTTGTACGGCAACTAATTTCCCTTACTAGAAGCATTTAGGATTTTAGGATATGGATATTTCTAGGACATGATTGATTATTTGGCTTTCGAGGTTAGTGATTAAGCGAATAATTGATGGTCTTGACTAATTAATTCGGTTCTTATTTTTTGTATTTATTCCGATTTTTTGGTAGCTTTTCACACTTTTCCATTATAGCATTTCTCTCACCAAATTTATTTTGTTTTGTTTCTCTTAAATGAAAAAATTAATCAGTTTTTGGTTGAATAATCAAAATATTCGAATAATTCTGTTTACTTAAGTAATCGGTTATTCAAATCAAGCCCTAGTTATTTCTTTTATTTTTCAATATAAAATGCTTTTCCGTATTATTATTTCAAATACTCGAATTCGAACCAGTCTTTATCATCTTCATTAACGTACGTAGGATTTTTGGCTTGAGAAGTTTGATCCTATAAAATGTAAGGAATAGAAGAAAAAATCTCTCTAAGTGATATTTGTATGGAAACTATACTTTAAAGCTACCGAAGCCAAGATATAAAGTACCCTATTTTATCGAAATCGCTCGAGTAGCTTTTGAATTGCGGAAATTTAAAATTTGCTTGAATAATATAATATAAAAAAATATAAATATAAAAAAATAATATAATAATAAAAATATTAAATCTTTCTTCTTAATTTAATAAAAAACTTTATTCAATCTTAATTTCAGGTACAAGAACACCATTAACTGTTAACGAATGTTTAATTCCGGCATATCGATTCCCAGTTCCTCGACCACGTAAAATAAAAACAAGATTGTCTTCAATGAATTCGGTATCTGTTCCGCTATCTACAAATTCTCCCTGAAAAATCGAACAAATTCAATTAATTCCCGAAAATAAGAAACTCTATTCAAAATTCCTTACAACTTCTTCTCTCATTTGATTATTTAAGAAAATGTTCATTGTGTCACGTTCTATTATACATATATATAGATTATTATCACAAATATCAATTAAATTCGGGAATATATACATTGGTAGAGTATATCATGACTTACCTAAAACGACATTGTATTCTTTACCATTGATTGTCGTTAACCATTGCTTAAGTGCTTTTGCCTGTCGTTCAGTGTACTGTTTGAATGGTTTTCCATCGACATATAAAAGATAATTGTATTTGAAACCAGGTGCTGGATCTACCTACAACAAAATAATAATATACAACTAATATAAAACATAAATTAATGAATAATTTTGCTGTAATGGCTTTACTTACTCGTATAATACATCTTAGACCTTCCACTTGAAATATATCCTCACCAACTAATTTAAACATCCAATCACGTCGTAGTATTTCCTATACGTGCAATAAACAATTAAAATTATAATTATACTTTGCCTGGTAACAATATACATACGAGTACATACTTCTCCATTAATCCATATAATTCGTTTTCCACTTGTTGTACCATGTTCGAATTCTATGCGATAACATTTTCCATGAATTGGGACACGCCACTCGGCAGCCACCTCTCGGCGTTCATATCGTTTAGTTTCATTATCATCTTCCGGATTCATTGGTCTTATCGGTAGATTCTCAAGTTTTAAACTTGATGAAAGCCAGGACATTCAAAATTATCGAAAAACTTAAATGCAAGTATTGATCATTTTTAATGAAAATATTATTACTAATAATTTATATCAAATTACTGGAAAGAAAAGTAGATTTTTAAAGCAAGAACTATTGTAATTTTCGAGATATCCAAAAACATTTATGTTTCAGATTTCATACAAAAAAATTCCAGTGTTTGCATACGGTCAAAAAAAGGTAGTAACGATATTCATTTCGGTGTACTGAAAAATAATTGATCACAAAAATTTTTTCAGGAGTAGAAATCTATATATTTCATCATCTTTGATGTAAAAATTAATCGCGAAGATTTAATTGTAGAAAAAAGAAAACATAGATTATGAGGATTGGCCACCGATATATGCTGTTGGTCATTGGAATAAAAATATAAATAATATAGGGCCGCACTTAATTTTCTATTTAATTTTACACACAATTTACGCTCACCAAAATTAGGTATATCCAAAATTAGTCTATCATCATTATACACGGACAGATTGATCGTTTATTTAAAAAGCGTTTCAGTCTCGAGAGCTCATAGAACACAGGATAATAGAGAAGGCCTACATTATGTATCCAATTACCTGTTAGCTGAGATTAGATTAGATTAAGATTAAGTTTTAGGGTGTTCTTGTACTGCGACCTTTAAGATCCATTGTACTCCTCTTCTTTAGTGCAGTAGTTAGGTTGATTTCCCATTCTACAGCACCTCCTCCAGGCCTAACTTAACTGAGATAAAATGGTTTAAAGTCATTTGCCACTAAAATCACTTGAATTTCGACTTTTCCATCGAATGTTATAGCACTTTGAAAAGGAACTAATTACAAATACTACTCGAAAATAAGTAAAAAAAAACTAATGATGGGGAGTAGTTCCTGTAGGCACTCGCGGCACTTAGAGAATGGGTAAATTAATAAATCATGAAAAACTATAGAAACTTTTCCCCAACTAACTAATGGTAAATTTTTCATCTAAAGAAAAGCGTAATTAAAATATTTACACAAAACGCACGCAAAATTTAATTAATCAGAAATAAGAATTCCTCCAACAAAAAAAAAACAATTTTCACACCAACAAATATTTTCTTATTAAATGGAAGATTTTTCTTCTAAAATTTTCACATTTCTTATAAATTTGTTTTTGGTTTTTCCGAAGGACTTCTTTTTGTGCCATGCACTAAATCACTTCATTATCACTTTTCTAATAAAAAAGAAAAACTAATGAAAAATAAACAAAAGGAAATTATTATTTGGAAAGACGTTTTTCTTTTTGGAGTGCGTTTGATGACGTAATAAAATCACACAACACGCAATCAAATAAAAATGCGTGTAAAAGAAAAATTTGTTTGTTCATTTAAAGGCGTTTCAATAATAAACAACAACAAATAAAGAAAATTCCTCACACGAATAGTTTAATTCCGCATAAAATGAAAGAAAAAGGAAAACTTTCTGATCGAATTACAAGATAAGGAAAATTTTTGTTCTTGAAAACTTACGTGATTTTGAGTATGTTTTTATGTTTGACGTGGAAATTTCGTGTGTTTCGTGTTGACCCTTCTTCCCGGATATGTTTCTTTGGTCACACTGAATTATTTTCTTGGTCAAATCGAAACTTTATCCTTCCATTAGCCTCGTCTAAGACTGTTGTTTTGCTACTCAACAATTTTTATTGTATTGTTTTTCTTCTTTTCCCTTTTTTTTTATATGAAAAGGAAAAACTATAAACCATTTTCCAAGGTAATATATGTAAACATTTTAATAAAAAATTTATAATATTCCATTAAATCAGTGCAGGATTTAGGATTTAGAGTTTGCAAGCTTCCTGCAGACATACTAATCAAAGAACAGACCTAATGACTTGAAATATAATGGGTACATCTCGTCTTTGGTACGGTAGTAAGACAATGTCTTTAACCTAAGGAAGTCCCAGGCGAAAATGATGAAAGTTGATAGTCTAAATATAAAGTCATGCGATATTTCCATTGAAATTACGATCTTTATAAAGCCCGAGAAGTAGGTAGTAATTTTTCTACAATAATGGGCCGCAATGGGGTCATTATATCATGAGCTGAACGCAACAAACGAAAAACATAAACAGAATTCGTAAACCTTTAAAAAGAAACTGAAAATGGAAACCCAGTGCACAATCACAGGAAAGGATTGTTACGTTCATGCAAGCAAAGGAAAAATACAGTTAATAAATCAGAGGTATGGTAGCAAGTATATTGTTTCTGGAAGTATGTACACATATACTTTTCACCCACCTGAGCCATCATAGAACATGACAGAAAACCACGAGAAACTTAGAGAATATATTTCACAGATATTCCAGTCTTAATTCGAGTCCGAATCAGATCTAGATTGGTAAAGTCGAGAAAAACTCGTATATAGTATTCAATGGTAGTTTTAATATATTTTCAGACATTAACCATTTTGAATTGAATTAAAGATGCAGGGCACTTGCCAACTCATCATTAAGTCATCCAGTTGCAGTGAAAATATTGTAGATTCTGTAGCATTTCTTTTAGTACGGTATGGAATTCTCTATTTTGCTAACTCCACGACTCCATTGGATTTATTTCAAGACATATTTTCAGTCGGACTGACAAAAAAGTCCAAATTTTAGAGTCTCCATGAGACTTTTTTTCAGTACGACTGAAAATATGTCCAATTTTTAGAGTCTCCATTAGACTTTTTTTCAGTCCGACTGAAAGTATGTCTTGAAATAAGTCCAATGACGTCGTGTGGTAAGGAAACTTCTGGTTCTCCACAGAACCTCAGGTATTCAGATGTTTATGAAGACATAAGTAATACTATTTTTACTTCAGCAAACTTATGAAAAGCTGTTTAAATGTAGTATGTATAGTTTAAACATGAATCTTGAGGGGTCAAAAACGCTTCTTAGTAATCCCATATTTTCATACTAGGTTTGGCACAAATCATATCGAAAAATCATAATTATGACAAGGCTTTTTTAATTCGATTTGATCTCAATCGATTTATACGATTCCACTTCTGATCAACTTTAGCACGAAATTCACAAGCCCTCAATTTAAAAATCCACCCCTGTTTTAATATTAGGCTTAGACTTAGATAAACTATATGCAATAAAAACTAGTTAAACTCCATTTTTTGTTGTTTTATTTAGTTTACGTAATTTACAGTACGAGTCGAAATAAAGGGGATCTAAAGAAGATATTCGATAGGCCGAAATCTCGTAGTAGTCTTTTTTCTGTGCATAAGAATGAAAGGTGGGAAACAAAAAGTTTATTAAACTAAATGTTATCCATTTTAACGACGTTTTTGGTAATTTTCTGGCAGAACAATTATCACGTCACTGTGGATCGTCTAGAGTTCTGTCCGAGAAACTGAAATAAGAGATTTTCACAGGCTTCTTTTGAACACAATTTTACACCATTAAAGGACCCCGAATCAAATGGTACTCCAATGCCAAGACTATGTTATACGGTGAATGCATCAAATATTTGCAGTCAACCTTACTCAATTGGTGTGCTGTCTAGTATAACACTATTGCAATTTACCAATTTCGTTCGATGGTTTTTTAAGGGTTTTCAATGCTCGATTTCGATATATTAAGATTATGAGCAATCTGTCATGTCATTATGCGCCGATTAGGTTCGATCAATTCCTTTATTTTGTCACCATGGACAACGCAATAACTCGTTGGTTCATCCAATATTAATTTTGCATAAAATTAAAGTAAAGCTTGGCAAAATTTAAAGCACATATAAATTCACTAATTCTCTTGCATTAACTGTCTTTTTTGTTTCACAAAAGTTTCCTTTATTTTCTAACTTCACTGTAAAAACCCGTCTTTTTATTTCTATTTAAATTTTATTGCACGGCAATTTAACCAGTTTATGCATGAAATTGTATACACGACATAACTACTGCCATGGCTAAAATATTCCGACCTTATTGCATTGTTCCTGTTTGTAAATATCTACATATATAAATCCATATCCACCCACTTTTTAAATCGATGACCATTAATGATTCTAGGAACATTGGAAAGGTGCACGTAAAACAGCCTTAATCGACGACGAATCCTTGTTTTTTTGATTTATACAATAAATTATACCTAAAGCAGTTCATTTTTTTTTTTTTATTGGAAATCAATGCATGTTGCCATGTGTTAGCATGTCGTCAAAACATAAACATTTCATATGGTCAGTTCTCACCCATTCTAGATGCCTAACTTTTAGGTTTGAATGATTTCAGTAATCGAGTTCTTTTATGTAATTTATGTAAAAAAAAGAATTCATATTAATATGACTTGTGTTTCCTATTTTCGCGAAGAAAAACCTATTTTAATCGAATATATTATTTCCAGGAATATAAATTAGAATTTATAATTAAAAACTAATTAATTTGCATAATTTTAATCAGCACGAGCACAAATTTATATTGCGTTATTTTGCTTGAAATAACTAAAATATGAGTAATAAAAAGGATACCAACTTCCTATCCCAATCGTGTTAGTTTTTATTTCGATTGCGATTTATGTGTAATTCATATAGGCACGCATAAAAATAAATAACTATCCAAAAATACGTGCTCAAATTTATATATGAATGCACGAACTCCAGAGAAGATTAGAGCGAATCGAAAATTTTGTGGAGTGAGGTTATATCAGCTACCTAGTGCTTTTTTCAATGAAATTGTTGTTGCTTTTCTCTAATTGGTGCATATTTGTATGCCCTATAGTAGATACTACCAGAAGGTATATTAGTTTTGTCACTCCATTCGTAAGGCATCAAAATAATTGTCGTAAAAAAGTTTCAAGGGTATGGTTGTGTAGGGAATCAAAAGTTTTATCGGTTTATGCATGTCCGTTCGTCCATTCGTCCGACTCAAAAATGCGTTATCCGATCGAGGTGGAGCAAAGTTATAAAGGAAAAACCAGAGTGACCAGAAACTTGTGGCGTTTTTTAAAAATGGTTTTCCAGTTTTAATTAGAAAAGTTATGAAGAAATTTTGTTTAAATTAATTATATTGGTTAACTACATAAATAGACGGTACCATGGTACATTTCAGTAAAATCGGTCCAAGGATAATGGAGAAAGAAATAATCCTAGGAGGAAATAAGCCTGTTCAGAAAGTTTTTTTGATGTACATTCAGAACTAATACACCGATTTGAATAAAATGTGTAGATTAGATTTAATGCTATTAGGCTTTCGGTTACCTGCAAATTAGAAGAAATTTTGAAAATAGTAAACAAAGTTATGAAGGATAAACTTTGAAATATTGTTACAGTTTTTCTCTCCCATTTCTACCATAGGGCATCAAAAATCGACTATAGAGCGATTTTCAATTACTATATAAGCCGTTTATTTTGAAAGTGGTCTAATTCCACTTTATAAAAAAGAACTAGTTGAGCACACTATAGTCATATAGATATATAGTACTTTCTTTTAAAACAGTTTAATAGTCAGTTGTCTATCGCAAAAACACCGAAAAAATTAATTATATTTGAACTGTGTAGTACAATTTGTATTGGAATCATTTTACAAAAGTGCTCATAACTCGAAATAAAAAAAAGTGGAGTTAAGCCACTTTCAAAATAAACGGCTCATATATTTATTCCATAGTTTTGGTTACTTTATAATTCTTCTTATTTCGTAAATAACGAAGAGTGTGTATTTAGACATTTTACTCATATTTGATTGCTATAACGAAAATGGTATATTTCAAAGTACTGAGATCAAATCATAATTTAAATTTTTCTGTCTCTATAGAATAGGAAAACTGCAATTATAGAACGAGACTTTAATATTATAGACAGATCTCCGATTTTAATGATCATTACTGCCCAATCGGTCATTAAAACTCGAAAATGACCTTTATTTACGTAATAATGATCAATTTTAAGTATCTATTTCAAGCATCATTATTGTTTTAATTATCAAAGGAAACTGTGAAGAGGTCCTAAATTTTTTCTTCACAATGTTTACAGGGCTATTTGAACATTTTAAAAATTTCATTTGATTTTGACCTGTTTTCTTCTTTGACATAAACTTAAACGGAGGAAAAATGTTTATTATTCTAAAAATTCCTTAAAATTTATTAAAAACAATTTAAAAAAATTAATTTTATTGAGTCAAAATGAATAAACATTAATAACTTAATTAAGTCATTATTTATTACCAACGAATCTTCGCCGCTCGGTGCTGAATATTATGCATCTCCATTAAGCCTCCTCAATGTTAACTCGGTTTGGTTTTTTAATCCTTCTGACGATGACCCTCTAACAATGAATCTGTATAAAAAAGATGCAGGCCTCATTTACCGAGGTTAACAGCTCTATTGAGAAGAGTTCGTTGTGAAGTCGGTCATCTCTCTAGCTCTTGCTTGAAACGCCTTGGATTTGTCGTTTACTTTTTTTTTATTATTATTTAATATTGTATTTGTTACCTAGTTTTAAGTTTAGTTTTAAGTAATTTTTGTAGTGCCGGGAGCAAGCACTTTTACATGAGATTTTTATTTAATGAAATTGAATGTTTGAATTTTTATGAATTTTTTTTGTTTTCTCTTGAAGTGATTAGTTTAAGTTAGGTGCTAAAGCCAACTAGTGGATAATTTGAAATTTTAAAATAAATTGTACTATGTGTTATATTATTTCTAAGTCTCAATAAAATAAATCTAAATCTAAATAAATAAACATTCTATTTTGAAAATTATAAACAAAATAGTAACTTTTTGAACTTTTAGGAATGACAAGAATAATGATCATTATGAAAAAAAGAAGATGTGTCATGGGACATCCAGAAGTATAATTAAAAAATAATTATTGTAATTAAAATCGGAGATCTGTCTAGGGCAGGGCTTCTTAAACTTTTTTCATTCACGACCCCATTTATGATTGCGAGTTTTCTGACGATTCTATATAAATATAAAAGAAAGATAAATTAATATTTTTTGATGATTTATTTATTAGGTAACAATATACATATACATATAAAAATAAATAGTTTTAGAATTCAATAACATAAATAAAAGGGAATTCTGACCGTCTTAGTTCGCTCGAATATATTCGAACGCAGTCGTTGAATGGTAAGTATTAAATTAAAATTAAAGGAAAAAATTTAATGAGATGGATGTGCCTGTTTTTTATTGCATAACAAATTAAATCTTGGTGGAATGTTTGACACTGCTAAACGTAAAACCTCTTCAACATTTTTTATCGATGAACGATATTGGGATTTAATATTTGTTAAAGCTGAGAAAGTAACTTCACATAAATATGTGGTGTTGAATGGATGAAGAACATTTAACGCCATATCAGCGATTGTGGGAAATTCAGTTCTAGTTCCGATCCAGAATTCAGTCAAGGGCTTTTTTTGAAATTGTAGTTTTAAGTTCGAGTCACATGAAAGCTCAGCAAATTCCTCTTGAGGTTTAAGTGGCAGGTGATCAATCTCACTTAAGCTAATACAAAACGGCTTTTGAATCCATACAAATCATACAAATACACATCTAGATGTTAAAAATCGTGTATTTAAATATTTGACATTAAAATCTCTCGAAACCCCAGAATTTTGCTACGCGACCCATAGTTTAAGAAGGCCTGGTCTAGGGCATAAGAAAAAAATGAGCAAAGCAAACCATAGTAGTGAATTTACATTTTCTCTATATCGGACGGACCACTATGGAACTTTCCCGATAATGTCATCAAATATTCACTTCAGTTCTCCTATTCTAAATGTACATTCCAAGTTTCATGAAAATGTGACTAGTATTGACCGAATTATTAAGGTTTTTTTATTTTGCATTCCCGTAACCCTCACAGAGGGGAGTCGCATTCTATCTTTTCAGTTGGCCTATCCAAAATGTATACAATAAGTTTTAAGAAAATTCGCCCATTATTGCGTGAATTCTTGAAGTTTTTCTATTTCAGGCCTCCACAACCCCCCATCGAGGGGAGACATTTTATTTTTTCAATTTTCTCATCCTAAATGTAAATTCCAAGTTTCATTAAAATCCGCCAGTTATTGACTGAATTATTAAGGTTTCTTTATATCACCCCCCCCCCCGCATCCCCCCACCGCGGGGAGACATATTTTATTTTTTCAGCTAATCCATTCCAAACGTACGTTCGAAGTTTTATTAAAATCCGACTATTATTAACCGAGTTAGGGAAGTTTCTATATTTCCACCACAACATTTTTTTAAAAAAGTTTTGCGCATTAGTGTTGTCAGATGTAAATTCCGTTGATTTCGAATATAGTACACAAACTGTGCAAAGCTCATCAAAATTGGACGAGCAGTTTCGGTTTTACAACAAGTGCAAAAATAGACTATATTTGGACAAAATGTATTTTTAGACAGTGTTGCCATAGTCGAATATGGCCCAAAAACTAATCAGATCTAAGCTAGAATCAAATACATGTACTGTATAAATTTTATCGAAATTGGCCCAACAGTTTAGTCTGAACCGAGCGGACAAAATTTTGTCGTTTTTAGACAAAAAAAGCGTTACCAAATAGTGTTGCCATATATTAATTTCGGCCAAAATCTAACACCATCTGGCATTTGATGCAACACCAAGATGGTGAAAGTTTCATGGAAATCCAACCATCCATTCAGATTTTATTAACGATTTAAAAAAGCGGACGGACGGACATGGGGCTAATTATTTTTGACGAAACGGATTTTGCACTTATTTTCATCTTCATAGCCCTTCTAGATCAAAAGTTAGGTTTTCGCACGATTATAGTACTTTCCTATAAACATTCGTTTATCGGGAAAGTAAAAAGAAGTAATACATACAGTCTATATATTTGGTTGCCGGAAGTTCAAAATTTTTAAACTGTCGTTATATAAAAAATTTGCATTATAAACTAGTGACATCTTATAATTGTGATTTGCATTTGCCGCCGCCACTAAAGTTAACGCCTAACTTTCAAATTAAACGTTCATCAATTACCTCTATTTAACCCTTTTTTTTCCTTTCACTGAATTTTTTGTCATTTCACTCAATTAAAACTTTTTTGGCTTTCACTGAATTAGAATAATATGGTGAAAAGCTCAAAGAAAATTTATTTCTAACGGTTTGAGCATATGATAACGACAACGAAAATGGAGAATATAAGAACAGAAGCCAAAGTTTTGAAAGCTTATTTGCATATCTATTTCTAAGAATATGTTTGTATGCGAATTGTATAAGTATGTTTCCATGAATGATTGAACGATAAGTGGAAACGCCGCGAGAACAACACAGTTGAAAACAAACTTAGCAAGTGATTGTATCGAAGAGATTTGGAAAAGGGGTTATTTAGGATGTGTTTACACAGTGAAATATTAAAGAGATTTGATAGAAATAAGTAATTGTTGGACATTGGTAGACAAATATTTTTGAAACTAATTGTTAACGCACAGATTTAGATTTTATAGATTTATTTTATTGAGACTATTGTTAACGCACAAATAATTGTAAATAAAGTTTATACAACGAATTTACATCAATAAAAATTGTTAATATTATATAACATCGAACCAAAGAGGTAGCACACTTCAAACATATTCTATTATAATTTTTGACAAATTAGTCCAAAATTGACCAGATAGCGTCAGATAGCTAAAAGAACAGTGTTCGTTCCTCTCTTTTTTATGCGGTAGATACTTTCCACTTAGATATAAACAACGTACTGTTGATATGTATCCAGGATGGACAAATGAGGCTCTTTGTTAAGTTAAGTTAGGCTCCCATTGAATTATTGAATTTTCAGAACTTTTTTCACTGAATGTCATTCTAATCGAAATAATTGAAATACCGATCCGGAAGCGCTGGTATGATATTTTCTCCACCACGTTTACCATTTGAGCCACCAGGTGGTTTCGGACCTGGAATGGGATTTCCACCACCACCAGGTGCCAAGCAGCATCATGAACTGCACTTCCTACAAATATTTTAAAAATGGCTTGTGATTTTCATATAGTAACTTTGGTACTGTTTCAACAGTCTTCAGACTAGACTTAACACAATATGTTGACCTAAAATGATAGAAAATTGATTAAGAAACGGCGCTGTTCAAATTGAACAACTTTTTTGTGAAAATTATTGAAAATTTTCATCCAAATTTAAATTTAATTTCTCAAACTTTTGCAGAGCTAAGAAGTTATTAATATACAAGGTTAAAATAAAATCCGAATAATCAATTTAAATTCCACTAAGTTTTTAAGTTTTATATTAAAAATTTGGACCAACTGTTTGGCCGAACTTTTCAGCTTATATTAAAAATTTGGACCATAAAACTGCTCCAAAAAAAGAAGATAATATTAATAATTATGTACTATACAATCTTTAAAATTTAAATAAGACAAAACTGTTATGAACACAAAATCATAATTCATCAGCAGTCTTGGAAAAAGTTTAATATCTTCTACGTTCTTTAGATTTCCATGTTTATGTCATTTGATGATCTCACACAGGTGAGAGATGTATTTGGGAAAACACAATTAAAGTTTCCATTTAAATTTTGTATAGTAAAATATGTTTTGGTAATAAAACCAAAGACAGTAAATAATGATAAGATGTGTAAAATTGGGTTTGCCCACAAATTTCGACTTAAAAAACTAAATGAAATATAAGGAAAAAGTATACGAGGAGAATTCTTTCTTATTTTTACATTTTGTTTTTGAGCTTTGGTTTTTGTACTGGATTGATAGTATAGACAACTTTTTTCAAATCATTTAAGGAAATTAAGCTTTGAATTCATTCCTATTATGAATCTCGTAGTGTAGTATATTTTGTTCTTGGTTTTTTTTTTTCTTTCTAATTTTAGAATTAAAGTGTTTGATGGCAGAGAAACTTGTGTTCTATTCATGCGCGCATACAAGCAATTTGTGGCTTTGAATATATCTTATAAATATGAATGGTATGGATTGATATATTTGGTGTAGGTTTTTTGCTGGCCTGATCTTAGAATTCAAATGTACTTTTAGAAATATTTTTTATGCTCGATTGTGTGTGTAACAAGTTAATGTCGATTGTATTATATGTATTTTTTGAACAAATTTTTTTCTCAGAATTTCTCGTGTACTGTTAGATAATGCTAAATAAAGAATTTAAAATCTTTCGAACTTGGGCCAAAAATTGAATTGAATTTTGTTTTAAGTAATCGACATATTCATTTCTTTATTAAAAATTATATAGTAGAATCAAAGACAGTAAATTATGATAAGATGTGTAAAATTGGGTTTGCCCACAAATTTCGACTTAAAAAACTAAATGAAATATAAGGAAAAAATATACGAGGAGAATTCTTTCTTATTTTTACATTTTGTTTTTGAGCTTTGGTTTTTGTACTGGATTGATAGTATAGACAACTTTTTTCAAATCATTTAAAGAAATTAAGCTTTGAATTCATTCCTATTATGAATCTCGTAGTGTAGTATATTTTGTTCTTGGTTTTTTTTTTTCTTTCTAATTTTAGAATTAAAGTGTTTGATGGCAGAGAAACTTGTGTTCTATTCATGCGCGCATACAAGCAATTTGTGGCTTTGAATATATCTTATAAATATGAATGGTATGGATTGATATATTTGGTGTAGGTTTTTTGCTGGCCTGATCTTAGAATTCAAATGTACTTTTAGAAATATTTTTTATGCTCGATTGTGTGTGTAACAAGTTAATGTCGATTGTATTATATGTATTTTTTGAACAAATTTTTTTCTCAGAATTTCTCGTGTACTGTTAGATAATGCTAAATAAAGAATTTAAAATCTTTCGAACTTGGGCCAAAAATTGAATTGAATTTTGTTTTAAGTAATCGACATATTCATTTCTTTATTAAAAATTATATAGTAGAATCAAAGACAGTAAATTATGATAAGATGTGTAAAATTGGGTTTGCCCACAAATTTCGACTTAAAAAACTAAATGAAATATAAGGAAAAAATATACGAGGAGAATTCTTTCTTATTTTTACATTTTGTTTTTGAGCTTTGGTTTTTGTACTGGATTGATAGTATAGACAACTTTTTTCAAATCATTTAAAGAAATTAAGCTTTGAATTCACTCATTTTATAAATCCCGTATATGAGTATATTTTGTTCTTGTTTTTTTTTTTTTTTCTAATTTTAGAATTAAAGCGTTTGATGGCAGAGAAACTTGTGTTCTATTCATGTGCGCATACAAGCAATTTGTGGCTTTGAATATATCTTATAAATATGAATGGTATGGATTGATATATTTGGCGTAGGTTTTTTGCTGGCCTGATCTTAGAATTCAAATGTACTTTTAGAAATATTTTTTATGCTCGATTGTGTGTGTAACAAGTTAATGTCGATTGTATTATATGCATTTTTTGAACAAATTTTTTTCTCAGAGTTTCTCGTGTACTTTTAGATAATGCTAAATAATAAAATCTTTCGAACTTGGGCCAAAAATTGAATTGAATTTTGTTTTAAGTAATCGACATATTCATTTCTTTTTTAAAAATTATATAGTAGAATATTGATATTTTATGGTCAACTAAGGATTATTGGATTTCCGTAAATATTCCGTATATATATAAAGATATGAAGATTATTATATAATATATTTATTTGGAAGAATTTTGTCTAACTCATTTTAAGTACTTTCGACAGTTAATATGTGATGATATTTGGCAACATACCTTTTTCTACAATTTTAACATCGAATGTTGACATAATTTGTTTCAGGAATGCTTTGAATAACCAAATAACTGATTTCATGATGTCGTGTTAGAAGGTTGGAGAATATATATCAGGATTATTTATTCATTTCAAATTTTTAAGCGTGGGTGTTTTGTAAAACTATTGGGTAAACTATTTCCATTTTTTTTGACCCAAGAACAATTCTTTTTTAATAGAACCACAATTAAAAAATTTAGAACTTCCTTTCGATGTTTTAAACATTGGTTCAAATATAATGTGCTCTAACATTTTTGATTATTGATTTATTTTATTATTGGATATTTATTTTATTTATATATTGTGACGTGTTAGTCTTTCGGTTCGATGTTATTAGAATGATAACACTTTTTATTTATGTGAACTTAGTGTATAAACTTTATTTGTAATTATTTCTGCTTAACAATTAGTCTTAAAAATATTTGTCTTTCAATAATTTAATTATTACAATTATTTATCACAGTTTTAGAGCTTCACTATTTTAATTACTTTCACAAAAATAATCGCGTTTTAAATCTCTGTCTTGTATAATCTCTGACGAAGCTTTTCACTTCAACTGATCGATTAAGATTGATTCTAGCCTCGACTCTAGGTCTCCTTTTATATACAATTGATGTGTCTCGGAAAATTCTCGAATATTCTCGTTTGGCTTTCTAAAACTAGGTGGCAACGTTTACACAAAGAAGATTTCTAGAATATTCAATATACAAACAATAGTTCTAGAAAGCTCTAATCATTGTTTAGGTTTGTGCCAATGATCTATTATTATTTCCTCCTAAAAATATCTTTTGTATGTGCTATGAGTCATTGCTATTGTTATTGAGAAGTGTATTGTATTCTATCGATTGTGTGATCAATTTAATTCTGGAGCTTTCTGGAAATACCTTTGATTTATTTATTAAATCAAAATATTTCCAGCAATTTCTAACTGAAATATAGTGCAATATATTTTGTGGTAGGTAAAACATTCTTAAATTAATTATATATTTATTTTCTAGTATTTATTTATTTTTTTTTTTTCAGAGATGGAGAATAATCTTATAGATTACTCAGATGGGGAAGGGCCGCGAAACCCCTCTCCCCCCCGGGAAGCTGTACCACGTGGCGGCCGACGCCGCGAAAATTGGCGGCAATGTGGGCTTCGGTTTGCGCAGAATATCGTGCAAAATATTGCAATTATGTCTCTACCCGAGGCAATCCTAATTTATGAGACGGCATTAATGCTGCTAATGGGATTTCGACCAAACCCACGCCCCAGAAGAGGGCGTGGGAATAACCACAGAAGAAGAAGATATTAAAAGCTTCTTTTTTTGTGTGTGTTTTTTTGTGTTTTTTTCGTTGAATTATTTTGTTTGTTTTTAAAAAACTTTGAATAGCTTGTGTGCAATTTGGACAAGGAATCATTATACCAAAACAAATCTGGCCACAATTATCACAATGAACATAATCACTTGCTTTATGTGGAAATGTACAAAACGTATCTTCAATTGCCTTTTCTCTGAGTTGTAACCTTGCCGTGGTAGAAAAGCTTGCGTACTCCAATGATCCTGATAGCGATGCTAGCGGGAACTTTTAGTTCCCAGCAGGGTCACCCATGCTAGTAAGGTAGACGGAGAGGGGTCAGACAAATGACAACTCAAGCACACTTAAGCCAAGGTGGAAATGCATCGTGCCGAGGGCTGCATGGCATCTCAGTGTGTAAAACGGGAGATGTCGTTAACGATCTCTTGGGAGAACCAGCCGAAACTCCCTCGTAACCAGGCTACTGCATGTGCAGGGGGCGCCGCGTGCAGAGTCCTTATATCCCCCAGACTCGTGGGAACAGAAATGGACCAATTTAAATCAACAACAACAACAACAACAACGACGACGACGACACCGACACTTTCAACACTGACAACAACCACTACGACGATCACGGACGCCCAGACGAAAGCAACAGTAGTCACGACCATGACGACTGACACTACTGTTGTGTTCTCAACGAGAACAACGTCAACAGTACACACCGGGGCCAATTCAATGGAACCGGTGTGCACTGGGAAATCTGGTAGTGGTCCCCCAAAAGGAGGACCGCTGGAGCAAAACCTCGCAAAAAGAGGAAGAGGAAGGGAGCACCTTGTAATGTGCTCTGCCTGGCATAGCAAAACTGACAGAATGTACTAATATACATGAATCCACACCAAACTGTTGTTTTCAATGGATGTAATGGTAGCTCTTGAAACTCTTGTGGATGCTCATCATCCCAAATACGGCAATTTTGCTTATTAACCAGAAATTATATTATATTATTAGCCAGAAATGAGCCTCATCACTGAACAAAATTTGGCTTTTTTACAATTGAACAATTTGTAAACGTTGCTCAGATGTAAGTCTTGACATGATGGATTGCCATACAATACTGAAGAAAAATGACAAATCAGAATGACACTAGTCGCGCGTGATCTGTCAAAAAAATCCTATTGAAAAAAAATAAGGTTTGAATCACACGGTATATCGTATTTTTTTCGTATTTAAGGCTCAAATATAATGTGCTCTAACATTTTTGATTATTGATTTATTTTATTATTGGATATTTATTTTATTTATATATATTTTGTGGTAGGTAAAACATTCTTAAATTAATTATATATTTATTTTCTAGTATTTATTTATTTTTTTTTTTCAGAGATGGAGAATAATCTTATAGATTTCTCAGATGGGGAAGGGCCGCGAAACCCCTCACCCCCCGGGAAGCTGTACCACGTGGCGGCCGACGCCGCGAAAATTGGCGGCAATGTGGGCTTCGGTTTGCGCAGAATATCGTGCAAAATATTGCAATTATGTCTCTACCCGAGGCAATCCTAATTTATGAGACGGCATTAATGCTGCTAATGGGATTTCGACCAAACCCACGCCCCAGAAGAGGGCGTGGGAATAACCACAGAAGAAGAAGATTTTAAAAGCTTCATTTTTTGTGTGTGTTTTTTTGTGTTTTTTTCGTTGAATTATTTTGTTTGTTTTTAAAAAACTTTGAATAGCTTGTGTGCAATTTGGACAAGGAATCATTATACCAAAACAAATCTGGCCACAATTATCACAATGAACATAATCACTTGCTTTAGGTGGAAATGTACAAAACGTATCTTCAATTGCGATTATATCGCCAGGTGATAATTTTTGTTTTGTGTACATAGCAAATCCCCATCCCGGTACGTTTCTTATACCAATGGAATTGATTATAGACGGAAGATTCGGATTAGCATCATGACTTAATTTTATTTCATATTTACTTGAATCCTTTATTTTCATTGTTTGAAGTATTTGAAAACAACTTTTTTCACGTACATCTAATTTATGTAAAAGTCTTTCCGGAAAATTAGAGTTTCGTGCTAATTTAATGTATTCCAAACATTCTTCATATCTCTCCTGTTTATACCAAACGGCTGAAAGATTTGCATATCCAATGCCTAAATTCTCGGACTTTGATGTTGTAAAACAGATACTCTTTTTGTAAAAAAGAGACGCTTCAACAAATCGTATTCTCGCAAATAATTTGTTTTCTTGTTTACGAAATCTCAATGAAATTTCATCATCTTTAGCCACAACAAAATCATATTCAGATTCAATCAACGCAAATATATCCTTTTCCAATAAAATATTTTCGATGTAATCAATATCAAAACATAATTGCTTCGATGGAATTTTCAGTAAACTTTTAATAAATGCCATTTTACGAACTGGCTGGAATGGACAACGTAGAAAACCCATTAAACCGCAATTCATTTTCTGAAAATTACTTTTAAAAAAAATAATATTTCTTTTATTTTGAAACACAAAATTATAAAATAATATAAATATTTTGTTACCTTTAAGATTTCTTTTGAAATTACTACTTTAAAATTGAACTAGAAATCAATTCTTACCGATAAGGGAGCAAACAAAGAACTGCGAATAACCAATGCCTTCTATATCAGTGATTCTCCACCTTTTTTTTGTTGCGGTATACTTTTAATAATTTCAAAAAATTTGGCGGCACACTAACAATAAAATAAGTTTAAAAGGATAAATTTGGCGGCACAGTGGTTGAGAATCACTGTTCTAGATCAAAGTGTAACCAAAAAGCATACAATAATGTGTAAAGGGCTCCACAAACGAGCGACATGGTTGTCAACTTGCCATGTTGGTGTCGATGTTGGACGTCTGTGGGCATGTTGGTGGTTGGTATTTCAATGTTGACAACAATGTTGTATGTTTTGGAAAAATTTGGAAAACATCGGATATTCGGCGGGCGGAGTCTGATGTTGCGATCACGTTGTATCGTCTGTAGAGAAGTTGACAACATGGTTGTCAACATCAGTTGTAAATTGAATTGTGCGCTGTGAATTTATTGTCAAAAATAAGCATCCAAAGCCGATGACAATACCTCGAAAGTGATGTTGACAACTTGGTTGCCAACATTTCGTTTCGTCTGTGGCAGAACATGACAACCAGGTTGACAACAGCGTTGAAAACAATGTTGCTCGTTTGTGGGGCCCTTAACTAATGATAAAGTATTGAAAGCTTCCTTACCGTACCGCCATTTTTCAAATTTTGACTGTTCTTTTTCAAACAATTTTCTATCCATTGCTGACATAGATAGAACTAAAAATGTTCCGTCTGGGTGAAAGAGAAACATGATGTCATATTATTTTTCAAAAAATCTCACATTTCCGTTATTTTTTTGTTCAAAGAATTGATCCCACTATGGTGTTGCCATTAATGCGCTTTTTTTAACGAATTGTTTAACTTTTTAAAAAAGTGATGAAAATTATTAGTAAACGACTTACTATTTAAATGAATTTTTCAATAATGAAAAATTAAATTTATATTTTACCATTCTTTGGAATTTTAGCCTTGATGCAGTATTTTCATTGATTTCCGTAATAATTACGGAATTGACAAAGTGCCGAATTACACGCAGTAGAAATTTACCGTCAAGTTTTGGATAGAAATCTACCAAACCGCTTAAAAGAGGAATGTTTATACCATAGTCTTTTATACAAGCTACACAAGGAGTGTATTAGTGTGTGTGAGCACAGCATCACTCGGCCTTAAACCGTCAAACTGTTAGGATCTACTATTTTACTATTTCCTATGTACTTTTAGATTATGATTACCTGTTGACGGTCAGTAAGTGAATGAGGCGCTTGACATTTCAATTTTTTGCGAAACCGGCATAAACACTGACTCTTGTTTGTGTGCATAAAAAACTCCGTTGTGCCAACATTTCGAGAGGTAGATCTTCTGCCTCACCCCCAACCCACCGATACCTATGTCTGCGGTAGAATTCTACCCCAAAAACACCGCGTGTAATCCGGCACAAAGAATGGAAAAATATAAATGTCTTTTTTTATTTTTAAAAAATTCATTTAAATAGTAACTCGTTTATTAATGACATAATTTTTTTAGAAAATTAAGCAGTCCGTTAAAAAAGCACATTAGTGTCAATACCATTGACATGTATACTGGACTGCTATTCGCTTACACAGGGTCTACATTAGGTTTTATTTCTGGTATACAAACAGGCTTACCAGAAATAAAATACTACCAGTTTTTTTTTACGTGGGCCAATACTGGTATACCAATTCAGTATCTGACATGCAGTTGAACCGAGAACAGAAAATAAAAATAGCCAAAATATTGACTTTAAAGTGTCGAATTCAATTCTTTGGCAATATCATCCCATGCCCTTTTTTTAAATCCTTCTATATTTTTCTTCTTTTACTCGAAACAATTGATAATTTCACTCCGCAAAAATTTAGTTTCCGCCATTTTATTAAATGCAAATGTGAAAAATTGGTATACCAGCGCTGTCTACGAAAATGGTATACTAGAATTGTTATACCAGAAAAATTGGTATACCAGGGTGGTCTACACTAGCTTTTTAGCAACCAACTTTGCTGATATACGAGAAATAAAAGCTAATGTAGACCCTGTGTTACTCACTCGTGACTAAATGTGTTCCTCAGGGCGTACAAACTATTTTTTTGACCATGACTATTAAAAATACCAAATAGTACTCACATTCAGCTCTAAATAACATGGAATACAATACAAAATTATTTTATGCTATTTCGTACTTGAAATAATAATAAAAATGAAATTTTAACTATAAAAACCTATAGTTTTGCTATTTTTTTTTGTTGATTAGTTCAAAATATTACAATTGTTTTTTAGATGTTGTATCAGTCGAAGTTCTAATTTTCATTTAAAGTTATCATATCGACCAATTTTTATTAATGAAAATTAAAACTTTTTTTTATAAAAATTAAAGAATTAGAAGATTTTATAAAATTTTTCTGGTAAACTATTAAAGGAAATTAAATTTAACTTAAAATTTAACTTGGAATTTCGATATTTGAGAACTTTTCATTCACTTGGTTTTTTCTGCAATTCTGGCAGACCTTTTACACAGGAGGTAAAATGTTCGAAAGAGAAGGATTGAATCTGCCATTTGGCTTTTAAGGAATTTATTGCTTGGAGTGATCTAGTTCTATATATAGTATCTATATGCAATACAATCATGTTTAAAACAAGACAAGATAAAAAGAACTTTTTATATACCATGTTCTTAAATTTTCTGTTGAATCATCTAAACTTGACAATTCTATGTATTAATAAATACTTTTTTAAAATTGTTTTTCCGAACTAACTTTCCATACAAAACAAAATTTACTGAAAATGAATTCAAATTTGCTTAAAGATGGCTAAAAGAATGCATTGTCATCGTGTTCTGAGCTATTCTAAAAATTTCAAATGTCTAGCTAGTCGGGAAGTTCGTTAAAAATCGATTACAGGCTTTGTACTGGACAAACAAGAAACCGAGTTAATAAAATCGTGGTAAAAAAAGGGATTAATTCTTCGAACAGAAAAATAACGAAAAGTGGGAATTTTTAAAAATAATATGACATCAGGTTTCTCTTTCATCCATACGTGCAATTTGTCGCTATATCTATGTCAGCAGTGGATAGAAAATTATTTGAAAAAGAACAGTCAAAAGCTGAAAAGCGTCGTCACGGTAAGGACAAGAGCTTTCCATACTTTACAATTACTACCGCTTTGATAAAACCTAGGTGAATATATACTATTTCAAGCCGTTTGGAAATATTCAAGTATGTAGTTTTAATATAAATAAAATTTCAGAAATTTGATATATTATCAAAAAGGACCACAGCTGAATTCGCGTTTCACGACTTGGCAACACTAATCATCAGTTAATCAGATCATATCAGTTCTTTGTTCTATCGAGTCCATAATTTAATTCGTGAGAGTAATCCTAAAGACAAAGATTAGCTAATTTATCTTGTGAATTAATTTGTTAAAATGCTCGAAAATGTTGAAAATAACCTGTTGGATTATAATTTCGATTTCATAAAAAAATTGATAAAAATTCCATCGAAGGAATTATGTTTCGACGTTAATTACGTAGAGAGTGCTTTATTAAAACATGATGTTTTTTCATTATTTGGAATTGATTCAGACTTGAGCGGCCGAACTTCCAAAAATGATGAAATTTCATTGGAATTTCGTAAGAAAGGAAATGAATTATTTTCGAAAAAATTATTTCCTGCAGCGTATGTTTTTTACAGCAAAAGTATTTGTTTTGCAACACAAAATTCAGAAAATTTAAGTCTTGGCTATGCAAATCGGTCGGCCATTTTGTATCATCAGGAGAAATATGAATCGTGTTTAGAAAATATTAAATTGGCTCGAAACTCCAATTATCCGAAAAGATTTGCACATAAATTGGATACACGTGAAAGAAATTGTCTTCAGAAACTTGCAACAACACCGGAAATAAATGATTCAAGTGAATGCGGTATAAAATTAAGTCATAATCCTAATCCGAATTTCCCATTTGTAATTGACTCGATTGGGACAAGAAAAGTGCCCGGATTGGGTTTAGCTATGTACACGAAACGAGAATTATCACCTGGGGATGTGATTGCGATTGATAATGCATTTTGTACATTTTCAATTCGAGGATCTTCAATATTTTGTGATAATTGTCGCCATTTACAATGTCTTACATTAATTCCTTGTCCGAATTGCACAAAAGCGATGTATTGCAATCTTGAATGTATGAACGAAGCCTACAAAAATTCTCATGAATTCGAATGTCCAATAATAAATTTATTATCAGATTGGTTTGGTGAAGGAACTGTAATTGTACGAATGATATTAACTGCCATAAATAAGTTTAAGAATCCAAAGGAATTTCTCGAATTTTATAAGAAAGAATGTGATTCTTCTATTTTGGAATTGGAAAATCCAAATAAAAACGATATTTACAAAATACTACAAAATTCTGATTTTGATAAACAGAAACTCGAATACAATGGGATTTTACGAGCTTCAATGAAAGTTGTGTTTGCAAAAAGACTCTTGTTTACTAGAACGAATATAAAAGAACGAATTTTATATGATGATGAACTTCAGAAATCTTTCGACGATATTTTACTTCATAATTGGCTGTTTGTAAGAATAACGATCCAACCAATATATTTGGAAATATCTGAGCCATCGGAATTATCCGTGGGTTCTTATACTGGAATTTATCCTTTAGTTTCCATGGAATATTTTTCGTGCAATTCAAATGTTGAATATGTTGTAAATGGTAAAAACATGATTTTTTATGCCACCCAAACAATTCCAGTTAACGGATATTTAACATCAAATTTTAAGTAATTTTTATGATTTAGGTTTTTGAACGATATTTATTTATTTTAATTGCATATATTTTCAGTGTCAAAATAACCGACTCGAAAATTGAACGACAAAGAGTTTGGCAACAGACCTATCTTTGGAATTGTAAATGTGATTTTTGTGAACATGATAAGAAGTGCACTCTTATCAAATATAACGTATCTTTTCCTCCAAGTAATCCTTTCAAAAACTTGATAACCTTGAACCGAGAAGCTCTTCAAAAACTCCTTAAGAGTTATATCAAATTTTTAAAACAAAATGAAAGGTTTCATCCATGTTTGCAAACAATTGAATGTATAAGAATTATGAAAGAAGTATTTCAAGTTATTGCAATGAAATCCATTTAAAATATGGATCTGCTGTAATTTCCCGGACCCAACAACAACTATCAACATTTGTCATTTAGTTATCAATTGTTTTTTTAAAATATTTTCTTATTTTTATATTAGTAGTGACTTAATGCATGCTCGCTGCGCTCTTTTAAGGATTTATACTGATTGGTTCCAAATATATCACAATGACTTTGTTGTTGGGTCCGGGATATTACACCAGACCGAAAATATTAATATGTACTAACGTGAAATAAACGACTCTGAATTTAACCAAATTTTTATTTATTGCCAGCTTCTTTCCGTTTTACACCCCCCGGTCATGTAGGTAAGTTCGTTTTGGTCTAAAATTTGTAATACTTCGAAACATCAGTAATCTTAACTGGATCATAGTCATTTCCATATATTTTTTAAACTTGATGACATGTCTCCAAAATGTCCATATTTTAGTCTTTCTCCAAATCAGTTTATAAGATTTGATGTGATAACTGTGGCTCTTAGACAGCCCAACTTTAATAGCAGCCTAAGAAGCTTGGAAGTTGGAGCGCCTATGGATAGCTCCGCTGTTGTTAGTGAAAACGCCTTGAGGACACAAGGATCGAATTTATTTTACACAATTTTACGGTCGCTTAACTTTTTCGCTTCGACAATTACCAACATAATTGAACATTTTTGGACGTTGCCTGGCGCATAGAATTTGATGCAAAAATGGAAAAAAATTAATATACCATAATTTTAAATAAAAGTTAACATATGAATGCCAACGACATAAATGAATAAAAGATCTTCGATTCACAGGACAACTTCTACAGGACTCCTTTCAAGACTTTGGCAGTTTGTAGGCGTCATTTTGAATTCATTCAATTTTTAGCTAGCCACTTAATGTTCAGATCTTTTTAGATATGGAATTATTGGTAATAGCACAGAATACAAATAAATAGAGCTTTCAATTGTAATGTTTTCAGTCGCAAAGTATGCCATGCCTTTAACGGTATTTGTAAGAATGACTGTAGGATACATTCATTTTTTTATCACGGAGTATTTTTTACAAATACTAATAACAAGATATCTTGTTTGCAGACTGGAAATCTATGAAAATGCTATTATAATTGACACCTTTAGCGTATTTTGTTTTTTGGCAATAGTGAATTGCAATACAGCCTGGTTGTTTTATAGTTTTATCAAAGTAGTTCATTAAAACAACGGAAAAAGAGTGTCCAGGTTTCTCAGAGTTAAATCTCAATAGGATATTTTTCATGTCCAAAAATAAAACAAGAAACTGTAATACGAAATGAATTTCATTTCATTTCCAGAGTGTCTCAATAAGAGCGCCGGATTTAAATTGCGTAAACGAAGGTCTGTGGTTTGGATATTCTGGGTTCTACAAATGTGACACATACCTTATTCGATGGACAATTTAATTGTGAATAAACTAAAGGATACTTTCTTTTTGAAATGAAACACATACTTCTATGGGGGTGATTAGCAAAAATTATGTCACGATTTTCTGTGACGAAACGTTACATTACTAAAAATCTCATTATATGGACGCCTTAGACGATTACAATGTTCGGCAATATTGTGGATTATGAGGATTATTTGCGTCGAAGACCAAATAGTTCTATCTGCGACCACTTCGGTGCTGTATTAAAATAAACTTCTGTTTCACTTCTACAGTGTGCTCAAAAGCACACTTCCGTTTTTTTATATATAACAGGTGGGCTGAAAAGTTCGTATCGTTTCTATGAGGGCACCACTAGAATTAAATCCATATCATTTTTCGTTAGTACCAACCTTCAAAAGATAAGTGTATAAATTTGACAGTTGTCGGACTATTAGTTTGTGAGATATAGCATTTTGAGTGAAGCGATTGATCGAATCGAGAAATTAAATATTGGCCCTGATGACAACTGTCAAAAATTGGGACTATCAACTTAATGAATCGAAAATGGCTTGCTTTTTAAATCCGATACCTTTTTTGGGTAAAAGCGATAGATTTTTTCCCTTTGAAAGACGTGACAACTGGGTACCAAAATTTGAAGGTTTTCGAAGTTGAGAATTTAAGTTTACACTACCAAATTCGAAAAATCTTCAAATTCTATAAAATGTGAAGACTGGGTCTTTATCTTTATTTCGAAACTTGAAATTCATACGACTTTTCTTAACAAATTTGTTAGAAAATTTGCAAGGCAAAATGACGTTTTAGAATTGTCAAATCAACAGCCGTTTTTTTTCGGAATTCTATAAATTTTATTCGAAAATACGGCACCATTGAAAACCTTCTTCAAAACCAAAGTTTCAGTTGTCACGTCTTTTAAAGGGAAAAAATCTATTATATTTATTACTGGGGACATGCTTTTTACTTCGTTACTTTTAAAACTAATTATTGTATATTTTCCAAATGTTTTTATTTCACAAAATTTCTAAATAATAAAAAAAACATAGTTTTTTTTTTAAGTTTTTGAATTTACAAACATTTTTTCCACAATTGTGATTTTTTTTTCAATTTGACTCTTCTTAAAAAACTAGAAACTTAAAAATTAAAAATTAAAAACTAAAGAAAAGTTTGAAAGATAAAAATAAATTAAATATACACAAAGTTTACATGAATAAAATAATTTTTGTTTTAAAGTTTTGTTTTTTATTTTTTTTTAATAATTTAAGAAATAAAGCTATTTTTTTTTTTATATTTTCTCATCAATTTATATTTTTCTTAAATATCTTATTTATGTTTAATAAAAAAATGTTTAATTTGTTCGAATAAATCTTAAAAAATAATATTATTTAATTTCTTTCTTTTTAAGAAATTCACAAAAAAAAAAAGTATTGCAAAACAAAAAAAGAAAGAAAAGAAATGGCACACAAAAAATAATAAATCTGAGCATAAATATTTATGTTTAAGAAAAAAAAAAATTTTAAATTAACTTTAACTCCACAAATGACATCGATGCGGAGATTCGGCGTAGGATAAACCTTGCAAACAACTGAGCTCAAAACTCCTCTCGCGAAAGACAAAAGTGTAACTATACAAAACGCTCATACTTCTGCCGGTACTTTTATACGGAGCAGAGTCTTGGACACTGCCCAAAGCAAGTGAGCAGGCAGTTGAAATTTTACTTCGTCGTATATTCGAGCCTTGTAAGTAGGATGGAGTCTGGAGGAGAGGATATAATGCCGAAATATACCAACTATACGGTGACGCGTGGACCTAGTTCGGAAAATAAAACTCAAAAGGCTTCAATGGCTGGGCCACGTGGAGCGAATGAACAACAATGCTCCAGCTAAAATGATCTTTGAATCCAGATCTGAAGGAACATGTTGAAAAGTGATTTCCTAAACTGATTATTCTTGCGTGATATGGATTTGGACAACATGTGGTTTCAACAGGACTTGTCACACAGCGAACGTTACAATTGATTTATTGAAAAGTAAGTTTTGTAAGCGTGTTATTTCCAGAAATGGACGCGTCAATTGGTTCATACGATTTATGTGAAAAAGTGATCAAAAATTGGGTTCAACGATTTGACTTTTGCAAACGTGTCCGTGGTGGTCATGCGAATGCCACAGAATGTGCTTTAACATGAAATAAAAAATGTATTGATATATCACAAACCGTTTTTTTTATTTAAAAAAATATTTGTAGTGCCCTTATTGAAGTGCCCTTTATTAAACATTTTCGCTTATTGATTTGAGTTTAGATTTAAATCCAGACTCGACGAGTTATCAAAATGTGGGACTCGTACTCGCCGAGTCTTAAACACCCGAGTTTCCAGAAACCCTTCCCGAAAAGGCGTAAAACTTAAATTTATATGAAACAAATTTTTATTTATCGCCGATACTAAAAACTGTATGCAAAAAAAAAAAGACAAAAAAAAATTCTGAGTGAAAATTATTATAAATATAAAAAAAATTATAAATATTTAAAAATAAGTTTTATAATTTTTTTAATTTTATATTTTTTTCTTTTAATTTTTTTTTTTGCACATTTACTTACACACACACACACATATACACATTGAGAGAACACATGTTAATTTACTTTCAATTTTTAATTTAATTAATTATTAAAGTTCTCTTTTAAAACTTTTTTAAAATCTAACGGACGTGATCAAATGATTTATATTCATTTTTTTGCCTGTTTTTTTTTTGTTTAGTATATAATTTTCTTAAAAATTGCACAAATTTTATTGAAATTTTTTAATAATAAAATCAACTAAAATTAAAAACCAGAATCGTGTAATAGAAATTTCCTTTTTAAAAAAGGATATTAAGACTAGCATTATCATTAGAAATGCACAGGTCAGATTTTACTTCGCTTGTAAAATATCCATCTATCTATCTATTATATAAAAAAGTTTTCTCCGCAAATCATTTATAAATTTTGTAGTAGAAAAAAAAAAGAATAATTTATGACTGAAAAAATATTCGCCATCGATCGGGTTCGAACTCATGCACAGTTGGTTTTACTAAATGATGCGCTTTCTCACCAAGCCATCGACTGCAATTCTTCAAGCGATTCAGATTCGTTAATATCAAATCAGAACTCAATAAATAATTATAACTGCAAAAATAGAGTGTAAGCTAGAACAAAACGTAATAAACAACATTGTATTTGAAGAAACCGTGAAATAAAACACAAAAGCATTTATGTTTTTTGCTTCTAAAACCCTGAGTCCAATGAAAGCCACGCGTTTTTGTGGCGTCACAAAATCAATTCAAATCAATGCGCTTCAATTGTCCTTTTCGCATCCTTTTCTTTCTTTTATTCTTTTCATACGCTCTCAGAACAATAACACTTGCTATAATTACCGTCAGTATCTTCTTAACCATTTTTAATCACTTTTATTTCACAAAATAAAATCATCTACCAACTTCGAACTTTCGATGGTAAAAGTCAAAACAATCGCTTGGCGCTCATTGTTTCTCGGATGCCACAAAGTAGCGCCACAGAAAAAACGCGTGGCTCTCATTGGACTTGTTGGAATCACATGTCCTTCACATCAATATTTTCGATTCCGTGCCAGAAATAATCGGTTATCATGCGCCTACATCGCTCACCATTGGCTGTCACAGTCTAACCCTGATCTTTTTTAAAAAAAACTAATGCCCAATGACGTCGCCTGACCACAATGCGTACCAAACAGTTACTTTTTGGCCATGTAAGGTTTGTAACAATTTTGTAGAGGTTTTACTGTTATTAGATCGATGACAATCGATTATAAGACATTTCCTTTTCAGTAGTGAACTTTTTACAGAACATTGGTAAGAACTAAACCAGGAATGGAATTGTGTAACTCGATTTAACACAAATGGTATCGAAAAAGTATAGTAATCGGAATGCATTTTCGATACGATTTGATTTCATCAATTGAACTGTACGATTCCACTTTAAGAATTCGAAAGTCTTGTGACTTACTACTTTATGGTTTTGATGTCATCAGTTCGGATGACTTTCATGAATTTTCTTATAACGGATTCGGAATCGTCTCCTAATGAAAATTAGCCATGAAATAAAAATTATAATACGTATTCTCAAGTATTGACAGATATTTGAGTTTAATCTTGAATATTTTTCGAATCTATTACGTATAATAAAGTTGACTAGATTGCCTGCTGTACTAAATATGTATTTCTAAGTATAATAACTATTCTTAAATAATAAAATTTCCTTTTATTCACGATCCTCGTTTAATAAATTTTAGTAGTTTTTTCCTAAATTCATGAAATTTCTTTTGGAAAAAACTCATTTTGAGAATGTTTTCCTCATCATTCTTAATAAAATAAAATATTATTTTTAATTTTCATTAATTTCTGATTCACAAAAAATTTCCACAAATTTTCTGAACATTAAATTTTATGCTTTCAAAATTCGTTAAATTTTCTTTAAAAAAAGAAAAAGAAAAGAAAGTAAGATTTTCTTTATAATCAAATTTTTGTGTGTACAAATTTTTTAAGTTTGTTTCGCGTTTTTTCTTTTTTTTTTTATACAAAGGTAAAGAAAGTATTTTAAGTAAATCTCATGATGTTTATTTTTAAATTTATGTTTTAAGAAACTCACTAATTTATTACTGGATTGTACATTTTTCTTTAGAACTGATATCAACATGTTCTAATTCACGTTCAATTTCATCATCATCTTCAATTCTGAGAAATAAATTAAATGAAATTTAATTAATTTAAAATTAAAATAATTTGATTTTTTACTTACGCTTTTTCTTGACTATGCAAATGTTGAACCAATTGATCACGTTTATCAACAATTGCAACTAATTCAGCTAATAATAAAGCTTCACGTTCTCTTTGGGCTTCAGATTTTCGCCAATCCTCAACGGATAATGCGGCACGTAATTCTTGATTTAATAAAGCATATTTTCTTTCTAAATCATTTTCTTGTTCTCTGCAAAACAAATAAGGAAAAATAAACATTAGAATGGTTAATGAAATTTTCTCGAAAAAATTGCTGCATTTAATAGTTTTTTACAGTTTTCAAAGCAGGTCAAAACTTTTTCTGTTCATTTCTTAACAAAAAATGTTGACCTCTTAAAATTGTCGTTTTCGTTTTTAGAAAATATTGTGCCGAATATATCGAATGTATTATAGAATTTTCAACACCATATTTTTCGACGATGCAAGAAATTCCGTCACTAAAAACATAACCGAAAATGTCAAATGCGAGCAATAATAAAAATAACAGCTGATAATGAATATATTACAAGCCTTATTAATAAAAAAAAAGAGATTTGAATTTTTTCCGTTCTATTTTGAAAAAAATTTAGAATTCATCAAAAAATGCACAAACCTAAAATGTTGAATTTCTCGAAGTCATAATTTTCATGTGAGAAACGAAAACGCCAATAATAAATAAATATAGTAAAATTAATCCCTTAAACTTATATGAATCAGAGATGTAACAAAAATCAATTTTAATTAAGGAAAGAGAAATATTAAGTCACCTAACTAGGTTATAGAAATGTAGCATAATGGAATCAATCAAGGTAAGGTATCCAGTGTGTACGTGCCCCGCCATGTTAAAATCTAATATTCATTAGCCACTTAATCATTCTTCTGTCCCACTTTCTAACTCTTTCGTGGCACTAAATGGGAATTATACAAATCGTTTGCAAATTCTTTTGCTTCCGCTTTAAGCATATCTGACGGTGCCAAAGAAGAAACAAAGTAGTCTCCATTAAACTAAGCAGTTGGGCCGTCGATCACTTAAAAATATCTTCTGGCCGGGTCATAATTTTATCTGCCCATCACATTTTAAAACTGTTACACAAACATTTGAAGAATATGCTTCCCGAAGAAAACATAATCTATTGGCAACCACTATTTGATTAAAATCCTATAAAAAACTCAATGATTTTGTGATGAAAATAGTAAATTAAATAAATCCTACAAAACAAGGTTAATAGCAGTTTAATAGAGTTTAATAGTAGTTGCAAAAGAATTATAAAATATTTTAGAACCGTGATCTCAGACTAAAGAACTTACAGAAATGTTTCCATAAATTGACATCAGGTAATTAAAGAATTGCACACTTTCAGGCGCGTAATAAAATGTTTTTGATGGTGAGAAAAAATGGAAAGTTCTACAAGTCCTTAAACATTCTCTTCTCTCCTTTTTTATCTAACTCACATATACAATTAGATTTTAAAAGAAAAAAAATATACTTACAAAATATTTAATTGCATTTGCCTTCGAAGTAATGCATTCTTTTTATTGACTAGAGTAAACCATTGCGATAATAATTGCTCTTCAGTTTCTTCTGATTCTGTAATAATTCATGTTTTTTTTATTAATATTAATTAATTGAATTGAAAGCAATTAAATTTTTTTATCTAACGAAGTAATTAGTTGTTAGTTTTCTGTTTTTATTAATGATTTTAAAAAACTAAATTTACAAAATTTGAAGCAATTTCATGTTTTTAGTTTTTATTATGTATTTTTTTTTTGTATATATTTAAGATGTAGCGTTAGCAGCGATTTTTTTAATGTTAAAATTTTATTAAATTGAAATTTAAAGAATTAATTTTTTGTAGTTTTAATTGGTCAAAATAAAACAAACCAATAAACAGATTGTTAAGAGATTAAATTTAATTAAAAAGCAAGTCTTATGTTGCCATTTTTTGGGAAAAAGAAGAACAATCAAGAATCATTAATATATATTTATGGAAAAAGAGTTTTGATCATATTCCAGAAATGCACCAGCTGTAAACTAGGGCATGATTGATTAATTGGTTTCCGATGTAGGTGATTAATTGATTAATAGCTGGTTTAAAACATGATTAATTGGTTTCTATTATAATAGAAAAGCGTCAAAAATTTTCGCTGGAAAAATAACAATTGTGTGATTGTGTTTCAGAAACTGGATTTGTAAAGTACCTGTATGTCCTGGATATATAAATCTTGTTTATGACAGACTAAAAGTTGAATCCAGTTTAACATCCGAATCCGGATAAAAAATTCTAGTCTGTCACAACTTTAAGAAAATTGTCGTTAAATAAATTCATCGTTAAATGATTTTACGACAACATACGCGCTGTATATCAGAATACGATTTTTGAATTTTCTAACAATTAAATTCTAATGCAAGAATGTTAGCATGAAAGTTGTTTCACACTTTGATTCGACCAAACGGTAAGTCGTTTCAGTTTTAATTGAGAGTTTTATATGGCAGAAATAACGCAGTGCTAGTATGATGGGTAGATGAGCACTGTTCAAAAGATTTTTGAAACGTTTTTTATGCAGCAGAAAATCTAGATGAAAACTTCGAAGAAGAATCACCGTGAAACAACTTACGTGCTGAATCCATGGTTTAAGTCTATTTGTTTGAAAGAATTATGTTATATATCACGTAAAGCAAACGCGAATCCTTATTTTATATTCTAAATAATTCGTGATTCAAAAATGTCTTATTTTGTAAGTTTTCTTAGGCAGGATTTAGGTTGATTCCAATCCATATAATTCGCTGTCTTTTACATTAATTCAATTATTTAAAATTCTAGAAATTTCAAAGGTTTGGATTTTATTCTTTATCAATAAGAATTTCGTCGTAATGAATTGAAACAGTTAATAGATTTAAATTAAGACACGTGATTGAAATAATATACCATTTCGTTTAATGACTTAAAAACCAGGTGTGTGGTAGGCAAAGAAAAATAAATTATGAAGAATCGAGCTTTGGATTTGAACCAGAGCGTCATCAGTTTCTAGAAACGAGGGCTCAACCAACTTGACCATTCAACACTATATTTATTAATCTGTTCGATTTGCTTTTTCTAAAAGTTATTCAAACATTACAACTGTTATTCGAAATACAACAATTATTCTATAACCTTTGAATTTTCTATGAAAATTATTTGTATTAATTATTTAGTCAAAAACTAAACTAAACTAAAATACCTATACTCCTACAGTATGGAATCCGAGTCCCGGAATCATTTGTTTTTGCCCATACTTTTGGTCGGACTTTTAAAATTTGTGTAGGTGTTATTGGAATTTTCTTTAACGACCCCACAAAACTCTGTTAAAAACTAGTTAAAATTCTTAATTTACAAGAATTTTACATTCCATTCCGATACTCCATTGAATACAATTGTTATGGCGTAGAAGAGTTACGATGTTTTCTTGGGAAGTATCAGAAATACTCTCAGAGGAATAATGATTAGCTTTAAAGACGTAAAAATTTTCCAGAATAATAAGATGGTTAATTTTATAATTATTTCAAATTTGTATATACAAATGTGTGAGAAAACTAAGAAAATACAGTTTTCTTATTAATGTAAAAATGATTAAAGTATAAAAAAACAAGCATTTTAAATTGCTTTAAAAGAATTTTGTTTTAATTTTCTTTTGTTTTGTTTTAATGTTTTTAATTTTGGCAAAAAAGGCGAAGCATTTTTATTTTAATTGCAAAACAAAAGCATTAATTGAAACATTTTAAATTTGAATGTTTCTATTTTGTTGGCATTTTAGATTTATTTGAATAAAACTGTATTAAAAAAACAATTTGAAAAGAATCCGAAAAATGGTTTACTTAAAATTACTGACCACGTTTATTACGAAATTTTGACCATCGATTATATGCATCACCACCAACGCTATCATCATCACTGTTTTTTTCATCTTGTGAATTGAATTTAATACAACCACCACCACTACCAGTACTACGACCACCACCACCATCCTCATTATCATTATTATTATTATTTATATTATTATTATTATTACTATTACTATTTGGACGTAAAAATTTAAGAAAATTTGAATATGAATTACTTGTATTGCCTCCCATAACAGCTCTTAATTTCTTTTCTAAATTACTAGCTTTCAAATCGATTTGTTCTTGTTCACGTTCGAGTGCTTCCATTTCACTTTCAATATACGACAATTGATCACCCTATTTGAAAAATTCAAAAGAAATTAATTTAAAAAATTAATTCAAATTCAAAATTCAAATTCAAAAAAATTTACCTTCTTTTCAGTTTTTGGTGAAATTCTTTCTAAAACTGAATTGAAAGATTGCAAAGGACTATTTCCATTCCTTTCATATTTTCGACTAGGACTTAATTTATCACTGTTATCATCACGTGGTGGTGTTATACGGGAATTTTTCATTGGTGATCCACCAATTAATGTTTTAATTGGTGAACCATCACGACTTGATTTATTATTGATTTGATTGAATACAAAACCTTCAGAATTATTAATTGGTGATATTGTTCGTTCCGGTGATAAAGTTATTCGTTGTGCAACAGATTTAAGCGGTGATGTCGGACTATCTAAACTGTTTGATTTCGAACGTGTTTCAGCTATTAATCGTCTAGCATGTTCACGAAGACGTTGTTGTCGTTCCTCCTATTATTATTTTTTTTTGTTTTAAATAAAAATTGAATTGAATTAAGAAACAAAAATTAAGATTTTTTTTTTTTAATTTGATTTTGTTAATTTGTTCTATAATTTAATTTAACAATAAAAAAAAAGAAAGCATTTAAAAATCTCTAAAGCATGAATTGAAGAAAAAAATAATACAAAAACTTTGTGCTTAGCCATACTTACATCGAGATCATTCTTTCCATTTTCCATATTTGAAATTTTTAATTTTTCCATCATGGCTTTGGCTTTTTCACTCATTTCCTTATGCCTAGTTAGTAATTTCTAAAATGGGATTCACACGAAAACAAATTCGAAATGTTTGATTAAAAAAAAAAAAAATAATAATAAAATTAAAAAATTAAAAATAAAATAAAAGCAAAGCTTTAAAAAATTGATGTGAAATGTATTAGAAAACTCAACTTCGTATATATGAAACTCTTCAGTCATATAGCACAACCAACCGCCCAACGTAATCGATTCCATTAAAAAATCTAGAGAAGTGAAAATTAAAAGCAATACGCTGCTAATGTTTATTAGCCTTGTTAGACCTTTGCAGACTGATTTCTATGCCGTGCAAGAATACAAATTACATCTCAAATCGAGACATCGTACACGATTGATGGGCCAAAAAGTAATTACATTATTGATAATGACAAAATATAGGCATTGATCAGCGTTTAATTAACATGAAGGATTCCTCAAAATATTAACATATCGAAAAAGAGTCCAGAATTTGTAGTTTTCATAACGGTAACCGCTAATCGTTAATTCATGTGAAATATGTTTTAAAATTTAAATTAAACCATTTCCCTCCTCGGGACTTTTTGTTGAAATAAAATAATATGCCGGGTCCACTGAAGTTTTGAATATACCAGGTCCGGCAATTGAAATGTCCGGATTAAAAAACGCTGTAAATTCTTGTTCATTGGTCGGTTTTATTAAAATTTATGAAAATAATAGTTTATAATACATAGTCAATTTTACAATTATTCGAATGCTATGTAATCGCCTTTTACCTTAACAATTAGCTTCAATCTTTTTTTAAACGATGCACACGATGCTCACACGATGTCTTGGCTTCCTTAAACGATTCCATTCAAGTGTCAAATCTTTTTCTAAACCGGCCAAAGTTGTGTGTTTTTTTTTTGCTAGCCGCTGCTTGTAAAATTCCCCAAATGGAATCATGCAACTGATTCAGACGTGGTGAATATGGTGAATTTCGATGCTTTACTTTCCAATAAAATGAAGTGCAACAATTGAATTTCGTTTAACGTCTCTTGTACAAAAAACAAGAACGCGTCTTTTCACCAACAAATAATTTTTACTACTGACAGACAATATGTCAAGCAACATTTACACCAAAATTTAGTATTACAAGATGTGCGATTTATATTTGACAGCGATTTAAATTAGACGGACACTTCAATTGCCGGAAACGGTAGTAGAAAAAATGAACAATCGATTAGATGTGGGATAAATTAAAAAATTTGAAATACTAATTCACTCATTTCCTATTCTAACTAGTCTCTAAGGACACGAAAATAATTGGGTAAATATTTTTGAATTGTTACCTCACCTTGCACAACTTCGTTCCAAGTTTTAGGATACTTTAGAATCTACAACATGAAATGTAATAGTAATATTTTAAAGCAAATGGCTTAAAATGTGATTTTACAGGATATGTTATGGCTTGCTACAAGGAAATTTGATTGGCTCTACTGATGTGAAATGTGTAGGAGAGAATATGGGCTAACTCAATTTATAATAAATGTGTAAACCAAAAAACGATCTTCTTGGCATATGCAAAATGGTAGTACCTACCATAGGGCATAAAAGGGAAACAATAAGTCTTATAAAAACTGGTGGAAACTTATTTATTTATATTTTTGGGAACTACAACTGTAAATTGGGAGTTCTAGTTCAAAATACAACTAAGTACCTAAGTACTTATGTATTTTATTGAAATAGTTCTAAATGATGATCTTTTACTAAGAAATTGATCAGTGCTCTAAGTTCTAAACGTTCACAAACGAACACTATAGGAATTAATGAAAACAGAAATTATCTCACAAATAAGATAAAACTAAATATGTAACAGAAGGAAGTGTAAAGATGCTGGTTTGTTTTAATTTATTCAACGGAATACTATTAGTGAAATTCCATTAATTTTTTGACAAGAAAAAGTAGGAAAAATATACCAAATTGCAGAAGGCAATGTATCGAGTAACTGCAATTTGGTACATTTATCTTTTTTTCCAAATATTTCTTGTGAGGAATAATAACTAAAATTTTCTAAGGAATTTTTGTGCGTTTTACTGGAAGTTCAAAACTATTGTGAATAAAATCTAAGGCTCTAAATATATATCACAGATTTGGAATGGAATAAATCCGAACTACATAAAAGTTCTAATGAAAATCAATATTAATTTTTAACGTAATAATATTAACATAAAAAAAAACGTAAAAAAACTCAATAAAAATAAAAACTCAAAATATATTTTTTACAAGGAAAGATTGTATTGAATTAAAAAACAAACTTACATTTGTTGTCGCCGGATCTAATTGCGGTACTGGACTTTTATCACCATCCGTTTGATTATCATAATTTTTCAAATTATTCATTTCATAATTTTTAATTTGTTCATCCTCATCATCACTACCGAATGGATCTGTTAATTCACGTCGTGTCATTAAAATTGGTTTTTCTTTGGTATCATTATTCAAATTATTAGTTGTCGTCGTCGTCGTAGTCGTCGTTGAATTAATATTATTCATTGTTGCTGTTGTTGTTGTTGTTGTATTATTCATAATTGTGGATAATGGACGTTCATTATAATTCCGATTTATTGGTGTTGATGAATTATTAATTGCATGCTTATCTTTAGCCGGTGATAAAACTTTAACTAATAAATTTTTCGAACCGGATAATATTAAATTTTTCACATCTTTCTTTTGTGTTGGCGAACGATTTTCACAATTTTCATCATCAAATGAATTTTGATTTTGTAAATGAACTTTTAAATGATTCAAATTTAATATATTTTGTGATAAATTATCAGTTTTATAATTTCCAATTACATAACTAGTCTCATCGGATGTTTGTCCTAAATGATGGAAAAAGAAAATATATTTAAATATTTGAAATTAAGGATATTAACGCGTAAAGTGTTTTCAATCCGATAGCTTCCTAATTCCAACTTGCGTAATTTCTATGAGTAGCAATTTGGTTACGAGCCTATATCTATATTTCAACTAGTAATCATTTTTTCGACTCTATAACTAACGGTTATTGTTAAAAATTAGGGAGCTCGAAATTAGGAAGACTGATATAGAAATTTACGTTAAATGAAAAAAATGTTTTTTTTTTTTACCAATTTGTTCAATTTGTAATTGCTTTCCAGTAAAATGTGCTCGCAATTGATGTAAATATGTCATCACAGCCAATTTATCCGGAACTGCTAATAAATTCATATCACGGGGTTCAATTACACGTGGAATTCCAAGTGATTCGGCTGCATCAAATGCCATACGACAATTACCAACAACATCATGTGGTGATAATTTTGTCATATCACTGAAATTTTAGAATTATGATAATTATTTTTCCATTTCGATTATTATTAATATTAATTATTATACTTTATTTTAATTTACTAAATAAATTAATTCAATTTAATAAAACATGAGAACGACTCATGAATGAAAGAATATATATTACGCTTTCCCATATTTCAAATGGGTTTTTTTGTGTACCCACGTCACGCGAGACATGGAATACATTATTTGTATGAATGAAAGAATATATGGATTATGCTTTCCCATATTTCAAATTGGTTTTTTTTGCGCACCTACTACGTCACGCGAGACATGGAATACATTGTTTATATGAATGAAAGAATATATAGATTACGCTTTTCCATATTTAAAATTCGTTTTTTCTGCGCATCTACATCATTCAGGGCCTGAAATACATTGTTTGTGTGAAAAATCACGATTATTTATTTGAAAGGAAATCCACATGAGATGTCATAAAAGTATGAAAATAAAAATTAAAAATGGCCGACACGCGCAATGTGCAATTTTTGCTTAGATTAGGAAAAATATGGATAGGCCTTTCGCAGGGGAAATTGAAGCACTTTTGGAATACACTTGCATTTTTATTGCTTATGTGTGCGGCGTAGTGGTGGCGTTAAAAACATGAATTCGGAGGGGCAACATTGCAAATGGGCCAAAAGCTCATGCATTCTGGAACATACGAATTGCAGAAAAATGTTTGCGTTTGATTGCTACAAAAATCAAGTTTTTCTTAAACATACAAAATTAAATTATTAAATAATAATTATAAACATGTATGTGCCTATATATTTCCTTTCCTGCGTAAACTAATAGCCGAAAGCCATTTTTTGGAAACTTTAAAACCAAAAAAAAAACATTTAAAACTGAAAATGCTGAATTTTCAAAACTTTCGACGAATTTTAAGAATTGCCCCCATTTTAACCAAAAAATGACTGTCACTGGTAGATTTCATTAAAATCAAAATAAAAAAAAAGTGGGATTTGACATTTCGGCGTGGATTAAAAAAAACGAATTTTTTACTAATTTATGAATTAACATAATTTCTATTTGATTACCAATAAGTAAATAAACACCATAAAAACTGTTTTCATACGGCAAGAACGAAAATTCGCACATCTTAATAAAAAATATGTCAAACTTAGTTGTGAAAGAAAATTCCACGAATTTTTGGATGTTGCTTGTTATTACACCCAGAAATTAAACACTTTATATAGGAAATTTATTTACTTTCATTATTTAATTCAAAAGAATTTGGTTTGGAATCCGAAACGCACTAAAAATTATAAATTAAAAAAATGCAATTTTTTCCCCTCCAAAATTTGACAGTGCGGCTTGAAAATCGTTGCTTCAGACACAGATATCGTAAAAACGAGTTAATGCCTACGCTTGAATTTTTGTATTCTTTCATTCATGGGTCCGACCACATGCAATCATTTCTATATAAATTGATGAGCGCTGTAAAGCGGGCCTCGTTTTTAATAGTATTTGTAAAAAAAAACTGTAAATACATGAAATTTTATATCATACAGAGTCATTTTAACAAATACTATTAATAATGTGACGCTTGCAGACTTGCCCAAATCGGAAACTCTCATTATTGTATGCTTTTTGGTACGACCAATATGAAAACTGATATGCAACTGAAAATCGTGCTGATACTTCTTGAATAGAACAAATTTTGAGGATAATATAAATGATTGCTATTCAGCAAAAAAAAAAGCTAAATTGCTATTCTGCAGTATTATCTTCGTTTACGTGGATGTGCTAACTTTTTCAATAACTACTATTTTTTATATCAAGGAATACTTGATCACAAAATTTGAAAACTTCAAGAAGGTAGCTTTTATTTGAAATATTGAGGATAATAGAAATGATTATTGCTGTGCAACGACAACGATTAAAATTGCTATACTAAAAAAAAAAGGATAATATCAAAGCGACTTTTTTGGAGATCATGTAGATCCAACAGAAGACAGAACATCCAGTAGGACAGCGCACAATAAACAGTCGTCGCAAAATATTAGAGAGAATTTCTAGCGTACGAAAAAGAAGAATTTTGTATTTGAATATGGCCAATTTATTAGCCCAGATTTTTTACTGGCTGCGCCAAAATTTAAATTTAAATTCTGCATGTGATTATTTTATTTGAAATTTGTTTAGTACACGTTTCTTCAGTACTAAAGATTACAAAACCTCTCAAATGTTTTGAATTTAAGTCCGGGTTCAGGTTTCAACAATATCCTCATTTTTTCAGTTTCCAACAAACAAACAAAAAAAAACTACTTACATTAAATCTGGTTCAAATTGATGAATTATTGCACAAAAGGCCATTCCATTACGCCAACTTGTTGTCAAATTAGTAACTTTAACGGTTGGATAATCTTTGGTAACATCTTTACACCATTCCAATAAATCTTGTCCCGGTGTACGTTCTTTTAAAGTCATTTTATCAACAACTTTTTTATTATTATCATTTTCATAATTCTTTTTCAAATTTAATGGTTGTAATTCAGAACGATTTTTCTCTCGGATTTCCGGTGTCGTCAATTGTGGTACCACCGCTGGAGTTTGTGGTGTTGTTATGATTTTAATATCCTGTGATGTTGTCAACAAATTACTCTTATTATCATTTGTTATTAGATTAATTTTAATATCTTCATGTTTTTCATTATTCTTATCAGTTAATTCGCTAACAATTACTTCAATTTTTTCATCATTTATTAATTTATTATTTGTTGTCGTTTTTTCAAAATTATTTATTAATTGTTTATCTTGTTCTTGCTTGAAAACCGTTTCCAATCTTTTTGTTTCTTTAATTTCATTAAATATCGGCTTAATTTTTTTATCTAATTCATCGATTTGATTGAATTGTTTTATTTCATATTTATTATTATAATCATCTTGATATTTAGGAACTTCATTAATTTGTTGTTGTTTTTGATATTGTTGATGTTCAAAAATTGAATTAACGGGTGGCTTTTCAATATCCGGTTTATCTGGTTCTAAATCAAAATAAAGATGATTATTTTCAGCCAATGGTGTTGGATCTTCAGATAATGAAGGTACTAAAAAGTAGAAAAATAAATTAAATTAATTAAGTTACATTTAAAAAGTTAAAATAATAAATTTACCACTCATTGGTGTTGCTAAATCGGTTCCACCATTTAAACTTGATGTTAATTGTTCCAATTGTTGTGTAAAATCTAAAACATGCTCGGATATATCACCGGAACTTTCTAAATCTGGAATGTCTTCAAGATCATCAAGTGGTGCAACATCACAATTATTATTGACGGACATCATTGAGACGACACTTTGCATATCTTCATCTCTAAAAAAAACAATTTTTGAAAATTGAACAGTATTACTTTTTCTATTATTGTGAAAGGAAACAAAATATAATCTTACGTTGCTTTTCCTTCACGCAGGAATACACAACTTATTGTCAATTCAAGATCGGCTGACGTAATTTTCCTAGAAACTGGTTTTAAATTTAATGTAAAACTTTGCTGGGTTGACTCAATGCTAGCATATTTTCGCATATTTATGCTGGCTGATGCTAAAACACGCTTTTTACCCATTTGTGATATCTGAAAATGGAAAAGATTTTAGTTTTTTATTAATTCAAGAAAGAATTCAATTTGTTAGAAGATTCTAATTTAATATTAGGTATTTACATCGTAAAGAGGGATGATCATACTAATAAACATTTCCAACGACTGCGCATTTAACTAATTTTACTAATAAAGACATTCATTTCCTTTATTCACATTAAATCTTTTGAAAATGCCAACAAATGTCCTAAATTAATATCCTTATGGAAGACTAGTGGAAGTGGATCATAAGATTTTATGCTTAGCCATCGACAAAGCATTGAAAAACCGTAAGAAACCTTAATTTTAGATTCATCTATTATATCTATTTCAGTCATTGTAAAAATTCCTTCAGTTGTAAAATTTATCGAATACTATTAAAGCTGGACTCTTCAAATTCTCTTCGTTCAGACAAGATCTTTTTTTACGAAGACTTGCTTGAACATTGTGATTCAAAAAAAGGTAAAAATGCCATCTATTAAAAACATCTTGGTAAATAATATCTTATTTTACTAGCACAGCACACAATGGATAGATTTCTGCCTCCATAGACAATAACTATGTATCTTTTCGTGGAATTCTACTTTTCTAATAGATTTTGTACAACAAAGGGTCTTCATCAAGCAATTGTGCGATGAAAACTCATTACAAATCGACACAAATAATCGAAAATACGACACTAACTACACAAAAATAGTTCTCAGGTTCGACAATAATCCCTTTTGCAATTTGTTTGTTGAAAGCTATACTAAAGAGTAAAATAACAAAAAAACGTACGACATGAGTAAATATATCCAAATGAACTTATCCAATTTATCTTCGTAACTTCTTTCTAATAGTTTTAAGTAGTTTTAAATTATATGAATTTGAAGCGCATTAAAAGATTACATAAATCAATGAATTGACTTTTTAAAACTAATAATGTTTGATTATATTTTCTAAATTTTTTACTGAAACTTGTAAGCTACAAAAATCATAAACTTAAAACTATTATAGACGCCTTAGGCTTCTAATATTACACTTAAAATACCTATTTACTTAGTTAGAGTAAAAATCAGTAACCAAAACTGTGACAGAGACTAGGATTTGTGAAGCACGTAGCCTCTCTAGAGAAAAATGAGCCGGCTACACTAGGTACATGCACTATAAGAAATCTTTCATTACCCCACGACTCCATTGGACTTATTTCAGGACATAATTTCAGTCGGACTGACAAAAAAGTCCAATTTTTAGAGTCTCCATTAGACTTTTTTTCAGTCTGACTGAATTCATGTCTTGAAATAAGTCCAATGGAGTCGTGTGGTTAGAAAAACAAATCGACTTGCGGAAGAGACCTAGCCTTTCGAACTCAATAAGGAGAAAGTACAATATGGGCTATTCAAGGACTAGGTACTAAGACCTCTCCACTACCATATAATACAAGGCTTCTTCCGTAATATTGAAAATGGTATGTTCCGATTTTAACACTTTTCTTCATGTGTATGGGTTTAAAGTTTTCCAAAAATAAAAGTTGTCAAGAGTTAAAAAAAAAAAAACAAAGAAAAAATATTTTAACACTCGAGACTTGCAATCTTAATAAATTATTTATGAGAATGTAAATCAAGAATTGAATTGAAGATTTCACCTATTTGAACTTTGTCGAAAATTGATTTATGTTTAAAAAAAAAGAAAAAAAGTTTGCAAAGAAAAACAAACCCCAACGAAAATAGAATAAAAACAAATTTCATATGAATTTATATATCCCGCGGGATAAGAACAAAACGAAAACCAACAAAACTTAAATCGGGATAAATCTAATTTTTTGATACTCTATGGTAGAAATGGGTATCCTCAATAACAAATCTATAGTCCGATTTATGAAAAAAAAGCAGCCAAACCTAAAAAGGTAGCTTTGATAAAATAAATTCCTTACACAAAATATCAAATCAAATTAAACTATGACCAACATTATATATTCTAAATTTCATTGAAGTCAGGAAAGTAGTTTTTGAGTTGCCATATAAACCAGAGTTCCTCAATCGATGTGCCGCGAAATGATACTGGATGTGCTGCATTTCAACGGCTCAAAGAAGAGAAAATTTACACAAGTTTAGGATACACACGTGAATATGAATAAAACATGTTGATTTTTGATCTACATCTATAGACACCATAAAAACAATGACAGATCCAAGCATTATAATTAGTTTAAAGTACTTAACTAGCTTTTTTTTAGTGCGCCACGAACTAGTCAAATTTAAACTGATTTCAATGTATGGTTTTCTTCTTACGAGTTCTGTGTAATAATTCAATTACTTTATCTGGGTTTGATTTAATGAGCAAATATTTTACGTCAATAAATTTTTCTCTGGCAGAATGTTTGTGTGAAAATAAAACAAGGTTTTAACAAAAATTTTAATAAAATATTTTATATAAGTTTATTTCATTCTTCTAGTTTACCATAATCACTGGTATTGGCCATTTATGTTATTATATATTTGTGCTGAATAAAACACAGAAAAACAACTTCAATTGATATAGTTTGATATTAAAACGCATTTAAAAACCATATTTTCAAGATTAGTTTCCTTTAATAATTTTTACCCTAGTCCAGGCATGTCAAAGTTGTCGTATTCATCTAAATTCTGCGGCCGCTGATTCCATTCGATTCGTTCATCAAATTTTTAATTGATACCCCCAATATTTTAAGCAAAATCCACCTAAATTCTAACATTTGTTCGTTGAGACCCGTGGACTTGTTTCAAATCAGTTTCCACCGGACGGACTATGCAAAGAATGAACCAGTCTCCGGAATGCTGCGCGTGGTAAATGCCAATGCACAAGTTTTTGATTTTTGCCTCAGTAAGTATGAACTGAGAAAACATTTATGTAATCTCTAATAGAGAGCCTTTAGGCTCGATTTGAGCTGTTATTATCATTATTATTATAATCCTAATAGTGCAATATCAAAAATATAGTAATATGTAAAATATTGATTCAATAAATTGCTTGTGGCCCACAAAAATTTTTATTCTTAATTATTTCGCCCAGCTGGCATTTTAAGTTTGACATACCTGCCCTAGTCTGTAAAGCTCAAAGAACCGGTTTTTACGTTTTTTTTACTACAGATGTAGTGACAAACATAACATATCGTCCTCCTATCGCTATACTACAATATGGTATAAAACATATTCTATTACATAAAATATAAAAATCTACACCTTTAAGAAAATGATTTATTGGTTTTTCCTTAGTTATATGAAAATTTCAATTTCTTAACAATTTCTTGGATTCGATATATAGCAATATATTGATAGCAGTGGCGCAGGGTAATCAATCTATTATCTCATAAAAATATAGTATGTAATCGAAAACATTTTAAAATATTATAGATACTAAATGGAAGACAGTAAATATACAATTTGTATAGTATTTTATGTAAGTGGCAAATAAATGTCGATTATGTAATATTAAGGGATATCCATAGCGAAGTGTTATGAAAGGTTTAAAAAAGATTTGTATGAATAAGATTATACACTCAACTCTTTTTTTACGTTCCTCAGAAATTCGTGTAAAAAACAAACGTGTAAAAAAAAGTTTCCTAAATAAATTTTTCAAAAAAGGAAGACTTTTTCAACCGTGTAACTTCAAATTCGTGCAAAAACAAAGCGTTTTAAAAAAAGAGTTGGGTGTATGAATTATTGCTAATTTCATGTCGACAATCAATCAGTGGAAAAATACATTTTTTTTAAAATAATTTTTAGTGCATTCAATTATATTTAAATTGACTTATGTAATCGTTTTCGTCTAGAAAGCCCAGAGGAATCTTTGTATATCGAAATATCATTCGAGACTGTGAAGTTAAATCATGTTTTTATATATTATATGCTTTTATTAATATTATATAAAACTAGTTTTTCACAGGGCGCAGTAAAACTTCAATCCTTGTTTTCCATTTTTTACATATTTCGTCTAAAAGAAAAACTTAAACAATTTTGCATGTTTTCAAACCGAAAAATTGTATTGATTTTGAACTTCTAAAGTATACATGAGTTACTGAAATCATGGCAAATCTTCATATTTAAAAAAAAGTTCTAATTCGTTTTTAAATACTCTTATACAATATCTAGCGGCCCGGCTTGTATTTGCAAAATTACAGCCATATTTATGAAGCGATTTTAGTGAAACAATTATTACAAAATGCTTATTTAAAATCCGATAATCGAATAACTAAAATAAAATATTAATTATAAAAGTTATAAAAATATTGTTTTGAATATAATTTTCATCTTTTTTGTTGGAAAATTAATGTTAGATTCTATTGCGATTGAAACTCTTTTCAAAGCAAGATTTTTTAGGAAAAGATCTTTCGATAACAAATTGGACGTTAGTAATTCTGATTAAAAAACATATAGTAATTGAAAATCGTCCTATAGCCGATTTTTTAATGGCCTATGGCAGAAATGGTTCAGAAAATCTGTCAAAACTAAAAATATTTCTAGGTTTTTTCTTCATAATTTTGTTTCCTCTTTTCAAAACTTCCTCTAATTTGCAGGTAACCCCAGACCTTAATAGCATAAAACGAATCTTCAAATTATTCAAATCAGCGTATTAGTTTTTAAAGTACATACATCAAAAAAACTTTATGAACATGCTAATTTTCTGCTAGGATTATTTCTTTCTCCTCTATTTAGATTTCTTGATTTCTATACCTTAACCATTACATGGAGAACTTGTATAAAACCGTTTACACTTCATTAACATTACATAAATTAGATGTAAGCAGGACGTTCAGACTCTGCCAAACGGAAAATATAATTTTTAACAAATGTGAGAAAAAAACTGATATATTAACAGAACCATATAGCGCTAAATCCGCGCTGACTTATGCATTTTCTAAGTGAAAATTACATTACCAATTTACCCCATACTGATTGTAAATCAAAAATCATCGTTTTACTAATTAGAAGAACTGCGGTTATTCACCTTTCCACGAATAAAATAGTTTAAAATAGATATATTAGCAAACCACAATATGACCATAAAAAAATGTCACCCTGTACAATTTTGTATTTATACTTTAAATTAATTATATGAAAACATAATTGGAGTAAGCTTTGTACGCATGCGTAAATCACTTCTAATTTGTATGCGGTTTAAGAAGAATAATTAGTTTAATTAATTTCTATGAAAATATGCATAAATCAATTTAATATGCAAAAATTATTACAATGTCAACTAAATTGAATAATCCAATTGCATAATGGATTAAAGACTTTTATCAATTTTCTTTTCAGTACATATTGTAGTACTTATTATTTTATGTAATCTTAAAATTGAGACACAAACTAGGATATTTTTATCCAGATTCTGATGTTAGGCTGTAGCTAAAATCTAATCTGCCATAAACAAGATTTAAAAATCAAGAATTCACGGTTAACTGTCAATTAACGACGAATTTAACTGGGTTTAAAAGTTCGGTTTCTGAACAGATGTGACGTCAGAATCCGGATAAAATATTCTATCGAAATACCAATTCATGCCATTAATATTTAAAAATGACTTTGGGCATATGGCCACCGCGACTGTTCTTACGGAAGCGTATTCTATCGGTCCACATTCACTTTTTCGAGCAATCTTGACCGTATGTCACGAATAACACGAAAAATGTTGGCCAATTGTTTCTAGTTTATCAGCATAAGCCACTGACTTCACGTAACCCCATAAGAAATAGTCTAGAGATAGCAGATCACACCACTTTGGAGGCCAATTTGCAGGGCTATTTCTCGAAAACACATTATCGCTAAATCTTGATTTCAAAAAATCGATAGTTTATGTCGCCGTATTGCACGTATCGTCATCCTGTTAAAACCACAACTCGGCAGGATCAATGTCATCCATATTTTCGAAGAAAAAGTCATTGATCATGGACGAGTGAACGTAACGCGAGCTCCTGCCTCATTTTTAAAGAAATAAGGAGCAACGATGCCACCAGAATGTAAACCACATTTTTCTGGGTGTAAGGGGGTCTCTAGTCTTTTGTCGATTGTTCTGACTCCAGAAGCGACAATTTTGCTTATTAAGCCAAAAATGAACCTCGTTAATATACACAATTTTGCGATAAAATAAGTCAGACGAATCGACAAACGATTTTCAAAGTATATTTGGATAAATCCTGATCGTTCTCAAGTCTCAGTCTGTTCATGATTAGTTGGTAGGCTATACTGAACATAAATATCAAAGAGAGCTGTGTGAATGATAGCTCGGAGTGACAGTTATTCCTATCGGAAGCTCTATTACGCTTAAAAAACACCCTGTATATGGTTATTAGTCTCATATACGTCAAATGTGATGCTTGGACAAAGATTTAATGGTTCCTTATTTAAGATCGCCGTTAATTTTTCTGATTTCTCATTTTTTTTTTAAAGTTCAAACTTTAAAAATCCGATAAACTGACAAATAAAAACTTTTCTTTAAATAATTCAGAATCACTTTTTAAAGGCTTTTACTTAAACCATTTCATTAAATATTTAAAACAAAAGAAGAAAAAAGAAGCTAAATATGTATTTATCCACTTTGAAGAGAAATTTAAAGTTTATTGGCAAAACTAATCTTTATGTCTTCGTAAAAAAATGGGAAATTTATGTGCATTTCCTTTTAGCACCACAATTTTCTTCTTTTTATCGACTAGAAGAACTCGTAAAAAAAACCTGAGGTGTGGACTTGTTTAAGTACTTTTAAAAAAAGGTGCTGCAAATAACTAAAATATTTCATAACGACCTGAAAACTTAAAACTCTTCTTATTTTCAGTCACGCGAATGGAGAAAATTCTCGGATAACTAAACTTAAAAGTAGTATGTAGTAAGTATCAGCTTTCCATCTTTCAGTATCGGTAATTACAACAGGGGCGTTGTTCATGGTTGCCTATTTTTAGTTTATTCCAAAAGGATTGTGGATGATTTAAACAAATTGAAAATCAATAGAAATTTCGATTAGTTGTTCAAATTTCTTTCATATTCCGATTAAATCAAGCCATATCATTAGGCTGAATCGGAGAATGGGGAATCTGCGGCCTTGTATACTATTAAATTATTTATTAATAAGAAAGAGAGTGATGGTATTCCTTCGTAATAGTAATAATAATAAGTAATAATAAGTAATAGTAATCATATGGTCTATTTTAATACATATAGTATTATGCTATGTTTATAAGTTTTTTGAATATGGTTGCACGTAAATTAATGCAACACTCCAACATGAAATTTTTTTTTACTTAGCTCTTGGCTAAAGGATCACAGACTAATTAAAGGTAACACAATAAGAAAACTAAACTACAGCTACCAAATGTTAACACATATTGTGGTTTGAATGAACACACACCATCGATGAACATTCCTAAAAAAGGTATAAAATACAATTCAATATAATATAGTACAATTCAAACTGCAGCTAATCTTCTGTGCGAGTAGTTGCACTCAAAGAAGTTTGTGATGAAGCCGAATTAAAACATTTTAGGTTTCTGCAAAACCTGTTGGCTATTCCTAATGCTGGCGATTGAAAGAGTCTTAAATTTTTACCAACCTTAGAATGAAGATATATTTTATATCTTTAGGAAAGTGTTCAAAGGTAATTGAAAATGACAGAATTTTGATTGATATTTCTCCATATTTAGGCATACTTTATTTGAAACATTATAAAAGGAAAGAAGGAAATACATATACATTTTTTTTAACATTGCTTAATTCAAGCAGCATCCAGCAGAATCATATAAACTTTTCTTTAAATTAATTTTGCTGATATTAAGATCAAACACTGCGGCATTAGCTTTCACTGCCCTAAGCATTCGGAAAACCAGTTCATTATTACCATAGTCTGTTCTATGGCATCATATTTAAAATAATTCCACAGACCTCAAAGCGTGTGAATTAGTGTTCTTAGGTATCTTCCCTAAGAGGGAAGGAGCGTGAATAGTGCCATTGAATAATTGGTGAGTAATAACAATATCAGGCACAGAACTCTGCATTGTCATGGTAAAGCGCTAGATTTTTTTTAAGATATCAAGTGGCGAAATTATTCAAATCCATCTGCAGCTACACAGTCCTTTAGGATCTTTATTTCTTTGTAAATCGTCATATTTCGAAGTATTTAACCATGTATGAAACATCGTTAATAGTTAGAATAAATAATATCTATATAGAAATGGAATATGATAATGTACATGTGGATGTAACATGTACATTATCATATTCCATTTCTCCATTAAGGAAGCGCATCACTATTATTGATACAATAAAGTTTTATACTAAGATTGTATTGGTTCATCCTTATTCGAAAACCAAGGAAAATCGATAACATATTTATCACCCAGAAATTAAATATCGATCAATATAAAGAATAGTTAGGAAGTCTCATTCTTTTCTTATAATCTTATACTTGAACATTATTGAAGATTCTATAAAGTTCAATATTTCTTCTCATTTTAAAGTTTTTCACGATTTTAATGACTCTTCATTATTTTTCTTTTTGTACTGATCTATTTCTGTCATAAGATTTAATGAAAAATATAGTAGAAAAGCAAACAATGTTCAACAATTATTGTCCTTGCACAATTGGGTCAGTTTTACAGCAAAGAAATAAATTTTTTATTTTTCATATTAAAACAAGTACAAGCCCTTAGGAGGACAATTAGAAATGTCATTTATATATATAGACATTGTATAGAAGAGCTTACCGGAGGAGAACAAGAAAAAGTAGGCCAAAGGATTTTCCATTCATCCCGAGAAAAGCGAATTGTCATTATTAATTCACACTGACATATCACTGATAATAATGACTATCGTCGTACATGTTCTATAATATTATCATCATTTTTTACCACCACTTATTTTTTAACAGACATAAAAAAAACATGAATATTTAATAGCATTGCTTTCATTATGCTTCATGCACTATGCTTTTATATTGAAGGAAAGACGAAAAAAAAAAGAATGAATAAATAAAATTGCAATGTGACCTAAAAATATTGATTTTCTTGTTAAAAGCTATATAGTCACAGAAGTGAAGAACTCCAACACAATATTGTCTCACTAACTAGCTTCAATTGAATGTAATAAAATCGGTTCGAATATGGAATATGGTTTAGATTCGGATTGTAATTGCTACATATTAAAAATGTATGATACTGTTCACGTCAAGAGATTTAGTCGATTCGATATTGATACAAAAAAGGTTTTCTTAAAATTTGATTTTTAAAATTATTCTGAAATGTATTTCTGTATTTCATTAATATTAAATGTAAGTCTTGAAAGGCTTTCTTCAATAATCATAATGACATTAAAATGTACTGAAATAAATTTATCAATAACATATATATATAAAAAAATATGTTTAAAACATAAACGTACCTCAGTGATAACAGATTTTTGGAAAAATCGAGTTAATATCATTTCCTAAATAACAGGACCTTATATTATATATAATAGGAAAATGATTTAGACCCCTTATGATGAACCCTATGTTCGCAGCACTCTAAATCAAGCAAATGTCGATAAGCACTTGTTTTCAAAGTGTCAAATGTCAGTTTGCAACAACACATTTACGAAATGGATCGTTTAATCACCGCTCACGTGTTAAAATTCTTCAATTGTTCTACAGAAATAACAATTCTGTACGAACTGTGTATCGAAAGAAAATCCTCTTCTCTGATGAGGCACATTTCCATCTCTCATGGTGTGTTAATAAGCAAAATTGCCGCATATGGGAAGATGAAACTTGTTATGAGATTTACGAGACACCATTCCATGGGCAAAAAGTGACTGTTTGGTGTGCATTGTATTCAGGTGGCGTAATTGGGTCTTCCTTTTTTGAAAACGATCAGGGTCAGACTGTAACAGTCAATGGTGAGCGATATAGGCGAATGATAACCGATTATTTCTGGCAATCGAATATATTTATGTGGAATACATGTGTTTCCAACAAGACGACGCATCTTGCTACACAGCGGGTGCAACGTTAGATGTTTTGCATGAAAAATTCCCAGGTCACATTATTCCACGTTTTAGTGGTGTCAACTGGCCGCCAAGATCATGCGACTTAACGCTGTTGGATTTCTTTTTGTGGGCTTATGTTAAAATTCGTGTCTACATCAACAAACCCGAAAGATTGGAGCACCAAAAAAACAACATCCGAGATACCGCCCGAAATTTACGAAAGAGTCATCGAAAATTACCTCGAAAGGATCGGCTACTGCAGAAGGTCGAGAGGCGGCCATTTAATTGATATTATTTTTCATAATTAATGGAAATACATGACATTTGTGATTAACAAAATAAAATAAGTATAATTTAATCAATTTGTGTATTTTATTTTGTTTTAAAGTTCAGAAACTGAAGTTGGATCACCCTTTACTTGGTTTGTAAGATTCAACGCTTATAAAACATGGTACATTTTCGGTTATCATAAAACTTGAAACTTTTAAAAAGCGTAAAAGATAGATGTAACCCCTTAAATAAATTGTATACCAATTGAAAACATTATGAATTTATCATAAACAATTTTTAATTTAAAATAATCCTGGATTTATTTAGTTAAGATGATTTAATTAATGTCTTGTCCAGGAATTCATATTCTAGTTGGGAAAATAATAAAAACCAACCAAATCTAAATCCAATACAAATATCAATTATAAATCGTTTTTAAATCTTGGATTAATTTCGAAACAAGTAAAAAAAAATAAACTTTAATCTATTTCTAAATAGAATTTTGTTTAAAAATAATGCAATCCAACTGTTTCAGGCACATGGATCACACATTAATTTGATTCCAAAAAAAAATGGTCTTTTTTTCATAAAAATAGTTCCATTAATTTAAACATTGGAGCTAATTAGTAAATGATGTTTAACTGCATAGAACTGAAATCCGAATTTAAAATTTCTAATTATTTTTTTTTTGTTCTAAATTTATTGTTCTATGTGCACGAAATACACTGATTACCTTCTATCTTTCGGTACACAAATACTTTTGCCACCATTTTCTTTTAGTCTAGCTTGGAGCTTCCTATAATCAATGTTTTTGGTTAGTCACAGCAGCAGAAGACTGTAAGAATATTTTTTCCAACGTTCAAGGAACACACTGATTAAATATTTAATTATCTTGTATTCTATACTCCAAAGGAATTGAATTCTTCTTATCTATAAGAGTAGATTCTATTATCTAATATATGTTATCAGTGTTATATCGTTTCATCACATCATGAATCAGTCAGCAAATTCTACTACGTGATATATCGTTATTAACTCTTTCCAATCAAAAACGATTTATTGAATTCGCCAAAATTGACATAATTGCCAATAATATATTACTTATTGGCCTTTAAAAGTTCATCATATCATATCAATTGTCGCTCAATTTTTATACTACACATTATTGTTTTTGACTTCAGTTTTTAAATCTTATTTAATCTTTGGGAATGGATTTTATTAGCCAATTTCATACGCAATTTTCTTATTATATTAAAATCAAAAAAAACAATTAAATATAAAACAAGTTTCGAAGAAACCTTAACATTTTAGTAGGCTCAATTAAAAGTCAATGTAAAACATTCTTTTTTTATTATCGTTTTTATACAACTAAAATTTAATAAATCATAAATAATTTTCAGTTTTCAACAAATTCAATTTAATATCATTTTAAGCTACATAGTTGAAGTGATACTAGTATCTAAAATCCGGAAGTAAATGGTTAAAATTAAATTCCATTTATCTTTCTTTTTTTATACAACAGAATAAAATGATTTGTTGGAAGCTATCCAGACTTAATGAAATTGTTACCCGAAAAACCACATCTAAATGGCCGCGTCTAGAATCAGAGAATGATATGCTGATAATTGAATGAACGGAAGCCACTTTGTGGTATCACAAAATGAGTTAATAGAGTTCTGTTCTATGCAAGATTATAATGAAATTTCCTTTCGTGTATTTAAAACTAATTTAAAAACATTTTAACTGAAATGCATCAAATTTTATGTGTTCTGCGAATGAGACTAATTTTAATCTGATTTATATACAAAGATAATATAGTGGCGAGCATAGTTACTTGTATTCATAATTATACTATATTTTACACAATTATTGCGCGTTTGTTTTTTGCCAGGAAATTTTGTAAATCTAATACTCTAAAACAAATTTAGCTAGATTGAGCAACTAGCAAATCCACTAACAAATCTAGTCAAAATCTAGGTATGACTGGACTTCTAGTTACACATCTAACTAGATTATCTAAAAGCTACAATAGCTACATAGTGTAAGCAACCAGATATTGGTTGAGACAAGAAATACAGTCATGGCATCTTGATCCTCATATTGGAGCAACTATTTTCTAGTAAATTTCATCAACCAGAAAATCTAGCGGTTAAATGGGCACGATCTTAGTTTTTTTTCTCCTATATGACAAAATAGGCCTCAATTTTCACATAAAATCCTCTTCAGTAATGAACACGTTTTTGCCTTTTGGAGGAAAAACATCCCTTTATCGCTGCACTATTAATTTGTATTAATAACAATATTGACAGGTCGAAATTTACATGAATTTACTGAATGAGAATGAGGCTAAATTAACAACTAGGACTAATCTACTTCCGAAATTGAAACAACTCCATTTAGTTGACACCGTAGAGAATCGTAAATTATACTTTTATAAGTTCTTAAGACTACCTCTGAATGGAATTAGAGATCCATAGAGTTGTGATTGCTATATAAAAGCTTCGTTGAAATAAAAAGCTTTGATGAAAACTTTATGGCTACTCCGTGGAGCATAATTGGTGTCCAAATAAAAATAAATCGAATAATCTTAATGTAAATTTGACTGAAACGTTATTCCATAGATAGATTTCATATCTCTTTATCCGCCATAATCTTCTAAAGGACATTTGATGCCATTCAATATTTATGTACCAACTTCACTCTAAGTTAAACCCATAAATACTTACATCTTCAATAACGAATGTCCAATCTTTATCTTCAAGTTCATGTGTTCTAGGATCCTTAAATAATGTTACAGATATTGTATGATTATCTGGTACTGGCCAAGATATATGACCAACTAAAGGATTCATCATATCTGGTTCCCATTGTAGTGGAGATGATGCGACACGACGTGATCTTCGTGTCCAAACAACTGAAAGATTTGTTGGTCGCCTGAAAAAAAGAAAAAAAAACCACATTAAACAATTTTCTTTTGTCCATTTTAATTTGTATCTTAAAAATAAATCTTTTTACGAAAAGAGAAAATAATTCAACCTTGCTTTGAGATAATAAATCAACTTTTCAAGAAATTTTCCCCAAAACAAACAAGTTTCTGGCAGTTCGTAATTATTTCACCTTTGGGAATGTAAGATTTTCTTGTCGAAAAAACATTTATCCTATATTTTTCTTGACAAAGTACAATCCTAAGTGTAGACCCGAAATCAAATCCCCAAAAGTAATATAATATTCTTTTTTTGAGTAATATTTCATGTAGAAAATCTTGAAAATACTTTCTCACAGGACCATTCAAATTTTTGTGTACAAAATAATTGGTACGAAAAGAATTTACACAAATTCAATATTTATGTTAAACATGGTCCACTCGGGATGAATTCAATTGCAATGATCTATTACAATTCTCATGATAGATGAAATCAAGAAAACATGCTTATCAAATCAAAATCTCTAGAAAAGAGCTTTACAATTTTCTACTCTTCGTTCAGTGACTATGCAGCTTCATCTCGATTTTGAAGAGATTATTTTTGGGTTATATTTCAATGATTTCTAGAAATTCTTTAACTTGGTAAAAAGAAAATTCAATTCCAAAAAATGGTTTGCCAAGTTAGATATACATATGAATCCTTTCAGACTATACTTTGTCAATAAATCATTGCAACATATCTTATAAAAGTTATTACTCAATCAAAACAAGTCTTGTATGCGCTTTTTTCGAAACTATTAATTATATATTTTCTTTGAAACATAAAAATAATTCCATGAAAACTCATTTTGACCCATTTTTTAAAGAGTTCAGTAAAAAAACATGTTTATAAGAAAAACATTTTAGAAGAAAAACATGAAGTGAAATAGTGATGAGTATGCCAAAGGAAAAATATACAAAAGAAAATTTCCCCTTGGCAAAAAAAAGGGAGCAAATTCTTAAAAATATTTATATAGGAAAGAAAAAAACTCAATATTGTTAAAGCACATGAAAATTGTTATGTATGAATAGCACAATTTATCCTTTTTTTATGAAGATCAGAATTGGGAACATTCAAAGTAGGATGTGTGTATAGAATAACATATAGAAATTTAAAATCGGCTCATAACCTATTTTTTGATAGCCTATGCTAGACATGAAAACCGTCGATAAAAAAACTATAGTATACAATGTTGGCCAATTGTTGGTGGTTTATCAGCCTAAACCAGTGACTACACTTAAAACCCATGAAAAATAGTCGAGGGATGTCAAATCACATCGCTAATTTACTGGGGTATATCTCAAAATCACATTGTCTGCAAATAGTGATTTCAATAAATGGATGATTTATGTCGCCGTATGGCACGTAGGACCATCCTGTTGATACTACATCTCGACAGGATCAGTGTCCATATTTTCGAACAAATATCTATTGAGCATGATCGGTTGATGATATGATTGACCGTAACGCGAGCTCCTACCTCATTTTTAAAGAAATAAGGACAAATGATTTTTCTGGAAGTAATGAGGTCTCTAGAGCCTTTTCTGAATTGTTCCCACTCCAGAAGCCACAATTTTCCTTATTAAGCCAAAAATGAACCTCATCACTGAACACAATTTTGTGATAGAATAAGTCTATAAGATTTTTAAACTAAATTTGACTAATTCTTGATCGTTCCTTAAGCGTGAGTCTATTCGTGATCATTTGCTGGTCACGTCAATTTTACTTTAGAACTACGAATTTCTGCACTCATAACTAATGTATAGTAAATTTGAATGAATGTTCTACAACTTTGCAAATTAAATCTAAAAAAAAAATGTTATGAAACTTTGTGGTCACCCTGGTTTTTGCTTTATAACTACTATAAGCTCTTCCATTACAGATTTTGCTAAAATACAAAATTCTAATTGTGATAAGTAATGACCGACCTATGTTGTAAATTTTATTGAAATAAGATAGACGGACACATCTAGTGCCTTAATACAGTTCTCCGATGATTATTTCTATGCGTATGCAGTAACAAAACTAGTATATCACCTCTGGCATACTACCTTAGGATATAAAAAAACAGGAGGAGATAATAGAACGAAATTTAGTATACATTAGGACTTTTTTTTTTGTTATTACGAGTAATGTTGAATGGTAGCTTTCATAATAATGCGGTGATATTGTAGATAAATTCACTTTCCAGTGAACCGAATAAGATTGATACGTATTCGGGTACAAGTATTGTATTATATTTATCAAAGGAAGTGAATGAACTTAGTTATGACCCGAAAAAAATAATACCTTAAATCAGAGAGGACTCATATTTTTGTATTCAAATTTAAAAGTTTATTATGATTTTTAGCATAAAAATGAATGCCTATTTATGTGGCATTTGGAAAAAATGATGTTTATTATGAACTAGGCTTGGGTTTCCTTTTTTCTTTTTTAGATATAAGATATACAATATAAAAGAAAATGATGCCATATTTCCTTGGAAAATTTATATCATCAAAAAAATTTCCGGTAGAAGTATTTTAATAAGGATATTTAAGGATATATGAAAAAAAAATTTTATTTTGAGAATAAAATTTGAGATAGAAACTCATAAATTTTCACATTATCAAAGCCAAATTTTACACCTTAGAATATATTATGTTAAAATTTATTTTGGTTCATTACCAGACATATTATATTTATTTAGTTTACCAAGGAAACATCAAAGATATACACGAGTAAAGATATGTAAAATTCTAAATTCTTATGACAAGAGCTTTTATCTAATGTAATTTACTTATTTTCAATAAAAGCTCTTTTAAAATTTGCACATCTTCTCTTTTTTTATGTAGTTCCAATATTAATAAAAACAACTTCTTCATATTTTCGAGTCATGTATGTCGCGCTACTACATTTTAGTACACGAAGAAAATATTTAGAAATCAACAAGTTAGAATTTACATGTCTAGTGCTCCACTACGATCGGTTCCAGAATAAACATCACAACCTCTTCAATGTCCAAAAGATATATGGTACTTAATTTAGATTAACCTGCAACACTTTGATGTCAATTTTTTAATTTCTTGGTTAACACTAAATTTTTGGTTCAATTCGGATCTGTTTTTAATCTCTGGCTGGATGTTTCTTCGATTCCTAAAGTGGCCCCACATACATACTCAAGCAAAACAAACATAAAATTGTTAATTAAATTTCAATGAAACAGTATAATATTTTTATTGCGCAAAACAGTTTAAATTTGGTTTAGAAAAGAAACTGACTCACAATCTTTCAATAAGAAATTTTCAAATAAGATCAAATTTTTATATCAATTAAATTGTATTTGTTTGTTTCTTTAACTATCCAATGAATTCTACTACAGCCCGTCCCAAATGAGATCAAGGGCCTTCAGTTTATTTCTTTACCAAAAATTGTTACAATTTTAAAAGATCTTGGCAAAAATTCTTATGTCTGGAATAAATTTTGTGAATCTCTTGGATTTATCAGTTTTTGTTTATTTGTTTACTAGAATCTTTTAATAGAATTCACAAAGTCGTAAGATTTAAAAAAAAAATCTATTTTTGATTATTCCTCGAATTTTGAAACGATTTCCACGATGTCAGATGCTGCATTCAAAGTAATATAAATCACTAAATAGATGTCCATTTCGACTGCTTAAAAATAGCACAGCTGCGTTTAATCTGTGCAATTTCTTAATTGTCAAAAGAATAGAAAAAAAAATACATTTTCTTTTTTTTTACAGATTAATGGATAATTTAGTATTTTACTTAGTATTTATTTAATGAAATTAGTTCTTTTAAAACCGTGAATAGTTAGATGTTAGTGTTTGCCACATTCAAACTTATATGATTCAAGTAGCTTAAATTACACTATTAAATATAGATGTCAACATAGTCTTGATATAAATAAAACTCAATTAAATTGACATGTAGATGTCTCTTGTCAAAGGTTTGGAAGGAAATCGTATTTCCAAATTGTAATATGTTTATCAATTTCGACTTGACAACTTATAAAAACTTATTAGCACAATTTTATTTAAAGAATTTATTTCTTTGAAAGACAAATAAATCAAGGCAGATGAGTTGTCAACAAACCTACGAAAATAAAAAAAAAATATCCTACATAAAAATATACAATTTCATCTCAACCTAATGATTGATATTCAATCAATCAGCTGATTGAAAATAATTATTTTTATGTCACATAGCACATAGTCTGATATTTGATGCGTACATTCGGAGCTACTAGTACAGTAGTTTAATAAAGCGTAACATTATTGAACTCAGTATGAACGTGATGATGTACAAAACGGCGTAATTGTTTATTATATTTCGTTATATCATCAATAAACCGGCGCAATTTTTAAGAAAGAAAATCTATTTTTATGCATTAAAAAAAAGCTTTTTTTTTGTACATTGTATTCGAACAGTAATAAAATATAAAAACAAGAAAACATGAAGAATGAAAACAGCCAACCAACTTCCAATTTCATTTATCTTGAAGGTTTTATATGAAATTAGCATTCAACAGATATGGAGCTCTAGACTCGTTTTTTTTTTTTTTGCAAGTAATTGAATAAATACTATATTAAGGCGAGTTTAAACTATATTCATGCTATAGAGCAGATACGACCAAATTCTAGTTCTTCTTTCTTTCAATTCATACACGTTCCCGAACAGAATGAATCTACATAGGATATCGATATAGGCACTTTGAAAAGCTTAATTTTAATGTTTTTACATGAAATCGCATAAGAGCCTTTCGATACATTTTTACAAATTAAATATTTGGTGCGTTTTTTTTTCATCGGGGTCTGGGTCTATTTTGAAAAAAACGATCCGGGTCTCGAGAAAAAAAAAAGTTTTCTTTGAAAAAATGCAACTTTTTCAATCACTTTGTAAAAAAATTATGCGTAAATAAAATAAATACTATCAAATTCTCAAATATCTTTATTGAATGATATTAAAAAACAATTTTTTTCACGAATTTATGAAATTGATTATATTGCGATATCGACATTTATATGGAAAACGATGGCTACGCCATCTCTTGCAATTTTACGTAACTAAAAGGTATCGGGGTCTCAGGCCCTGATCCCGATAAATATTTAGGTTATGTTGTTGCTTTTACATGTTATGAAGCAGACCTAGACCACGATGAAAAAAACGCACCTATTAAAAGCATATTCATGATAAATACAGCTTACATAGATAATTTTACTTTATAAGCTTTTGAACCGTGTTGACTATGAAAATTAATGAAAGCAAATATGTTATATTACACATTACATGGTGTCACAGAGCAAAGCGCAAATACTGCATATACAGTAGCTGTCCTCCATTATGTTAAAAGTGTTTTAGGCAAATAAATAATTATGAAGAGTCCAGACCAGGTATTGAACTTGATACTCACCAATTAATATGAAACAAGTGTTTAAATATTGGGTGATGTCATATGATAGCTATTATGTTTGAAAGAGCTTTCGATAAACTAAAATAGTCAGTAAGTCATTTGACATTCAAGTGTAAACAACAGTGTTTTTAATTCCTGTCTGAAAGATGGACAAAAGTCATAGCTAATGATGGAAAATATTTTGATTAAAATAAAATAAAGTTTTCATTCAACATAAACGTGTTGTTTTTGATGAAAAAATTGCTTTAGTCATATGACATCTCCTATTACTTGGGCCTCCACTCTGAACTATATTCGACCTGTTCATTTGCCTTCTCTATAAATCGAATATCATTCAAACAATACAACTCTTATTGGTATTCGTTTTAAAAACAATTAAGTGGCGATTACACCTATACGGCCGCTCTTTATACGGCATTTCTCTATAACGGCCTTTTTTCAATTTACGGCCCCCAATGTTTCGTTATACGCCCAAAAAAACTGTACATACTGTTAGCGACCTCCTGTTTAGTTTCAGCTTCTCCCTTTAGGCAGCACTGCTGCAAAAAATAATTGATTCGTTATACGTCTTTTCTCTTTACGGCCAAATTTTCCGGAACATATCTAGGCAGTAAACCGAGGTATGAGTGTATTTGTATTTAACGTCTAAGCCCCCTACAGTACGGCAAATAATTAAGAAAATATAAATTATTTTCTTAGATCATAAATTTCCTAAATAGGCAATAGGAAAAAAAAATTTTTTCAAAATCATTTGATATGTATTTATGGTTGTTGCGTGATATTTTGACGGTTTTCTGTTTACAATCCAATTGAAACTCGCGCATCTTAATTGTGAAAAGAAATTAATTTCTGCAATAAAAATATAAAGAAGCCAAAATCCCCTGTGACAGTGCAACTGGCAAAACTTTTAAAAAAAGCCATTTTATTAAAAAGAATTTACAAAAAAAAAAATTTTAAAACATTTTTGGCAACGGACAGATTCAATTCAGAATTCTTTTAAGTCGAACGGTCTAAACTGATAGAGCTGCTAACAATTTTATTAAAATATATTTTATATTTAGCCATCTTAAAGGATTTAGGTTGACAATATATAATAATTAATTTAATTAATTTATTTATCTTTAAGAGACAAACAGGCAGCGGTGCCTCAAATTCCATTATCTCAATTCACGTGTTTTCGGACTAAGGAAACTTTCGGAAAAAGGAAACTTTACTTTGTGCTAATTAATTTTCAACAAAAGTTCTAATTTTTATAGTGAGAAGGCTTACCATACCAACAAAAGGTTTATTTCTTAGTTTTTTTCAATTATAGCAGAGCGCTAAAGACTTCATATAAATCGACTTAATCGAGTTTTTAGATCAGATTATCTTTTACTAGGACAAATTAGTTAATTTGAACAGCGGAGATACCACTGTATTTGTGTTGGATTCGAAAAAATGAAGAGCTGCATTAAAAAACCGGGCCAAAAAAATAAAAGTATACGCGTGACATGAATTTGATAAAATTTTCTTACAAATTTTACATCAATAATAATAAAGTTTATCAGAAAAATTTAAGGATAACTATCAATAATATTCCATTTGGATTCTTTGAGATGAAAAAGATGTATCAGAATTTTCTTGGTCATGTTTTCATGTCATGAAAATTCGCAAAAAAAAAAAATACGATCATTTCGATTTATTTTTATTTCGAAAATGATGCCATCGATTCCTTTATAATGTGTCTTTTATACATGTCGAATGGTTCAAGTTCGTTTCCATTTTATACGAGATGCTTCAAGAGCGGAATACAAAACAAATCTTTTCACGGACATCTGATGAACATTTATTAATATTACTCGTATATGATATTTCTTCTTAGAAAACATATTAATGTCAAAAATATAATAATTAACAATTTTGCAGAGATTACATTTTTAGATGTTTAATAAGATTATAGCAGTTTGGAACATGTATCATGAGTTCAAATTATGTTCAGTACGTGAGTTCAATGGGCTAATAATTAATGTTTAGCTTGAAAAAGGATTTTATGAGGAATTTATTTGAAAATATAATAATGAAAATTGAATATTAAATTCAACCTTTTTTGTTTGATATTAACGACGTACTTAAGGGACTACATCTACCTAACATGAAATCAAATCGATTTTTATATTTCTGCACTTTGTAAAAGTTTCAAGTTTTATGAATATATGGTATACTGAAAATTTCATATCATGTGACAAAGTTACTTCAAATTCTAAGAGACTCACCTCTCTATTCCGAGTGCAGTCATAATAAGTTCTGACTGTCATAACATGACGTTATTGTCATAACTTTTTTTTAAGACTATTTGGTATTCTGATCCCGTCAAAACTAAAAACTGTCATAAAAAAATATCATAAGTTCTGACCGAAAATACTTTATATCATAACGAAATTTTATCTATATGTGTTCTCTGTGTGATTTAATTGATAACTATGGAATAATTTCCATCATTTTTTTTGAGCACACAAATAATTTTAAAGCTCTAGAAAAATTTCAAACTCATACAAACATTTTCGAGAGTATTTCTCAAACAACCATGACTTGAATTATAACAGTTTAAACTGTTATAAATTCATATTTTGGACATAATTATGACCCGTTAGCTAGAATAAGAATTTTCGCAGCAGTCATAATTTCAATCAGAATATTAATGTGATAAATATTTATGACCGCAAAACTATCTCAATGCCAGAATAAGTGGGTAAATGTACCTAGAAAATAAAATTAAGTTTCATATTTTTCCACTTTCTGAAATTTCCAAGTTTTAAGAACATGCCTGTAAAATTTTACATCAATATCTGTTAAATTACCGAAGCAAACTCAAAAATTATACTTGAAACTGTAAATATGTTTTCTTAAAAATACTATTTACAAAGTCGGTGGGCATCATATCTCGAAAACCGCTCCACAGATCATTTTCAAATTTCGACAAAATATAGTGAGAAGCACTCAGACGTCGTTTTAAATCGATCTTTATTTTTTAATAATTACAAACAAATTATGACTTCAATTCCTAGAAATTTTGTAAAAAAAAAAAACAAAGACTAGAAATCTAAGAGCATTTTTTACAATGATGGATTTATGGTTTTTTCCCTTTTATGCAAAATTTTTAATTTAAAAAAATATATAGTAACTGAAAATCGGTCTGTAGCCAATGCCCTATGGCAGAAATGGGAGAGAAAAACAGCCAAAACTAATAATATTGTAAGGCTTTTTCCGCATAACTTTGTTTCTTCTTTTCAAATTTGCTCTAATACGCAAGTAGCCTAGGTCCTAATAGCATAAATCTATTCTGTACATTTTATTCAAATCGGTGTATTAGTTTTTAAAGTACATCAGAAAAAAATTTACGAACAGACTATCATCACCTACAGGAATTCAACATTTTTTAAATATGTAGCCCCTTAACTATAAAAAGAAAAAAAGGTAATGTTTTATAAATATCAAATTTGTTGAATCTTATCAAAGTTATATGAAAGTAGCCATTCTAGCGTAAATCATATCCCAAATTTCCTTTTATATTTGCCCAAAATTTCTCTAAGAATTTAAATAATATAATAACTAATTCATTAAATTTATGAAAATAGCAATCTCCGGGAAAGAAAAGAAAATTATATCGCACATACACATATTTTCATAACCCTTCACATGAAGCACTAAGCCAGATATCTATTCCATGTCTAAGAGTAGACAATCATCATATGAATCCTCTCAACATTGAGTTGTTCAAGAATTGTTCTTCCTGAAGTAGAAATTTGCACACTTTTAATAATGATGGTAATTTTTTGAATATGGACTGTAAGTAAATTAGGTTTGTACTTTATTCAAACGTTTTATATATAAAAAAAAATATTAAAAAAAATTTAAATATTAATTCATTTTCATTCGAAAATTTCATCATGTGAATTAATTTTGATTAACTTGAAAAATATTTTATTCAAATTCAAAATTTTTCATCAATAATTGATGAGCAAATTATTGGAAAAAAAAACACAAATTTCTTATCGCATTTCTTTCTTGACTTATTTTTAATCAGTTTTACTAAAAACAACAAAATCGCGATTCCGACTTCTCTATGCACAGGATTCAAAATATAAAATAAATAATTTCTTCGGTCTCTGTCAGAAGTTATAATCGAATTCAATTGATTTTTGGACAGAATTATACAATACTTTCATTGCAAATTTTTTTTATACTAAATTTCATTGAAATCAATACAAAAAAAACGGTACAGCCATATTTAAACCCTTCAAAAATTTAAGACTCAGTCCAGCAATGTTTTGTCTCAAAATATGGATTCAAAGATTAACAACAATCTTCTCTATTAGGTATCCTAATAAGTACATTTTTTAGGAGATGTTTGCGAGCCACAAAAAATTAGGGCAGGGAACATATATGCCATATATCATTGTGATGAATTAGCGGAGATATTAATGTTCTGCCTCATGTGGGCCGACAGAGGAGAATATAAAATCTGTTCTCCAAAACCTGGAAAAGTTGGGCTTGAATCGTTTAGAGTAAGCGACCAAGAAGAAAAAAAAGGGACAGTTTCTTCTGTCCCGTATACATGGAGAATCTAATCCCAGGTTGAAGCTGTATTAAAATGTATGTACATTAGGTGGCCCTTATTTTTCAACTTTGCAAGAGTCTAGCTCCTACACCTCAATGTTGTTCCAATTAACAAAAAAAACGATATATACAAAATTTTAGCTCAATCGGACAACTGCAAGGCGACCCTCATCGAGCTTGGAAATTTAAGGAGTTTTCGAATTAACTTTTGGGAAATTTATTTGAGAATGTTTTTTTATAGTTCCTGGGGTTGCCTGAATGTTCGCACATAAATTTCTTTAAGAAGAGAAATAAAAATGGTTGACATAAGGAAGCGTCTACTGCTTTTAACCAGAAAATAACGTTGGGAATACTATGTTCCGACTTCAAGGCGAAACTTGTCCGATTGAGCAGAAATTTTGCATAGCCTGTTTTTTTGGTCATTGAAACAGGACTAGGGGGTGGGAGGAAAACTTTCAAAAAATTCCATACAGGTTAGAGCCACGGAGATTGGCTAGAGTTGACTACGTTTCAATCCCGAAGATAGTTGTTAAGTAGTCTAATTGATAGTTGAATCAGTTTCCGGAAGGTTTTATTAAAGTTTACAAATACAAAATTTATTCTTTATTAGATTTGAACTCGTCTTTCAATTCTACATATATGCATATATAGTATATACTTAGTATAGAAGTTAAAAATAAAATTATTTTCATTCAAATTATCGATTTGTTGTTAAAACATTAAAAAATTTTTTTTTTGTAAAAACTATGATAATAACACAGAAAATGCTTAATGTTTTTAAAGTTCATTTACAATAAAGAAAAACAAGTGCTTAAATTAAGTTAATTAAACTTGATTTGCACAAAAAAAAAAAAAAATTTAAATGATTGTGAAAAACATTGAAACTTTATTCAAGACTTGATTTTTCTTATTTATAATTTTCATTAGTAATATTGTTTTATTTGCAAATTTTTATTAGAAATACTTAAAAATGTGAAATTCGATTACGAAAATATTGCAAACTCAAATTTATTGAAAAATACTCTTAATTTGTAATTTTTCGAAAGTAAATACGCATTAGTTATCATTGCTGTCGCAATTTTAAATATATTGTGAACCACCGCAACTCCAAAAACCATCTCTTTTTGGAGTCAAATATTAAGTTAAAATCATACATCGAAAATCTTTAACCTTTGTCTGGGCGAAATAAGTGTAATGTTTGCATTTGCCAGTATGTTTCTTATTTAAATGAATCAGTAAATGAGACTTTGGAGCGTACTAAAAAAAAGATTAAAAACCTGCTAGATGCAAAAAATATTAAGAAAAATGTACGAGCCTGTACCCACGACAATAATGAATGGAAAATATGATATAATATTGAATTATACACATTATACAAATACAATGAATACAATTAAGTCACTAAAATAAAAATATAAAGAATGCAATGGATTAGTCACATAATATGCGAAGATGAAAGAAACCCAATTAAGGAAGCCGTGGAAGATAAGTCGAAAGCGAAAAAAGGACCATTGCGATCAAAAATTGGCTAATGGGATGGAATTGATGAAAATAGCATAAAGCTGAATATGATAAACTGAAGAACGATGGTCAGAGGTAGAGATCGATCTAGAAAGAAGCTAAAGGAGGCTAAGACTTGTACAGGTTTATATTGCCAATGATGATGACAAATTATTGTACTATAATTATTCAATATCGTCTGAACTCAGCCTCTTAAGTTCTGTGAAGTGGACGTTTGCTGTGTTTTTTTCATCGGGGTCAGGGTCTGTTTTGAAAAAAAAACGATCTAAATCTCGAAGAGAAAAATATTCGATCATTTTTTAAATAAATTATGCGTAAATCAAAAAAATACTAGCGAATTCTCAAAAATCTTTATTGAATGATATTAAAAAATAATTTTTTTCACGAATTTATGAAAATGATTATAAGATTTTTATTGCGATATCCACATTTATATGGAAAACGATGCAATTTTATGTAACTAAAATCTATCGGGGTCTCAGGCCCTGACTTCGATAAATATTTGGGTTATGTCTTTTACATGTTATGAAGCAGACCTAGATCCTGACCCCGATGAAAAAAACGCAGCTAATATTTCAGATCATTTATAGCAATTAGAGCCTTTTATCATCATCAACAAGTTTATTGGCATTATTATTTTCCGAAATAATTTTTTTTCACAGGTACTACGATGTTAAAGTATTTATGTTCATATTTTAGCTACAGCTAGCTATTTCTGTTCGTGCCTAATACTAGAGGCACACATAAGGTATTCATACCATAGTTTAAGGATACCATGTCGTATACCATATGTGTGTCATCGAATACCAGCCGAATACTATTTAAACTACGTAGCATAAATCTGGTATTTAAATTCGAAAAAATACGTGGTATTCCCTTTTTTACTTAATGTTTTCGGCCACTGTAATCTATTCTTTAGTGATAGTCGCGCCTTTTTATTGAAGCGGAAAATAGCGAATGGAATTTTGTAGGTAAGCTGAGCAATTGACACATGTTTCAACTTTTTTTTTTTGAAAATTTTATTTTAAAAAATGGAAAAAGTAAAGAAAAAACGCAAAATTTTATCGGTGGATGAAACCTCAAATATTTATAGATATTTGTAGGAATCATATAGAGGATTTAAGAGTAGCGAAAAGAAATTCCCATATTCTCGCTTAAATGGCAGAATTTCAAATGTCAGACGAATACTATGTTTGATGTGTGTCAACCCCTTTTTATACCATGGTACAAGGCTATACTGTAGTATCGATACTAATGTATGAATACCCTATGTCTGCCTCTACTATAAGACTGCGAGCAACTGCCATTAAAGCAAGTTATACATATGAAAATAAATTTTCTAGGTTATGTTTTTTGTTGTCAATACTATTGTTATATGAGTAGCGGGTAGATTATACATATCTATTGTATAGCTAATAAATATTTTCTATTCACAGCACAAAAGGATACGTTACCACTATTGCTATCTATTACCTGATAAAATTCAAAATGTATAATTCTGAAGAAAATAAGAAAGAAAACCTAAGAAAATGTAATTAAAAATTAATATATTAACAACAGGAAATAATCTGAAAGGATTTAAAATTAAACAAATGAAACTAATTAATAAAATTAAGTAATAAACTAAACGTGCAAATGAGTTAATAACTTCAATAATAGTATTAAAAGGTATTATCTTAAAACACCTTTACTGTACATAATATTGTACACTATCTTAGTTTTATTAAATCTTAATTACAGATGCCAAAAAAAAGTAAGAAAAAACAATTTTGAAATACGTTATAATATCTGTTTTCCTAAAAATGTCCTTTGTCCTTTGCCTATGTAACCTAATATAATAACATCTCAGAATAGACATAAAACCAAATTAATTGAACTCTAGGATAAACAAAAACAATATTAGTAAAGGTTTACGACTAAAGAAAAGGAAACCCTATGGCATATGGAATGTGGCTCCACTTTAATCACGTATATTCAATGATCCGATTAGAGTGAAAGTTTATATTTATATAACACCCCAAAACCACCCTTCATGTACATTAATAATATAATCAATATCGTTGATATAACAGATTATATAAAGGGAGAATGAGACGGAGTCCCTTTTCCCTATACAATATATAATGGCTTTTATATGTCTGGACTCATGAGACAGCCGGATTGAACAAAATTTTAGTTTCAAGGGATTATTTTTCTTGTATAGGAGTTTTTTGGTTTACGTTTTTACTCCTTTAATGGTAGTTGTTTAAAGACGTAAGGGAACAATTAATGTCATTTAGATATGGTACCTAAATTATCGCAAAACGAAAACTATTTTGTATAGTTAGTAGGAACTTTTATTCGTTCCCTTATTGTTTTTTTGTTTAGCTTCAAATGCTTTTACATTATCCGCACCCATTTTATTTACGTATAATTTAAGCTCTAGACTAGACATTAATAGTCAGGATTCTAGTGACTAAACTAAAACAACAACAACAACAAAATATGAAGGTTATGTAGCAGAAGACAACACACATCAGCAAGCAAATATTATAAATGTGATAAAATGGGAATATTGATGGTAATGGGTTGAGAAATGGAATTATCGTAAAAATAGACGTGGTAAATTCAATTCAATTCATTTGTATTATCTATTTTCTTGGTTTTGTCCCTCTTGAAATGAACTATGGTGGCTTGTAGATTTGAATGTTTTCGGCAGCAGCTATATGTTATTTAACAAGAAGCCCCTGTGCCAGTACTATTGACATTTTGTATTTCGCTATCACGTCCAGAAGTTTTGCCAGGTTTTGTTAAAAATATTTACCTAAAGAGCCTATTCCCCAGTGTAAAACTATACACATACATATTTATGAAGGAAGATTCGTAAAATTCAAAAAGGTTTTATAATAAAAATTTGAACACATGCAATCTTCTTAGATCTTATGACAAGCTGTTTTTTTAGAGTTTTAAGCGTTTAAAAGAGCTTACCATAAAACCTAAGCTAATCTGCGTTTAAATTTTCAGTTTAAAAGCTATATTATATTCATTTAAAATATCAGCTGATAACAAACATGAGTAAAAAAGGAAGAGAAATATGAATTTTTTTCGTTCTTTTCTTATTTGCTTTCTACAATTTTATGCTCCATCTATTATCATGTTACAAAAAATATAAATTGCCTTCTAGCTAATCAAAAATCTTGCATAAATAGTTTTTAACTTAACCTAACGAAAACATTTTGTATTCGAACAAAATATTTACTAAACTCTCATTTAATAATGATATGAAAAAGAATCTCGAAAAAATACAATAGAATCAAATTGTATCCTTCGATATTATACTTAAGTGAAGACTTACTTAAGATTTTATCAAGATAATAGGAAATAATAGAAATTTGCATGAAGTATGGGTATCTCATACTTCAGAATATTCTAGATATGTTCCACAATGGGGAATATATAGAATATTCTGATATAAGATTGGTACGAAAACAATGATGTCTATGCACTTTCTATAACACAATTACAAAACAAAGAAAATAAACTTCATTATAAAATAGTTTGCTTCTATTGTCTTCATGTTCATATTCTTATCCACATCATAACATAATTCTATACCATAACCACCAATCTCAATTATTTCTGAACAAAAGAAATTATGGAAATTCTTGTGTATAATCTTAATAAGTCAATATAATGGTAACAGTTCGCAAAAGATGTGATTAAAGCCATATTCATATATTAAAGTGAACATATATCAAATCCTATGGAAAAATAGTAATAATGCAAAACAGGAGTGTCAGCACGTTAATTGTTCCACATTTTTGATTTGACCAAAAAATAAGTCGTTTCAACTTTAGTTTGACGTTCCGTTTGACTGAAACATCTTATGTGGTGTCATATTTTGGAAAAATCGCAAAAACAAAGTGTTAAAGAACCTACGTGTTAACACCCCATTATTCCTTTCCCCGTTCAAACAACAGGATGAATATTAATAAGTTCAATGTTCATGAATGTATGCTTTTATTTTATAAGATTAGAGTAATTCCTAAAGCATATATCTTTTCAAGCGAATTGATTGTGCTACAATTATTTCGAAACAGTTTTGGTATCAAAATTTGTTTTGTTTGTTTTTGTTTATTATTATATCACTTCAAGAACAGCATTTGTTTTGAAAGTATATATAGTTTTTGATGCAAATTTAAACGCATTAAAACTAGTCGGATATTTGAAACATTTCCTAGAAAAGTTTTAGTTTCGATTCTTCTAAGTAAAAGTGAAGAAACGTGCGTGATAATAAAAGATATACCAATTTTAATACCATTAAAAATATGTTTGAATATCAATCAAAAAATTTATTTGCATAAAAGCAAAAATATATAGCATAAACTGTTTTACTTTCTTATACACAATAAGCTAACTTTAATCTTGTAAACTTATAGTGATTTACTGGTTAAGGATTCTGTAGAATTTATATAATCCAAATTTATTTTGGAAAATAATTTAATGTTTTTTATTTTATATTATAAAGAAACTTATTTATTTAAAATTAAAGATTACAATTTATTAGAATCAAATTAAGTTATCCTCGAATAAAAGTTATTAAGTTTATTTTAATTATTTAAAATTTTTGTGAGAAAATTAGATCCGACTCGTTTTAATAATATTTGAAAACTCTAAAACTAATTTATGTTTTTTCGTTCAGCCTACGTAATTAGTAAGAAAAAATCATTTCACTTCAGGCTACTTATTTTTAATTAAAAAGAAACGCAACAAGTATTTTTTCTGAAATACAAACAAGTAGTTTTCTAGAAAATTGCTAGTAGTTAAAAGCCGCCACAAACTATAAGAGGCTTCAAAAGTTCGAAATTCCTGTTCAAAAAGGACATGCTGCATGGATGTAAACAAGTGATAGTCAGATGATACATGGTGAATACAATGAAAAGGAAAAACATTCCATCCAAGTGCTGTTTTTGCAATTTTAGGTCTAGATTTTGAAGTGTGTTAGCATATTGTCTAACAGATCAATCGTTTAAAACAATTTCTTGAATTGATTTCAAATGGAGAATTATCACCATAAACTTCTACTAGCAAACAATCACTTTCATCAGCACTTTTCTTTAGATTGAAGCAAAAAACTAATACTTCTCATAAATGCTGGCACAAAACTTTGTTGTTTATACTTCACGTAAAGCTTAAAGCTAATTGAGAGTAGATAAGTATACATTAGCTTGAAGTATAAACAATGTGGAAATGATATAGTATTACTAACGGTCACCTCCTAAAGAACAGCGAGAATTTATTCTACCACCGAATAGTTGAAAAGAAGGTATACGTGAAAATTTACCTTCATTTATTTGGAAAGCATACACTGTTACTTTAGTAGTTTCGTCCAGAAACTGAACATTCAGTCTTTCCTCGAAAGCTATTAAAATACCATGTGGGCTGAAAAGTTCCTATCGTTTTAAAGAAAAACACATTTTTTTAACAAAACTCGATTTTATTTTTCAACATAGTTGCCATCGAGGGCGATACTCGGATTATAGCGATCTTCCAACTTTTCGATACCATTTTTGTAGTACGATTTGTCTTTTGCTTGAAAATAGGCGTTCATCGCGTGCAGTCCACTCGGCTGACTGTCGTTTGGACTCAGCAGTGAAATGATGGAGCCATGTTTCATCCATTGTCACATATCAACGCAAAAAATCGGGTTATTACGATTGAAGAGCTCCAAACACTGCTCAGAATCGTCAATTCGTTGTTGTTTTTGGTCGATTGTGAGCTCGCGGGGCACCCACTTTACACAGAGCTTTCGCATACCCAAACATTCATGAACGATATGTGCAACACGTTCCTTTGATATCTTTAGAGTGTGTCAGCTATCTGGATCAACTTCACTTTACGGTCATCTAAAATTATTTTGTGGGTTATTTTGATGTTTTCGTCCGTAACAGCCTCTTTTGGACGTCCACTGCGTTCATCGTCTTCGGTGCTCATATGGCGTGTACGGAACTTAACAAACCACTTACGAATGGTTGCTTCGCCTGGCACAGAGTCCGGATAACACTCATCAAGCCCCTTTTTGGTATCAGCAGAATTTTTTTTCATCAAAAAACAGTGTTTCATTAACACACGAAATTCCTTTTTATACATTTTCTTCAAAATAACAAAAGTTGCTTCACTCAAAATGCTATATCTCACAAACTAATAGTCCGACAGCTGCAAATTTATACACGTATATTTTGAAGGTTGGTACTAACGAAAGCTTATATGGATTTAATTCTAGTGGCGGCCCCTCATAGAAACGATACGAACTTTTCAGCCCACCTGTTATTTAAAATATTTAAAAACTAGACTGATGATTTCTTCTATTATATTTGTACTTACATATAAGAAAGTAAAAATCAATAAAAATCGGTTGGAAACGATTTATCAAAAATTTGGTATGGATGAAAAATTATAGTAATCGGTTTCATTTATTTATTTATTTTTTTTTCAAGATGTTTAGTTATAAAAAAATATGTCAAAATATTTACTTTAGATAAAAGTGCCGTAAATAAAAATTTCCATTCTTGAATTCGGTTAGTTTAATGAAATGCTCATTTTTCTTCCTTTTTAGATAAATTAGAATTGAATGTGGTTTATAAGTCGGAATTTATTTTGTTAACAATATGGTATCAGAAATATTCGCAATACTTCTTAACCTAGGTTAAGTTAATTCAATGAGGTAAAAATCAGAGCTGTGAAACCCTTCGATTTTTAAAGAGTTCGGTTCACGATTTGATTGCAGCATTTCACGAATGTAATAAATTGTATTAAAAATCCTTATATAACAAAAAATTGTGGCGAACTCATCCTAATTTCAAAATAAATATACCTTACGAAACAGGAAAATAACCGAAAAAATTAAAAAACCTACAAAATTTACTAGCAGTATTTTTTACGAATGTTTTATGAGAGATTTGAAGACAAAAAAATGTTCAAGTCCCGCCGTCATTAGGAGAAAAATTGTATGCTAAAACAAGAAAAGTCCCAAATTTACAATTTACTAGGTGGGGTAAAAAGTAACCTCCTTGACCGTCAGAATGCGCTGCTACTGCAAAAAAGGTTATGGGGCCTTGAAGTCCGTTCATATTTAGGCAGACATGCCAAATTTCAGTGCGATACTGTCTTTAGTTTTGTTTTGACAGCCGATTGTTGTTGACGTGTTTGGCATCATGTTTTCGTTCTCTCATAAAACATTATTTTTTGAGAGGCGAAACGGCGAAGGAAACAAAAGAAAAGTTGGATAAATATTATGGGGCTAATGCTCCGTCAGATTACACCGTCAAATATTGGTTTCGAGAGTTTCATGGTGGCCGCAACTCGACTACCGATCAAGTCCGCAGCGGCAAGCCCTCCGATGCGGTTACAGAGGGATTGTCATGGCATGCTCTTCGTGGACTACCTCGAAAAAGGAAAGACCATCAATAGCGAGTATTACTGTGTATTATTGGAGCGATTGAAGGCCGAAATCGCTGCAAAACGGCCTCACATGAAGTGAAAAAAAATTTTGTTTTTGCAAGACAATGGACAAGAGCATCGTAACCACGGTTAAAATCAATGACTTACGGCTCCAATTGCTGTCGCATCCACCGTATTCGCCCGATTTGGCTCCCTCGGACTCTCTTCCCAAACCTCAAAAGATGGCTCATCAATAAAAAATTCAGCTCACGCGAGGAAATCATCGACGCCGCGGAGGAGTATTTTGCTGACCTTCCGGAAAATTACTTTTCGGACGGGATCAATAAGTTGGAAAATCGCTGGAATAAATGTATCGAGACTATTTTGAATAAAATAAAAAAACATTAAAAAAAAATTTTTTTTTCATTCCCAAGGAGGTTACTTTTTACCCCACCTAGTAAAAACAAATGAAACGCACAAGAAACATTTTCTAATAATTTATTTTAGCATTACGGTTATTACGGTTTAATAGCTATTAATGTGCTGTGATTTAGCAATTATTTAGCATTAATGCTTCTAAGCATTACAATGTCACTTAGACGAATAACTCTTAAACCAATTGCCATTTTAATAATAAACTTTTTCAATAAATGAACATAATTTTTACGGAATACCTATGAAAGAAAAATTTAGATGAAATTATTAAACCAACATGTTTTTAGAATTTCATTAATTTCATCATCATAAAAAAAATAATTGGTTTCAATTTAAGTATCGTAAAGAACATTTGAAAGTGTTATGTTTATTAAATTGTATTAAATTTTGGTTTAAATTTTTGTTACTCTATAAAATGCATCGTTTTGGGAAAAGATTTCCTATTGAAGTACATATTTTTCAAAATAACAATAATTTGGCATCGATCCATATTACAGTTTCTTATAACTTTTCTTCTGCCTCCCAATGGGATTTGAACAATTCAAGAAAATTTTCCAAACCAGAATAAAACAAAATTTTCTTGTTCAAATATCAGTAAAAATAAATTATACCAAAATAAGAAATTATAATTTTGTATCCTAAACACATTGCTATTTGAAGACTCGTGTAAATCTACATTTCATATCATTTAGGTTTTGAAGAATATTGCCTTTGACGAATGAAAAACTAAAGGTGTGTCCAAAATATGTTTAAGATGATGGAGTAAGGGTTAATACTGGATGGCACAAAATGAACGTTGTGGTATTCCTTAAAAGAACCATTGAATCCCTTGCAGTATGCGCTGTGGCTCCATCTTGTTGGAATAAAATGATTGGATGGTTTCAAGTTTCAAGCATATCCATTTTTCGGAATGATTTGTGTGTTGTATGAGCTCTCTTGCTAAAGCTGCCAAGTAACAAACAACAGAAACGGGAACAGAACAGAAAGCTCTTTTGTTCTGTAGTAAATTCTCTTTCTGTTTGCTTTTCTCGCTCAGCTACACTGTTCTGTTGTTTGTCATCTAGTGGCTTAAATGAAGAATGAAACATACTAAGTGTAAAATTATAACCAACATGTTTGATGAACACCTTGAGAACTGCCTGAGAATTGCAACCACGTCAATCGAATCAGATATTGACGCTTTAGTTTCTGAATGTGAATGCTAAGTATCACATTAATTTTATAATATGGAGTTATACATGGTAATATACTTGTGGCCCAAAACACCATGTCTTCTTCCAATGTGGCCCAGGGAAACAAAAAGGTTGGACACCCTTGCCTCAAAATATTGTCCAACATCGTTCAATATTGAGCAATATTGATGGAAACTGCAACACCGTCTTCATTTCCCAAGAAATATGGGCTAATAATCCTTCCAGACGATACATCGCACCAAACTGTACGCTTAAGTGGGTGTAATTATCATTGATGAACTACTCTTGGATTCTCCGTAGCCCATATCCCTGCAGTTTTGCTTCTTTACGAAGCTATTTAATGTACACTTTCTGAATTACAATTTATATTTTCTGAAATTTATTTGACACTTTCTAAATTACAACTGGAAAGGTGTAGGAACATGACTGATGTGTTCTTTTTTTTCAAATTTACCACAGATTACGAATTAAACTCAATGTGGACATAGCTTAGTATCTTATCGATCGTGAAATATGTAGAAACATGAACAAATTTTTGCATGATATCACAATTCAAATAATAATGTAAGTTTTAGCTTGTTGAAGGGGAAAAAAAGCCGACATTTAGGATAATCCATTTTGGAAAGTAACTTTTGTGGGACTATTATATGAGTCACATCTGGCTCGTCAACTTTGCATAATGAAAAGTTTGAAAATGTATTTCATATTATTTGTGATGAAGTTATATAATGTCTCTGCGCTCCTGTCATGAGCAACATACCAGTTAGTTTTCGATGAATTTGTGAACAAGACAATTTTTTATATCCATTTCCTTTTCATTGTGAAATAAATTTGGTTTGATACTGAAAGAAATTTTGACGTCTTCCTAATACTTTTCTTCTTTTTGTAGATATTATATCCAAAGAAAAGCTTTCATTTTTTTCTTCTTATTCAATCGAAATAGAATTTTAATGGCTGTCGACGGTGTAGTTTTCTTTCTTTTCTTTCGGATTCCAGCTGATATTTTGATCCTTTCGCGAAATAAATAAAAAACCAAAGCCATAAAGAATATTTTTCTCTTTTTTTGGTTCCATCACAAACTGTTATGACATCTTTTTACAAAAAAAAAAGAAAAGATAAATTGGAATAATTTTCTTATTTAAATTGTAATTTAAAAATTTCTTCAAGTTTTTGACATTATCATTTTGGGATTTTTTCTATCTGAATGTCAAAATAAGGATATGATCATAGGAATTTGACATTTGAGGACGTTTCTTTAAATATTTTTGATTTTATCTCTGTTTAATATAAAGCGGAACGCAGATCACATTAGATTTTAGGGTAAATATTTTGAAAAGCTTTGAAGTCTTAAAAACAGCTTGCCATAAGATCTAAGCAGTTTTTGCAAGGTTCAGATTTTCATTATAAAATCTTTTGAATTTTAATAATTTGCCTTTATAAACATATATCTTTATTTAAAAAGAATTTAACGAATTCAAAGGCAATTATTATATATTGTTGGTTGCTACCCCTCTAGTTCGATATTATAAAAATTATGACACTTTTTATTTATGTGACTTTAGCGTATAAACTTTATTTACAATTGTTTCTGCGTTAACAATTAGTCTTTAAAATATTTGTCTATCAATTATTATTAATTTATACAAGATTAATTTATCCACAATTTATTTACAATGGAAAACACTATTAATTACTTATTACTTTAATATTTCACTGATGTAAACACTTTCGTTGTTTGATTTCAACTGTTGTAATCGCTTTCCGAAATCTCTCTGATCACCACTGGTCAAGTTCTGAATTGAACTGTGTCAATTCCTTCGGCGTTTCCACTTTATATACCCATTGTGGAAATCTAGAACTTTCGTGTATGCCTTGAAACGTGTTTTCTATAAACGTCACGAAACTTCAAAACGAAATATGATCATTTGTGTGGTTAGTTCGTGTTTTCTTAGAATGTTTGGTGGTTTCGAGAACAATTAAACATTCTAATTTATTCCTTTTTGTTTTAATTAATTACTTGTTAGTGAATTGTAATATGCTATAAAAATTATACTGTCTAAGTGCCAATTGTATCATTTGAACAAGACTAAAATGTGGACATTTGAAGACTTGACCTAAAGTACCATAAAAATGCCTTTACCCACTTTAGAGAGGTTCTACTGTATCGCCAAATAAAAATACAATCATAAAAAAAATTTCAATTAATTTTTCTATCTGTTTTATTGTTTTTATTAGCGGGAAAATATAGTAAACAGGCTTAATAAGCTCCAAAAAAAAATAGTTGACTAATTTACATAATTTTTGGCTTTGAACTTATCAATCACAATCATTTTTGAAGATTGATAATATGTGAAGCCGAACAGTTGTTAATTCGAGTTTATTGACTCTGGGGTTTTTTTTTTGGTTGCTGTTTTTTTTCTGAATTTTATAATCTGTAGCAAAAACTGTTCTATTTCGTTTTTTTTTTTTTTTATAAAAATAAAAATGTTAAGTAGGAATTAATTATGTTTCCAACAATGATTTCCAATTCGCTAAATTACTTAAAATTCCATTATAAATTTAAAGAACTTTTTACTAATTTCTAAAATTTTAAAAGATTTCTTCAAATATTTTTGTAAATTTTAGAATCAAGAAAATATTGAAATATTTGAAATATCTCTTTCGCTATGTAATATATTCAATTCAACTAAAACGGACTATAAAGAAACTAAATTCTTGAAGTTTAAAAACAACTCAAATTGATACAGTTTCGGTCGGTTTTGCTTATTGACAAAAAGAGAGAGATTAATTCTTAGGTTTTGCTATATTAATCAAAATTTAATTTGATAAAACTTATTGGTTCTGTTAAAATGGAAACAATGACTGCATTTCCATTGTATTACTAATATGGTCATTACTAATTTAGACAGCCTAATTTAGTCTGACTGCCATTTATGTAAGTTCGACGAAAATTAATAACAAAAATGCCCAAATGAGTTGTAAAAAAATGCGGAAAATAACGCGAAATATATAATGCATTTTAACCACTGACATAATATGTGCATTCTTTTAGCGCTGTGTAAAACGTAGTATATCGTTGCATCATTGCATGATTCAGTATTTTTCTATACAAAAAACCAGGAATAACAACTCCCAAATGTTGAATCTTCATCCGTCAAACAATTAAAGTGATTAGAGCTTTTTTTTCAAAACACATCTAATGTGCATCTAATGTCGTGTTACAGCTCAGCAGATTTTGTTGTTTTTTTGGTGGAAAATGTCAAATACAATATAGCAATTCTATCTTCTATGTACCTTTAGAGCTTAAAAATTCTTTCCAAAAAAAAATCAAAGAAGAAGAAACCATGTTTGTAGGCATTATTATTGTTACCCAAGAATTGGATATAGGCCGATTTTAGCTGTACTTACACCTAATTTGTTACCAAACAAAAAAAAAAGTGTTATTTTTCTTTCGTTTCGAAGCTTTTTTTGTTGCCTATTTTCGCCATAATTAATTGGAAGTATTTTTTTTATTTATAAATAAATGAAAAACAAAAAGTTACTTGTGATGCGAAGACAATGAAAAAAAAAACACAACAGCAAGAAACCTTTTTTTCTTTTCTGTTAAAATACAGCTTTTATTCTTTGGTAATTAATTCAAATAAATTTCGGGTTATTGCACAGAGAAACGTTGTTACAAAAAAAAAAATCCTTGAATATTCATTAAAGTGATGAGTAAAGCTTTTTAAAGCATATTTCTTGTATAAAAAAGGTGAAAGAATTTAATATTTTAGAATCCCAAGTTCGTCTGGGAATTCAATATTGTGGAAAGAATTTGTGATTTTCTTAGACTGTCAGCTATAAATATTAAAATTTTAGAACATGTAAATGTGCAATAAAAACCTATTGACGTCGCCTAAGATGGATCTATTCTTGTATTCAGAATATTTTATACAAGTTCGATATTCTGTAATTTCATAATAAATGCATAAATCTGTCTTCGCGATAAAGGATTATTCAAGTGGCGTGAATATGTAAAGAATGTTTTTTTGTAGTACTTTACTTTTACGCTTATTTTACGGCTTTCATAGCCATGTATTTAAAGCTGTATGATGTGAAGAACCCTTATATTGATTATAAACTACCCTTGTTGAAAAATTAATACAAAGGACGCGACAACACATATGCTTTTATGGAAAATTAGGACATGTATATGAAAGTTACACAGAATAAAGCACACTTTGAATATCACCCTTTGGAAAGGAAAGCAAGGTTTTGAAAAAAAAATAATAATAAGAATCGCTTGTTAATGCTTACAAAAAGAAAGTGAGTACCAAATAATTAGCCTTCATAATTGGTTAGAGTTTTTTGTTCCTACGTGAACAAGGGATATATTGTAAGGGAAGCAAATTGGCATGGCCATAGGAAGAGATGCCATTACAGGCTAAAGAATAATCTTGACAACACAAATTTTTTTTTGAAAGCCAAATTTGTGTTAGTTCATACCAGACTACATGACAGGATCTTAAATTTATAAAATTTAGAAATATATAATAATTCTTTTTGATTTCAACAATTCTTCCACTAAAAAAATCACAAATTGAAGAACAGTTTTGAATTAAAAAAACAAAAATCGCTTTTCTTTTCATGTTTTTAATATTAATAATAATTAATTTTAAATAAAGCAATAAAAGAAAAATTATTATAATAATAAAAATATTTTGTGGAAAACTTTTTATTATGATATCAAAAGGAAAACCCATGAAATCGTATTGAAAGAAATTTGAACGAGAAAAATGTTAACTAATAAATTTTGATCAAAAATTCCAATGAAAAATTTTGTCCGCACGTTCCTTGGAGAACGCTTTTTTCATGTTTCATAAATCATCGAATTAAAATGTCATTTTTTTCTTTTTTTTTTTTTTTTTAAAAAAGCTCCTTTTCCAAAGGTTTCCACTGACTAGATGAAATATTGTTAGGACCACGATAAACAACTTCGGACACTAAAATATTCATTATTATGGATTTTCTTTTTTGTCGTGTTCAATATCTCATTTTATTGCCGACAAAATGTTAATCGGAAAATACATGAAAAATTCTTCCTAAAGGAATCCGGAAATTGATTATAAAAGTCGAACAATATTATTACGTTTTTAATTAGTTAATGAAAATTGGCTTTCATTAAGTAAATAGTTGTATTATAGAAAACTCAAAGGATTAAATTTGAGTTAGAGAAAAAGAACAAAAAAGGAATCGAATAATAAATAATAAATTTGGCAACTCTTTTATATAATTTCAAGAAATATAGATTTGTAGTGTTTTACTCTAAACTAGGTCTATAGAGTTGGGATTGGAGCCGTAGAGTCAGACTTCTGAAGAATTTCTGATCACTAAAGTCGGGGGGTTAGGAAAACATGTTCCAATTCTGACTTCATTTTAGTACATTTTATCAAAATCCGAGCTTATTAAGTTCTGTATATATCAGTATGTTAACAATCTATTATATTGTAAATGCAGGAGTCGATGGTCAAAAAAATGGAAGTCGGAATCTCGAATTTAGACTGTCGACTCCGTAAGCTTACTCTAAACTATAAAATAATGATGATAATTTGAACACAAATGCTTAGGTCTAAAATGTATTTACCTACTATATCTCCTGACTTCGTCCTTACTGGACCGTGTGGCGACGACTACCCGTCAGGATCACGCCGTCAAATCCACTTCAGACCAATAATCCCTAAAATATTTCACTACTTTTTGAATATTATTCGACTATAAAAGTTTTAACCAAATCTAAAGAATAACACTTTCGTAATTATGTCTTATTTTAAGCGGTATTAGTCTGCCATTTTCTAAAGTTCCTAGCTGCCAGGCACTAATCAGAATATTTCTCATCTGTCTTATATTTTCGTATTGAAACATTAATTCATAGTTTGATCACGTCTATAAAAAGGCAATTCTGAAAATTTCTTCATACCAAAACAATTTGTATGAACCTGCACTGAACTTGGTAGGACACACAAGTTTAAAATAAAATTTACAAATTATTTATTTTATGTAATTTAAATTCTATTTGTATGTATTTCCAAATAACCAATAAAGAAAACTACTTTCTTCTTACTCGTAAAATTGCAATTCCAAGAACTGTTTTGTTTCAAAAGATTTTATACAAAGAAAGCATTTCCATGTCATTTAGTTTCGGTGTATACAACCGAAACTAAATGACATGGAAATATCGTTAAATATCTGCTTCTTTCCTTCAAGAAGATGCAATTAGACATTAAATAAGATTATAAAAAGAATATAAACGACGATCATCTTGTAAGTAAACCAAGACAAAACTAGAACAAATAAATAAAACCAAAAACAATAATCATCAAATTGAAGTTTTACGAGAATTTTCCATTTCGAATTTTTAAACAAGATTTTATTCACAAAATTTTCGCATGTCTATGATGTGATCTTTATCCATTTTTGTATACTAAAGACACCTACGGAAATGGTGAACTTTAAGTAAAGAAATAAATTTCGACGTCTAAATGACTAGACTTTTGCTTGTTCATAAAATGACAGCTTCTAAAAAACGTTTATCGGGTTGCACCAACCCTCGTTGGTTTTTTTCTTTTTCTTTATCCTTCCATTTATAGAAATTTTTTTCAGTTTAAGATTCTAAAAACCATATTCGTAAATGTTGTCTCATGATTCATCTTAATAATGCGGAACAAAGATCCAAGTCAAGATTGTGTCAGAATTTCATTTCAAAATAAAATTGCAGCAATTTTTCATTTGCCAAATTATATTATATTATAAAATGCGACAATAACCAATATATTTCAAGAAATATTTAGACGTCCAATATTCTTCAAATCCTCAAAATTCAGGTGGGAAAAAAGGAGCTTACATGCTTACTCTGATCCCAGTCAAAACGATCATAACTTGATGTCACCGTCATAACTTTTTCTTAAAGACTAATTCGTATTCTGACGCGCTCATAAAAACTCACAATTGTCATAAAAAATTATCATAAATTCTGACCGAAAATATTTTACATCACATCGAAATTTTCTGTACTCTCTTTTAAAGTACACAAATAATTTTACATCTCTGAAAAATTGTACATTTTTGAGAGTATTTCTCACATAAACATGACAACTCGCTTAAATTATAACATTTTAAACTGTTATCTCTTCATATTTTGGACATAATTATGACCCGTCCGACAAAATACAAATTTTCTCAGCTGTCATAATATTTGTAGTTGCAAATTTTTTATGACTAAAAATTTGTCACAACGCCAGAATAGGCCTGTTAATTTCGATTTTCCAGTTCAGCGTTGGAGTTCAGACAGAGTTGGATCCATTGAATCCTATTTCAAGCTACCTATACGGGTTTTGTAATATATTAGAATTAGTTTCGAAGTAAGTTAGGACGTCACTTCATTTACTTATCGCGCTGATCTGGAATTTCTCAAAATTACCACATAAAATCCCTGACTGAACAACTTCACCCACTTAGAATGGTACACTAAACTAAATAAAAATTTCGCCCGTGTATACGTACCTTAAGACTTTAAATTTATTGGGGATAATAGAATGAATGACAAGGGTAATACTCATTGTAGTAAAAGTAAAAGACATGAGTTGCAATAATAATTCGGATTTGGCGTGTGCCACCTAGTCTTTTTTTTTTCTTTTTACCAGAATCTTTTATTATCAAAGAAAAAAAACACCATATAGTAACTTTTTATTAACTATAATATATAAAATAAAATTGCATCTTAGTCACGTGCATTAAATAAATTAAAACGAGTGCAATGCAAGTACACGAGTAGAAGGTTCATTAAAACATGTTTCGTTTTAATGCCAATATTTTACTAAATTTTATTTAAATATTTTTTTCTTACAGAACTTTTCAACAAACGTAATTAAAAAGTTTTGGCATCCCAGTAATTCTTCTTGGACACGAACACAAATTGTTGTATTTAATTTTAGTACAACAAGAAGCCCTGTACTAATAGAATTACCATTTCATCTCTATACTGAGATAAGATTTTTGATAGCATTTTAAGTTATCTGAATGAAATTTTATTAATTAAGAAATCTTAGCAAACTTTATCGAATCATACATTTCGGACAATTGTCTTTATTTATTTAAGAAAAACGAACGAAATACAATATTAGGGTGTACAAAAATTTCTCAGCCTCGACAAGAGAACGCGCTGCTAACAGGTCAATTCTTTTTGTCTTATTTTGGTACAATCTTCATATGAACACATGTAAAGTTTTACGTCGATAAATCAATTCAGTCTTTGTTTAGAAGCTATTTGAAGTTGACGTGTCATTAAACTTGGAAAAAATTTAATATCGTGCAGTGATTAAATTCGTTATTTTGGATGGTTTACAACCTACAGAAATTCATCCAAAATTGTTAGAAATATATAAGTATAATGAGCTACCTTTTTGAAATCTGATCGTACAAGCCTCGAAAATTATCCACTAGAAGGTCGTCCAAAAAGTGTATCAACCACAGAAAACATACAAAAAAAGGATATTGTTTTGGAAGATTGACGAGTGACTGTAGATGAGATAGCTGACACCATATGTATCTCACATAGGACAGTACATAACATCTCTGCTGAAGTTTTAGGTTTCAAAGCTTTGTGTAAAATGTATATTTCATTTACAAAAATAGTGTTTTTCTTGTCGATGCTGAGAAAGTATTGTACGCCCTAGTATTTCCATGTGAAATTAACGCTTTCGATTAACATTTGTTATTCGGATATATGCTTTCTCGAATTTTATACTCCTTCTTTTATTAAAAATATTTGTCGAAAGAAAATATAAACAGATTATATTCTGAAAGTTTGAATATATGATATGATAGCAATATATTATCGAAATATTTTGTATTCGAACCCTACAGGGGAAATTGTTAATATCAACTCTAATTTATATAAGATTTTTAAGAATTCTTTTCTTAGAATAAAAACCATTTTAAAAACTAAAGATTTGATATTCAACATTGTTTTAATATAAAACTGAAATTAGGGAGATTCACGACTATAACAATTTTATTTGAAATGTTTCGAATTAAAAGAAAGTTTATGATACATTTGAAAGGAATTCGGCTAACATTTAGAAGTCCTTGGTAATGTCAATCAAATGTCCCAAATGTAATTTCATTTAGAAATACTTTTTTGTTTTTCTAAAATATTTTCATCTTATTTACTTTATATTTAATTTTAATTGCTGTCGCGTAGGTCAACAAGAAACTTGAAATATTCAAGGCATTCCAACTACGCAAGACTGTAACTTTTATTTTTAGCATTTTATTCATTTAGAAATATTAGAAATTAATTTAAGTAAATGAAAATTTTATTTTCTTTCGAGTGAGTTAAAATTTCTCCTAAGAAAAATCCATTTTAAATTCCATGTTTCTGGTGTTCATTCTTACCATGTGTTTACACAAAACAATAAAGAATGAAATAAAATAATTTTTAACAATTATTTGGAATTTTTTACATCCCAAAGGAAAAAACAAAAATTCGTAAAATATGTTAGGCACTTCATATTACTTCCTTTTCTGTCACTGTTATGAATTGAAACAAACCAAGGACCAGATCATCATTATCATGGGATCCACGTCCCTTTTAAGGACTTGGCTGCTAAAACAATTCGTCTTCAGTTTTCTCGGCCAGCAGTCTCCAACCTAAGGTTCATCCTTCTCAGATCCCATTCTACATTATCTAACCATCTAGTTCTTGGCTGCTCTTGTGAGCGCTTGTCCAGTTCAATACCAACTTAGAAATCAAATTTGATTGGATTTTTTTCCGGAATGGAGTAAGGAACCTTGCAAAATGCTATGAAAAAGATCACAACGTCTTAATGATGAGTAATGTTTTCCTTTTAACATTTAAGAGTTGATAAGCGAACAATATCAACATCGAAAAAACGGTCATAAAATGGGTTCAGACATTATCTTTCTATAGAAAAGGAAAGTGACGATATTTTCGGATTTGATAACTACTTTTAATACGTGGCCTAACAAGTTTCTCAATAATCAATTAAGAATTTTATAGGGGTTAACACTTCGAGTTCGGCCACGATATTTCCACCTTAAATACAAAAAAAAAACATCTATAGACTATATCCTTTTTGAAGTATGTATGATCTAATATGTACCCTATCAAAATCTCAAGAAGCAAAATGATTTCGCCTTATGTAATTACCGGGAATCTAATGAATACTACCGAAGGTAGCTCTAAATTTTTGTATTTTTTATATCGTTATCAATTTTTGGGATGAAATAATTTAGAAATGACTGGAGCTGTTGATTTCATTGGTTACAACTTTTTATTTACTATTTTCTTCATTTTGTATAACAATTAAACTTCATTAGCCGACATGAAAATCCAAATTTCATTGCCATTAATTACGATTAAAAATAAATATGGAAAATCTTATCTAAGACTTCTGAATAACTTACTCGACATGTCGCTAACATAATTCACTACCCTAATTCTAACCAATTTCTTATACAATGTCCTTGATTTTTCCCCAAATCAGATTTTCTTAGGTCTGCCCTTTTTACTTCAAGAAATTCAAAGAATAAATTTTTTATGAGTTTTTATAATCATCCTAAATTGGTTCTCTTATCAGAGATTCACCGTTTTCATTACTTTCTTTTATAGAATATATATTCCATAAAAAAAATGTCCTGTCGTGACCAAATCCACTATATTTAATTGTTGTTATGTTCTTTTATATTTTCGCCTTTTAAGAACAGATTGGCAGCATTATTTCTCATGAATGCGGTTTCTTTTTCGTCCTTCTTTTAACTTCTCAACTAAAATAATAAGATACAGAATCATTCATGAAAATGAAAATCTTTATCTTAACATATTTGTTCCTTATTTCGTCGTTGATGTGTTTTTGGAATTAAAGGAGGGGAGCAGGAATTAATTTGAGATTCTTATAAATAAGATATGTATTTTGTTACGAATTAAGGAATTATGTATTTTTGTGGAAAGTTTTCAATATTTAAAGAAAAAATAAATAAAAGTCTAACACCATATTATATTAGTAAATTATACACGGTTTGACAATACAGTTCCGGAAATTCTCCAATATTCTTGGAACTTTCATCAATGTCGAAGGCTTTTAAATAGTATAAATGATTTTTGAAAGCCATACACACCCTAAAAGACGACGAACGTGCAGGAAAATCATCAACAAGTCGAACAGAAAAAATTTACGATCTTCTCACTAAGAGATGACGGTTCCAGTTGGAGTATTCCCGGAACTTTATTGAAAGACCGTGTTGAATTAAGTTTTCAGGAAATTTTTATGAAGTTCTTTATCAAAATTCGTGCGATGAAAACCGAATAAAGGACATTATTAACGAAAAAGGATATCTCATTGAACAAACTCAACTATAACACTTCACGCATTCTTAAAATCAATAAGGATATTGGAAAAAAACAATTCTTTTTCAATTTTTGTTCTATAGGAAGAAAGCTTACTAGTGTAGACACTAATAGTATATTTAATATGAAACTTAAAACCAAAAATCAATAATTTGAGTGTTTATTAAAGCAACAAATTCGAAAAACAACAAATATTCCTCACGAAATATATAAATAAATAAATCATTTTCATGGAAATCATGTAACTTTATATAGCGTTCATGAAGGTCCTTGTTCCTTGTTATATTACCAAATTGAAGGACATACTAACATACTAGTTTTTTCTATGTAAACAGTACACCAAGCAGAAAAAAGGAGTTGATTTTGACATTGTGTTAAAAATAGCCAAAAAAAAAAAATTAAGATTAAGTTTTGTTTTGCATGAGAACATTAAAAAAACACCAAATTTCATTCTTTCGATTAGAATCTACGAAATTCGTAGTTCAAGGGTTTTTTTTTAATAAGATTGTGTTAGTTGAATAATTTACTTAACATTTAATAGTTATACATGGAGAGTCGATAGATCGAGTCGAAAGATCAAGTTGAAATTTCGAGTCCTACAAAAGCAGAGATATCAATACATAATATAAATTAACATACATACTACGCAAAAGTGAGGTTAAGATAAAGAAGCGCATAAATTCAGCAGCTGAAAGGACCGAACTAGTTCACCCGTACCTGTTCAGGCTGCGCATAAACGTGGTGATATAGGTAGATTGTACGAGTTGATTAAGTCCGTATATTACGGAAACCGTATCATTATAGGAGAGCTGTCGCAAGTGGCACACTGTAGATAGAAATGACTGTGGTTTTAAAGAACAGAAATAGATTGCAATTGTTCTTTAAAAAGAACTGTTCTTTTTCGTAATACGTTCATTTTTCAAATAGAACGCCTATGGAGAAAATGCTCCTTAAATTTATATTCGCTCTATGAAAATGAAATTAATATTGTTGTTCTCAAATACAAATATATATGATTAGTTTTTGAAAACAGTGGCTTTTCAGTGAAAAGTGAATAATTTTGTTTACATCTTTCTGTAGAAACGGAATAGGGTTTTCGTTTTTAAAGCTATTATGAAAAAAAGATGAGAACTTCCGCTATTTTGCTCTTCGTTCACAATTTGTCATCTAAACCAACACTGTAATTTCACATCCTATGATAAAAGAACAAAGTCATAACCTATTTTTTTAGTCACTGAGTACTGAACAAATACTGTTCCTTTTGAATAGCCAATTTTTGGCACCATCTCTAGTGCGTGCTATATGGAACCAAGGAAGAATTTATTAAACTCCAGCGCATTGTTTGCGTTTTTTTATTATACAATTTTCATAGTATAATAATTGCTATTTATAAAACAAATGTCCTTGTTGGTTGATAAAATCGATTAATCGATTTGTAGAATATTATTTTCAACAAAAAATTTCATTAGAAAATCGCGTGTTAATGTTTTACCCTGTCTGAAAAAAGGCACTTTTCTTTCCATTTTATTTTAAGTATTAATATGCAAATTTAGAATAAAATGTAATAACCGAAAAAAAAACTTTAATGTAGTAACGTCGTGCATGGGTGTATAATAATGGTAAAAAGCCCTATTCGATAGATGTTTGTGAAACAATTGCCAGACACTTTATTAAAAGCTTCATAATGGCTAAAAAAAAAATAGTCTGCCTCTTGTGAATTTTACTTAAAAATCTTGACGATATAAAGAAAATATAAAACTACAAAATTAACATGGAGAGTATATTAAAACTACTCCTTTAAAAGCTATTATTGAAGTTGCTTATATATTTTTATTGTTCACATTTCACATATGTACTCTATTTTGAAATCAAAGTATTTAATCTTAACCGCAATTTCTTTCTAAAGCCGTCCTCCATCAAGAAAATCTTATCCATTTTATCCATCTTGTTTCATTTATTAAAAATAATATTTATTTTCCATAAAATAATTATGAAAAAAAAAATGGTAGCTTCTATAATACAAGTCTGCTCCAATTTCAAGTAAATGTGGTTACATTTTTATATACTTCCTTATATTACGACTCACCTGAACAAGGTAAACATGAAATATGAATGCAAAGCATTAGGTTTTAGTGGTTTCGATGATATAATTACGAACCGATCGGATTTATATTGTTGGAGAATTTCTATAGAAATCAAATCATACTTTTCGGGCATAATGTGTTTTTTTTTTCTGTTAGTCATAAGTTCAGGACAATTTTTGGAGAGAGTACCTACTTGTACACAAGATTTCAATCATTTTAAGAACATATTTTTAAGATATTATAGCAAATTATTTACCTGTGAGAAGACAGAAATTCTATAGTGTATAAAAAACAGGACATTGTAATTGAAAGACGTTTTGGATTAGATGAGTTAAAAAACATTCAGGAAAGACTAATGCAGAAAAACTGCAATAAGACTTTTAATAGGAATAGAAGAGTCAATTTAACTTCAAGAAAAGTTTTTCAAAGGAAAATTTATAAAAATAATAACAATCAAAAGCGCAGGTAGCGAGCGATTACTTGCGGACTCATTTAACTATACAAAAAAACCAACTCAATGTTCCAATTAAGTTTGCAGCTTTATTTAGTTCAAAAACAGACTTGTAAAAATCTAATTCAACGTTATCCGAAGTTCATGATTTTTACTGAGTTATAATACATATTCACAGAAATTGGATCAACGGAATCAAATCTATCAAATGTCTACCCAACTAGCCTCTTCATTTTTCCAATTCTAAACCTTCCATCTAGAGGACTAAAAAGCAATCAAAAGCTTTTCGAAAGTGGTTGCAGAAACGTTTTCATCTATGTATTCCATTAACTTTGCTAACACTGAAACCATTGGTATAAAATAATTTCACATACGTTAAATATCAGTTTTTAGCCCTTATGAAAACTCATCACTTTTAGACTTACTTTAAACTTCAAAACTAAAATAAACATTCCTTAATTTGATATCTACAACAAATAAACTAGAGTGAAATTAGAACATTAGTTAATCTTTAAAATGCCATAAAAATTCTTTAAAAAAAAATTACAAAATTATTTTCTAATTAAAATTAAATAAATTTAGAAATGATAAAAATCAAATCAAAAGAATTTCTTTTAAAAAATTCAATAAAATTATATTCTTGAAAAGTCTTCCAATCTAATTTATGAGATTTTTATTTAAGGTTCTAGTTTTGCTTCAAAAAGGAGAACCCTTATCAAATTACGAATGCAAAAAAAAGTAGGAATAGATTGTAAGGTTGATGATTAAATTACGACATCGATACTCCGTACCAAAACGATAAAATGTAATTCGAAAAATCTGCGCCCTAGAAGGATACTTTCATTACTTATACAAGAGTCCTTGATGGGGGCAGGTACTTCCAAATTTGATATATTAAAAAACTTTTTTTAATGTTTAAATTTAATGTTTTCGTAATTTCTCTACTCTTCTAAAATACTTATACTAAAAAATTTTCATAATAATTCTCATTTTTAATGAATGTCTGACAAGCGTTAATAATAAAAATGAAAATATTTTCCGCAATTCATTTTTGTTTGGACATAAAATAAATGTTCGTAAATCGAAATGAAAAACGAATTTTCTTAATATTTTTTCATTTAAAAATAATGAAAAATCATTCTATCGTGTTTATAGGACTCACCACAAAAATTCACGAAAAGAAGGTAAATTTATGAATTTCCATTAAAAATCTAATAAATATTTCTTTTCTGTGTTTTGCTTTAAATGCCCAAAAACCAAACCTAAATGATTTGTAGAAATTTTCAAAAAGAGTTTTTCCAAGAAAATTGGAAATTTCTTATATTAATGATTGGCAAAAAAACAACAACTGTTACTATACACTTCATGAACTATTAAATATTCCATGAAAAAGGAAAATTTATAAATTTTCTTATTTTTGTTTTTATTAAGAGAAAATGGGGTGAAAAATCTAAACATTTTTTTTTCTTTTGAATTGATAAATAGCCACAAATAAAATTGGGTGAACGGGTGGAAAATTGTTAATGATGATACATCCCCATTTGGGTGGGGTTATAACAGGAAAAAAAATCAAAGGAAAAATATAATATGAAAAGCGAAAAATAAGGACTTTTTCCAAGAGTACCTCGAAGAGGGTTGAATTTAAATAGCAACAAAAAAATAAGATATTATTGCTACAATATGCTTTTTATCTTCCCACTTTTTTAAATGATGTTTCAAGCGAAAAAAAAAAAAACATAAAATGTTGCAAACAAGTCTAGAATTTTAATTGGAAAAAGTTTATGAAAAACACCGGCCGGTAAAAATAGCCAAGATAATAGTATGAGGGCTATTTGGGACTAAATCGAGAACATCAAGGAAACAAGATAAATAAATAAACGGCGCCATTATGTTTGCCATCTCCTCTACGAGACTACTTTACTTGTCTCCACAGAAACACCAAAAATATAGTTATATATATTTAGTTGCAGATTTGATACAAAATTTTTGATTCAATTTGTAATATTATTAAATTTGTTTGTTTAAAAATTAATCATTATTGTTTGGAATAAAAATAAATACAAACATTTATTGTTTAATTTCAATAATTTCGTGATTTTATAGCTGCAATTTTGGGGCATAACTGAAAATAAGTGAATATAAACAAAAGAAGCAATTTTGTTGATACACACCACAATTTCATATTAATTGGATGAATTGATTGATGCAGAAGATCTTACATATATAAATAGCAACGCTCATCGCATATTTCTATTCAAAGGTACGAGTATATGTATATTTAAAACATATAGTAACTGAAAATCGGCATATAGCCGATGTCCAATGGCAGAAATTTGGCAAAAAAACTGTCAAAACAATATTTCAAGGTTTTTTCTTTATAAATTTGTTTCCTCTTTTCAAATTTGAAGGTAACCTAGACCCTAATAGCGTAAATCGAATCTGTAAATTGTATCCATATCGGTGAATTAGCTTTTAAAGTACATCAAAAAAAACTTTATGAACAGACTTATTTTCCCTTACGGCCATTTTTTTCTTCATTATCCTTAGACCGATTTTACTGAAATTTAACATGCTAACGTCTATTTATGTAGTTCACCAATAGATTTAATTTAAACAAAATTGCTGTACAAATTTTCCAATTAAATCCGAAAAGCCATATAAAAAAAAACGACAAAATTCTGTGGTCACCCTGGTTTTTGCTTAATAACTTTCCTTCCCACTTTCGCCGAGTTTGAATCGGGTTAAGGAATATACAAATCACATTGTAAATTTTATCAAATTCGGATAATGCGTTTTTGAGTTATCTTGTATACAGACGGACGGAAAGACGGACATGCATAAATCGATATAACTTTTGATTCTCTTCACAACTACATGAAACCCTTCTCCGATAATTATTTCTATACGTTACACACTTAGTGACAAAACTAATATACCCTCTGGTAGCATCTACCATAGGGCATAAAAATATACAAACTTACTACAGTTTCAAACCAATTGAGCAGAAAAATATCGCATCCATTTTCATCAAGTATGCACAGAAGAAACAGAAAAAAAAATAAAAGCTCTAAAGTCTATGTTCTCCGAATCTTCTTCACCATAGGAAAATTTAAGTCTCAACATAGGAAAAACTAAAAAGAAATAATTCTCAACTAGAAGAAAATGTAAAACAATGCAATTTTAAAATCGAGCATCCAGGAATGGAATTTTGTATTTCGATCCAACTGAATTTTCGATTCGATTTAATATTCGATCTGAATTCTTTTTGGCATCCTGTAAAATTATCGTATCGTAAATTAGTGTTGCCTTTGAGAATTCCACGCAAATGGTATAAATTTTCAAATTGGCCAATGAAATGTAATGAAATTTTGACAGCTGGTAGTTTTTTTTTTGAAAACAATAATTTAAAATGTTTGTGTTTTAGATTTGTTTTGAGTTTTGAATTATTTTTAAATTAATATTTAATAATTAATATTAAAATTGTTGGTCTCAGTGAAACAAAATATCTTTAAGTGTCTTCGGTCCTAAATTTGGCGTCGTTTTTTTTATTTTGTTATACTTATAATTTTCACTTCGCTCTTAGGGTCATCTTATTTGGTTGTAATTTCATGAAAATCTTGATAATTTTTTTAAATTCAATACTTTCAAGTTAACTTTTGCAAGCTTGGGATTTTTTTGCATGAACTCAATTTGCATGAACTCAAGTGAAAAAAAAAATTTTTAAAAAAATATTTTATTTTTTTTTTTTTTGTGAAAACTACAATAATTTAGTAAAAATTTAAGGAAATAATTGTCAAATTTCTTGTACTTGGGTTTTTTTCATTAAAGAAATTAAAAATATGACAATAAACATAAAAAAAACATGTTTTCGACAACTCAACACTGATCGAATGAATTTTATACGATCACAGTATAAAATATTTTCGATCCAATTTTAGCCGATACCAAATTGGTTGGTCGAAGTCGTATATACGATCCAATTGGGTCAAATCGAAATACAAAATTCCATTCCAGATTTTAGATTCTCATTCATTATATTTTGATCCTAAATGCATGAAATATTTGGTTTCGAATATTCTGGAACTTAAAAGCGATATCGCTTAAGCTTTAACTAAAAGCTTAAAGTAGTAAAATTATATTTTTTTTTCAGAAAAATTACAAACTCACAAAAAAAGAATTGCAGATTCATGAGTTACGTTTCTACGGAAATATGTAATTTTACAAAACTCTAAAAATATACATGAGTGTTTGTTACATTTTTTACCAAATCTTAAAACAGCGGGTTCAAGAAGTTAAGCTATTTTAAATAATTAAAATAATATAAAAAATTACATAAAATAACAATCTGTTGAAAAACTTTTACTACGCGCAGTAAATCACTTACGAAAAACAGCATATATGTATCTAATTTGATTTCACACATGTTTCACATATGTTGCACCATCTTTACCAAAATACCACACAAATTTCCGGCACACTGTTTTAACTATATCTTTAAAAGAGATCTAAAGATTTTCAAACAAGACCAATTTTTTTAAGAGTATATCTTAAAGATTGCGGTTGGTTCGATGAAATCACCTTATGAAGATCATATTGTTGTGATCATGAATAAAGAAAAAAAAAACACACACACGTTAACTCCAAAATCTATATCAAAACAACAATTCAAAAATCTAAAATTGGAGATTGTTTAATCTCTGAAAATATTTGAAATTAAGGTGAAGAGAAATAGAGACACGTGAGTTATGATCTTGAGGCGATCTTCAAGAAAAAAAAACATTCTTATATTGTTTACTTAGATTCAAATTTGTCGATTTGCCTAAAGAATTCTAAAAGAAGGGTGTTTCAAAATTGTTATTTATATTAAATCAGGTGATTCTTGTTATTTTTTTTTTAAAGATCACCGGATTAAATAAAGTAGCACGAATTAGAGTTGAAATTTTTAAAGAACTTATACTACACTCGAATATAGTAATCATCCCACACATTTTTTTTTGGATGTTATTATCGGATATGAACTTCAAAATATTTCTATTTTTGCCGGCTTTAAACTTGATTTGATATGATTATGGAACGCCGACAGACTGATTATTGAACAGTTCGAACTTTGATCAGAGAGAGATTTTTTTTCTTAAGAAATGAAATAATATTACTTTTAAAAATTTAATACGCGCCCATCAAGAATTCGTATTTTATGAATCATTATTTAAATCGATGATTTTTTGGAGGATGTTTCATATATTGGAAACGTGAAAATCAATTTCTTTTAAATCGTTGAGTAATCTTTCCGCATATATATAGCGAGTTTCTATATTACGACATAAATGGTGTACATTAATGGTACAACCTTATTTTAATCTATATCCAAAATAACTAAAACACTGTAGGTTGAATTTCATGTCGTAAATCGAGTAATGACTGTTTTAGATTTCGAGAATAAATTATAGTTATCTTAGGGTCCACTTTATACAAAATCATAGTTAAGTTAACCACATTAGTAAAAAAAAATATATGCCAGCCAATGGAAACACTGCGGAAGAATGACATTTTCCATTTAAACTAGAAAAAAGGATCAAGACTTCTAATGATCAAATAATGTTCCATGTTACAGGTTTATTCAAAAATGAAATTTTGACAAAGACACATAGACTGACGAACGGATAAGTAAACGGAAAAACCGCAAGGTCTATCAAAATCTGAAATTCAACATTTTTTACGATAACAAATACCCCGGCCGTAAAAATGGAGAGTCCCAAACTTAGTCGAAACTAGTTGAAATACATGTAATACACTAGTAGAGTCCAAATTGGCTTGACTCGTTTTTGTGGTTGTGTTGAGGTTGTCATATTCCTGGTAAAAAAACTTAGATTTTTTATATTCTCGACGATATTTTAACCCGATTTGGGATCGATATTTCAATCCTCTGTATCCATAAACGCAAATCTAAAATTGCCTTAATCTTTCGATTCTCCATATGAACACGTAATACAAATTTTGTTCCCATTAGATACGAAGAAAACAATAATTGTCATGTGTATCTTTTTATGTGATAGTTGAGAAGAAGGAACTTTTCAATATTATTAGTAATGTAATATACCCAAAGAAGGTATTCGAAGAAATTGAAACATCTAAATATATAATCATAAAAGGAATATGTACTAAATATAACACTAATTTCAAGCTGTTCGAGAGACAAAAGGGTCAAAATCTGAAGAAAATGTAGACGTAAAGTATATTTACTCAAAAGGAATCACCATTAATAAGAATTTGGATTTCATGCAATTAATACATTAAACATGTTCTGAAAATAAATAATTTTTCTCAAGACTAATAATAGAACAGGAATAATAATTAAAGGAGCTATCGTAATCGCTATTTTTAGATGTTTAGTGATGTTGCTACAAAAAATACTGTCATCATACCTTGAAAAGAAATCACGTATTCTTAAACATAATGATTTACTTTATTGGAACCCGAAGTCGAATCCTTTTCATAAGTTTTTGGGATAAAAAATTATTGAATCCTAGACAGTAGTCCTACTCCAATGAAGTTGAATATAAAAAAGTATGTTTGTTATGACAGGAAAAAATTAATAATATTAAACAAAACTGCTGGATGTGAACAATTTCTTTGGAGCTTCAATAATTCAAGAACTGCTTACCAGAAAAGTTGTAATAAATGTATGAACTGCTTAAATTTGAAGCAGAAATACTAAACCAGAAATGAGTATACAATACATCGGGTCCGGCAAGTGAAGTGTCCGTTTAATTCCAATGGCTGTCAAATGTAAACTGGGTATCTTGCAATACTAAAATTTGATATGAATATTGCTTGACATATTGTCTGTCAGTAGTAAAAATTATTTGTTGATGAAAAGACGCGTTCTTTTTTTGTACAATGGATCTTAAACGAAATACAATTTTTGCGCTTGATTTGATTGAAAAGTCAAGCATCGAAATTCACAGTATTCACCACATCTGAGTCCGTTGGATTATTCCATTTGGAGAATTTTACAAGCAGCGGCTTGCAAAAAAACACATAACTTTGCCCGGTTTAGAAATAGATTTGACTCTTGCATGGAATCGTTTAAGCCAAGACATCGTGCGAACATCATGTGCATCGTTTAAAAAGAAATTGAAGCTGCTGGTTAAGACAAAAAGCGGTTACATACTATTCGAATAATTTTGAAATTAACTATCTATTATAAACTATCATTTCCATAAATTATAACAAAATCGACCAATAAACAAAGAAATTACAGCGTTTTTACACTTCGACACTTCAATTGCCCGAACCGGTATATTCAAAACTACAATGTAACTATTTCCATGAGAATTTCTCATGAACCCATGTAGTCATATCTTCACCATTTTTTTAACACACCATTGGACATGTATGTACTTAGTAATCATATCTTTCTAGCAGATAACCTTAACACTTCGAACTATAAACTTCCATTAATCTCACTAACCTCGAACCATCAGGTTTAAAATTTCACAGAGAATTGTTTTTTTTTTCAAGTCAAGAATGTTTTAATTAAACACTGAAAAATTTTCTAAAGAAAGTTAATAAAGATTACGTATATTACGTAAAATAAACGTCATCAAATTACAATTAGTTATTTACTATTTCGGAAAGAAGTTAATTTAGTTACTGCTTGGATAATTTAGTCACTTTCATTCATTTTTTTTCTTTGAAAATTATTGACTAAATTAACGCGTGCATGAAAATATTAATTAGCGAACATTGACATTTTCATGTTTTTCTATCCGGGCTAATAGTTTATTGATGGCGAAAATTATTTATTTCACAGTTCTATAATTTACTTGTTTTTAATGAAATATTATTTATTTTGAAATTTATTGACATTTGGTTTAGTACAGGTTGTTCTACAAAGTGTATTGAATAATAAGAAATTAGAAATTTTGTAAATATATCAAAGACTAGCGGCCCGCCCCGGCTTCGCACGGGTGGAGATTTATGTTTTAAACATTAGAAGGGTCTTTGTGCATGAAGTTAGACTACAGAGAATATTAGACGCGACAGACATGAATGTGAGGATCATTAGATACAGATGCATGCGGAACAAATCTTTCCTCTTTATAATATTTCTATAGATTATATTATTTAAGTTTAGGTAGGGATCCCTAATTTTTTCTCGTAATAAATATAGCCTATGTTACTCAGGAATAATGTAGCATTCTAATGGTGAAAGAATTTTTGAAATCGGTCCAGTAGTTTTTGAGTTTATTCGTGTCAAACATCCATACAAACCTTTCCTCTTTATAATATTAGTATGATTTGCTTAAAAAATTCTTTGCAACTAAAGTCGTCATAATATGTCTTAGTGACAGGTGTCATTTTAAATATTAGTCATTTTTGAAGAAGTGGTTGAAAAAATATACCACTTATATATCACAGCCCAAACGGCTGTACAAAATTCAATAAAATTCAGATATTTTAAGACCCGACTCCTTTTTCACCCTATCTTAAATCTGGTAGTCTTTTAGCTAAAATCAGTAAGTAAATGGATGCATGGATTGCGACCAGTTTCTCTTAAATAGTTTATTGGCAGAAATTACCATAGCAGTCAAGTTGGAATAGCAAAGACTTCAAATTCCATTTGGGATCGTTCAAAAATTCCCCTAATTCTTGTAGACAAATGTAATGAAGTTCATTTTTTACATAAATACTTACATATTTTCAGAATATCTTAATTTCATTTCAATTTTCTTCTCATAAACCCTCTAAATTGGTTCATATCTCAAAAATTACCACTAAAGTAATCCCTGAATTTTTATATCCTAACTTAAATAACAAAAGAAAATTATTTTCATTTAAAAAGATCGTTGACCCTTCATGATATTGTTCTACAGGGATGGATATCTGAAAAAAATTTGATTCCATACAAACATTTCCGGGAAAAATTGATATCAATTCACCCAAAAAAAATGAAAAAAGTCAAGAATTTTCTTATCAGATTGATAGTTGAAAAGTAGTTCTTCTATCAATAACAAACCACTTTTCTTCCCTTTTTTTGTCTGTATTACAATCACAAATATTGCCTTTTCTTTTGGAAAGCTTGAACTTTAATCCGTAATACATAAGATCATAAATCACTTTGATTTATCAGACTTTATAAAACATCCCCAGAACCCTAGAAACTCTTCTTTTGTATTTCTTTGGGGGAAACCCTTTTCCACATATGGAAGGGATGGAAATGTTGAAAAAGAATATGACCAACATAAATGGTTTTCATTATTTATCCTTTATAAAGTAGTTTTAGATAATAGCCAAGAATGATACACAAAAGATCGAGTTTCTTGGTAACAAAATAAAAAGATACAAGAAGCCCTATGCCAGTATAACTCGCATTTCAACTATACTGAGGTAGAACTTTTTATACTTTTCAAGTTATCTGAATGAAATTTGTTAGTTCAGTTTTCAGAATTATACAGGGCACAAAATGAACGTTGTAGCTGGAATTATTTAAATCTTTTTTTTCAATTTTATTTCAGGATTTTGTAAAGCAGGCTTGGGAAATTTTACATGGAACAATACACAATCAAGCAACGAACAAAAATCATTGAACTTTATTGCCGGCAAAAGGCAGAAGAAAATCCAATTTAATAATAAGTGATGAAGCCCATTTCTAATTAAATGGCTTCGTAACCAAGCAGAACTGCAGGATATGGGCTACGGAGAATCCAAGAGCAGTTCATCAACGACAATTACCCCTACTTAAGTGTACTGTTTGGTGTGGTGTATCATCTGGTCCGTACTTCTTCGAAAATGAAAACGGTGTTGCAGTCTCCATCAATAGCGTTCAATATCAAAGGATGTTTGAAAATTTTTTAAGGCCAGCTGTGGAAAACCATCCAACCCTTTGGTTCCAACAAGATGGAGCCACAGCGCATACCACAACGTTCACCACCACTCTATACACTTCGCACAATCAGATTTATTTATTTTAAGAAAAAACGAATGAAATACGGCATTTAAATATGAAATAAACATTTTCGATTTATATTTGTGATTTGGATATATGCTTTCTATAATTGATACTCCATCTGTTATCGAAAATATTGTCAAAAGAAATTATCAGCAGTTAATATTCTTAAGATTTGAATATATGACAAGAAGATTTCTAAATACAATATTAGTATATTATTTTGCGTGCGAATCCTAACTTAGGGGAAATGTTAACATCCACTCTAAATTAATATATTGTAGATATTGAAAGGAATTTCCCAAAGTTTTTGATGCTTTCACCAATTCATACAGAATTGTTTCTTAAAAGTATTCTAATATTCGGGATTTATAACATGATTTGTATAATATTTATGAGTAATATTATTAATTTTATTTTGCTTATTGAAATTTGCACTTGATTTTGATAAGAAATATATATTTTAACAAAAATAACCAAGAAAACAATAAAAAAAAATGTTCGCTATCACATCGTAAACAGAAAGTTTTGGGTTTTTATTTGTATAGTTCAGAACTTATGGTCAATAAGATATGTTTTATCGCACAATATGAAGATTTGAATTGTATTTTAAGAAGAAAAAAATATAGGAAAAATTCCCTGATAAAAATTCTTAAATAAAGAATTCTTATTCTAGAAAATATGAAATTCAACTATAAATTATAGAGAAGAATAGAGAAACTATCAGCGTTCTTCAAACTGGGTACCAACATGAATTAGAATTCTCTGTAAAGTACTGCGATATAAATCAATAAAGATGCATAAAAAAGGTAAAATAGGTAATAATATTAGGATTAGCTCTTTTAGGAATACGTCTTAGTTAAAGAAAACGCTACACTACTAATATAGAAGGAATAGTGTGTTTTTTTAGAGGTTCATCTTTCAAATTGGCAACACTTTTTCGAGCGGTCGGTGAACCTGTGAATTGACCTCCAAGATCGTGTGATTTAACACCTTGGGAATAATTTCTGTGGAAGTATGTGTAGTCGCTAGTCTACACCGATAAACCAGAGACGATTGACGCATTCGTGGCGTTTTTACCGATATGACCTTAGCTACTTCAAAAAGTGGTTCAAAAAGGGACTTCCAGATTGCGCTTTATTCAAGCCCATATGCACGAAGTCATATTTAAACACTAATGGCATAAAATTATCTTTCCAATAAAGCCAATATCATGGTCATTACCACGATTTTATATATTTTATTTCATTTTAAAGTTCTATACCTATAAAAAAAACACCCGAACATGGTTCAAAGAAAAGCACCCGTGTAGCACCTGTATCGACTAAGGCGTACGTTTTGCTTGACCTTGTGTGGCAACTTTAATAGAAGAATTGATAAGCTTTTAACAATTCGGTAAGTTTTGGAAATAAATGTAGAATATTGACAAAAAAAAGACAGAGCAGAGAAAAGACGATTTAATAAATTGACTGATTATTTGGAACACTTATCCTTTATTACAATAGTTCTAAAGGCAATAGAAAATCTTGATTCTAAATGTGACGCAATCCTAATCTACAATTTCCCATGGTACAAATTTAAGAAAATTTTTTGTCTACATTAATATTAGGATAATTCGAATCGAGATATCTATCTGTACTTTCCTACAAAGCTATTTAATAGATTTCCAAATTCCCATTTCAAAAGTTATAAAAACGATTTAATAAACTAATAAAAAAAAACTTACTGTGGACCGCCAAAGTATTAAAATTAATTAAAAGAAGCATACGCCTTGTTTCCCAGCTTAGCTAAAAATCTATTTCAAATCGTCTAATATTAACTACATACTAGCTAATAATTCTTGGCATCATAATTATGTACCACCCGGAGTTTTATTAAGCCCTTATTGAGTATAAATTATTAACAGAAATTCTCCGCATTCTTTTGGAATTACTAGTTTTCATAAAATTTGAAGAATCATTAAATTTGAGTTCAGTCTTTGTTTTTTTTACTATAAAAAAAATAAATAACTTTTGGACTCGTTAGAAACTTTGAATTATGCGCATAAATAGTATATGTTCTGTAGTTAGAAATTTTCATTTGTAAAATCGATAAAATTGAATAAATTTTCCATTTTCGAGCATAGAAATTCTATTTATTCACTTGAAACTAACAATAAAGCCTTATTTATATTCAATTTCCTTAAATATTGTACCTCGTCTAGACATACAGACGTACAAAAATGAAAGCCGAAATATAATTTCGCGCTAACTGAAAACTATGACCTTTTTTTTTGGGTTCCGACAAACAATTTTTTTTTGCTTTAGAACCCACTCAATTTAATTGAAGATTCAAGTAGAACATATTTATTTCATTAAAAATATGATATTTCAAGAGAACCAGATACCAACGCTTGTGATGACCATGAATTGAAATTATTTCAAGTTTCCTAAAAGCGCAAATTTTTTGTTATTGTTTTGGTTTTGTTTTTTTTCTTTTAAAATTAAAAGCAAACTTTCAACAAAAAATAAGAAAACACTTTAAAAGTTCGTGATTTAGAACATTCTGCCATGATTTTTACGAACATTAGATTATAATTACACTAAAACCTCGATTTGCGTCGTTCATAAATTTTCGTGGTTTCAAAGTTGTGTCGTTAATATTTCTCATTACTTAAGTTCATAAAAGTGCCTAAAATTCAATTTGTGTCGTCTTTCTCTGGTCGCAATTAACGACACAAATCAGGGTTTTGATGTACTCGATTTACACAAATTTAGTTGGATCAAAGTCGACTAACATCTAAAGGCATACCCAAATACATAAATCGAGCGAACAAGAGCGAAACACGTTATCTAAGAATGCTCAGTTGGTGTGAACGTTTCACTGAACGTTCGTTCTCGCGCACTGGCGATCTGTGGCAAACGGGAACATCAATGAATGCTCGCAAATACCTGCACTTGATATGTACACTTGATTGATTTGGAAGCGCCATTCTGCTCTCCTTTTCGAGGACATCACTAAACATCCCAAGCTTGCTTACGACACTTTAAAAATGTTTTATTATAAATACAAAATCATATTCCGAATCAAGAACTAATTACGTCGTAATTTGAGTATTATAATTACAAATATAGAAGAAAAAAAAAATCAACAGATGTCAAGAAAAGGCCACACAACTGATAATTAAGAAATAAAAAATTCTTAGAATTTGGTTAGAAGAAGTTCAACAGAGAATTCAGTGTGTGAATTCTTTCTTAAGTATTCCAATTTTTTTTTTGTGGTGCTTTTACAAAATTAAATATTTTATCATTCATCCACAAAAGGGTAGATACGTTATTTAGCTATGGCAGCTAAAAAAAATTATGGAAAAATAACTTCAGAATTGAAGAAAATCATATTTCGAAGGGAATTGAAAAAAAATATCTGAAATCGTCAAAGTGTTATGACCAGAGATAATTTACTAGCGGAAATACGACATTTATACTCTCAACTAGAAGAAAGACGAAAGACCCATAAATCTTGGATTCAACAGTGAGACGGCAAATAAATCATTTAAAAATTATATTTGAAATATTCGTAAAATGATGTTTAGATTTAAATTGAAGCGAGCAAGGATTAAAACTATGCACATATGACATTATTGTAAAATTTATTATGGCATATGGCTAACCTAAACGACTGCGATAACAATACATAACAAGTACGCATTACTTTCGCGGTCAGAATGAAATTACATAGATCGATTAGAAGTCCTTGACATAAATAGTAGAACGATTTTGATAAGGATTTTTAAATATATGAAAATAAATGTGTTCATTAAATGCAAAACGAGTCTATTAAATTGTAGATGCATCATAGATAAAGTATAATAACATTTCATTAGCAAATCCTCCAGTGTAATCTTTCATTTTGCATCATTTGGACAACAAACCCAAAATCAATACTTTATAAGTTTCATAAATGAATATTAAGTGTGTTTGATATAATAAATATTTTTTTTTAAATTTGGAATAGATTCACTTTGACGCTGACCTCTGGAAATGAACATCTGTTGAAGATGATAAAGATAGACCAACCTTGCCAATAGTATTCCTCGCTTTAACCTTCTCTTTTTCAGCAAAAACTATCTGAAGGAATTGCCTACAACTGGAAAAATTAATTCATTTTGATTTTATACTGTCTGAAGCTTTCCGAAAACCAGGTACAAACATATTTCAATAATTATCGAGTTCTTTTTTGCTATTTGGAGCCTTTAATTGGGTCATGCTATAAATCCTTTTATTAGAAATACAATTGTTTCGCAAATACGATGGAATAGACTTTATAAAGTTCTCATATTTGGAAAAAATAGAACTGTTTTAAGTTAAATATTCGTATTTAAAATGTATTTAGAGGGTATTGTTTCCATTCTGTAAGAATTTTCCCAGTCTCTAAAAAAAGAAAGTGTAAATCAAAATCAATAGCTAATTCTTTTTTATAAACTAGACAGGTTTTCCAGGGCCGTATTTGGGATCTGTAGACCCCTAGGTTGAACATGAGGTGCTGGGCCTACCATAAGAAAACCAATGATGCGCTATCTACTATCTGGCGAATATTCTGGTCATTTTTGGACTACGTTGTCAAAAATTTTAATAGAATATGTTTTACATGAAAAATGTTGTCGATAAATACTTGAAAATGTCCTTTCCATCATTCATTAAATGAAGATTTCTTTTTGTTACATGTATTATTTTCTTATATATTTATTTTGTGCAACGAGCCTCTTTGTGGTGCGGGCCCCTAGGTCGTAGCCTAGTTAGCCTGCGCTTAAATATGTCCCTGAAGTTTTGCAATTAATAGACACAAATACCACCAAAAAAATAGCAAATCAGGATGAAGACTAATGAATGAGAAATACTATAAAATCAATATTTCACTCCAGTTTTGCTGTTGGAAATTTATTCACATCCTTCAATAGATTAAGTATTCCTCTTACTGATGACATCAGATATGTATTTTTTCACTTAATATGTAAAACAGTCTATGATCCTTAACATACGACCCCGAAACATTTAACTCTACATTTCCAAAAACTAATTCTCTTGTAACTAACGAACTCCAAATCTGTTCAAATTGAATCTTTAAAAAAGAAATGAAGTTTGGTCCGGAAACAGGAAATCTGATAAATATCACTCAATGGGTGGGTGTAGACAAAAAGGGATTTAATACTATTGTTCATTAAAAGAATGTACAACAAGGGTATATGAAAATATCAACTTACCATTTGGCTGTCGTTTCCAATCTCAGCTCATGATAGGACGACGTAAATTGAAATTTAGCAGCACGTTTATTAACACGCTGTAAACGTTTCCAAACACTTCCCATTCTTGAGAATTAAGTTCTGAACCTTTTAACTTGATTTTTTTTAACACAAATTAATTAGGAAAAACTAATTTTTCTCTTTTTCAGTTTTTCACTGGATTTTCGTTTTTAATATATTTCTTCAAGGTCACCTTTTTCTTCTGTCCACTGCAAATAAAATTTGGAAAATATTTCCATCGATTAAAAAAAATTAAGGAAAAAAACACTTTTAAAAAAATTGTTTTCCTTTAATAAAAAATAAAAAAAAAATATTTTTTCCCCGAATTTTCTTTCACGTCAACTTTAAAAAAAAAAAACATATTTTTGTTTTGTCAAAAAAAAAAAAAAAAATCACAACCACCCCCGCCTGAAAATCTCATTAAAAAAATTCGCGATAAAAATTGAAGAAAATTTTTCTTATTTTATTTGTTTTTTTTTTTTCGTCGTTCAAAAATTTAGGAAAATTTTTTGACGTTTCCAAAGAGATGACTTTTTCTTACTCCACCATCATCCCTTACATTTTTGTTTTTCATCAAAAAAGGGGAGAGCAGGATTTTGTACACACACACACACGCATACAAAAAATGTAAAAATAGTAAAAATAATTTACGAACTTATTTTTCTTTGATTTCCCAAAAATAAACCAAAAATTTAGAACGAAATTAATTTGAATTAAAACACAAAAAAAAATCCGAATTAATTGTTTTTATTTGAAGAAAATCACGAATTGGGGCTTTCTCAAAGCCTTTAAGAGTAACAAAAAATAATAAAAAAAAAAGACTATCGATGAATCCCAAAGTTGCCGCCGTTCGCCCCGCACCCAAAAAATTTGCTGGGCTACTGTTTTGGTTAATTTTTTTCTTATACAATTTTTTTTTTTTTGTTTTTTAATAATTATTACTCGTACATGACGTCACTTCTATCAAAAAGCAATTGCAAAGTAATTGAAGCGAGAAAAAAAAACTTTACAATTCCACTAAAAAAAAAACAAAAAGAACGTTTTCCTAAAAGATTTTCTTTAAATAAATTTTCTTTTTAAATTACGTTAAAATAAATTTTTTAATTTTTCACTTAGTTTAACATTTTTATTTTGAATTGAATTTCATTTTAATTCTTTGCAAAAAAACACTTTTCTTTTTGATTTCAATCAAAATAAAAAAAAACCTCGTCCGACTGTCAAACTGTGTCTGACGCAAATTTGAAGCAGAATTGAACAAATTTTGGTAGTAAATAATTTTTTTTCGATTCGGTGCTGATTTCATTTCAAAATATTCCAATCTGAATTACGGCAACGTACAATAACGGATAACAACGTAATTTGAATAGAAATTGACAGAAAACATCGCATTCGAAGGGTTGTGTAAAAATTCTAAGAGTTTTGATTATTTTCAGTTCTGATTTTTTAAATTCTATTTGTTTTTTTTATATTATAAAAGGGAATTTTTTAAATTTAAATTGGAAATTTTAATTTAAGATCAATTATTCAATCGTTTTGATTTTTCGGGGAAACACTAAATTATATTTGACAATCAATGATTTGAAGTATGATCGTTCCTTTTATTAAAGAGAACGGGATAGGACACAAGTAGGGTAAATTGAGGTAATTTTGAAAAACACTTGCTAACGCTTTATTTTATGTAGCGGCGTTAAAAATATGAAATAAAAAAACACTGTAAATGGGCTTAATGCTCATGTACTGTGAAACATTCGAATTTCAAAAAAAATGTTATGTTTTTTATTTTAAAATAAAGTTTCTTTTAAACTTATACAAAATTAAATTATTAAATAATAATTATAAACATGTATGTGCCTACATATTTTTTCCTGCGTATATATTTGATGAATTTTAAGAAACGCCCCCGTTTTGAGCAACAAAATGACTGTCACTGGTAGTTTAGTTATTTAATTCCAAAGAATTTAGAAATTAAAAAATGCAATTTTGTCCCCTTCAAAATTGACAGTTCGTCCTCAAAAAAATGCTTCGTACACAAGCAGCGTAAAAGCGAATTTTAGCCGATCCAGGAATTCATAACAAATGATCAATCTCAAATCGGAAGTTGTCGTTTCAGTTAGCTTGACAAGTTGAAAAGTTCGGGGAATTTAAGCACATCATAAAATATATTACAACCAAAATCGAGTTAAATAATTTGAAAAAGGTGTAAAATTATTAGACAATGGGTTTCTTTGCGTTGAATCTAAATGAAAACGATTATTACTACTTAGCACAAAACATTTTCCAAGGAAATAAAGTATTCTTGGTTATAACGGGAGTGTCTGTGATAAATTCGAGCAGCTCGAGTTGCGTTAAAGTTTTTGTTCGTTACTCGGACAAACCCATTGACCCAGTGCCATTACTTTCAATCCGAGGAAATGGAGATAGATATTACAAAGTTGATTTTAGGTTTGCTAGAGAGGATGATCCTTCATTTTCAGTTTTAGGTTTAATATTGTTTATTTTATTCAATAAATATTTTATTATTCCTTCTATTCCCAATATTAGGTGGTCAAGTAACTTTAACTGGGTACACCACTACGAAATCTCCGTTTTAATTTGAAGGGTCTACATTTTACAAAGCCAATAACAAGTATCAACATTCCTTATCATAAATAATATTCTTCTAATTTTTACTTAATTTGTGACTCAATTGCTTGAAAGTATTTATGCTGACATTGCATCTAATTTGTTGTTGGGTCTGCGAATTTACATATATCATCAGATTTTAAATTTGTTAAAGATTTTTTCATAAATTTTAAATAAAATCTATTTTTTTGCCAAATACATTTTTATTCGATTTGTTGGAATTACCATCAATTTTGATGGCCCATTATAAACTGTTTTATTTATTTCAGAAAATTCAAACAACTTTTCCTAGGGTCTGGGCTCGAATTTGATTTCTCGACTCGATTGATCGGATTGACAGTCTGCTTTTTATTCTCTAGACAAAAACTTTTGTCGATCCGATCAATCGACTCGAGAAACCAAATACGGGACCTGGTATTACCAATATTTTCTTCCATCAAGTATTTTTTATTGCATCTCCAAAGTCCTGTGAAGTGATTATGTTCTCATGGAGTTGTGAGGCACGATTCCGTCAATGTTGTATAAGATTGAATTTCATTGGAAAAATGTCCATAATTCGGTCAACAGTGGTCATATTGTCATGAAATTTGGAATGTACATTCTGCATAGATCAACTTTAAAGATAGAACTTTCACTCACTTAGGTGGGGTCTTACGGTGAGTGCAAACATATAAAAATGTTCCTAATTTGATCAATAGTGGGCGCCGATTTTCATGAAACTTAGGATATGAGCCCATCATTTAGAAAATGTCGCGGATACCACAGTATAAGGGATTCTAAAAATTTCTTACTTTTCTTAATAAAACAACTTTTTCAATTTCTTCTGGTTTCTTTTTTTTTTTGTTAAAGTCTTTCATTTTTATTGTTTAAAAACAAAAATTGATTTCGTATCAATTTTTAATTTAATTCAAATTTTTTTTTATATTTTTGTTTTATTTTTATTTCATTTATTGCTGTTCTCTTTTTTCTAAATTAATTCTTTTCTATCCTGTTTTTTATTGAAATTGATTTTTTCTTCAAATTTAACACTTTTTTTTTTATTAATATTTTTATATTTTCTTGGCTTTTTTTAAATCCCTTTTTTTATGTTATTAATTTCGATGTTTTCTTTTCTTTTTTTTTACTTTTCTTTTTTTAATTTTTAAAGAATTTCTACAAATCGAAATATATAAATATTTTCTTTAAAACGAATTTAGTTAATTTTTAAATTTTTTTCTTAATTTTTCGTTATTTAAATTTTTGTAAATGGGAGAAAAATTTTCTTTAAATTATTTTTTATTTTTTTTTTTTGTTTTTAATTTAAGATTTTTATATAAATTTCTGAGTGAATACTTTTTCGTAAAAAATACAAAAAAAAACATATTTAATTTATAGTTTGTATTTAATTTTGGCCAAATTATTGCAACTTTTGTCATCTGTATAAATCCTTTGGAATTTAAACAAAATTAATTAATTATTAATTAATAATTTTTGGGCTCTAATTTTCTATTTCCATAACATTTTTATTGAGTTTAATAATTGATCTAAACACCAAAGAAAATTTGTATATTTTACAATCTGGTGTTGTCGTTGCCTAGAAGATGTCACTAAGTGTGTAACACACATCGAAATAGTCATCGTAGAAAAGTTTAAAGTGTATGGTTGTGTAAAGAATCGAAAGTTATATCGATTTATGAATTTCCGTCCGTCCGTTCGTGTACAAGATAACTCAAAAACGCGTTATCCGATTTAGAATGAAATTTACAATGTGAGTTGCTTATTCTTTAACTGGGTTTAGTATTGCATTTGAGCAAAATCGATTCATAGGGAGCAAAGTTATAAAGGAAAAGCCAGGGTAACCAGAAAGTTTTGTCGTTTTTTTGTTTATGGTTTTACGGATTGTTCTGTATTGGTGTGATTTGTTGTTGTTGTTATAAATCCAGAACAATTTAAATATTATAAAAACTATTTTATTTTCTGAAACACGTCTATCTTTGTCGACGTTCAATATAAAAGAGAACTTAAAACTACAATATAAAATATTAGTATAATTTAATTTACTTGTTTTCTGGAGATGGGAATAACGGGTCTCTTTATCTCTTTATCCCGATCTAGCCGAGGATAAAGAGATATCACATCAAATTAAGAGAGACTGCCGTGTGGTGAATTTAATATGATCGCCACACGGATTTAATTGGAAAATTTGTGAATCAATTTTGTTTAAATTAATTGTATAAGTTAACTACATAACTAGATACCATGCTAAATTTCAGTCAAATTGGCCCAAGGATAGTGGAGTGGGCTATAAGCCGATTTTAAGTTACTATATGCTTTTTTAAAAATACGCGTAATGGCGGCGTTAAAAATATGAATTCGGAGGGGCAACACTGTAAATGGGCTGAATGCTCATGTATTGTGGAACATTCGAATTTTAAAAAAATTGTTGTGTTATTTATTTTAAAAATAAAGTTTCTTTTAAACAGATACAAAATTAAATTATTAAGTAATACAATAATTATAAACATGTATGTGCCTACATATTTTTTCCTGTGTATATCTTAGACGAATTTTAAGAAACGCCCCCGTTTTGAGCAACAAAATTACTGTCACTGGTAGTTTTAGTTTTAAATTAAATAAAAAAGAAGAGTGGTTTCGAGCTTCGATTTAGATTCAAGCTTGATTCAAAATTTTCTAAATTATAAATTAACATAATTTTTGTTTAATTAATTATAATTAAATAAAAATTATATAAACAATTTTTTTAACTGCATTAATAAAAATTAGGCCATTTTAATCAAAAAATGTGTCATACTTACCTGGAAATTCCAGAAAGTTGTCGATGTTGTCTGCACAACAAATTCAAAAGAATTTTTTTTTTGGAATTCGAAACGCTTTTAAAATTAGAAATTAAAAAAATGCAATTTTTCCCCCTCCAAAATTAACAGCTCGTGGTCAAAAAAATACTTCGTACATAGATAGCAAAGTGTAACTAATAATAAAGTCGCGAAACTTCCTATCCTTACCGTACCGCCGTTTTTCAAAATTTGCCTGTTCTTTCTCTAACAATTTTCTATCCACTGCTGGCATAGATAGCTACATATTGTACGTATGGGTGAAAGAGAAATATAATGTAAGCAAAGAAGCACGTGTTGAAATTTATATGGCAATGCACTAATGCTAGAAGAAAGATAAGGTTTTTAAGATTCTTTCACGTGCTTTTGCTTATTCAGGCTACTTCGTTAGCTTTCCAGACTTTATTATAGTTACACTTTGATAGATAGCGTAAAAACGTAACCGATTCCAGGACTCTATATAAATTCGAAAGTTTTCATTTCAGTTGGCTTTGAAAGTTGAAAATTTCGAGAAATTTAAACATATCATAAAATATTACAACCAAAATCGAGTTAAATAATTTGAAAGAGGTATAAAATTGTTGGACAATGGGTTTCTTTGCGTTGAATCTAAGTGACACGGATGAAAATTATACAGTACAAAGCCTTTTCCGAGGAGAGGGAGTATTCTTGGTGATAACTGGAGTGTCTTTGATAAATTCGGGCAGATCGAGTTGCATTGAAGTTTTTGCTAGTTACTCGGACAAAGGCCTTTACCGAGTGCCATTACTTTCAATCAAAGGAAATGGAGATAGATATTATAAGGTTGATTTTCGATTTGCTATTGAGGATTATCCTTCATTTTCAGTTTTAGGTTTAATATTGTTTATTTTATTCAATAAATATTTTATTATTCCTTCTATTCCCAATATTAGGTGGTCAAGTAACTTTAACTGGGTACACCACTACGAAATCTCCGTTTTAATTTGAAGCGTCTACATTTTACAAAGCCAATAACAAGTATCAACATCCCTTATCATAAATAATATTCTTCTAATTTTTACTTAATTTGTGACTCAATTGCTTGAAAGTATTTATGCTGACATTGCATCTAATTTGTTTTTGGGTCTGGGAATTTACATATATCATCAGATTTTAAATTTGTTAAAGATTTTTTCATAAATTTTAAATAAAATCTGTTTTTTTGCCAAATACATTTTTATTCGATTTGTTGGAATTACCATCAATTTTGATGGCCCATTATAAACTGTTTTATTTATTTCAGAAAATTCAAACAACTTTTCCTAGGGTCTGGGCTCGAATTTGATTTCTCGACTCGATTGATCGGATTGACAGTCTGCTTTTTATTCTCTAGACAAAAACTTTTGTCGATCCGATCAATCGACTCGAGAAACCAAATACGGGACCTGGTATTACCAATATTTTCTTCCATCAAGTATTTTTTATTGCATCTCCAAAGTCCTGTGAAGTGATTATGTTCTCATGGAGTTGTGAGGCACGATTCCGTCAATGTTGTATAAGATTGAATTTCATTGGAAAAATGTCCATAATTCGGTCAACAGTGGTCATATTGTCATGAAATTTGGAATGTACATTCTGCATAGATCAACTTTAAAGATAGAACTTTCACTCACTTAGGTGGGGTCTTACGGTGAGTGCAAACATATAAAAATGTTCCTAATTTGATCAATAGTGGGCGCCGATTTTCATGAAACTTAGGATATGAGCCCATCATTTAGAAAATGTCGCGGATACCACAGTATAAGGGATTCTAAAAATTTCTTACTTTTCTTAATAAAACAACTTTTTCAATTTCTTCTGGTTTCTTTTTTTTTTTGTTAAAGTTTTTCATTTTTATTGTTTAAAAACAAAAATTGATTTCGTATCAATTTTTAATTTAATTCAAATTTTTTTTTATATTTTTGTTTTATTTTTATTTCATTTATTGCTGTTCTCTTTTTTTAAATTAATTCTTTTCTTTCCTGTTTTTATTGAAATTGATTTTTTCTTCAAATTTAACACTTTTTTTTTTATTAATATTTTTATATTTTCTTGGCTTTTTTTAAATCCCTTTTTTTATGTTATTAATTTCGATGTTTTCTTTTCTTTTTTTTTTACTTTTATTTTTTTAATTTTTAAAGAATTTCTACAAATCGAAATATATAAATATTTTCTTTAAAACGAATTTAGTTAATTTTTAAATTTTGTTCTTAATTTTTCGTTATTTAAATTTTTGTAAATGGGAGAAAAATTTTCTTTAAATTATTTTTTATTATTTTTTTTTTGTTTTTAATTTAAGATTTTTATATAAATTTCTGAGTGAATACTTTTTCGTAAAAAATATAAAAAAAAAACATATTTAATTTATAGTTTGTATTTAATTTTGGCCAAATTATTGCAACTTTTGTCATCTGTATAAATCCTTTGGAATTTAAACAAAATTAATTAATTATTAATTAATAATTTTTGGGCTCTAATTTTCTATTTCCATAACATTTTTATTGAGTTTAATAATTGATCTAAACACCAAAGAAAATTTGTATATTTTACAATCTGGTGTTGTCGTTGCCTAGAAGATGTCACTAAGTGTGTAACACATCGAAATAGTCATCGTAGAAAAGTTTAAAGTGTATGGTTGTGTAAAGAATCGATTTATGCATTCCGTCCGTATACAAGATAATTTAAAAACGTGTTATCCGATTTTGATGAAATTTACAATGTGAGTTGCTTATTCCTTAACTGGGTTTAGTATTGCATTTGAGCAAAATCGATTCAGAGGGAGCAAAGTTATAAAGGAAAAGCCAGGGTAACCAGAAAGTTTTGTCGTTTTTTTGTTTATGGTTTTACGGATTGTTCTGTATTGGTGTGATTTGTTGTTGTTGTTATAAATCCAGAACAATTTAAATATTATAAAAACTATTTTATTTTCTGAAACACGTCTATCTTTGTCGACGTTCAATATAAAAGAGAACTTAAAACTACAATATAAAATATTAGTATAATTTAATTTACTTGTTTTCTGGAGATGGGAATAACGGGTCTCTTTATCTCTTTATCCCGATCTAGCCGAGGATAAAGAGATATCACATCAAATTAAGAGAGACTGCCGTGTGGTGAATTTAATATGATCGCCACATTATTCCCCCTCGAGAAAAAGAAAAGAAATTTTTCTTTACATTTTAAATATGACTTTTGATGTTTCTGACCTGGTTTGCATATTGGAATTGAAATCTGTGATTGGAATGAAAGCAGGCTTTATTCTATCGATCGAGATAAGTTCATCCTTATCATTTATCTTTATCGTAAAACATTTTTCATTCCTTGCGATGACTTTATATGGACCCATATATGGTGGACTTAAACTGTTCTTATAAATCGGATCTTTTACAAAAATATGAGTACAAATTTTAAGTGCTTGTGGTTTGAAATGGTTTTGAAAAGTAACTTGGCTGATTCAACTGTAAGATTTGATTCAAGAGATGTTTCAGATGCTACTAGTTCACCGGGTAATCGAAGAGGTTGACCATAAAGTAGTTCAGCTGGAGAAAATCCTAATTTATCTATAGGTGTAGATCTTATACCTAGTAATATCCATGGTAAATAATTATACCAGTTTTTGGGTGATTCCATGGTTCTAATAATAACTTTGAGTTGACGGTGGAATCTTTCTATAGACCCATTGGATTGTGGATGATAAGGAGTAGTCCTTATTCTCTTGTTGCCCAAAATAGAAAGAACTTCTTTAAATAAAAGTGACTCAAATTGAGTACCTTGATCGGTTGTTATAGTTTTCGGAACACCGTATGGAGCTATCCAATTGCGAATAAAGGTTTCTGCAATTGTTTCTGCGTTTATAGATCGTATTGGAAATGCAGCTGGCCAATGAGAGAAACGATCTTTAATTGTCAATATGTATGAAAAACCTTTTGATGGAGGAAGAGGACCCACAATATCCATGTGTATGTGTTCAAATCTCATAGTTGGAGAATTAAACTTTTGAAAAGGTGAAATCGTATGCCGATTGACTTTCGCTTTTTGGCAAGGTATGCACGTTTGCGACCATTGATTTATATTCGCATTCATTTTAGGCCAGAAATATTTGCAAGTAATGAGTTTTCTGGTGGATCTTATTCCGGGATGTGCTAAATTGTGAATAGAGTTGAAAACTTCACGTCGTAATGTGGCGGGTATGAATGGCCTGTTTTTACCTGTCGATGTTTCGCACCATATGCTTACATCTTCCAAAGGAATTAAAACTTTTTGAAGAACAACGTTTGATTTGTTTCTATTCGTTAAAATGTCTTTTAGCTCAGGATCGTTTTCCTGTTCCATGAATAATGAATGAAAATCGAATTTTATTTTCATGTCAACTGTATCTATATAACATCTTGATAATGTATCAGCTACAGTTTTTAAAGATCCTTTAATATATCTGATGTCATTTGTGAATTGTGAAATGTATCCTAAATGATTTGTTTGACGCGGTGATTTTTCCGACTTGGAGAAAAGAACATGCGTCAGAGGTTTGTGGTCCGTATATACTGTGAACTGTTTGCCTTCGACAAAATCTAAATTTTTTTATTGATAAGTAAACACCTAGCAGTTCTCTGTCGAATGTAGAATACTTTTGTTCGGTTGGTTGAAGCCGTTTTGAGAAGAAACTAATGGGTTCCCACTGATTTTGATTCAGTTGTTGTAAGACACCACCGACCGCATCTGTCGAAGCGTCCGTACAAATGCTAATTTTAGCATCAGAGATTGGATGAGATAGAAGTGTGCATTTTTCTAACTCTGATTTGAGAGATTGAAACGCTATTTCATGAACATCGTTCCATTGAAATTCAAACTTATCTTTTTTCTTTGGATACTTTTTTATAAGTTCGTAAAGAGGTGAAGCTAAAGAAGATATTTTTGGGATAAAGCGATGATAAAAATTTATCATTCCCAAGAATCTTTGTAATTTTTTTAAGGTATTAGGTGATGGAAAATTTTGTATTGCTGATATTCGATTTTTTGATGGTCGAATACCTTTTTCCGAAATGTTGTGGCCTAAGAATTCTATTTCTTGTAGGCCAAAATCGCATTTGTTAGGATTAACAGTAATGCCATTTTGTTGTAGCTTCTTAAAAACAAGATGAAGATGTTTTGAATGGTCTTCAGCTGATTTGCTAAATACCAAAATGTCGTCTATATAAACGAAAATGAAATCAAGTTCGTGAAGAATTTCATTTATAAAACGTTGAAAACTTTGGCTACCATTTTTTAGTCCAAAAGGAAGACGAGTAAATTCGTATAATCCAAACGGAGTGGTAACAGCTGTTTTTAAAATATCTTGCTGGGCAATCGGAATTTGATGATATGCCCTGAAAAGATCTATTTTTGAAAATATTTTTGACTCATGTAAATTCATGTTAAAGTCATTAATATTAGGTAGTGGATACGTGTCGAATATTGTTGATGCATTCAATGCACGGTAATCTCCACATGGGCGCCAAGAAGAGGATTTGTTTTTCGGTACCATGTGCAAGGGTGAAGCGACTGATGACGATGAAAGTCGACATATGCCCATTGATACCATGGTATCGAATTTTTTTTTTGCTATTTTATATTTATCTGCATTCAGTCTTCGTGGACGTGCTGACGGCAATGCTCCACTTACCTGAATGCGATGTACAGTTGTATGATTGACAGACATATTGAAATTAGGTGGTGCTTTTAAGGAAGGATATTCGTCAAGAATCCGTCCGAAGCGATCTTCAAAAGAGTGAAGTCTCGGAGACCTTAATGCAGCTACCTTTTCTTTGCAGTTGGTATGAAGTGAAGTGGTTTTATCTTGTATCTTTCTTTCACGTAAATCAACCGTTAAACCATATTTGAACAGAAAGTCCGCGCCTAGTATTGGATTATCTACACAGGCTATTATAAATCTAAAGTTAAATGTTTGTAACCGTATGTTCTGATTGGGCTTCCATTGGCTGAGATTAGATTTGAATTAGAAATTAAGAAATTTATTGGAAATTTGTTTTTTGGCAATACTGAAACTTCAGCACCTGTGTCAATTAAGAAATCTAACTTTGTTTTTTTATCATATACGAAAAGACGGCGAGACCATTGTTCTGCTTTCGCTGCCGGAAACGAAGCAGAATTTACTCGTTTTTTTGAATGATTAACTGTTGAGTTTTTACTACATGGAGAGATACATTTTTTAGCCTTTTCCCCAAATTTTGTGTGATACCAGCAAATGGTATTTTCACTTTTTGACTGTGGACGAGTTTTCGAAATATGAATCTTGTGATTTGATTTATTAATGTTAATCTGACTTTCTAGTTTCGATAGTCTTTTACTTATATCACGAAGTGTTTTACCTATATTGTCTTCAGACGTAGGAGAATTGCTTTGAATTACTGATATATGACCAGGTAAAGAAGCATGAATTTTATCACCAATTTCCCCTAATTCCTCTATTGTTTGAGTTTTTTTTTATAGTAATTAAACACGCTTGAATGGAGGATGGAAGTTTGCTGAGCCATAAACGTTTTAATAATAGTGGATTAACCAAACTGTTAGAGTCTGATAGAGACTTCATCTTTCTAAAAAGATCAGATGGCTTTAAATCACCAAGTTCTACTTTGTGCAATAAAATGTCAAGACGCTTTTCTTCTGAGTCAGTTGTACGTGAAATTATAAAACTTTTAAGGTTTTCATATCTGTCAGTTGCTGGAGGTGACAGCAGTGTATCTGCTACCAATTCCATGGCTTCTTGTGGTAAAGCCGATACAAGATAATCATATTTAGTGTTGGAAGAAGTGATTCCCTTGACTTTGAATTGAGCTTCGACTTGCAAAAACCAAAGCTGTGGCTTACTATTCCAAAATGGAGGTAGTTTCAGAGTTGAAATATGTGAATTTAGTAATTCTTGCAATTGGGAAGAATTTCCTGCCGTAGGGTTGATTATTGACGAAGTTGTCTGACCACTTGTATTTGTGTTGTCACCCGTTATTTTTATCAGATATTGATTATGAAACTAATGTTGAAGGAATAAGAAAAAGAAAAAATTTTTTACTTCCAGTTTAAGTTCACCAATATGCGAATTTTAGTGCCACGCAATCAACTAACCAAACTTTTAAGTGACCACGAGCCCTTCTTTCAATTCACTCACTTTGTTCAACGTGATACAGAGAAAAAAATTTAAATTTTTTACACATTTACAAAAAAAAAAAATTAATTTCCTTAAAATATTGCAAACCTAAAAATGTAATTTTTTATGTTTTAATTGGGGAAAAAAAAAAAAAAATGAAAATTGAAAATTAAATTATAAAAATTATCTTTTTCGATGATGAAAAAATTTTTATGATGTTACTGCAATTTTCTTTGTTAAAGTTGAAAAACCGCTATGATGATCCGTTTTTATAGTTGTAAAATGAATTCCTCTGTTGAATAATAAATTTTTTGTGAATCCGATGCAGTTTTTACAGTTGAATTAATAAAGTTGATATCAATATGTTGTCGTTGAAGGAAAATTATAATTATTATTATAATTTGCTGCGCTCTTTTATAAGTATATATGTCGATATATGATGATTAGAATACAATCGTTGACTCGATGTATGTTGAATCAGAATATAGATGTGTTAATATGTGTGTGATAGACACTCGATGAAAAAAAAATCAGCAACAAATATATTTTGATGCACAAAAATTTTATTTTTTATTTTTAAGAAAATAAAAATGTAGTTTTTATGTAACAACGTTGATCACGTCGGAGGTCACCATTTTGTTCTGTATTGGCGTGATTTGTTGTTGTTGTTATAAATCCAGAACAATTTAAATATTATAAAAACTATTTTATTTTCTGAAACACGTCTATCTTTGTCGACGTTCAATATAAAAGAGAACTTAAAACTACAATATAAAATATTAGTATAATTTAATTTACTTGTTTTCTGGAGATGGGAATAACGGGTCTCTTTATCTCTTTATCCCGATCTAGCCGAGGATAAAGAGATATCACATCAAATTAAGAGAGACTGCCGTGTGGTGAATTTAATATGATCGCCACACGGATTTAATTGGAAAATTTGTGAATCAATTTTGTTTAAATTAATTGTATAAGTTAACTACATAACTAGATACCATGCTAAATTTCAGTCAAATTGGCCCAAGGATAGTGGAGTGGGCTATAAGCCGATTTTAAGTTACTATATGCTTTTTTAAAAATACGCGTAATGGCGGCGTTAAAAATATGAATTCGGAGGGGCAACACTGTAAATGGGCTGAATGCTCATGTATTGTGGAACATTCGAATTTTAAAAAAATTGTTGTGTTATTTATTTTAAAAATAAAGTTTCTTTTAAACAGATACAAAATTAAATTATTAAGTAATACAATAATTATAAACATGTATGTGCCTACATATTTTTTCCTGTGTATATCTTAGACGAATTTTAAGAAACGCCCCCGTTTTGAGCAACAAAATTACTGTCACTGGTAGTTTTAGTTTTAAATTAAATAAAAAAGAAGAGTGGTTTCGAGCTTCGATTTAGATTCAAGCTTGATTCAAAATTTTCTAAATTATAAATTAATATAATTTTTGTTTAATTAATTATAATTAAATAAAAATTATATAAACAATTTTTTTAACTGCATTAATAAAAATTAGGCCATTTTAATCAAAAAATGTGTCATACTTACCTGGAAATTCCAGAAAGTTGTCGATGTTGTCTGCACAACAAATTCAAAAGAATTTTTTTTTTGGAATTCGAAACGCTTTTAAAATTAGAAATTAAAAAAATGCAATTTTTCCCCCTCCAAAATTAACAGCTCGTGCTCAAAAAAATACTTCGTACATAGATAGCGTAAAAACGTAACCGATTCCAGGACTCTATATAAATTCGAAAGTTTTCATTTCAGTTGGCTTTGAAAGTTGAAAATTTCGAGAAATTTAAACATATCATAAAATATTACAACCAAAATCGAGTTAAATTATTTGAAAGAGGTATAAAATTGTTGGACAATGGGTTTCTTTGCGTTGAATCTAAGTGATACGGATGAAAATTATACAGTACAAAGCCTTTTCCGAGGAGAGGGAGTATTCTTGGTGATAACTGGAGTGTCTTTGATAAATTCGGGCAGATCGAGTTGCATTGAAGTTTTTGCTAGTTACTCGGACAAAGGCCTTTACCGAGTGCCATTACTTTCAATCAAAGGAAATGGAGATAGATATTATAAGGTTGATTTTCGATTTGCTATTGAGGATTATCCTTCATTTTCAGTTTTAGGTTTAATATTGTTTATTTTATTCAATAAATATTTTATTATTCCTTCTATTCCCAATATTAGGTGGTCAAGTAACTTTAACTGGGTACACCACTACGAAATCTCCGTTTTAATTTGAAGCGTCTACATTTTACAAAGCCAATAACAAGTATCAACATCCCTTATCATAAATAATATTCTTCTAATTTTTACTTAATTTGTGACTCAATTGCTTGAAAGTATTTATGCTGACATTGCATCTAATTTGTTTTTGGGTCTGGGAATTTACATATATCATCAGATTTTAAATTTGTTAAAGATTTTTTCATAAATTTTAAATAAAATCTGTTTTTTTGCCAAATACATTTTTATTCGATTTGTTGGAATTACCATCAATTTTGATGGCCCATTATAAACTGTTTTATTTATTTCAGAAAATTCAAACAACTTTTCCTAGGGTCTGGGCTCGAATTTGATTTCTCGACTCGATTGATCGGATTGACAGTCTGCTTTTTATTCTCTAGACAAAAACTTTTGTCGATCCGATCAATCGACTCGAGAAACCAAATACGGGACCTGGTATTACCAATATTTTCTTCCATCAAGTATTTTTTATTGCATCTCCAAAGTCCTGTGAAGTGATTATGTTCTCATGGAGTTGTGAGGCACGATTCCGTCAATGTTGTATAAGATTGAATTTCATTGGAAAAATGTCCATAATTCGGTCAACAGTGGTCATATTGTCATGAAATTTGGAATGTACATTCTGCATAGATCAACTTTAAAGATAGAACTTTCACTCACTTAGGTGGGGTCTTACGGTGAGTGCAAACATATAAAAATGTTCCTAATTTGATCAATAGTGGGCGCCGATTTTCATGAAACTTAGGATATGAGCCCATCATTTAGAAAATGTCGCGGATACCACAGTATAAGGGATTCTAAAAATTTCTTACTTTTCTTAATAAAACAACTTTTTCAATTTCTTCTGGTTTCTTTTTTTTTTTGTTAAAGTTTTTCATTTTTATTGTTTAAAAACAAAAATTGATTTCGTATCAATTTTTAATTTAATTCAAATTTTTTTTTATATTTTTGTTTTATTTTTATTTCATTTATTGCTGTTCTCTTTTTTTAAATTAATTCTTTTCTTTCCTGTTTTTATTGAAATTGATTTTTTCTTCAAATTTAACACTTTTTTTTTTATTAATATTTTTATATTTTCTTGGCTTTTTTTAAATCCCTTTTTTTATGTTATTAATTTCGATGTTTTCTTTTCTTTTTTTTTTACTTTTATTTTTTTAATTTTTAAAGAATTTCTACAAATCGAAATATATAAATATTTTCTTTAAAACGAATTTAGTTAATTTTTAAATTTTGTTCTTAATTTTTCGTTATTTAAATTTTTGTAAATGGGAGAAAAATTTTCTTTAAATTATTTTTTATTATTTTTTTTTTGTTTTTAATTTAAGATTTTTATATAAATTTCTGAGTGAATACTTTTTCGTAAAAAATATAAAAAAAAAACATATTTAATTTATAGTTTGTATTTAATTTTGGCCAAATTATTGCAACTTTTGTCATCTGTATAAATCCTTTGGAATTTAAACAAAATTAATTAATTATTAATTAATAATTTTTGGGCTCTAATTTTCTATTTCCATAACATTTTTATTGAGTTTAATAATTGATCTAAACACCAAAGAAAATTTGTATATTTTACAATCTGGTGTTGTCGTTGCCTAGAAGATGTCACTAAGTATGTAACACATCGAAATAGTCATCGTAGAAAAGTTTAAAGTGTATGGTTGTGTAAAGAATCGATTTATGCATTCCGTCCGTATACAAGATAATTTAAAAACGTGTTATCCGATTTTGATGAAATTTACAATGTGAGTTGCTTATTCCTTAACTGGGTTTAGTATTGCATTTGAGCAAAATCGATTCAGAGGGAGCAAAGTTATAAAGGAAAAGCCAGGGTAACCAGAAAGTTTTGTCGTTTTTTTGTTTATGGTTTTACGGATTGTTCTGTATTGGTGTGATTTGTTGTTGTTGTTATAAATCCAGAACAATTTAAATATTATAAAAACTATTTTATTTTCTGAAACACGTCTATCTTTGTCGACGTTCAATATAAAAGAGAACTTAAAACTACAATATAAAATATTAGTATAATTTAATTTACTTGTTTTCTGGAGATGGGAATAACGGGTCTCTTTATCTCTTTATCCCGATCTAGCCGAGGATAAAGAGATATCACATCAAATTAAGAGAGACTGCCGTGTGGTGAATTTAATATGATCGCCACATTATTCCCCCTCGAGAAAAAGAAAAGAAATTTTTCTTTACATTTTAAATATGACTTTTGATGTTTCTGACCTGGTTTGCATATTGGAATTGAAATCTGTGATTGGAATGAAAGCAGGCTTTATTCTATCGATCGAGATAAGTTCATCCTTATCATTTATCTTTATCGTAAAACATTTTTCATTCCTTGCGATGACTTTATATGGACCCATATATGGTGGACTTAAACTGTTCTTATAAATCGGATCTTTTACAAAAATATGAGTACAAATTTTAAGTGCTTGTGGTTTGAAATGGTTTTGAAAAGTAACTTGGCTGATTCAACTGTAAGATTTGATTCAAGAGATGTTTCAGATGCTACTAGTTCACCGGGTAATCGAAGAGGTTGACCATAAAGTAGTTCAGCTGGAGAAAATCCTAATTTATCTATAGGTGTAGATCTTATACCTAGTAATATCCATGGTAAATAATTATACCAGTTTTTGGGTGATTCCATGGTTCTAATAATAACTTTGAGTTGACGGTGGAATCTTTCTATAGACCCATTGGATTGTGGATGATAAGGAGTAGTCCTTATTCTCTTGTTGCCCAAAATAGAAAGAACTTCTTTAAATAAAAGTGACTCAAATTGAGTACCTTGATCGGTTGTTATAGTTTTCGGAACACCGTATGGAGCTATCCAATTGCGAATAAAGGTTTCTGCAATTGTTTCTGCGTTTATAGATCGTATTGGAAATGCAGCTGGCCAATGAGAGAAACGATCTTTAATTGTCAATATGTATGAAAAACCTTTTGATGGAGGAAGAGGACCCACAATATCCATGTGTATGTGTTCAAATCTCATAGTTGGAGAATTAAACTTTTGAAAAGGTGAAATCGTATGCCGATTGACTTTCGCTTTTTGGCAAGGTATGCACGTTTGCGACCATTGATTTATATTCGCATTCATTTTAGGCCAGAAATATTTGCAAGTAATGAGTTTTCTGGTGGATCTTATTCCGGGATGTGCTAAATTGTGAATAGAGTTGAAAACTTCACGTCGTAATGTGGCGGGTATGAATGGCCTGTTTTTACCTGTCGATGTTTCGCACCATATGCTTACATCTTCCAAAGGAATTAAAACTTTTTGAAGAACAACGTTTGATTTGTTTCTATTCGTTAAAATGTCTTTTAGCTCAGGATCGTTTTCCTGTTCCATGAATAATGAATGAAAATCGAATTTTATTTTCATGTCAACTGTATCTATATAACATCTTGATAATGTATCAGCTACAGTTTTTAAAGATCCTTTAATATATCTGATGTCATTTGTGAATTGTGAAATGTATCCTAAATGATTTGTTTGACGCGGTGATTTTTCCGACTTGGAGAAAAGAACATGCGTCAGAGGTTTGTGGTCCGTATATACTGTGAACTGTTTGCCTTCGACAAAATCTAAATTTTTTTATTGATAAGTAAACACCTAGCAGTTCTCTGTCGAATGTAGAATACTTTTGTTCGGTTGGTTGAAGCCGTTTTGAGAAGAAACTAATGGGTTCCCACTGATTTTGATTCAGTTGTTGTAAGACACCACCGACCGCATCTGTCGAAGCGTCCGTACAAATGCTAATTTTAGCATCAGAGATTGGATGAGATAGAAGTGTGCATTTTTCTAACTCTGATTTGAGAGATTGAAACGCTATTTCATGAACATCGTTCCATTGAAATTCAAACTTATCTTTTTTCTTTGGATACTTTTTTATAAGTTCGTAAAGAGGTGAAGCTAAAGAAGATATTTTTGGGATAAAGCGATGATAAAAATTTATCATTCCCAAGAATCTTTGTAATTTTTTTAAGGTATTAGGTGATGGAAAATTTTGTATTGCTGATATTCGATTTTTTGATGGTCGAATACCTTTTTCCGAAATGTTGTGGCCTAAGAATTCTATTTCTTGTAGACCAAAATCGCATTTGTTAGGATTAACAGTAATGCCATTTTGTTGTAGCTTCTTAAAAACAAGATGAAGATGTTTTGAATGGTCTTCAGCTGATTTGCTAAATACCAAAATGTTGTCTATATAAACGAAAATGAAATCAAGTTCGTGAAGAATTTCATTTATAAAACGTTGAAAACTTTGGCTACCATTTTTTAGTCCAAAAGGAAGACGAGTAAATTCGTATAATCCAAACGGAGTGGTAACAGCTGTTTTTAAAATATCTTGCTGGGCAATCGGAATTTGATGATATGCCCTGAAAAGATCTATTTTTGAAAATATTTTTGACTCATGTAAATTCATGTTAAAGTCATTAATATTAGGTAGTGGATACGTGTCGAATATTGTTGATGCATTCAATGCACGGTAATCTCCACATGGGCGCCAAGAAGAGGATTTGTTTTTCGGTACCATGTGCAAGGGTGAAGCGACTGATGACGATGAAAGTCGACATATGCCCATTGATACCATGGTATCGAATTTTTTTTTTGCTATTTTATATTTATCTGCATTCAGTCTTCGTGGACGTGCTGACGGCAATGCTCCACTTACCTGAATGCGATGTACAGTTGTATGATTGACAGACATATTGAAATTAGGTGGTGCTTTTAAGGAAGGATATTCGTCAAGAATCCGTCCGAAGCGATCTTCAAAAGAGTGAAGTCTCGGAGACCTTAATTCAGCTACCTTTTCTTTGCAGTTGGTATGAAGTGAAGTGGTTTTATCTTGTATCTTTCTTTCACGTAAATCAACCGTTAAACCATATTTGAACAGAAAGTCCGCGCCTAGTATTGGATTATCTACACAGGCTATTATAAATCTAAAGTTAAATGTTTGTAACCGTATGTTCTGATTGGGCTTCCATTGGCTGAGATTAGATTTGAATTAGAAATTAAGAAATTTATTGGAAATTTGTTTTTTGGCAATACTGAAACTTCAGCACCTGTGTCAATTAAGAAATCTAACTTTGTTTTTTTATCATATACGAAAAGACGGCGAGACCATTGTTCTGCTTTCGCTGCCGGAAACGAAGCAGAATTTACTCGTTTTTTTGAATGATTAACTGTTGAGTTTTTACTACATGGAGAGATACATTTTTTAGCCTTTTCCCCAAATTTTGTGTGATACCAGCAAATGGTATTTTCACTTTTTGACTGTGGACGAGTTTTCGAAATATGAATCTTGTGATTTGATTTATTAATGTTAATCTGACTTTCTAGTTTCGACAGTCTTTTACTTATATCACGAAGTGTTTTACCTATATTGTCTTCAGACGTAGGAGAATTGCTTTGAATTACTGATATATGACCAGGTAAAGAAGCATGAATTTTATCACCAATTTCCCCTAATTCCTCTATTGTTTGAGTTTTTTTTTATAGTAATTAAACACGCTTGAATGGAGGATGGAAGTTTGCTGAGCCATAAACGTTTTAATAATAGTGGATTAACCAAACTGTTAGAGTCTGATAGAGACTTCATCTTTCTAAAAAGATCAGATGGCTTTAAATCACCAAGTTCTACTTTGTGCAATAAAATGTCAAGACGCTTTTCTTCTGAGTCAGTTGTACGTGAAATTATAAAACTTTTAAGGTTTTCATATCTGTCAGTTGCTGGAGGTGACAGCAGTGTATCTGCTACCAATTCCATGGCTTCTTGTGGTAAAGCCGATACAAGATAATCATATTTAGTGTTGGAAGAAGTGATTCCCTTGACTTTGAATTGAGCTTCGACTTGCAAAAACCAAAGCTGTGGCTTACTATTCCAAAATGGAGGTAGTTTCAGAGTTGAAATATGTGAATTTAGTAATTCTTGCAATTGGGAAGAATTTCCTGCCGTAGGGTTGATTATTGACGAAGTTGTCTGACCACTTGTATTTATGTTGTCACCCGTTATTTTTATCAGATATTGATTATGAAACTAATGTTGAAGGAATAAGAAAAAGAAAAAATTTTTTACTTCCAGTTTAAGTTCACCAATATGCGAATTTTAGTGCCACGCAATCAACTAACCAAACTTTTAAGTGACCACGAGCCCTTCTTTCAATTCACTCACTTTGTTCAACGTGATACAGAGAAAAAAATTTAAATTTTTTACACATTTACAAAAAAAAAAAATTAATTTCCTTAAAATATTGCAAACCTAAAAATGTAATTTTTTATGTTTTAATTGGGGAAAAAAAAAAAAAAATGAAAATTGAAAATTAAATTATAAAAATTATCTTTTTCGATGATGAAAAAATTTTTATGATGTTACTGCAATTTTCTTTGTTAAAGTTGAAAAACCGCTATGATGATCCGTTTTTATAGTTGTAAAATGAATTCCTCTGTTGAATAATAAATTTTTTGTGAATCCGATGCAGTTTTTACAGTTGAATTAATAAAGTTGATATCAATATGTTGTCGTTGAAGGAAAATTATAATTATTATTATAATTTGCTGCGCTCTTTTATAAGTATATATGTCGATATATGATGATTAGAATACAATCGTTGACTCGATGTATGTTGAATCAGAATATAGATGTGTTAATATGTGTGTGATAGACACTCGATGAAAAAAAAATCAGCAACAAATATATTTTGATGCACAAAAATTTTATTTTTTATTTTTAAGAAAATAAAAATGTAGTTTTTATGTAACAACGTTGATCACGTCGGAGGTCACCATTTTGTTCTGTATTGGTGTGATTTGCTGTTGTTGTTATAAATCCAGAACAATTTAAATATTATAAAAACTATTTTATTTTCTGAAACACGTCTATCTTTGTCGACGTTCAATATAAAAGAGAACTTAAAACTACAATATAAAATATTAGTATAATTTAATTTACTTGTTTTCTGGAGATGGGAATAACGGGTCTCTTTATCTCTTTATCCCGATCTAGCCGAGGATAAAGAGATATCACATCAAATTAAGAGAGACTGCCGTGTGGTGAATTTAATATGATCGCCACACGGATTTAATTGGAAAATTTGTGAATCAATTTTGTTTAAATTAATTGTATAAGTTAACTACATAAATAGATACCATGCTAAATTTCAGTCAAATTGGCCCAAGGATAGTGGAGTGGGCTATAAGCCGATTTTAAGTTACTATATGCTTTTTTAAAAATACGCGTAATGGCGGCGTTAAAAATATGAATTCGGAGGGGCAACACTGTAAATGGGCTGAATGCTCATGTATTGTGGAACATTCGAATTTTAAAAAAATTGTTGTGTTATTTATTTTAAAAATAAAGTTTCTTTTAAACAGATACAAAATTAAATTATTAAGTAATACAATAATTATAAACATGTATGTGCCTACATATTTTTTCCTGTGTATATCTTAGACGAATTTTAAGAAACGCCCCCGTTTTGAGCAACAAAATTACTGTCACTGGTAGTTTTAGTTTTAAATTAAATAAAAAAGAAGAGTGGTTTCGAGCTTCGATTTAGATTCAAGCTTAATTCAAAATTTTCTAAATTATAAATTAACATAATTTTTGTTTAATTAATTATAATTAAATAAAAATTATATAAACAATTTTTTTAACTGCATTAATAAAAATTAGGCCATTTTAATCAAAAAATGTGTCATACTTACCTGGAAATTCCAGAAAGTTGTCGATGTTGTCTGCACAACAAATTCAAAAGAATTTTTTTTTTGGAATTCGAAACGCTTTAAAAATTAGAAATTAAAAAAATGTAATTTTTCCCCCTCCAAAATTAACAGCTCGTGCTCAAAAAAATACTTCGTACATAGATAGCGTAAAAACGTAACCGATTCCAGGACTCTATATAAATTCGAAAGTTTTCATTTCAGTTGGCTTTGAAAGTTGAAAATTTCGAGAAATTTAAACATATCATAAAATATTACAACCAAAATCGAGTTAAATAATTTGAAAGAGGTATAAAATTGTTGGACAATGGGTTTCTTTGCGTTGAATCTAAGTGATACGGATGAAAATTACACAGTACAAAGCCTTTTCCGAGGAGAGGGAGTATTCTTGGTGATAACTGGAGTGTCTTTGATAAATTCGGGCAGATCGAGTTGCATTGAAGTTTTTGCTAGTTACTCGGACAAAGGCCTTTACCGAGTGCCATTACTTTCAATCAAAGGAAATGGAGATAGATATTATAAGGTTGATTTTCGATTTGCTATTGAGGATTATCCTTCATTTTCAGTTTTAGGTATAATATTGTTTATTTTATTCCATAAATATTTTATTATTCCTTCTATTCCCAATATTAGGTGGTCAAGTAACTTTAACTGGGTACACCACTACGAAATCTCCGTTTTAATTTGAAGGGTCTACATTTTACAAAGCCAATAACAAGTATCAACATCCCTTATCATAAATAATATTCTTCTAATTTTTACTTAATTTGTGACTCAATTGCTTGAAAGTATTTATGCTGACATTGCATCTAATTTGTTGTTGGGTCTGGGAATTTACATATATCATCAGATTTTAAATTTGTTAAAGATTTTTTCAAAAATTTTAAATAAAATCTATTTTTTTGCCAAATACATTTTTATTCGATTTGTTGGAATTACCATCAATTTTGATGGCCCATTATAAACTGTTTTATTTATTTCAGAAAATTCAAACAACTTTTCCTAGGGTCTGGGCTCAAATTTGATTTCTCGACTCGATTGATCGGATTGACAGTCTGCTTTTTATTCTCTAGACAAAAACTTTTGTCGATCCGATCAATCGACTCGAGAAACCAAATACGGGACCTGGTATTACCAATATTTTCTTCCATCAAGTATTTTTTATTGCATCTCCAAAGTCCTGTGATGTGATTATGTTCTCATGGAGTTGTGAGGCACGATTCCGTCAATGTTGTATAAAATTGAATTTCATTGGAAAAATGTCCATAATTCGGTCAACAGTGGCCATATTGTCATGAAATTTGGAATGTACATTCTGCATAGATCAACTTTAAAGATAGAACTTTCACTCACTTAGGTGGGGTCTTACGGTGAGTGCAAACATATAAAAATGTTCCTAATTTGATCAATAGTGGGCGCCGATTTTCATGAAACTTAGGATATGAGCCCATCATTTAGAAAATGTCGCGGATACCACAGTATAAGGGATTCTAAAAATTTCTTACTTTTCTTAATAAAACAACTTTTTCAATTTCTTCTGGTTTCTTTTTTTTTTGTTAAAGTCTTTCATTTTTATTGTTCAAAAATAAAAATTGATTTCTTATCAATTTTTAATTTAATTCAAATTTTTTTTTATATTTTTGTTTTATTTTTATTTCATTTATTGCTGTTCTCTTTTTTCTAAATTAATTCTTTTCTTTCCTGTTTTTTATTGAAATTGATTTTTTCTTCAAATTTAACACTTTTTTTTTTTATTAATATTTTTATATTTTCTTGGCTTTTTTTAAATCCCTTTTTTTATGTTATTAATTTCGATGTTTTCTTTTCTTTTTTTTTTACTTTTATTTTTTAATTTTTAAAGAATTTCTACAAATCGAAATATATAAATATTTTCTTTAAAACGAATTTAGTTAATTTTTAAATTTTGTTCTTAATTTTTCGTTATTTAAATTTTTGTAAATGGGAGAAAAATTTTCTTTAAATTATTTTTTTATTATTTTTTTTTGTTTTTAATTTAAGATTTTTATATAAATTTCTGAGTGAATACTTTTTCGTAAAAAATACAAAAAAAAACATATTTAATTTATAGTTTGTATTTAATTTTGGCCAAATTATTTTAACATTTGTCATCTGTATAAATCCTTTGGAATTTAAACAAAATTAATTAATAATTAATTAATAATTTTTGGGCTCTAATTTTCTATTTCCATAACATTTTTATTGAGTTTAATAATTGATCTAAACACCAAAGAAAATTTGTATATTTTACAATCTGGTGTTGTCGTTGCCTAGAAGATGTCACTAAGTGTGTAACACATCGAAATAGTCATCGTAGAAAAGTTTAAAGTGTATGGTTGTGTAAAGAATCGATGTATGCATTCCGTCCGTATACAAGATAATTTAAAAACGTGTTATCCGATTTTGATGAAATGTACAATTTGAGTTGCTTATTCCTTAACTTGGTTTGGCATTGCATTTCAACAAAATCGATCCAGGGGGAGCAAAGTTATAAACGAAAAACCAGGCTAACCAGAAAGTTTTGTCGTTTTTTGGTTTATGGTTTTTCGGATTTAATTGGAAAATTTGTGAATCAATTTTGTTTAAATTAATTCTATTGGTTAACTACATAAATAAACTATACCATGCTAAATTTCAGTCAAATCGGCCCAAGGATAGTGGAGTGGGCTATAAGCCGATGTTAAGTTACTACATGTTTTTTTCTTTTAAATACAAACTATAAAATAAATATTTTTTTCTCACTCTTTCCAAATTTTATTCTCTAGTTTTTTAATTTCAATTTTAATTATTCTCCATTTTTTAACCATTTTTTTGTTTAATTTGTACCACAGATAAAATTTTTATTTGACTTTTTGTCGTTTATTTTCATTAAATTAATTTTTTTAAATTTCCTAATTTTATAAATTTAAAAAAAAAAATTCACTCAAATTTTAAAATATTTTATTCTCAATTTATTTTTTATTTTTTATTACGTTTCTATTAAAAACCTATTTTTTTTTTGATTTAATTATATTTTTTCTAATTTTTGTTTTGCTTATTTTAAAAATAATTTTCGATTTTATTCGGTTTTTTTTTCGTTCTGAAAAAATTAAAATTAAAATAAATGATTTTCATTTTTAAAACAATATTTTTATTATTTTGGAAACATAATTTATTTAATTTGAAACAAAATTACTAAAATTTCATTGTTTTTAAGAAATTAAAAAAAAAATAAAAACAAAAACTAAATTATTTACAAAAAAAAAAAAAAAACGGAAACAATTTTTGTATCTTAAATTCTAAAAAATAAAAAATAAAAAATCAGCAACAAAAATTATGGATTTTTAATTTAAAGAAATTTTTTACCTTAAAATTTTATTTGAGTTTTGAAATATTTTATTTTTTACTATTTTATTGTTTAATTTGTATTTTTAGTTCTACAAAGAAACGTTCGTGTTGGTATTTTGTTTTGTTTTATCGTTTTTTAAATTAAGTCCGAGCGCGTAATGGATAAATAGGAAGAAGTTTGCATTTTGGGCGGCATTTTTTAAATTAGTTCTATTGTTGTATTGTGTATTTTTTTTTTTTTGGTTTTTTTAAAGACATTCAGGAGTGTTAGCACGTAAGTAGTTTCATACTTTAAATTCGACTAAAAAGTAAGTCGTTTCAAGATTAATTTGGCTTTTCATGTGAATGAAACAACTTACGTGCTGCCATATTTTTGAAAATTTGAAACACAAAATGTGAAATAACTTACGTGCTAACACCCCTGGTTTTTCAAAAGAAGTGAGAGAGATAGATGAATTGAATTTTTTATGCTACAATCGAAACAACAGCATTATCTCACACATACACGAATTTCTATTTTTTTATGAATGGCCTTTTTCATTAAAGCAAATATGCGATATTTGTACGACATATTTGCTACTTAATTTATCCTTATGAATTTTCTCATACATCTCTCCTCCTAACACTTAAATGGCGGCATATTTTTTCCCATAGGTTTACTTTAAGACCGGCGATTTTCTCGTTTGGAAATGAAAAAAAAATACATACAGGAAATTAAAAATACACATATTTATGAGCCTTATAACTAATATATAAAGGTAGTTTTTAAGAAAAAGTTTAGTAATTCCACGGGGTATGACATTTTACCACGTTTTTATTAACTCGCTTTCTTGTTTGTTAGTTTGTTTGTCCAGTACAAATCTTGTAATCGATTTTTTTTTAACTTCCCGACTAACTAGACTTTTGAAACTTTTAGAATAGCTCAGAACACGATGACAATGCATTCTTTTAATACTTTTAGCTATCTCTAAGCAAAATTGAATTCATTATGGCCTATGGTAGGTACTACCAGAGGGTATATTAGTTTTGTCAATCCATTTGTAACGCATAGAAATAATCATCGCAGAAAAATTTCAAGGGTATGTTTGTGCAGGGAATCAAAAGTTATATCGATTTATGCATGTCCGTCCGTCCGTCCGTCTGTGGACAAGATAACTCAAAACGCGTTATCCGATTTTGTTGAAATTTAGAATGTAAGTTGGTTATTCCTTAACTGCGTTTGGTATTGCATTTCAGCAAAATCGACCAAAGGACAGGGAAGTTATTAAGCAAAAACCAGGGTGACCAGAAAGTTTTGTCGTTTTTTTTTATATGGTTTTCGGATTTAACTGGAAAATTTGTGAATCAATTTTGTTTAAATTATTTATATTGGTTAAATACGCAAATAGATGATACCATGTTAAATTTCAGCAAAATCGGTCTGAGGATAGTGGAGAAAGAAATAATCCTAGTTGAAAATAAGTTTGTCCATAAAGTTTTTTTGATGTACTTTAAAAACTAACATACTGATTTAAAAAAAATTTGCGGATTGGATTTATCCTATTAGGGCCTAGGTTACCTGCGAATTAGAGAAAATTTTGAAAAGAGAAAACAAAGTTATGAAGAAAAAACCTTGAAATACCGTTAGATTTGACTGTTTTTCTGCCCGATTTCTACCATAGGGCATCAAAAAATCGGCTATAGGCCGATTTTAAGTTACTATATGTTTTTCAATAAATTTTGTTTTGTATGGAAAGTTAGTTCGGAAAAAAAATTTTTAAAAAAGTATTTATTAATACATAGAACTGTCAAGTTTATATGATTCCACAGAAAATTTAAAAACGTGGTACGTAAAAAATTCTTTTTATCTTGTAATTACAAAAGATACAAATATTCCTTGTTTCACTCCTTTTCTAATGTTTTGAACTGTCCGACAAGGAATTGCTTTGAGTACATGTGTGTTTATGTTACCTAAAATTCGCCCAAGTGGATCCTTTTTTGAAACACGAGAAATCTCTTTGCCGGTCTCTTACGTCTGAGCTTTGAAATACGAGAAATTTCGTGATCGGTCGTTTAAGTGTTAATATTTTTGAAAAACTCGAATGAAAATTCACTTTTATATTATATGTATTTATATTTTGTTTGTGATTCTGTGAAAAAAAAGAAGAAATTCCCGAAATTTTTAAAGAAATTAAAAAATCAATTTAGAAATAAATAAACAATTCTTTATTTTTACATAATTAAATTAAAAAAAAAATCTAACAATTGAATAAATTATTTACACTAATCGCGGGATTAAAATATCGAGAGTTGAAATTTTATCAATTATCCAACCGATTTTCTGCACTCTCAACCCTCGTATATTCACATTCATAGGCAGTAGTGTAACTTGAAAACACCTCTCCGGTACAATCATACTCTAACTTCTACCATATGCAATATTCCCTTTTCTGTCGTATAAAACTATCATGAAAAGATTTGGAGCCCTGAAGATGTCATGTTGTAAAACCAAAGATATAAATGAGTAAGGATATGTAAACTTTTAAAAAGCTTTTATTTAACATGAGTAAACTGCATTCATTCTTATGACAAAAACTTTTTGGAACTTAAAGCTCTTGCTTTAATTTTATTTATGTTGAATTAAAGCTTTTACGAATTTTACACATCTTCACTGTAATTATATCTTTACTCATGTTAAACAACAGCTTTCTAGAATTTTAGATATCTTTACTCATTTATATCTTTGGGACGAGTATAACAATTGAATATTCCTTCATAAATATTGACAAGTTCCTTAGTGTATAATATGGGCTCAGTATAATAGAACAGTCAGAAATCTGTGCAACAAAATGTGAAAACTGATGAGTGACTTCACGTACGCCCAATTTTGTTTCCGGCCCTATCCTACAATAAATGTGTGGTTTTTCTCAGTAAAAATATATATGATTCAAGTGCCATTCACTTTAGCTGTCTATCATTTTTTTTCATTAAGTTAGTGCAACAGAGATAAATATAAATTTAGCATTAATAAACAAATTTAAATCCTTACAAAAAAGTTACGTGCTTATCAAAAATGGTGGCGAGGGCTTATTCAAATAGGTACCAAATTGGAAAAAGTTTGGCGCTTAAAAAACACGTGGTTTTTGTTGACAAAAATGACTTAAAAAAAATTTCAATAGCTTTCTTTGTTTCATTTCTTCTTTAGTCTAACATCCATAAAACTATTTATCCTCTCCCTTGCTACAATTATCTGATAGGGAGCACGTTGTAAAATAGAATATATTTCATTTATAGGTTACTTCTTTCCTTCTAATGAAAAATATTAATTTTCTTTCCTTATTTTGTGCGGAATTTTTTGTTTTTGTCATTTTCAAAGAAGGCATTGGGAGAATCGCATCTAATTTCTCTTTAGTTCCCAGATTGTATACTGTTCTATTATACTGAGATATGGGCTCCATAAAAATCCTAAAAAAATACTTGACCAAGGCTCTGTCATTTGGCCAACAGTACGAGTGAAAGATCGCTTTAACTTTTAAACAAATAATTATTTAACAAAAATGAATTAAAAAATTAACTGCACTTAAAATTTAATTCAATTTCAATGAAATAAGAATGCATGCAAAATTTATTAAATTAAAATATTTCAATGCTAAACTTAAAAAAAAAGTTTGTGCGGCTAAAAAATTCAAAATTTGAATATTTTTTTTTTTATAATTAGCAAAAATAATTTAACTAAAAAAATAATTTTAAATAAAATTTAAGAAAAAAATTTAGTGTTTTTTTTATATTATATTTTGTTTTAATTTGTTTTTTTTTACAAATAATTATTACATTACAAAATATGCAATTTTTATTAAATATTAATAGTTTTGTTTTTTTATGATTTTTGCAGTCCTGGGTTTTATTTTCTTGGATTATAATTAATTTTATTCTTATATAATATTTTCACCGAAAAATGAGCCAGGATACCGAATTTACAAGTATATTCAGGAAATGTAATTTATGTTTTTAATAATCAATTTTTAATGTTTAGGTTGTGTTAAGATTAAATACATGCAACTAACGCCTTTTTTGATTGGTTGGAATCATACAGCTTGTTGGAAATTTTTATATTGTGTTGAACGACTGCACCTATTGACTGCCTTCTGCAGGGTAATATTCCTTTAAATACATCTACAACTGTCTCTGAATTTACGCGTGACATTCGTTTCATACCAGAAAATGCAATTAAAATATTTATAGTTATTAAAATTACAAATTTTTAAGATCTATTAAAATTTATGACAAAAAAGTCGCAAACGTAGTGCTTTGTTTTCTTTAATTATGTTAAATAAAATCTCAATAAAGCTTCTAAAATAGCTTACCATACATTTGCTGATCGCGTAAAATCGCGTAAAATTAAAACGCGTAAATTTATACCGCACATATAAAGTAACGCGTAAACGGAGAGCAAACTGTTTGCTATAATATTATAGTATAATAGTAACCCCGGACTCGTACATGGTCATAGTCTGCATTTTAGGTCGGCATATGATTATATGTCTCGGGTGGCACTTATTTCTTTCACTTCTTTTTTTGCTATATGATTTACATTTAATTGCAGTTTTTATTAAATTTTATTTGGCTTGGGTCATGCCGATCGATGGTAATTTATTTATTTATTACTGCTTATTACTGCGTGAAACAAATATTAGAGCTCCACAAGAACGATTAATGCCACAAATTAGGCACAATTCGGATTTAAAATGAATTAATCATGGGAACATAACCAATTAACGACTTTTTTAATACAGTTTTGCTAGTGCAAATATAAAAAACAAAAGTGTTGACATGATCCTCGCGTAACATACGAGAAATTGGTTCATAACACTCATAGTTGGTATGATGAAAATTAAATTTAAAGTTCAACAGAAAGTAGAGACCGTGAGCCGATGTGGAGATGCTACTTCGGAAGCGTCAATATTTCCGATAAAAATTTGATATAAAATTACATCGGCCACCTTACGGCGCTTTTCCAAAGAGTTCAGAGCAATTAAGTTCAGCTATTTCTGGTAAAAATTAAATGTGACTTATTGGTAATCCTTGCTGCCAGATAGAAGCTCAAATTATCCTACACTGTTGGGTTACGATGAATTGAACGTGTTAAAAATAGAAATTTGATATTTTGGATCATTTTTTGGCGATCGTATTATAAATAAATATTAATTTTGTCGTTTTTTCTTTTCTTGTTTATATTTTACTTTTAAAAATAACTTTTATGAAAACAATTTTTTTTTTTATAATATATTTTGTTTTTAATGTGTTTCTATTTAGTTTTTTAATTTTTATTCTCTTTTTAAAAAATATATACTAAATTTTCTTTTTCGTATTTTTAATTTTAATTAATTAAAATTATTATTATTTTGCTTTTAAATTTAACAAATGTGTTTTTTTCTTTCTTTATATATTTTTTAATGATTCCAAATTTTTGTTTTTAAATATAATTTTTTTATTTTCTTTTTTTTTATTTTCAAAATCATTAAATATTAATAAATTACTAATTTTTAAATTTTTAATTGTTTTGTATTTTTTTTTTATTAATTATAACTCATTTTTCTAAAAAATATATTTTATTTTAATTATTTATTTTCTTTTTAATATAATTTATACTTCCTAATTATTTCATAATTAATAATTGTTATGGGTTTTTTTAATTATTCTTTTTATATGCTAAAATGCTGAAAAATAGACAATATTTTTCTTTTTTTTATAATTTGTGTTAGAATATTATTTCTTGTTGTTTTCTATTTCAAATTTTTAACATTTTAATTTTAAATTAATAATTTTTTTCATTAATTATTATGATGTTTTTTTTTTAGATAATATTAATAACTCGCTTCATGACCAGCTAATATATACAAATCGTGACCTTCTTCGCTTCCTAATGAACCTGTCCGTAGGAGTTGACTTTCAAGGGCCACAACTCTATAAATTTAAAAATTTAAAAATTCAAATTAGTTTTTATTTTATTTTATTAATCTTTAAAAAAAAAACAATCCTTCGAATTTCCAAGAACACTGAAAAGAAACTAACATGCTTATTCTGAATCTAGTCATAACGATCATAACATGACGTCACTGTCATAACTTTTTTTTTTAAATTAACCCCTTATTCTGGCATTTGGACAGTTTTGCGATCATAAATATTTAAGACAATAATATTTTGAGTTAAAATATGACTGCTGCGAAAATACGTTTTCTAGCGAACGGGTCATAATTATGTTCAAAATATGAATTTATAACAGTTTAAACTGTTATAATTCGGTTGAGTTGTCATGGTTATTTAAGAAATACTCTCGAATACAATTTTTTCAGTCGTTCGCTGACTGCCGATGTTTGATAATGTAACATTCTTTTTGGGAATATTTAAAAAATGTTAATACTTAATTAAATACTGAAAAATCCCGAAAAAATTAAAGAGTACTGGTTCCTGAATGATATGAATCTGGGATTTTCTTCAAATTTAATTCAATTTCAACCTGATGGATATTCTACAACGTTTTACTTGCTTTAAAGATATTGTAAAAAAAAGGTTTTTCAATTTGACAATGAAGTCAACACTTGAAACATATCACAAATAAAGCATAGAATTTCATTATGGAATGATATACGCTTGACTAAATAGGTGGTTTACACAGTACGAGCTAGCGTGCGAGTTGGCGTAGACAGTAGCAACAGGACAGCTACTGTCATTGTGTAAACGTATCATGGAAGTTGCTGTCAATGCGAGTCGGACAGCAGCTGGCGTGCGAGCTACTACAAAATTTTTTGTTTTCACTGTCCACACGCCTTCTCCCACCACATCACACGACAGTACTTCGCTCGCATACTGTAGTCAAAGATTTTATCACTGTCCGTACTCTAATGTTTCGTTGGTTCGAAGATGAAAATGATGTTGAAGGCACCATTTTCTGTTCTTCTCTCGGTGTCATGATAGCAACTGCCATTCAGCACTCGTATAAAAAGTCGATTACTGTCTACCTGCAAGGACAGCTAGTATCACCGTGTAAACAACCCGTAAACAGTCGAGTGCAGGGAACAACTTCCATGGCAGTTGGGTGACAGTGACTGTCTACTCGCAAGGACAGCTATTAGCACTTTGTAAACAACCTATTACGCTTGGAAACTATTCAAAGTTTGTATTAAAATTTATGATCAACGTATCTTAATAACAAAATCAATTTGAGCAATGAAGCTGATTTTTAGATTAATGGATATGTAAACAAACAAACGCCATTAGATTAGTTTCCTTGGAGATATTTCAAGATATTGGTGTATGCAAATAAACCACAAACACTGAAAATTAATATTGAACACTGAATTCGTGAAATTCAAAAAGATACCTATTACAGAAAAATACTTTATATATCTGGTATAATTCCATTTTCTTTTCAGTAAATAATTAATTATATTAGAAGATTACACCCTTGAGGCATTTCTCGGCGTTCTTATTCATAATACAATATTTTAAAAGTAATTCGCATTTAATAATGAGAACAATTACAATTCTTATACAATATATGTATCTTTCTTTTATTAAAAACTGGGTTTATGTCGTTACAATAGTTAATATCCAAACAGCTTTATATAGATCTAAAGATTCTGAAGGTTTATATTGAAATACGAACAATGTATTTATTATATTTAAAAAACAGTTCACATGTTTTTTTCAAATCAAAAGAGGTACATGCCTAGAAGAGGGAACTGTGCACTCGAAAGCCTTAAAAATTATATTCATTTTTTAGAATGTATTCACAAGTAATACAAAATTGAATACAATTTGGAATAGAAACATAAAACAATATACTGTAGAATTGCTTTGAAAATTATAACTATTCTGGAAAAATAGAAGTTTCTACTATTTCATTAAAGAAAATTATAAAGAGTGTCCCAAAATTCGTACAAGATTTGAATTTTGCGCCTTTTCTGCGGTAAAGTGTTGCCAACGAAATGGAGCACTACACGAAAGAACAACGCCTTTTCATTGTTAGGCAATATTTTTAAAATAATGCGGATTTTTCGAACATCATTTTCAGCGATTAGGCTCATTTTCATTTTGATGACTTGGCTAATCGACAAAATCCACGAGTGATTGATTATTAAGAAACAAATGTATTCCACAACATGTCACTGTTTGGTGCGGTGCTGGAAGCATCATTGGACCATTCTTCTTCGAAAATTGCGGCTGGTCAGACAATAACAGTTAATGGGCTCGCTATCGCGACACGATAATCCAGTTTTTTGTTCCTCAATAGCAAGATATGGATGTGGACGACGTGTGGTTTCAATAAGACAATGCCACATACCATACAGCCAGAGAAATAATTCAATTATTGCATGAGTCACTTACTGATTGTGCAATTTCCCTTTTTGGTGATCAGAATTGGCTTCGCAGATCATGCGGTTTAACGCCGTTGGACTGTTTTCTTTGGGGTCCTTTGAAGTCTAGGGTTTATGCCAACAAGATCATGACCACCCACGCCTTGAAGGAGGAAATTGAGCGCTGTAAGAACGAAATTCAGCCACATTTATGCAAAACTGTCATAGAAAATGTCAACAGAATAGTACGTATGTGCAAACAAAGCCGTGGTGGCCATTTACCCGATATGCTATTCCATATATAATCCTATACTGTATACTTTATGAACCAATAAAAAATTAACACCTTTTAAGTATAAACCTGTGTTTTCTATCAAATTTACTTCATGCGTGAATTTTGGGACACCCTTTAAATGCTGAAATGCACACAATTCACAACAGAACAATCACTTGACTTTTTGATATTCATGACATTACTCAAAATATCTAGAAGGATTGTTTGATGTATAGAAAATGGGAATTGAAATGATTGATACAACAATTGAAATTGGACAAGTGTTTGAAGTGTGTTTACATTGAGTAATAAAGTGTAGTTCAAATGTAGAACGCGGAAAGACAACGTTATGTAAAAGGAAAAAAAAAGCCTTGTTCAGAAACAGCGATTTTTTGACACGATTATTTAAATCGTTAGCGATTATTTTAAATAGTGGATTGATTTAAATTAATTATTGATAAACAAATATTTTAATACTTACTTATCACTACCAAGAAGTCGATATGTTCGACTCATGTCTTTAATTTCTTGTGTAATTTCACCATTTCGAAGTGATTTACCTTGCATGCCGTGTTTATGGAATGCTAAAACGCTATCCGGCAGACATACTATAATTAGAAAACAAAATGATAGTTAAATTAAAAAGAAAAACAAACAAGAAATTAACAACATTAATTAATAGATTATAAACTTACCAATACTTTCGATATTAAAATCAAAATTTAATTGTGATATCATTTTTTTATGTTGTTTTGGATTACCTTGTAATGTTACAATTTGTATTATATTACCATAACATACTAAGATTGCATCCTTTTCAATTTGATGAACTTGTATAATTTTTAAGAAATCTCTTCTTGGCACCATTGTAGCAGTACCATCAAATTCTAATTCATCTGAATGAAACCAACTAGCGCCTAAATTTCGAAAAGAGAGAAAGGACAAAGATAAAATCAATAAGATTATTTTATATGAAATTTATACCACTATTCATATTAATTAGTTCCAATTTTAAACAACCATTCAAATTTTTTCGTACACCCGTACATATTATTGGATATTCTAATTCTGGTGTTATAATCATTTCAAATACTGGTGTTGTATGTTGTCCATAATATTGTTGTTGTAATTGATTATTCATAATGCCAACACCACCACCACCACCACTACTATTATTAATAATGTTGCCGCTATTATTGACACCACCGCCGATACCTGATGCTGCCGATGATGATGATGATGATGAATTAATCAATATATTTGTGAATGCAATTGTTGTTGGCCATTCACATTGTTTTAATAACATAAATTTATTTAATGGATCATACCATTGCATTAGAAATATACCAGTTGATAATGCACCGCATAAATATTTATAACCATTATATGGATTACGTGTAACACAACATTGTGTACAACCTTTTGTATCTGGTACTTTTGTTGTTAATGCAAATTTTCTTGGTACTAAACGTTCGGGAATTTTATTCATATGCAATGAAAAACGATGTGTTTGTTTCGAATGTAATGCTAATAAATCGTGTCGATATAATTGACAGGATTTTCCTAAAATAAAAAAAATGAAAATATTAGAATAAAATTCAAGGAAATTTCTTGTGCAGGAAGAAACTTGGTCACTTGGTGGTTTCACAATTTTAAATATAAATTTTGAAAACTAAAAAAATCTGTTTCCATATTTAATGAGCGATAAAATTTGTATTAAATATGGAATTATATTTTTCAGGGTATTCGAAGAGACACAAATAGAGGATGAAGTTAAGCAGAAATTCCATTAAGCCTTTTTATTAGACAATTATCCAATGTCGCAAATAGCTGGCAAAATAAAACATAACTTGTGAAGATTTAATATTTAGTATAAAACCTTCAACATTTTTTATTCAAATTACAGAATTCGGCAATATGATTCAAATTACAAAAGTCCATTTTTTTGTGTGGAAATTCACAACGGCGCCTTCTCCTTGTCATTCGGCATTTTTATTTTACATTCCTTTTATGGCTGGATGCGATCCACAAGGGGCTAATATGTAGTTAGCCGACTGGAAGGGATAAAGTCCTTGGTATTCGTATTAATATCAGTCGACACTCCTGAACAGTTTGTTTCGGATAAATCTGTGAACAGTTTGTTTCGGATAAATCCGTCATAACGAATCTTCAGTTCGTCTGTCTGTCTGATATTTAATTGAATTCCTTTCGTGTGTTTTCAAATAAAAATTTTGTGATCTGTTAAGTCTTGCTATCCTTTTTTTTAGTGACACAAATCAAGCATGTTTTCCTTGTATTATATTTTAAAAATTCACTAGCGGACACGCTAGTGACTTGAGATGACCCTACAGATTTTTTTCCGCAGGCATATAAATAATTTATACGTAAAGGCGTGCAATCTTCAGTTACCTTCGTACTAAAAACTAAAGCGCAAATTTAATTTTATTGTTTAAACAAAGTGTTTCTTTGGCAACACTTCTATGTCTAAATCTTACAGTTACAAATATGCCCCGATAAAAAAAATAGACATCCCTGATATGAATGAAGGTAATGTGTCAAAAGAAAATGAATTTATAAACATTCTAATGAATGACTTTAAAAAAAATCGTTAATATCCTCAAAGATAGAATTTCCCTCCATATCGAGTGACCCAATCAAGATGAGAAATATATATAAACTTAATATATTTACCTGATAAACTCATTAATACATCTTTAATAACATACAACCATGTTGTTCGTCTTGGAAATAATTGATCAATAGCAGCATCATGTAATTCGTTCATATTTAAATTGAAAATTCCTTCTTCGGCACCAATTAATAAATGTTGATCTCTTGTTTCAGGATGTATCCATGAAGCTGTACAATGTATACGTAATGGACAACCGTTGAATACTTTTGAAAAACATGCTCCCATATGAACTTTTGGTGTTGGTGGTAAACCATTCGATATTGGCCGTGGTGGGGTATGACGTCGTCTATGTGATCTTTTTGGAGGCACAGGAGGTGTATTATTTAATAAATCAGGTTGGGCTTCTTTTTCTAAAATACCATAACAAGAAAAAAGAAAAAATAAAAAATTAATATTAAATTAAAATAAAAATTCTTCGTAAAATTATTTATTTACCATCATCTTGGGTTCCACTATCACTAAGGCTTCTTGTACGTGAGGATTTTCCCATATCATTTAATAATCCCATCAATTGGTCCATTGAACTATGTCGTCGAGGAGATTCTTCGACACCATTCTAATAAAATTTGATTGAAAAAAGGAAAATCAAATTAATTTTCATTATGAATTTTGTAATTGGAATCTTTTTTTGTTTTTGACATAAATGAAAATATTGACATTTTACAAAGACGAAAAGGGACTTATCAATATCGAAATTCTATTATCCCTTTCGATAAACCCAAAATGTGTGTGAGATCTTTGATAAATATTGATTTATAAAATATTACTCTCTCCATCGGAAAATATGACGAATTCAAGTAATAATTTTTTTCATATACAGAGTGGTGCAAAATGAACGTTGTGATATTCCTTAAAAGAGCCATTGAGTCTCTTGCAGTATGCTTTGTGGCTCCATCTTCTTGGAACCAAAGGGTTGGATGGTTTTCCACAGCTGGCCTTTAAAAATTTTCTAATATCGTTCGATATTGAGAACTATTGATTGAAACTGCAACACCGTCTTTATTTTCGAAGAAATATTGGCCAATGATCCTCCCAGACAATACATCGCACCAAATAGTAGACTTAAGTGGGTGTAATTGATAAATTTCAATTGATATGTAGCATTATTTTCACGGGTTTCTGGTGACCACACGTAAGTAGCTGGTCCCACACTGTAAAGATTGGACGTATTGTTTTGTGGAATCTTATAGGAATTTTCTCCTTCATTCAAAATAGTTTGACCATTTTTCAGTTGCAACAAATTTTTAAAAATGCATAAAAAGGAGTCAATTGCTCAGCTCAGCTTCAAAATTCGATTGGCTCTTTTCAGTTCAATTCACTTACAAATGGTTTGGAAGACATCTTATTCATACGTTTTCCTAAGTAATGAAGCTTTAGATTTAGTACAATAACTAAATTCGGATTCTTTTAAAAATTGTTATATACATGTAGGAGGAAAAGAAGTAATACACGAATAAGTTGTACAAAAGTAGTGGAGAATCTGAATTAGTTAAAGAAGTGGAATCGTTGGCTTAGTGAGAAAGCCAAGGGTGCCTGAGTTCGTATCCAAGCAATGGCTATTTCACATTTTGCAGTTTCCCACATACATATGCTCGATAATTTGAAGAATTGAATTTACTAACAATATCTAATAGATGGCAATGTTGAAAACTTCATAAACTTCGGTATGATGGCATAACGAAAAAAAACACAAGTCCTCTTTTAGTTGTTTCATTAATTTCTGCCAATTCAGTGTTAAAGGTTTTAAGTGCACAATAAAAGTGTGACCAATAAATGGAAGATTTGACATAAAAAAAAAGAGTTATTAAACTTTATTAAAATATGTTCATAGTGATTATTTTTCTTTCATTTTCTTGTTTAAAACATTTTTAATTACTTTTTCGAAAGTATAAAGAAAATTCCATTAGCTGAAAAGTTCTAAAGTTTTATTTAATGTTTTTCATATAAACAGAAGAGTTTTCTTTTTTTTGATATCGTTACGAAGTTGTTACTTTCTCTATAAGTAGTACTAACAAAATAATTTTTTTTTAGTTTGTAAATTTTCCAAAGAAAAACTTGTTTCGAATCTCAACAAGCAAAATTATCTTTTAAGAGAAGGAAATAAAAAAAAAAAATTACAAACATTTCATCGAACTCAAACCTAAATCCCTTCTTATGACAACTTAAATATTTCTCCTTTCAATTGACAACACAAGAAACTTTTAAGCTTCACACTAAAAAATTCCTGATTCCCAACACATTGAAATGGTGCTTGCTTAATGGAGTCCCATCCATTTTCGATGGTGTTTATTTAATAACTATTAGAATCTTTTGTTGAAACAATAATTTAGATCTTTTATGAGATATTTAAACACTAATTAGATAAAAAAAAAAAACCATTTTAAATATTGTATGTATGATGTTTAGGACGAATTTAAAACTTTATGCATAAAAAGTGTGTTATCCACTTGATGGGGTTTGTTCATACCGATTATTTTTTAAATATGTTGTTATCCCTTAAACTAGGACTCATTGTCACAAACAAAAAGACACGTATCTCGTTATTTTCGATAACTTTCATCCAATGAAATAATCGACAGAAATACTAAAAAATTCATTTTGTGATATCTTCTTGCAAGTCAAGAAACCACAGCTTTGATCAAATGAAAACAAATATTGGAAGCCTCCAGCATCTATTAGACTACACAGAACACGACGGATTCACGACAGACAAAAAAATCTGAAAACCGATGCGAAAATCAAAATTGGAACAACCCCTTCTTGTTACCCTCTTACCAAGTTAAGCTAAAGTTGCTTGATGTGAACTCTTTGGAAGAGCGGCGTCGGGTGACTGACATTGTTATCCACCAATTGTTCAATGCCGTTATCGACGGCCCTTTCCTGCTAGAGAAGATACCACTAAATACTTGTATTAATCTGGGCTCATTCAGATCTGTGGAATTATTTAAAACATCTCACCGCGGAACGGATTATGGTAAAAATAAACCGATTTCCCGAATGTTTAGGGCAGTAAATGCTAATGCTGAAGCATTTGATTTTAATATCAGCAAAGTTGTTCTAGAGAAATATTTATACAATTCGGGTTGATGCTTGGAACTAAGCGTTTAAAAAAAAAAAAAAATTAAACGCCAAACTTGATCATAAAGTTAGAATCGCATCCAACCCTATTGCTAGATTAAAGCGCTGTAAAGTGCTTAGGACTGCTGGATGCGTCCATTATCTATGCCGTTGATATATTCGCAGCTTAAATATGATAATCATTTTTACAGCAACCAAATTGTTATAGTGAAAGGTTTGTCTCAAATTTAAATGGAAAAATGATTCAATTGACTCCAAATAGCTTATTCTGAGAGTAAAACGGAAAATACTTTAGATTTTCAAATGATGAACACGAAATAATTTTATGACTTAAAAATCCTTAAATAAATATGTTCAAAATCACTGATACAGATGAACAACATTCTTTTATCTTCATCTCTAAAGGAATTTGAGAATATTCTAAAGTTTTTGTAATAGGCTGGAAGTATATTTGAATACGTTTCCTTTTATCCTTATCAAGAGAAAATTTTGAAATTTATTTAAACGAAAAGATAAATATTTAAAATATTAAGATTTTGTAATTTTTACAATAGATTTAAAATATGATTTTCATTTTGAAATTATTAAAGTAAAATAAATTTGAAAACAAATTTTTTGTGAATTATTTAATATTCTATTGAAAATATTTTCATGTAAAAACAATTTAATTATAATTCAATTAAATCATAATTTTACGTGGAATTAATATTGTTAATTTCGTGGATTATATTAATTCATTGAAAATTTGTTATGCCACCGCAAAGCTTTAAGCTTGCCATCTTTGTCACGGATTTTGAATAAAGATTGAATGTGTTTACGGAAAAGGGATTTTGGTTTTCACACAAAAATATCAGATTGAAAATAGATTTTAGTAATAATCTAGAAATACTACAATACAATTTTAAGCTACCTGTTGACAATGAATTACATAGTTTATATTATTATAATTTGATGTTGAAGAGGAAATTGTTTGAATTATTCATAAAATTCCTAAAATCCATATATTTACATATTTATCGTAAATAATTTGGAACCGAAACATTTTGAATTCTGTCAAGATAAGAATTATGTAAAATTTGAAACCTAATAATACTTTCATAATGTTACTGGAAACTATCGGGTCTACGAATGAGTTTTTACGATTTTTTTTGTAAAAAAAAAGTAACAATTATAACTAATATTCTGATTTCATTCAAAGTATGCTCCATCTGAAAAGCCACAACCTTTGGCCATCTTTCGGATAATTTACGGATTCCGCACTGTAAGAACTGTTTGTCCTTCGAGACAATCCAGTCATCGAACTATTTTCGTCATCCTGCAAGATTGAGCATGTGTGTATCAGCAAGACCACGTTGCATCGACCAAAACAAATGGTAATCGGAGAGATCAATGTCTGGTGAATACATTGGGTGGGGTATCATTCTCCAACCAAGTGCGCTTCCAACGTTTCCTGAATCGGTTTAGCAACATGTGACCTGCAAAATCACTTTACCGTGTCTACGAAACTATTCTGGTTGTTTTTTCTTCAAAGGGCAACTCAATTTGATCACTTATTGTCTATAACAACCAGCAGTGATTGTTTCACCCTTTTTCGAAAGTTCATGGTAGACACATGACGTCTGAAAATATGGCATTTTTTGATTTCCTGATCTATTTGCTTTGAGGTTGTCGAATCCTAGGGAATTGTTTTCATCTCTACTATTAGAAAAAAAGGACAACCATTTTGCAGTATTTTATCGTTTACAAAAAAGGAAGAGAACAGAAACTTTTTACATACTTTCGCGTAGTTTTAACAAATTATTGAGATTCATTCGATTTGAAGAAATTGTATTGTTATAAAAAAAAGATTTTAATAAAAATATAATAATTGATGTTTAGGCCGTCCATTTTGGGACTTCAAAAGCAAGTTGTTTTCATTATCTTCTTACTTTAAAAAACATATAGTAATCATTAATCAATTTACCTGATTATTTTCATTTCTAAAATCACAGTTATCACCATTATAATCATCGTCATTATTATAATTCATTCGACTATTTGTTGGCGTTGATGATGTCGTCGAAATATCATATTCATTATTACAATTATTAGTTGTATCAATTGAATGTGTTGTTGATATTGAATCACCGCCGCCGCCGCCACCGCCACCGCCACTGCCGACATTATCAATTTTTGTCGTTGTTACAGAATTTTTTAAATTTCCACTAATACCGCCACCAGCTCCACCGTTTTGATTAATACTATTACTTATTGAATGAGGACAAGAACAGTCTGTTGCAAGGAAATCTTTGGTATCTGATAATGGAAGTGTTGCTCTGTAAAAAAAAAAAAAAACAAATACAAGAAGAAATAAAATTTTAAATATTTTTTTTTATAATTAATTAATTAAAAAGAAAATTTTGTTTTTATTTATATTTAATGTAAAAGAAAAACTAAAAGTCCCAATAAAAATTAGAACAAAATTTTGGTTTTGTTTTTGTAATTGAGAAAGTTCATGTGCCAAAGAGATAAAAAAAATAGTATTTTTGTGTGAATAAATTTTGTTTCTCATAAAAATTTTACCTAAAAAAAAACAATATACAAAGCCGGTATTATAAGTCTGGTAAAATTCTAATGCAGGAAGTCCTAATCGCATATCTCATATGGTATTTGTCAAATACTATCTTTCAATAGGCCACAATCAAATTTCCAGACAGACAAACACTTAGTTCAATTCTGACAGCCATTCAAAATGAACATTTGTCTGTTATCAAATATAGAAAATATTTAATATCGATCAGTGATTGGATTCCTGTCTTTGGATAGAGAAATATATGAGGAAATTGAAGAAAAGTTATACACTATCGCGATGTAAACCTTGCACCTTCTACGACAACTATCAGATGTTAATTTAATAAATTTGAACGTGGTCGTAAAAGCGCTTATAATGAATATCGTCCAAGTCGGCTAATTGAAATGACTACTGAAGAAATTGTCGAAAAACCCCATGATATCGATCTTTGGGAGATAGAAAAATGACAGCACATCAAATAGTTGACATTGTGATCATCTCATATTAATGTATTTTGAACATCTTACATTAGCATTTCTACGTGAAAAAGCTATTCGCAAGTTTGGTGCTGTCGTCTGCTCGCAATCGATTAAAGACGCAATTGTACGAGACACCTTAAAAGGAATAAATGCCTACTTTGAGGGATTAAACAAATCGTATTATTCGAAAGAGATAAGAAAATTGGAAAAATGTTGGTCTAAGAAGTCGACTTAAAAAGAGACTACCTAAGAAATTATTCCTTGTGTCATTTTTACCAGACTTATCATATCGCCGTCGTAAGTTAAAAAAAAGTTCATGCAAAAAAGAAAGTTCTATGGGCCAAAATATTTGATTAGAAATTAAGTACCTTTAAAAGAATTTCTAAATTAAAAGGCAATAAAATATTTCAGAATTTCGTGTTAAAAACATGCAACGTGAAATGTTTTACAGAAAAACATTAAAAAAATTATCTAAAATTAAAAAATAAAAATTAAAATTTTTTAAAAAAAAAACACAATTACACTACAAAACAAAACTAATATTAAAAATTCCATAAAAAGCCACTACACAAAAAATAAGTATATTTTAATTCCGTTGTTTAATTTGTTAATGTTCTTTTTTTTTTTTTTAATTATAATTACCTGAGCTTCAGTTCCTCATCAATATATTGTAAGAGACTCCTACAATTAGAATTTTAATAGTAAAATATTTACCAAAAAAAAAAAAAAATCAAAAAATTATAATTTAAAAAATAAAAATATTAAACAAAAATTTAAAAATTTAAAAAAGAAAAACAAATTTAATTTGGAAAACAAAATTTGTTAAAAATAAAAACGGAAATTTTAGCTTCTTTTTTAAGTTAAAACCAAAAAAATTTATTGTTAAATTGACGTGCACAACTTTAAGTCAAAAATTTAAAATAAAAATAAAAACAGGAAAGGAAAGAAATAAAAATTTTGGAAGTTGGATTTTGTATTTCCACAAAAAAAAAATTCTTAAAAGCATTGACACACTCTTTTTCGAACGAAATGATTTTGTTGGAGAATTTAATTTTCGCATACCCGAGAAAAAAGTAGATTCTGAACCGAGCCTGAAGCACAGTATAATAATAAACAGTAAGAAAACTGGCGAACAAAATGTGAAAAATTACGAGTGACCTCGCCAATTTTGCGTTTTTTTTTAGAATTTTACACCCGTTTTTGCCACCCATTCTTGTTATTTTCCATGCATGTGTGCTTTTTCTCAATAAAAAATGTATATAAAAAAAAAACCGGTATCTTTTTATGTTCTATCATTTTTTTTAGATTACGCTATGTTGGTGGAACAGAGATGAATATGCATTCAGCTTTAATAAACAGTTCTAACATTTATGTAAATAATAATTCATACAGGCACTAACACCAAAAATATTTGAAAAATACATAACAAAAAATTTCTTCTACTTAAAAAAACCCACGTGCTTATCAAAACTGCTGTTAAACAGACACTAACACTTGAAAAAAGCTTTAGTACAATTTGAAAAAAATGTCAGGACATGGATTAGGCGCTTAAGAAGCACGCGGGGTTTATTGCTTTCTTCGTTTCATCCATTCTTTTGCCGAAAACGCATAAGACTATAATAAAACTATTATTGGTCTCCCTTGCTACAATTATCTTATAGGGAGCACGTGTTAAAATTTAATATATTTGATTTATAGGTTACTTCTTTCTTTCTAATGAAAAATTTTAATTTTCTTTCCTTATTTTGTGCGGAATTTTTTCTTTCTGTCATTCTCAGAGGAAGTATTGGGAAGATCGCGTCTAATTTCTCTGCATTTCATAGTCAAATTACTGTCTGTTTATTATACTGAGCCTGAAGTATGAGTAATTACACCCATTAGAATAAAGTATTAAAAAAATATGATAAAATTTTCGTTGCAATAAGTGCAAAAGAGCACGGAAAATTTCCAAAGATAAAATGTATCAGAAAGAGGGAGAATGAATTTTTTTAAAAAACATCCCGGTTAAGCATGCACATGGCAGACTTCAGGATTTTTTTTTTTGTAGTACAGCTTATACCTCACTATACGGCTGCTCATTATACAACATTTCACTATAACGGCCTTTTTTAAATATAGCACTTTTCCCGCAATGTTTCATTATGCGGCAAAAAAAATGCTATACATACTACTAGCGACCTTCTGTTTACTTTCAGCTTCTCCCTTTAGGCAGCACTACTACAAAAAATTATTGATTCTTTAGACGACTTTTCGCTTTTAATTTTCCGGAACGTATCTAGTCCGTAAAGCGAGGTATGGGTGTATTTGTTAAAATTCTTATTTTTTTTTTAGTTTTTGTGCATTGGTATATAAATTTCAGTACGTGCTTGTTTGTCCACATCATATTTCTCTTTTACTCATATGTACAATATGTAGCTCTATCTATATCAGTAGTGGAGAGAAAATTGTTTGAAAATTTACAGTTAAAATCCGGAAAACGTCGTCACGGCAGAAATAGGAAATTGGGATACTCATACTTCGCTCTGACAACAACAATTACATTGGAGTTTATTCTAAGTTATGACTTTCTGGATTAATCCAACTTTGAAGCTGCATAAGTTTTGTCAGTTTTGTTCAACGATAAATTTGTCAAATTCACATACAAAGTTCACTTAGCAGATAAACTTGACGAAACTTATATCGAATTACTGAAATGATTTTTATTAAGTAAGGTGGTATCAAAATTTTTAGCCAATATTTTTTTACTTTTTAACTAATTAGTACAAATAGCTTACAGTGGAGCTTCTATTGTATTCATTTATTTGTACAGAAAGAATTAATAGCAACTTTCATTGTTTTGATAAAAACAACTTTCATGTGATATAATAACGTAAAAAATCACGTGATTTCTGAAGAGTGTGTCAATGGTTTTAGAAACATTGATATTATAGATTTTAAATTTCTTATTTAATAGAAGAAATTACATTCAACACAACATAATTTCAGCATACAAATATTACAGCTTTTTTACATGACAATATTTAATCAAATACTTTAGATAATATTCCTGGAAAAATTACAGGTTTAATTGCGGAGGATTTATCATACAATATTTAATCACAAATATAAAATTTAATTTAATAAATATTTTTGTAGAAACTGAAGTTTTCAACGAATTTGTTAAAAACGTTTTATACAAAATCATTTCTAAGGCGTCGGCTATACTTATTATACCGACGCCCAACAAAATAAAAAATTCTAGAAGTTCTTTACAGGCTCATTCTGAGCCCAGTCATAACGGTCATAACATGACGTCATTGTCATAACTTTCTTTTAAAGACTAATTCGTATTCTGACGCTCAAATAACTTACAACTGTCATAAAAAAATATCACAAATTCTGACCGAAAATATTTTGCATCACAACGAAATTTTAGGTGTTTTCTGAGTGATTTAATTGATAAATATGCAAAAATTTCCACCATTTTTTTTGACACACAAATAATTTTACACACAAATAATTTTACACCTATACAAACATTTTCGAGAGTATTTCTGAAATAACCATGAAAAATCGCTCGAATTATAACAGTTTAGACTGTTATAAATTTAAATTTTTGACATAATTATGACTACGTCATAATATTTATAGTAACAAATTTATTATGACTAAAAATTTATCACAACGCCATAATAGGCCTATTAGTCGCTCGTAGTTGTATCTTTTCTTTTGAATATTTGAAGAGAATACCAAATAATGATTTGAACATTAAAATAAATCAAAATAATACATAAAGTTGTGCGGTTAAATGTACAAAAAACTAACTCAATTCTATTCCCTAAAAGAATAAGGTGTCTGGTTGAAAACTACGAAGTTATAGTAAGTACAACAACAGCTTTATGATGCAAAAAATGCACAAACTACAGCCGCTACTAGTGCTTTATATCACGTCTTCTCAAACAAATAAGCCTGATTGTTAATAGGTCGTCCCTTCAAATTCTGTAGTTTCATCTGTTTGTGACATGGAGTCTTTTTGAAAAGGGCACAATATCTTGAAATTTAAAAACCTAATCATTTTGCCAATCCAATTTTACAATAGAATATGTATATCGAAAGGTCCTTCTGGACCCATCTTTTGTACAAAATAATATAAGAAAAAGTTTTTTAATTTTACACGAACTTATTTAAAATAATTTAAGTACATTTTTTTCATCATTTCAATTCAGTAAAAATGAATGAATTTAAGAGTTTTTAAGACCGTAAAAAAAAACATTTTATTAAGTTCCTAGACAAGAGATTCATTTTCAGAGAAAGACTTTTATTTTCACACTTTTTTTTGGCACATTATTACTTCACAACATTTTGATGATGCTATTGTTAGCTTTCAAAAAATTCAAGAAAAAGTTAAAGATTCTATATAATGATTATGTTGCAGATTTTTAAAAGAATATTAATTGGCAACCTTTTTTGCCTTTTAAATTGTACATTAACATGATGGGATGACCAATAGACGATCATTTTAGTAGAAAAAATTACCCAAAAATAATATAAGTTGGGTTATATAGTGAAAAATTATACGATAAAATTACTATACCAGGCAATAATTAACAAATAAATTCAGAGCAAAGAAATCCATTTGAATGAGGTTCTGGATCGAATCAATAAAGCAAGCTGACATGATGAAATTAGTGGTAATTTTGACCCTAAGCAAGGGTTCGAATAGAAAATATTTTAGTTAAGTTAGGACACAATATATGTTTTGAATAATAAATTGAACATAAAATTTTATATAAATCACATTCCCTCAAGATAGATCGAACACAAAATATTATATTGATATTTAGAATCCTTTTTATCATATATCCAAACCTTAAGAATATTAACTGTTGATATTTTCCTTTCAAAATCTTTTGGATAACGAATGGAGTATAAAATCGTAGACAGCATATCCAAATATAAATGGAAAACGAATATTTTTGGTTAATAACTTTGCTCCCCCTCTGTTGATTTTGCTGAAATACAATACCAAATTCAGTTAATAACTAACTCACATTATACATTTGAACAAAATCGGATAAAGCGTTTTTGAGTTATCTTGTACACGAACGGGCGGACGGACATGGATAAATCGATATAACTTTTGATTTTCTACACAACCATACCCTTAAAACCTTTCTACGATGATTATTTCGATGTTTTACACAATTAGTAACAAAACTAATACACCCTCTGATAGTACCTACCATAGGGCATAAAAATTGTACCTCAGTAGGGTTTAAATGCCAGTTATACTGGCATAGAGCTTTTGTATTAATTAAATTTGAATATTTTTCCAGCTGAGAACAGATGAAGAGATTACGACTTAGTAAAATTTGATTGAAAAATAAAATTCACAAAATACCGAATTTCTTTTAAATTGAATTAAATCTTAGGAAAGAAATTCTAATTTAATTAGAATAATTTGTAATCACACTTTTTAAAAATTAATTTGGTAAGAAGTTAAAACCATTTTAGAAATAAAACGGATTACTTTATTTAAATTGGAATTAATTAATTTCTTAAATCGATTTCGATTTACGATATGACAAACCATTAAACTTTCTTACATACAAACTTTCAAGTTAAATTTTAGCATAAATTATTAGCAATATCTTACGAATGAAGTATTAGGTAAAGAAGATATTACTGAAAAATTATTCCATTCTATCCTAAAATCAGACACTTCTGATTTAATTATATTATTGATTATCAAGAAATAGTGCAGTCATTTCTTAACAGCTTTTCAGGTACCCAAGTACGTGCAACAAAAGAATTGTCATTGTATTTGATATTTTCAACCAAACAACAAAACGCGCAAGGCAACATACATTCCCTCAAAAAAATATCCGGAATTTGTCAATTAATCACCAACATTTATTTAGTCTCCTTGAAAATAGTCCCAGTTGATGCGATACATACTATATATGCCAACGATTAATCGTCTTAAAGGCATTTTCCGGTATAGCCTCCATCACCTTCGGAAAATTTTGATTTATGGCTTCAATAGGCTCAAAACGTCTCAAAGGCTTCATAGCGCCCAGATAATATTGTTTGTAAATTGTTTGCCCCTCTAGGACGAATTTCGTGTGGTCAAAACCACGGCAGTCAAAGAAAACAATCAACATGATGATTTTCGAGTGACGTTGATGTGTTTTTTTCGCTTTCCGCTCGTTATCGAAACGTCATTCCCAAGCTTATTGGTTAGTTTGTATGTCAAACTCATAAACCCATGTCTCATCACCCATTATGATACGTTTCATAAATGTAGGGTCCAAATCAGCTTGTTGAAGCATGTCTCTATCAACTTGAAGTCACCTACCAAAAACTAACAATTGTAAAGAAACTAACAGCCCAATTGACAAGTCCCCGGGCTGACACATAGATGGCGGTACTAGAATTAAATCCATATGATTTTTAGTTAGCCCTAACCTTCAAAAGACGCGTGTATAAATTTGACAGCTGTCGGATCATTAGTTTGTGAATTATAGCATTTTGAGTGAAGCAACTTTTGCTATTGAAAAAAGAATGGATAAAAAAGAATTTCGTGTGTTGATTAAACATTGCTTTATGACCAAAAAAAATACCGTTGAAACGAAAACTTGGCTTGATAATTATTATCCGGACTCTTCACCTTCGAAATCCACCGTTGGAAAATGGGGTGCCTTTTTAAATCTGGTCGTACAAGCCTTGAAGACGATCCATGTCAAGAACATCCAAAAAGTGTACCAACAACAGAAAAGATACAAAAAATACAGGATATGGTTTCGGAAGACAGACGAGTGGCTGTGGATAAGGTAGCTGACATCCTAGGCATCTCATATAGACCAGTACATCACATCTTAGCTGAAGTTTGAGGTTTCAAAAAGCTCTGTGCAAAGTGGCTGCCGCATTTCCGAAAAATGGAACAAAAATACATGCAAATGCGACTTTCTCAACAACATTTGGAGCATTTTCGAAAGGATAAAGTGGATTTTGTGCGCCGATTCACACTATGGATGAGACTTCGGTCTATCACTATGATCCTGAGTCGAAAGCAAAATCAAAAAACCGATAATTCGGCTCCAAAACGGGTGAAGGCCCAAAGATCAATGAAGAAGGTTATGACATCAGTTTTTTGGGATGCAAAAGGAATTTTGTTGGTGGATTACCTCCAAACAGATAAAACAATAAACCCAGATTATTATTGAAACCTTTTCGACTAATTGGATGTAAAAATTCGTGAGAAAAGACCTGGTTTAAAGAAGAAAAAGTCATTTTTCACCAAGACAATGCACCGTGTCACAAGTCGATAAAAACGATGGCAAAATTGGATGAATTGGGCTACGAATTGCTTCCCCATCCACCGTATTCTCCAGATTTGGCCCCCAGCGACTATTTCCTGTTCTCAGATCTCAAAAGAATGCTTGCTGGGAAGAAATTTTCGTCGAATGAAGAGGTGATCGCCGAAACTGAGGCCTATTTTGAAGCAAAGGACAAATCGTACTACAAAAATGGTATCGAAAAGTTGGAGGATCGCTATAATCAGTGTATCACCCTTGAAGGGAATTATTTTGAATAAAAAAAACGAATTTTGCCAAAAAAATGTGTTTTACTATGGTAGCCCGGGGACTTTTCAATTGACCTGTTAGTTGACAGATCACGCCAAATTTTTGTGTGTAAATTAGGTATATTTGTACCAACTTAATCTACATTTTTTCATACTTTTTACGGGAGATTTTTGAATAAACAATACCGGATACTTTTTTGATGGAATGTATGTATGTGACAACATTAGGCAAACATTAGATGTTGAAATAATAAGGTATGGTCAAATTGCTTGTTCGGCGGGTTTTCATTTATGTATTCCATTATTTTTAAGGTTTATTTCATAATTATCATAAAAAATTGAAATTCAAATTTGGTAGTGAAGTAAAACAACGTTGACTAAAAGCTCATTTTAATTTAAGATTGATAAGAATGAATGTAAATGGTATCTGAATTTAAATAAAACCTATTTCGCGGTTGACAAATGGCTAATGCAACAATTGTTATATGCATGGGATCGTAGGAGGATATTAAATTTGAAAGTACTTAAGGTAAAAAAAACAATTCTTTCCTGTTGCTTGTTACTTAAAAATATATATAGACTTTTGCGGTTAGTGACTAACTATTCAAACTTAGTTACGTTGAAAGAGTTAATCAATAATATCGTAGTTTGCATGAAATTTAGAAATTACTTTTGAAAATAATCTTGATGAAAATAATAATAATAATAATAATATACTGTATTGCAGTTTAAAAATGTGAAAAAAATATTAGGAAATTAGGTGAATTTTAAAACATGCTAACTTTTAACATGAAAACTTTAAAAAACTAGGCATGTTATTTTCCTTTTCGATTATTAAAAATTATTATTAAAATAAAAATAATGTTTTTCTTTAAGAAAATTGAAGTAGAAATAAAAGTCAAGGATTTTAAAGTACTATAATTTTACATTCTTTTCTGAGTTTCCTGAAAATTCGATAAAATGAAAATTTTATAATAAATTCAGATAGAAATCTTTCGGAAAAAACTCAGCTAAGATTAAAAATTCAAATTTTATTGATTAGGAAAAACATATAACAAAACATATAGTAACTTAAAATCGGCCTATATCCGATTTTTTGATGCCCTATGGTAGAAATGGGGCAGAAAAACAATCAAATCTAACAGTATTTCAAGGTTTTTTCTTCATATATTTGTTTCCTCTTTTCAAAATTTCCTCTAATTCGCAGATAACCTAGGTCCTAATAGGATAAATCCAATCCGCAAATTTTATTTAAATCAGTATGTTAGATTTTAAAGTACATCAAAAAAACTTTATGAACAAACTTATTTTCTCCTAGAACTATTTCTTTCTCCACTATCCTTCGACCGATTTTGCTGAAATTCAACTTGGTATCGTCTATTTACGTATTTAACCAATATAATTAATTTAAACAAAATTGATTCACAAATTTTCCAGTTAAATCCGCAAAACCATATAAAAAAACGACAAAACTTTATGGTCACTCTTGTTTTTGCTTAATAACTTCGCTGCCCCTCAGTCGATTTTGCCGAAATACAATACCAAAACCACTATAGCAATAACCAAGTAGCATTCTAAATTTCATCAAAATTGGATAACGCGTTTTTGAGTTATTTCGTCGACGGGCGAACGGTAGTACCAAACATGGAGCATTAATATAGGGAATTTTTTTCAGAATTTTGGCTCATTTTCCAAACCCAATTAGTTCTGCCTGAATTTCACAATTTTCTCCATAAATATTTTACAAAATGTCACCTTTTAAGCGTGCTATATAACATAACTTGATAGGATTATAACTACTAAAGTTATACGACTCTAAAGCCATCTATTTGAAAAAAAACGCCACGAACTTTCTACATAACTCAATATTTTAAGGTTTTTCTCTCCATAACTTCATTTCTTCATTCTCAAATTTGCTCAAATTCACAGGTAGGCTGGAGTCTAATAGCATAAACACGTTTCGTAAATTTGATTCAAATCGGTATATACATTTTTAAAATACATCAGAAAAACTTTATGTACAGGCTTATTTTAGGTTAGAACTATTTCTTTCTCCACTATCCTTCGACCGATGTGACTGAAATCCAATATAGTATCGTCTATTTATGTAGTTAATCTGTATAATTAATTTAAATAAAATTGATTGACAAATTTTCCAATTACATCCGAAAAACTATATAAAAAAAATGACAAAACTTTCTGGTCCCCCTGGTTTTTGCTTAATAACTTCCTTCCCCTTCGGTCGATTTTGCTGAAATGCAATACCAAACGCAGTTAAGGAATAAGCAACTTACATTCTACATTTCGGATAACGCGTTTTTGAGTTATCTTGTCCACAGACGGACGGACGGACGGACATGCATAAATCGATATAACTTTTGATTCCCTGCACAACCATACCCTGGAAATTTTTCTGCGATGATTATTTCTATGCGTTACACACTTAGTGACAAAACTAATATGCCCTCTGGTAGTACCTATCATAGGGCATAAAAAATGCATAATATTAATTTATTTTATTCAGGCTTATTCTGTAATCCGACGTTAAAAGCTAAAACCAAACGCGTTCGATTCGATTCGCCATACAATCGCTATTCTTAAATCCGAAGTTTATCTCACATTTGCAACGCATAATAAATGATTAGCGCCGTATACCAATGGATTGTCAAACAGTTTAGTTCCTCGTATTTTGCAGTGATTTTATTATTTTAATCACAAAAGGTGTTTTAACTGTTGAAAATGTTATGGAATTATTAAAAAAGAATCAAATACTTGATTATAATTTCATATTTATTCAATAAAATTATTTTATTTATTCAAGAAAAAGAAAGGGTTTCGATGTGATGCATAATTTGTTTTTGTGATACGTAATCAAATCTGTATTTTATGTAAAAAAAAGTGATATTCATCATATTTTTTTGAATAAATTATGGTTTTAAATAAAGCATATTATTTTTTATTCATTATAAGTCTAATAAAACAAATTCATCATAAATCTTCATACATCGTAAACTTCAAACGCGAGAAAATTACAGTGAGTGATTTTACCTCAAAAATGTCTTTCCTACGAATGACAGAATAACAAAAATCGAATAGATTCGAATACTTTGCTATACGTTGCTAAGCATTTCATGCAATCGAACAAGGCGACTGTTCGGCGAATCCAAGAATAAGAATTCTATTCGATCGAACGAAAATCGAATAAACGAACGCAACGTCGGATCACAGAATCGAGGTGAACGTATCGCGGGTGTTACAATTAAGTGGAAAAGGAATAGAGGTAGACAGTTACGTTACAGTCAGTCTCATTTTTGACGAAATATGGACTGACAACCCATAAACTACACCAAACCATGCATTTCTCTGGACCTAATGGTAGCCAGAAATGAGCCTCATCGCTAAATAAAGTTCTGTGATAAAAGAGCAGATAATCATTAAGCTGTTCAAAAGCTCTTTTACTGAAAACACGACGCAAATTAATGAAATGGTATTCACTGCTGAGTCAAACTGCAATGACAGCTTAAGACTATTCACGCGTGATGTGTAAAAAAAATTCTGATAGATAAAAGTACCTCACGACGAATCACCCGTTATAATGAAATCTTTAAAATATTCTTTCATAATATTAATTTAATAGAAAACTTGTTAAAAACATTAAAAATTTCACACATCCAAGCAATTGCAATACTCGGTGGTATAAGAATTAAACAAATAATTTTGTTATTTAATAAAACTGATTTTTAGAAGGCGGCGAAAAAGCTTATAACACTTATAATAAAAACTTAATAATAAAATATGAAAATATTACCGGTTGCGCAACAACATTAGATTTTTGGTTTTAGGCATAAATTTTTGCAGCCAAAAAAAAAAACACTCGAAAGGCTAGGAAACCAAAAACATAAAACCATGAGCAGAGAAGAGTATTAAAAAGTAATCAAAATTTTTAAGAAATTTATGCGCCTTCAATAATATTGTATTTCGGACGTTTTTTTCGGAGGATGTCACAATAACACAAACCGAACTAATTTATCTAACCTTAAAGGCATATTAAATATCATTGTTCCAGTTAGCTTTGGACGAGGTTTTCTACAAGAAAAAAAATTACAAAAACTAAACAAAAATAAATATTTAAATTAAAAACACAATTTTATAATTAAAATAAAAATCAAAATGACAAAAATGAAAATTCTCATACGATCACAATCCAAAAAGAAAACTGGTGATGGAAATTATTCACATGACAAGGTGTACCAAAAAAAAAAACAAAAAACTTTAATAAAACAAAATTTTCAGATTTGATACAAATTTTTCCTAAAAGAAGACGAAAACCGAAATGCAAAATGAATCATAAGAAAAAAAAAATAGGATTCACATTTATTTTCATGAAAATGAAAAAAAAAAAAAAAAATATTTTAATTTTAATTAAAATATATTTTAACTTACATGTCACTTGGTAAAGTTTCTGGACTAGATGATCGATCATCCCATTGGGTTGATGACATCGGTGCTGAAAAACATAAAAAAGAAAATTTAATAAACACTTTAGAAATCTAAGGCATTACAACAGAAGCTTTAAAAGTGAGCGTCCCGACACATAATATTTGAATTTTTATAATTCCTAATAAAAACTAAATATCGTTCAACAGCACTTAAAATTTAATAGAGAGAAATAGTATCTGTGTTTAGTTCGATACCAAGATTTAAGAGGCTCCTGTGGTGAACAACAGCCTCCAACATTAAACTAATTTGAATATTTTTGATGTATCTAAAAATACTAAAATTTCAAAACTTTCACGGTTTTTAAAACTCGAAACATTGCAATAGAAACTATCAAATAATTGGATTGAATACAGTCATTTTGCTTAATTTGAATGTCTGTTGGCCTTCTTTCATAAAAGAATTTAAATTAATACACCAGTACTCGTTGTCAATCAAATTTATTTTTAAGTTATACTTGTATAATGAGCTCTGGATTAACTAATTTGTATTTATACACTACTATTTACGACTAAGGTCCAACTTTACAGTAAGAGCTTAAGCTCAGTTTGTATCTTAAATTGAGCTTAACCTGTAAAATTAAACAGTAAAGACTTAAACCTTTACACTGACAGTATTAACACGTTCGCGGATGTGAATGCTATAGCATTCATTTTCACTGTGATGCCAAATGAGATGAGCTTTTTACTGTCCGCGAACGTGTTAACCTGTGTTAATATTGCAATTTTCAAAATTAAATATTTTCCAGAGTTCCTTATCTATTTCAAAACTGCTATGGACCATATTATCTTGCGGACCTAACTCACGAAAAAAAATTTCCCATACTAAATCTATGAGGAAAAAAATTAACCTGGGCTATACCATCAGGAAGAGAGCAGAAAAATTCCTGCCAATTGGAATAAGTTATTCGAAATAAATAGGACTTAATTTTCTTACTTTTAAGATATAATTTCAGTTATCAGTAACATCGAGGATTATCAATAGTAACTTAGGACAAATTTGAAGACAATTGTAAAAAGTCCAATACAATCCTTTTTATTGATTACAGGATTGTAATTCCCTCAACAATCCTTGTATCGTATGGATTTTTAGGTTTTAAAAAAACCTGTTATAATCTTGTTCAAATTTTTTACTTTATATTGTAATAAATTAACTGACACCCTGTATACAGTATAACCCATTTATCTTCATTTATTATAAAAGGAAATTGAAACAATTTTAATTAAAAAAAACAATTAATTTCAATTAAACAAATGGAAGTTTGTTTTCGAAATTATAAACAAATCAAATCTTATCAAATATTGTTTGTTACCTGATTTTAAAGTATGATTCTGTGGCGATATTCCATTTGGTCTTGATGTCATTTTACTGGCTATTCGTTGTGGTACATTTGCAATTCCCTTTAAAAAAAAAATAACAATTAAAAATTAATTAAAACATCAACAAAAAAATAATAAACTTACATCTTCATCACCATCAGAATAAAAATAAAATTGATTTGGGCTAAGATATTTCTGTAAAAGTTCTTTTGCAACTCGTACCGGCATCTCATGCTGTACAAATGGATGTTGTAGAAGACGTTCAGCTGTTGGTCGTTTTTTTGGATTTTTAGTTAATGCCGTTTTAATGAACGAATGAAATGTTTGACTCCATTTATCTTTATCTTTTAATGTTGGCGGTTTAAAACCACTTTTAGACATTAAAAATAATGCACGCATTGGATGTAAATCAAACATTGGAGGTTGTAGTTCTGCAAGTTCTATAAAAGATAATAGAGAAATATTAATAGCAAAAATAATGATAATAAAATGAATTGTCTTATTTACCAATTGCAGTTATACCGCATGCCCATATATCACATAACTGATTATAACCACCTTTTCTTTCGACGGCAGCTACTTCTGGTGCCATCCAATATGGGGTACCTTGAAATACAATATTAATTATTAATAACTTGAAATTCCAAAAATATTTGATTGCTAAATAATTTATATCGATTAGAATTAATTTATGATTGATCAATCAGATTAAGGAATATAAACTAAACTAAGATAAATATACCAAAATAACATGTCAAATTTCGCGATCAATCGATTGTAAATACCGTGAATCAATGCGTCTTTGATAAACTTAAAAGATAAGACAACTTTTTTTAGGCTTAATAAACCTTGAGAAAATCCAGGTTTGTGTTTTCGTAATTTCTTTTCTCGGATGCAAGTTATGACCTTAAAAACGCAGCATTTTCAGGTTTCTACAATTTTTTTAATGAGTTCTGACTAAACGAGAATCAACCGGAAAAAATTCGAATCTCTTTTTTTTTACTCACGTTTGTAATTCATTTGTTATCAGCTGTTTGTTTTTTTTTAACTTCCATTTGACGTATAGTATTAGGTTATGATATTAGGGTCAGATATTCTTGTATCGTCGAAAAATAAGATTTGAGAAAATTCTAAATTCTCGCCCAACATTTTCTACATCAATTGTTTTAAAAAAGAACGGCAAAAATTCTGACTTGCCTTGAAAACTGCTATAAAATGCAGAATTATTTTCAAGAAACGAAAATATATGTTTTTTTTTTACTAGTTCCGATAATATCGTAACACGTTTAACTATTACTACATCAGAAGGAATATTTGACTGTGGAAATTTTTAAGTTTACAGTTTCTATCTAAACTAATTTACTAATCATTTGTCATTTAATTAGATACAAAAAAAATGTACGCTCCAAATAGTATCAATTTTAAAATCATTAAGAAATGCGTTTTTCTTATTCTTCAATTTTCTTAAAATAAAAAAATAGAAACCAATAAAAACTACAATAAAACTCATGCCTGATAGATTAAATTAAATTTTCTTTACAATAAAATTTAGAAACTAATTTTGTGTTCGCCTTAATGGAACTCAACCGCAATAAATTTATCTAATAAATAAACCGTAAAAGTTGTCAACTAAATATATTCATAAAAGCGTTAAAAAAAACACAATCTGATTTTATACTCTTAACATTATTTTATTATTCAAAACAAAAAAAAAAACAAGAAGGAAAACTAAATTAAATTACATTTCCGTGACATCAAACTCAATTCCAAAATTAGAACGAAAAAAAACTGAATCCAAACAACGAAAAGCCTATTAAGAAAAACAAGCGCCACTTCAAATAAGTAAAGTTTTTCTAATTCTTGAAATGTGTTGATCCATGCCACGGTTTAATCAGGTAAAGGAAATACAATGATTGACAGGCGTGTTACCCTTAAAAAAAAAAAAAAAAAATCAAAAACTTTCATCATTTCTGATCCAATTTCTTTTTATTCATATTTCATGAAATATTGATGTTGAATGAAAATGATTCCATTGATATGGAAAAAGGCATATTCTTTTCTTTTTTTTTGTTCCAAACACTATTATATCCTTTCCATCATCTTGCTCAACTTCCATTTCCAGGAAGGATATGATCCATTCATTTCAAGAAGAACTTTCCGTTGCTTTGCACCTTTTATCCTTCCTTATTTTGTAGATTTATTTTGAATGGAAAAATATGTATTATGTGAAAAAAAATCATTTTCTTTTCCTCCTTAGTTCATTGACAAGTCACATCATAATAGTAAGTACTTAGTACGAGTATAAACATCAGACTATACAGAACCAGTGTTCCTATCATGGGATAGAAATTCGCGAAGGGAGAACATATTTTAATTGCACGTAAAAGAATAAATACCCGTTTTTACATATTATATGATGTTTGCTAAAGGGTATAACGAAAACATACCAAATTAAGTTCTTTAAAGGAAAATATAACTAATGTATAGAATATATCATTATTCTAATGTGAGACTTCATTTCCAAAACTTTTTAATTTCCATACTCAATAAAATAAAAGAAAAATTATATTAAATATAATGATGGCATATCACAGCAAATGCTGGTGTTTGAACAAAGTCAGTGATGACTTCTTTAATGATCACAAAAGTTCTAATCGAAATGATTTATGAATTAATTTGAAACATTGGAACAGATCATATATATGTATAGTATATTACTTACATTCCAGCTAATTTGTCAAGTACAGAAAATGTCGTCAATAAGTAATACAAAGCAAAAACTGTTGTCTTGACTGAAAGGAAGTAGATTCATTGGTCATTCAGTAAGTGAATGAACTATGTCAAAAAGGATTTATTAAAAACTATAGTATTAAAGTACAGTAACGAAGGACATCTAGTGGCAGGCGTTGGTAAAATCCACAGGAAAAAAGAAAATCGGAAGTTCTAATATTTATTAGATTCTTAGTTCTATCGCAGTCCATACTATTAAATATGCTTTCTAATTAAAAAAAAAATAAATAACATAAATAAATAACATAAATAGATAACATTCGCGGGTACCTTTTTACATACTCTTCAAAGCAAATATGGCACGAAAGTGTGAGGATATAACAAGCAACGCATCACATAACCTAATACTATGTACTATATATATGGATTATTGAAAGATTGAAGAGTCGAGGTTGATTCGAAATTGAGACGCGCGTATATGAATACAGAGGGTTGAGATATCAAATCCTAATCAAGTCCAAATATAGTCGAAATGATCAAAAATTAAAATTGTTTATCCATCAAATAAAAATCGTGACATAATCACCAAAACCAAGTAAATTTAGTCAATCCCATTAAGACTCGACCAGCGTATACATAAATTTTCACTCCGTTTCAATCTGATTTGGACTCTCCAAGCAATATAACATGATTAATTTTGATTTATAAATGAAAAAGCAAAACAATTATTACTAGTATTTATGGAACACTTTGTACCAGCACACCTCAAGCATATTATACAATGTTCTTTATTAAACCATATCATTACCTACGGTTTATACAGAATGGAATACAAAAAAAAGTTGTTTAAAAGCTTCTTAAACTTAGTCTCTAGTACAGCCATTAGCAAATAATAGGATTAAGAATGAGTTCTAGAAATGTCTACAATATTATATGTCGATGAATATTAAGAGAAGTAAAAGAAAATATCCAAAGAAAAAGAAAGTAGGCATATATATGTGAAATACACTACCAATGTGTTACACTACAAATATATGTACTTCTTTAACCGAAATTCAGGGCAAATTTCGTGTAAAGGTATAAATATTAGTTATTAGACTTATTACACTTAACATATATAATAAACACCAGTGGTGTACGATGACTTTTCCAGCTAGGTACGCAGAAAATATTTTCAATTCAAACAGATCTTCTTATCGGTAATAAAATTACTGTCTTTTAAACATTCACGTCAAATAATTGCTTGTTCTAAACTAGGCTTTTTTTTACTTAATGTTGTTTTTGCGAATTCGGAATTTAAATCGTTTTAATTTTACTCAGTGTAAACACTCTTCAAATACAATCACTATCAAAATCTCTTCGATCTTATCACTTTTAGAATTGTTATATCACTAATTTCAATTCCGGTATTTTTACATCATAGAAACCTTTCAAAAATATCACGAATGGTAAAATGTGAAGTGATTGTTTTGCTGTGAATTCTAATTTATTTATTCTGTTTTTATTAATTGTATTTTCAGGAAAATCTCAAATTTTCTTTATAAAAGAAAATCAGGGAATATTCCCAATTTATAGTGCAATATGATATTTGAATTTTGCTGACATTTAACCTTTACTTTTTCTGCCACAACACTTTATTCTCGATTATATACTAAGAAAGAAGAAGGTTCAAAAAAATATTTCGCGTGAAAATTTATGATATGAAAAACACTAAGCTTTTATATATTTTGTACATTTTAAATGGGATTTTTATTTTCCTAAGAAGTAGAAAACTTGGCAAATTTTAAGGAAAAAAGAAAAAGAAGAAAATTATGGAAATTTAAAAATAAAAACAATAAGAAAATGTTTTTATAGGAAAAAATTTACTTAACTAGACAAAAAAAAAATTACATAAGAAGAATACTTTTTGTCGTTTTTAATTTTATGTCAAGGATAAGATAATTTTTTCCACAAGGAAACTGATTTTCACATCACTAAAAAAAAAAAAATTTAAAAAATCATAATTTCAAAGTGGATTTTATTAAAATTTTTTAATAACTTAAAATCATATTGTTCTACTCTGATTCACATAATTGTAAAACATTACAAATTAAAGTAAAATTGTTAACAAATTTTTTAAAACAAAAAAAAAGAAATTAATATTAATTATTAAAAAATTAGAAATTAATTTGATTTCATGAAAATTAATTATAAAATCATTATCTTTACATATACTAGTTGTATCAAAAAGTTCTACTATCAAAATTCCATGTCGATCTATCAATTAGTTTAGTTTTGACACCCATTCAAAGTGAACCAAACTTTCGCTTTTTATTAAATATGAAAAAAATTCAGTATCAATCATAGATTAGATTTCTCTTTATGGATACGGAAACGTGTAAGGAAATCGAAGAAGACTTATATGCCGTCTATGGAGACTCTGCACCTTCGATGACAATAATCATATATTTTAAATATGAATATAAATATGGTCCTATACAAGCATTTATGGTCAAGATCGTCCAAGTCGGTCAATTCAGGTAATAACCGCTAAAGAAATTGTCGAAAAAGTCTATGACATCATCATATTATTATTTTATTGACTACGCTCCTCTACAAAAAGTTAGAGTTACTTGCGACAGTAAGCTAAGTTTCAGTTTTCACTTTGATTCACTCATTGGTTCATAAAGCCAATTTGACTCTGGCCTGTATTAAGCGATGGTCCAAGGAGTTTTCTGACTCGTATGTCACTAAATCATTTTATATCGCTGTCATAAGACCAATTCTGGAATATGCGAGTCAGGTGTGATACGTAATATGGGTGCTGCGTTTGTACGACATCTTCATAGCAATGACAAAATTGCACGAAATATACTACAAATTCGTTAACCATCTCCTGTTAGCCCCAGAATAATCTCCGTGTGACTAAAAACTATTGCCAAACTTGAAGAAATCCCTCGGAAGTAGAAAATTTGTATTGAATTCAGAAGTCATCAACGGTATAAATGCCTATTTTGAGGGGTTAGACAAAGTTGGAAATGCGTTTGACTAAGCGTATCCAGGTAACCAAAGATTCCAAAATAAAGTATATTTCTAATACAAATATACATTATTTTATTCTTTGCCGAGAACTTTTTCATACATCTAATAATTTTTGAATAACTGCTATTTGGATTTTCTGAAATATAAATTGAAATAGGCCTGAGAGTTTCTTTGGAATTAGAATAAAAGGTTTTCATAATCTAAAAAGCTTAATGAATGATGATTTTTCACTTTTCTTTTAGTTTTAAATTTCCAATTGGATGAGTTTAATAGTATTTTTAAAGATTTACCTACTTTGCAAAAAAAAAAAAGTCTTCTTTTGACAGGAAAAAGAATGAGGGCACATTTTTCTGATTTTTTTTATTACATGAAAAAACCGAAATTTCACTTTCAGAGTTTTATATGCTTGGATTATTTTCCATTCTAACAGAAAATTGGAAATTATTAAAATTTTTGATGTAGTACAAAAAAAACAACACTCATGCATAGGCAAACAAATTTTAATCGAAAATTTTTTTTTACATAGCACTGTAAACTCACTAAACTCATCTTTACAGAGAATTTATTTTAAGATTGATATCAAGAGTAGTATTTAAATGGGCTGTCATACACCAAGATGAAGTACTGCTTCAACCTAACTTCATAATGTAAGTCAGTCTAATTTAATTCAACATATAATACTAGGGTGCTCAAAAATTTTTCAGCCCCGTCAAGGAAAACACTGTTTTTGTAAATAAAATATAATTTATTATTCAGCATAATTTCCCTGAACTTCAATACACTTGTTCCAACCATTCTCCAATTTAAGGATTCCATCCCTGAAATGAAAATCCGAAATACGCCTCTACAGCTGCTCGATTCAGGATCATGGTGTCTTATCCATAGTGATGAATCGGCGTACGGAATCCATTTTATCCTTTTTAAAACGGTCCAAATATTGTTGAGAAAGTAGCATTCGAAGATGTTTTTGTTCCATTGTTAGCGAATGCGGCACCCATTTTGTACAAAGCTTTTGCATTCCCAAAAATTCAACTTCAAATAGCTTCTAAACAAAGACTGAATTGACTTATCGACGTGAAACTTGACACGTATTCCTATGAAGGTTTTACCAACATAAGACAAAAAAACTGACCTGTTAGCAGCGCGTTCTCTTGCCGAGGCTGAGCAATTATTGAGCACCCTAGTATATTATATGCACAAGGTCCCGGTTAGTGGACGTCATTTATTAGTTACTTGGATTAATTCAGTTTTGTTGCCACCAAAGTCGACATTTTCAGTTCCATTACTCCACGACTCCATTGGACTTATTTCAAGACATAATTTCAGTCGGACTGACAAAAAAGTCCAAATTTTAGAGTCTCCATTAGACTTTTTTTCAGTCCGACTGAAATTATGTCTTGAAATAAGTCCAATGGAGTCGCGTGGTTACATTAATATCAGCTTTCATGGAAATAATATGACAACGCCACTTCTTAGATAATACTCAAAATTAATTCAAGTACTCAATATTACAAAGAGGAGAAGACAAATAGAGACAACCGAGTAGCAATTGGGAAATAAAATAAAATCGATATGAAATTTCCTTCCTATTGATTCTACTTTTTCGAAATATTGTCCATTTGCTTTTATGCGATTTTATAAAATCAATTTTTTTACCTTTTAGAGCCCGCTGGTGAGAGCAAATCATTTTAAAAAGTATTTTTAATGCATTTATTTCTTATGAAACTCTTTTTGAATCTGGTTTAAGAATGTTTCTATTTTTAAACAAATGCATTTACCTATAAAATCAAGGACAAGTGAACACTTATTTCACTATACTTTATGTTAAGAGTTGTGTAATTGCTGCACAAGGATTTTTTTTTTTTTGGTCAACAAGATTTCAAGTAAGAATTTACCCATTTAGAAAAAAAATTTATTTCATAAGAAAATTTAATATTTAAATATTTCTCTATAAAATACAAAAAAAGAGACTTTAATAAAGAGTTTAAAATAAATCCAGAAAAAAACACGGTTTTCAATTTCTATAAAAATTGCTTAGTAACCAAAAAAAATGCAACTAAATTAAAATCAAGCGCAAAAACAAATCTTACCAATAAAACTTCGTCTTTTATTAATTGTTGCTGTTATTTGTGCTGATACACCGAAATCAGCTAATTTAACATCACCACTTTCTGTTAATAAAATATTTGCACCTTTAATATCACGATGCATTTTACCCATTGAATGTAAATATTCTAATCCTTTTAATGTTTCCCGACACATGTATGCAATTTGTTGTTCATTTAATGGACCAGTCACTTGGTAGATATCTTGTAAACTCCCACCACCACAATATTCCATACAAATCCATAATTTATCACGACGTAAATATGATCCATAATATGCAATTATATTTGGATGTCGGCAATCTCTCATCATAATGATTTCTTGTTGAATTATTTGAATGTCATCGCCTGGTTCCAATTTAATTACTTTAATTGCTGCTAAATCATTACTTTGAATACGTTTTGCCTGTAAAGAGTAATTTAAAGAAAATTAATAAATAATTAAGAACTTGTTGCAATTATAAAAAATATTTTTTTTCACTTTTTTTTAATAATAAATCATAAAATTCTTGGATCGAAAAAAAATTAACAATTTACAAGAAAATTAATAACTCTTGAGTTCTACACTACTTCAGTACTCTTTTATTTGGGACAAACTTTCCTTTTGGCAATTATGAAAATATTGATCGAACAACATTATGAAAGATAACGAAAATCTGTGTAAATGTTTACCCTGAGAAAATGGAATTTATTAATGTCCAATGAGAGGATAGAAATTTGGCCAGTATTCATACAAGACTGTTTAACAAATTGATTATTTTACATGTTTTATAAATAAGATACGTATAGGAAGGATGTAAAAGGAATATAACATAGAAGGATACTAGAATCACATACATGTAGTGCTGCACTTAAATTTTTAATTATAAAATTTGGATATTGGAATAGAGGAAGAATGAGCAAAAGGACCACATCAGATGAATTCACTGGCATCAATTTTCATAGAAGATGTAAGGATATCAGGTTGAAACTACCAAAATTGAATTCTCTATATTCAAATTATTGCAAGACAATTAATTACGCACAAAATTTACTTTTACTAAATGTTTAATGGTCAGTTTTAAAGCCGGGTGCCTCCCTATATTTCTTGAAAAATAAAGTGGAATTAAAACTTGAACATTTTTTAAGGATTTTGGAAAAATATTGTAAATATAAATATATAAAAACTTGATAAAAAATATTTTGAATTTCATTCTTTTGGGGCAAATTGGTAAGATACAAATGGTGCAAGTAAAATGAGTGTTCTGGTTTCAAATGGACACAGAACTAGCTCACTTAAATACGGAGATATCTTGTAAAAATTGACTTCGAGAAAACTGCATTTGAAATTTTCAAATAAGTAAGAGGTTCAAATGTACGTTCTTCGATTTAAATACCATAAAAGCTATATCTTCTGATAAAAGTAAGAAATAAGTTTCTTGCAGCAAAGTGGCCCAAAAACTAGCGAAAAAAATTTTAAATTTTTTTAACGTGGGCATAAGTATATTTGTAAATCCAAATACATTAATAATTCTTTGACAAAATTCCGTCTTTTTTGGCTAGACATGCTATGCAATCATCAGACTCTCCCATTTGTCTGATAGCTCAAATAGCGTACACTTTTGTATCAGTCATTCAGTTTCTGAATCGATCCACTTCTCCAATATTAATTTGGATGCTCACGTGATCTTTCGCATGTATTATGCGATTATTTGTTGAGCATTTTCGTGGATAATAGAAGTCAACAAATTCCTTCGACTCGTTTTCTATTTTTAATTTTTTTTTCTTTTTAGTATTTTCACAAAAATCTGTGACACTTTAATGGAGTGCAAGCAAATAGAAGGCATCACCGATAAATACTCTAACTTTAAAGAAAAACAAACATTGTTTTGTGGTCTCAAAACCTAAGTATCTCATTTTACCTCATCTTCTCCTATAGTTTATTCAGTTCTCATGAATATCACTTATTTACATTTACTAAGAATGATTTAAGGGATTATTAACAAAATAGACGACATTAAAAAGTTTCAGTGTTCAAAGTTTCTTGGGTCACCTTTTTTTCTTTTAAGTAAATGAGAGACTTCAAGAGTTAAATTCGATGGATAAATATCAGAGATATAAAAAAGGGGTTAAATTCTTTAAAAAAAAGTCAATCTAATTGAAAATGTTTCATTTTACTATAACAATTTTTCTGGGCACGCAATTAGCAATGATATTGTACCAAGTTTATGTATAAAAGCCGTATGAAAAAGTTTATATAGAAACCCCTTAAAACACTAGACTTAAGTGCTACTTTTGTTTTAAAGATCTAAATTTTATTGATCGCGTTTCATCAAAGAAAAAACATTTGGAAATTTGAAGTATGCTCTGCTGGTTCTCATATCCTGAAACATAATAAAAAATAAAAATCGAAAAAGGTTTAGAGAGGGCTTCCCATAACTCCCATAATGGAATTTTTTAACAGATATAATTTCCTGAACTTTGAAAATATAATTTCTATTGAATTTTATTACTTCTTATGCTCCGAAACAAAAACAAATAAAATTTAGGATTAAATTATTTCGTTCATCGTTGTTACAGTTAAGAAGATCTTTTATGTCTTTAAGATATTCACATATGATTAAAATCATAAACAAGTCACATTAGACTCATCTAAGAAAACGACAAAATATAATAACGTTCAGTAATTTATTACAGGGTATATCTTAAGGTGAAAGAAAGAGTGAAGCGTTTAAAAATCGTATTGTAAGCAAGATGTACCTTGCGCGGAAATTTATTTGAAATAGACTTTAATGGATTGGTTTTTTGTTTCGAACATCTGATTTAGGGTTTTAGGTATTTAGGGCTCGACATTTTTACGAACCGGATAATCGAAACGAAAGTATTAAATGAAAATGTTCTCGAAACGAAAAAAAGACGCATTCAGATTATTCTCTTTTTATTTATAAAATAATATTTAAGAAATAGAAGCCACTTGGATACTTCATTGACAAAGCTAAAAGCTACTGACAAGACTATTTTCGTCTTTGTATTTGTTCCGCACTATGAGTTTCAATCATTTAGGTAATTAACATTTGAAATTATAAAACATATTTTAGTTAGGCAACTCAAACTTGTTATCTTTTGAACTATCCACACAAGACTAAGCACATGAGACGTACGTCTTGGCCAAAGCTGAACTTACATTAATGATGCACAATCTTGAAATATCGTAAATTTTTAGTGTAGGTAGAGGCAGCTTTAACCAAGGCGTACTTTTTGCTTGATCGTGTGTGGAAACTTTAATTGTATCTAAAGAACTAAATACATGAAATTTTATTAAATTTTAAAGGGTACTTTATATAAGTTACTACATATGAAAATTCTTGTGAAAAACTTGTAAGAAAAATCTTCCAAGAGAGAATTATGTGAATTTTCTACAATCATGAATAAAATTCCGAATATTTTATTTTGTTTAAGTTTAATTACCAAATCTCAATGTATTAAAAAAGTTTACTGTTAATGTAAGTAACTTTTTCCAACCTCACACACTATAAGAACTGTCAATTTTGCAAAAATTTTATCGGAAGTCATTTGAGAAATCACATAGTTTAAGGTGGCTCTTAAACATATATGGTACATATGAATAACGTGTTGATGACTTGAAACGCTCTGGACGACCATCGACGTCAATTGATGAGCAACACATCAAGAAAATCAAAGAATTGGTGCTCGAAAATCGTCGATTAACAATTCGAGACCTTGCCGACATGCTTGCAATATCAATTGGATCAGTGCAAGCAATTTTGAAGGATCATTTGTGCCTCAGAAGAGTCAAATCGCGTTTGGTGCCAAAATTTCTCAATTTTTTCATGTCGCTCCACAACCACCGTATTCGCCTGATTTAGCACCGTGTGACTTCTGGCTGTTCCCAAAGCTCAAGAGACCACTCCGGGGAAATCGTTTTGAGTCAATTGAAGAGATCAAACGCGAGTCGCTACGCGCATTGAAGGCTATACCTGAGGACGACTTTTTAGCATGCTTCAAATATTGGAAAAAACGTTGGCATAAGTGTATTGTAGCTGGAGAGGGATTATTTTGAGGGGACGAAATCGATTTGGAAGAATAAATAAAATTTTTTAATTTTAAAACAAAATTCACCTTACGTTTTGAACACAGTGGTAAGTACAATCGCGTCCAATTTTGATGTCGACAATGACCACATTAACTCTGCTGGATGCGCCCAATGTTAGAATCATAAAGGCTAAACAGTACCTCATTTTCTATCGTTGAAATATTGCATCACTTGAATGATTACATCTTTATGGAACACCTTATACAAAATCATATTTCTGTCGAACAAGTATGTACTGATTACAATTATTTTTTTTTTATTTTTGCAATTATAATTTCCTTTTCCATAAACGAACTTGAAATCCATTACAGAAACAATGACAAATAGACAAATTGTTTAAGGTTATTGTTTTTAATCATTTCAAAAAAAAAAAAGTTCGTCAAACAAAAAGATTTTCGACATTATATCGCGTTCATAAAGACAGTGGCGCGACAATAAGAGACCACAAAAATTCTGATCATAATAATTCCATTTATAATCATTATTTTTTCCTCGTTTTTTGTTTGTTTTGAGTTTCTGAAGAAGTCATGGTACTTTGATTACTCAGCAGACTAGAAGAATGTCAAAATTATTATGAAAACATAAATCGTTGAAGAGAGAAGGCCTGTTGTAGCATAAATTGAAGTTCCCCATTTCTTTTCTTTGATTTTATTTCCTTTTATGTGTAATGAATATGTTTGATATCAGATCCGATTGAGTGCTTGTTTCGTTTAATATTCAGTCAATAATTAGATGAAGTAAAAAAAAAAAAAACAATATATGTAATCAATTTAAATTTGATCAATTTTGGGGGGAAACAATAACACGAGCTAATATATTATTTCATTATTGGCTGAAATCAATCAAATAAAATCCGATAAAAGCAGTAATATTTTTATGATTCACCAATAAGAATCCTTTTTTCATAATGAAATTTGTTTTTTTTTCCTTAAATATTATTTCACTCAATCATATAAGTGAAAGAGCATATCCGAAAAAAAAGAAGTTTTTATTGGTTTTAGCTAAAGTCAAGTATATGAAAATTCGCGAAAATTTCTTAACTTCTTATATAATATAGAAGATTGAACTTCAAGAAAATCGATTTCTCATTTGAAATATGTAACGATTTTCTATGAAATTTTTATCGTTTTAATCTTTTCGATAAAAATTCCGCCATAGCAACTGTACAAGCGCTGTCTTGCTATAAGTTATTGCTAAAGGAATTCTAGATACTATAACATAACCTATTTTAAAGGCTTCAGATATCGCTTAATTGCATGCATAAAATATACATAAAAAAAAATATATAGAACAGCTAAACTTAGCATCATCTAGTTCTAGTGATAAAAATATCACTATCGTCAGCATAGCCCGGACCAAACAATAAAGCAAATAGACATCTATCATCCAGCCTGGGGCATTTCATAATTAGTTGGGTATGGCTAAAATATTTGTGGAATTATATTGGCAAGTCCGAAAAGAAATGAATTTAAGAAGTCCTGGTGCGTCAATATTACCAGAAATTAGTTGGTGTAGGAAAATTATATCTGATGGTAATCGACGACTGCAAGTGTTTGGAGGCCAAGTATCTCTTTCCAGGGGAGATTTTATAAGACGAAAAGTGTGAATCTTCGCTGAACCGATTCGATCCTATGATTGGGATTATAATAGTATGGGGACCAAAAAACACTGGTATATTCAAGAATGGGACGAATTAAAGACACGTAGAGCAATTTGAATAAATTAAGATCATTAAACTCTTTTGACAACCTTCTAACGAAACCTAAAAAGGAATTTCCCTTATTTATTTTTTTCATTTCAATTAATTACTACTTATTTATGTTTATAGAACGCTTACTGTAAAATAATGTTATGAAAAGTTACATAACCAGTCGTGGTAATTTGATTTTATACCCTTCAGTAAAATAACAAGAGAATATGAAGATTTGCGACTATACTATATATGTAACGAATAGAAGTAACTAATCATCGGATGTAACGGTGTCAAGACAATATGTTAGATGAATAAAAAACCAAAGTTATATCAGGTGCGTTTTTTTCACAAGTTACTCCAGAGCAGTACAAAATTTGAAATTGAATACAACAACAACAAACACCCTCTTTTACTTGGACCAAAAAAATCCTACTTTTTTGTCAATAGATGGCCGTTCTGTCCTTTGAATACTTCAATGTTGTCATCTTGATGATTATGACAATTTTTGTTTGAACATATGAAAAGTATAAATTGAAAAACCTTTCAAACCGATTCATACTTTCAATAAATTTGCATTTTCTTAAATTGTTTTTTTACCTTCAACTATTTTCTAAACAATTTTTTACAAATTGTGACTTTTTTGCGTTCGACGTTTAAGTTGATCGTAGCTTAACTTGATTTAGTATTGTCTTTAAGCATAATTGGCAGCCACACATAATGTAATAAGTCGATTTTAAGTTTCAATTATTATTGAATTAGAGGTGAATAAACCTTTGCCTTAAGTTCCAGTTCGAATACATGTTTTCGTTAACTTAGATCAAGGGTGTCCAACATTTTTGTTTCCCTGGGCCACATTGGAAGATGACATGGTGTTTTGGGCCACAAGTATTTTACTATAGCTGACGAGCAAAAAAAAACGTAGAATATACAGTTTAATTAAAAACATTTTTAAATTAAAAAACAATCGGTTTTCAACACGTATTTACGATAGTAACAAAAATTATTAATTCCATAAGATCGGGAGCTATGAAACACAGATTGTTTAAATTACTTTTAGAAGATGAGGACGTTCAGTTCACAGATCTTCTTTTACATACTGAAGTGAGGTGGCTGAGCAGAGGTAAAATACTTGAGCGGTTTATCATGCTTTTGCCACAAATAAAGGAATTTATTGCATCAAGAGGCGAATTTTACGAGCAATTAGAAAATAAGGATTGGCTAATCGACCTCGGATTTCTGACAGATATAACGGCAAAGTTGAATGAATTAAATTTAAAAATACAAGGGAAAAATCAGCATATCGCTGACATGATTAGTGCAGTAAATGCATTCAAATGCAAGTTAGTGTTGTTGAAATCCCATCTATTGAAAAAATCATTATCACATTTCCCAAATATAAAATATACTGTTGAGAGTTTAAATTTGAATAATGAAAATTTTACTGCTACATCATATTTAGAAATTATAGATAAGCTAATAGAAGAGTTTTCTTCTAGATTTGAAGATTTTGCAGCATTAGAACCTGTTCTAAGATTTTTCATAAATCCATTCAATGTTACTGAAGATGATGTCCTTGAAAAAGTTTCAGTGTATTTCGAGCTTCATAATATCGAAGACCTAGAATTAGAAATAATAAACTTGCAAAGTGATATTATTTTAAAAGCGCATAGTAATGATAAAATGTTTTGGAACTTAGTCGATGAAATTAAGTATCCTATTTTAAGGAAATGTGCGCTAAAAATTTATTCATATTGTGCAACAACATACAATTGCGAGTCTTTGTTCTCAAATATGAAATATTTGAAATCAAAATACCGAACAAAGCTTAATGACTCACATTTAGATAATTGTTTAAGGACCGGGAACTCTAAATATATCCCCAATTATAAGAAATTAGCTGAAAATATGGACACCCAAGTTTCACACTGAATTATATGTATCATTATGTATGACACCAACAAAATAAAGTTATAAAAAATCTGTTTTTTTTAATGCCTATTTATACCTGTTGATTATCTGTAAAATATGCGCCCTCGGTGATTTTCAAATTTAGTATTGCACCCTTAAGGACAAACAGGTTGCCGACCTCTGATCTACAGTAAAATAGTTATATAACTGAAGACACAAGGCACTGGCACTGAGGCTGGTTTCTTCTATATTTATACTATAGAATTGTTTGCACAACTACTCTTGTTAAGATTCCTTTTAAAAATATTATTTATAAATCTTATCAGACAAGTAAATCAATGAATCATCTAAAACGTAAGGATGTGTCACAAAATGCATTACCTTCTTCGTTTTACGGGACAATAAAATTCGCATTCTATAAAACAGTTTTCTATATGATTCATCGACGTTTTGGTAGACTGGAGACGGATTAAAAATTCTTTTCATTTTTGGCATAAGCATCCATGACTTTTTAAGATCAAATATTTATATCATTTGTTAATGATTTTTCATCCAGATGACTCAATAGTGTAGTGTCTAAATTAGGCCTGAACCATTGCAGAAGTATGATGTAGAAGAAATAAAGACTTTTTAGAAAAGAAAACCGAAACATACCTACACCTTCTTTAAATAGTGTAAAATAATAATCAAACGACAAAGTTCTGTTCTTTGAATTTTATATCATACTCTTGCTGCTACCGTCTACTATACATCGACCATTTGAACAACCAAAAAAAAAAAAAGACTTCCGCCAATGAATCACATCTAAGAAACCATTCTTTATTCTCTTAACTTTTATTTATTAAGAAAATATTTTAATTTTGGACCTAAAATTTGCATAGTTTTTAATTTATTAACATTTCTTTTTGTTGAAAAAAAAACAAAAAAGGATGATTTATGTAGGTAAGTTTACAATTCTTGTCGAACTATGTAAAAATGACTTTGGATTACTTATTTTTGTATTATATGAAAATGGAAAAAATCTTAAAATTCAAATTATACAAAAGCCTAATTAAAATTCATTTAAAAATAATTAAAATATGCCATTTTTTTTATTTCTCACGTAGAAAATTTCATTAAAATGAAAACAAAATTCTTTTTATTCTTGAATAAGTTAATGAGTAGGTTTATTTCATTTCTTCATAATTTCGTAAAAGAAGCATTAACAAACTAACAAATAATGCATCCTCATTAAAATTTTAATTATGCATTCATTAAATACAATTCTTTTATGAGAACAGAATTATTACTTCTTAATTTTGCAATAGGATCCGCCAGTAGTAAGATCGTATTACACAAAGAGAATATTTTTCAACAATTCTAAAATTTCGACTATTCTTTAAAGGACTTCAATCTACCTAAGAAAAAAATGAAGTCGATTTGTATATTTTTGCTTTAAGTTTCAAGATCTCACGCCAATTTTTGTAGAATTAAGACAGTTATAAAAGCAAGTCCTACAACCATATTAAAACTTTAAACATATTTTCCTCAAAACACTGTTTACAAAGTTTGATAGATCATTTAGAAACCAGGCACAAAATAAAAGATTTAGAGGTCGTTGACGATCTTTATTATTGAATTTTTACTAATAAATTACGACTTTTTGAATGGAAATTTCGTATTTGTGTTCCAATTCGATTTTAAAAATCGGAATCGTCAACTATCCACCATTATCGTTGTTATTGGCTCAAATAACCCGTTTTGTTCTTGACTTTAGATAAACTGTTTGAGCTCCATCAGGCGGCGATATCTTTTTTTTGGTTCGACATTATTTTAAATTTTCCTTTTTTTACATGCTTATTCTGGCATTGTGACAGTTTTGCGGTCAGAAATATTTATGACAATAATATTCTGACTGAAATTATGACTGCTACGAAAATTCGTATTCTGGCGAACGGGTCATAATATGTCCAAAATATGAATTTATAACACTTTAAAACTGGTATAATTTGAGCGAGCTTTCGTGGTTATTTGAGAAATACTGTCGAAAATGTTTGTATGGGTTTGAAATTTTTCTATCGGTGTAAAATTATTTGTGTGTTGAAAAGAATGGTGGAAATTATTCCATATTTATCAATTGAATCACTCAGAGAACCTATATAAAATTCCGTTGTGATGTAAAATATTGTCGGTCAGAACTTATGATAGTTTTTTATGACAGTTATTAGTTATGAGCGAGCCAGAATACCAAATAGTATTAAAAAAAAGTTATGATAATGACGTCATTTTATGCCAGTCAGAACTTGTTATGACTGCGTTCAGAATAAAGGGGTTAGGGTCTTAAATATAGTCAATGTACCTTTTACCACAAATAAATTAATTCTATATCCACGAATAAAATAAATTCGAATTTAGACCTTTTTAGGTATTTTAGGTAAATGTAGCAGCTTAAGTACTACTTGAAATTTTATGACAGGATGTTTGAGTATCGAGATAAGCTTATTTTGCTGAATTATGAACAATGATATTTAATAAGTTAGATTAACAGGCTTATTCTAAATCCAGCCACACCGGTCAAAACATGACATCACTGTCATAACTTTATTTTAAAGATCAATTCGTATTCTGACGCGCTCATAACTTACAACTATCATAAGATCTGATCGAAAATATTTTGCATCATAACGGAAGTTTAGGTGTTTCTGAGTGATTTAATTGATATATATTAATATGGAAAAATTTCCACCATTTTTTTAAACATACAAATAATTTTACACCTATATAGGTTTTAGGTTTACGTAATTAAAAATTATTTTTAAAACAAAAAATATGCTCGAAAATCGATGTTATTAAATTTTAATAAATATTTTAATTTCAAAAATTCACTACACGCCCGTTTAAGTTCCCAAATTTTATTCATTGATGTAATGGCATGAACAACAAGGTTAGCCTGAGAGCTTTATAAAATCAAAATAAATATTTATTATGACCATAATTAACGTAATTAGTTTGTTCAGAAATTAGTTAAATAATTAATTGGCAATTTGAAATAACAATTACGTAATTTATTTACAAATAAAATAAAAGGAAAATAAATTTGTCTAATTTTAGCTAAGAACCATGTTAGAAGAATTTTATGAAATATTGTTTTATCATTATTAAAATTGGTATTCTTGTCAAACAAATTTCTGCTTATCCTTAATTCATAGAAATAACTACTTGAAGCACAGGAATTTATGCCGTTTCAAGTTTCCAAAGCTAAAGTTACATTAAATCACCATTCGAGACGTATTCGAATTTGAAATTTTCGTAATAATGTCTATAGATGGTTTTTTTCACGTTGCTCTACTCAGGATCAAAGCAGCAGATGAAAAAAACGCAAAGGAACAAGAATGGTGATAACCAAATATGACTCATTTTTTACGGTTGTAATCACAAATGTTGTATTCAACATTGCATATTTAAACTCTGATTATCCTTTTCAGAGAGACCAAACAGAACATAATTAATTTTAAAGAATAAAGAATCAAAGATCTGTGTGCTGAAATGACCTGAAGATCTGAAAAGATGAAAAAATCTGAATATCTGTGAGCTTAATTGACCTTAAGATCTGATATGCAAATCTCTAATAGCTTATATTCAAACCAGAAAATAGTCCTAAGAAATTAGTTCAAGATAGAAAAAACCAAATTAGGAAAATGTAAATTTATTAAAAATACGAATCGATTTATGAAGATAATGGTTTTTCAATTCAAGTTTTTCAAATGTTTAAAAACTGCCATTTAATTATCAGTATAAGTATGTATTAGGAAACACAAAACAGAGCCATCTCAATATTCAATATTAGAAATAAAAAATGAAGCAAACATGTCAGAATTTCTTGCTCCAAATAAAACTTGGTGTACGAGTTGTTGTTGTATTCAATGTAAAATTTGGTTTTAGCCTGGAAGAACTAGTGCAAAAACACGCCCTACTCATTTTTTTTAAAAATTGATACGATAAAGTTTATTGTGACTCAAGGAATCAGGATTGAATCATACTAAATAACAACAAAGCATAAGAAAAGTGGACTTAAAAAATTGCATACAAGAAAGTTAAATAAATGACTTCTAAGATATTTTTATATCAAATTATTTTCTTTTCTTTTCTTCATTTCAAATATTCAAGTATAATAAATTTTGTGTTAAAATAAATTTCTTAAATATTTAATTTTGATATAATATATTAAAAAATAAAAATTTAATATAATAAATTTCGTTTTCCGTTCGAATTCATACCTACGTACAAATTTTTATTAGGAGGCAAGATACGACTTAAAGAAATCTTCTTCAAAAACAACACGTTTATTTTAAATGACAATCAAAATATTTTCCGTTTCATAATGACCATTTCAGACTTTTCCAAAAGTTCATGGTAGTCTATACCCTTCTGGTCCCACCAAATGCAAAGCAGGACTTTCTTTTCATGGTTATTCAGCTTTACAGTCAATGTTGATAGCTGGCCGGTATCGCACCAAGGTTTTTTGCGTTTGCGATTATCATAAAGAATCCATTTCTCATCATCAGCAACAATTCGATGCAAAAATTATTTTCTTTGGAACCTTTCAAGCAACATTGCGCACATGGCCAAACGCCTTCTAATGTCTCTTCCTTTTAGGTAGGACATGGTTTAATAATTGCTTTTCGAGGTTAATGAATAATCGAGTAATTGATGGACTTAAAACAATTAATTCCTTCCTATGTTAAAAGCCAGAAGTCAAAATTTTTAAGCAAAAATGAATGATTACGAAGAGAAATAAATTATTATATGAAAGAAAAAGAAAAGTCGTAATAACAACAAAGGAGGAAATATTCTCTTAAAAATACATACCATATGAGTCTCTTTAGTAATCTATCCTTTTTTTCAGATTACATTATCTAAAGTATAAAGAAACGCGCGATTTTTGTTTACAAAAATTAAGTTAAAGAAATTTCGATTGCTTTCTTTGTTTCATTCTTTTTTTAGTTCAAAATCCATAAGACTATTATAAAACTATTAATGCTCTCGCTTTTTAACAATTATCTTATAGGAAGCACGATGTAAAATAGAATATATTTGATTTATAGGGTACTTCATTCTTTCTAATGAAAAATTGGAATTATCTTTCCTTATTTTTGTTTCTGTCATTTTCATAGAAGGTATTGGGAAGATCGCGTCTAATTTCCTCTTTCCAAATTTATTCTGCTTTGTTTCTCTTAAATGAAATAATTAATCAGCTTGCGGTTGAATAAGCAAAATATCGGAATAATTCTGTTTACTCAAGTAATCGATTATTCAAACCATGCTCTACTTTCAGTTCATATGGTACTAATTTTTTTTTCCTTTTGAATCTTTCGCATGACATTTAAAAGTTTAGAAATCGCCATCCGACTAACGTTTAATACTCTTGCGAGTTGTTCTTGTGTTTGAATGAATTTTTGTCCAATTACTCCTGCAATTCTTCATCTTTAAACTTCTTTGGCTGTTGTCCATACTCTTTATCGACAACGTTAAAATTGCCATTATTGAAGTTACACCAAAAAAGTAAAACTTCCACCGTGACTGCTGTTTTTTGGGCACGTAACCGTACATTTTTAATCGAATAAAAAACTATGTTGTTTACACTTGAATGTCAAATGATTTACTGATTATTTTAACTTTCGCTAAGCTTTCTAAACAGAATACCTCTCATTTAAAAAAATTTCGTGATTTATGAATAGCGCCATTTCTTAAAAATGCTTTAAGCCATATATTACCCCCTAACATTTAGTATAAGAGTACTTTTCATAAATTTAATATTAAAATAAATAAAAATACACGATTTTGTTATTAAAACGAACTTTTTTAATATTTTTATGAATATTACAAAGAAGTAGGCAAGTTTGTTTCCATTGTATTAATCCTTATTTTACCTTTGGATTAGAACCGATCGAGTTATTAGGATATGTATTATTCAACTGGTAACATTAAGTTAAGAACCCATTTTAAATGATTATTGTTAAAAACATAATTCAAAATAGAAAGTTTTTCATTAAAATGCATTCTTAACTTTTACACCTTCGTAGAAAACCGCATGCAGACCCAACTCTTATACAATGAAATATTTTCGAATGACTTCATCAACAAATCACACATTTAGGATTGATGCGTAAATTAAAGAAAAATTTTTATTTGAATATATTAATAAAATAAAAAATTAAATTCAAATGTGTGTTTTGTTGATTAAATTCCACAATAACAAGTGACATCATGTGTGACGCGATACGCCAAAAAAAAAATCATACAGAACCATTTCGAAATACATAAATATAGTACATTCAGAATGGTTGCAATTTTGATAATCAGAACGTAACTACTATGCACTTTGCCTTGCAGTTCTTGTTCACAACGCAAAATAAAAACTGAAAAGCGGGACCTATTGGAATTTCCAAACAAAGCTAATTTCGTTTTAAAAGATTTATGTTTTCATATTAAAAAAAAAAAAAAACTACAAAACCTCTATCCTTGTTCGTTGCTATCATGGATATCCGAAATTGATTTATTCGTAGGATAAAAAACCAATCAAAATTATTGATCTTATTTCCAATTTCCAAAAATTGCTTACCTTTTCAAGTACTATTAAATTAATTTCAAGGCAATTGAATTTTGTACTCTCATAAATTTATTTCTTGTCAATATTATTAATTTCATTGCTGTTTTTTTTTCTTTTTTTGTTTTAATTGAAAAATATGTGTACTTCAACAATATTTCACCAATTATTAATAATTTGTTCTTTTTTTTGTACAAAAAAAAGTTTCTGAATAAATCAAATTTTACCAGAAAATTACATTTAATTGCAATAATTAAAAAGTTCAAGTTTTAATTTAAAAACAACAACAACATTTGGGTGACCTCAAATTGAGAATATTCCAAATTAATATTAAATCCATTCCTATAAAATATTTAATAGTTGTGGCATGGAGGTGATGTGTTCCTTTGAATTGAATCCTTTAATATTAAATGAAGGTGAAGTTTATTACTATAAATATAAATGAAAGAATATTTAATTTAAGCCAATTCATACAGCATGTTTCAGAAGAATGATTGGGCAGAAATTATGTATGTTTTTTAGGATTCCAAGATTGTTTTGAATTCATGAACTTTAAAAACAAGCTAAAAATTCGTCTTCATTTCATTAAACTCTAAATATCTTTCTTTTGAAGTCAATAGTTTTGATGCCCTGAATTAAATATTGTAGGCAAAGAAAAAAGTTCTGGATTTGAACCAGAGCCTCATCAGCTTCTAGAAACGAGGTCTTAAACGACTTGACCATTCAATACTGTATTTATCAATCTGCTCAATTTGCCTTTTCTAAACATTATTCAAGCAATACAACTGTTATTAGAAATATAACAATTATTCTATAACCTTTCAATGTCAATGCCAATTATTTGTATTAACAACTATTATTAAACTAATACTCCTACAATATAAATCAGTAAAGAATCGCCAATAAATTAATATCCTATAAATGCCAAACTTACGATCGTTTGTCAATACACCCAATTCTTTTATAACACGGTAGATAGGTTCCTACGAAAAGAGAAAACGGGAACAAGGATTTCCGCAATTTTTCTTGTTTCCTGTTCCGTGGTAAACCGAAACCGTGTTGTAGGAAACCGTGTTATAGGAGGAATAATTTTACTGCTGGAAGAATATGTAGAAGATATAATAGGCGTTGTATGAAAATAATTGGCATTTGTATAGTTTAAAAATACAATTAGCAATTGTATGATTTAGTTGCACTCAAAAAGATTTATGACGCAAATGAAAAAAGAATATAACAGTTGTCTCACTCACTCGGTTCACAGCGTTTAAAACTGGTACTACTGGTAATAAGATTTGAGTTTAAATCATGTCTTCGACAATTTCAGATTTTTCAGTTGTCTACAAATATAAGATGACTTTTTTTCAATCCTTTGGCCACAACAGCTCATACAAGGATTCAAATATCTGATATTAAATTGAAGTCGAAACATTGATGCTGGTCCAATAATTGTGAAAGTTTTTTTTTATCTTTTCCAGTATAGTACTTTGTTTTATATCCAACTGAATTATTAAATGATAGAACAAATTTTCATCACAAACATACATTCTTAAAAATTTTCTGATAATTTTATTATCACACATTTCCGTACATCTTCTTTTAGAGACGCACTGTATATATCTTTAATGAAGAAACAAATTGGTATATGTACTAATCAGTAGGCTTATTGAAATATTTTGTCACAAATATTATTTTCTTTCATTCATTAATGTGCTTCTAAAAGAACTCATAAAACACAACTCTAGGTTATTTTATATATTAATAAAAAGGACTCCCCCGGCACTCAACATTTTGCTGTTTTTATTCAAATAGTTAATATAAAAAGTTCCTTAGGATTACCTTTGCCCACACTCATTCAAGTATATAGAACAGAGAATTTCAAGAGATATATTTATGTACATGAAAATAGCCAACCATTAATTAAAACTTTAATAAAATATGGAATGGCACTAGAAAATCGGGTCATTTTATTTTAAAATATTATACAAAACATTTCCTGGAAAATTTACTGGACTTAGAAGAATAAAAGGCTCTGAAGGAAAAAAAAAAAGTCTACATTTTGATGAAGAAAAAAAAGGAAAAAAACAAAAACAAAAAAAATTAATCAACATGAATGAGAATATTCTAAAAGTGAATACCTAAAAAGCTAATAAAAACCGAATTCAAATGAATATTTTAGGGATTTGAGATGTGTAATGGAAAGAAAATGGATTGAGGTAAAATTTCTCATTTTGTGATCAAGAAATGAAAAATGTGAACAATTTCTGTTTTTATTGGCCGTATTTTGTGGTTTGGGTTGGAAATCAAGGACTAGAAATTATTATCAGTATACACAGATTTTATGTTTAGAATTATGTTCATAAGGTGAATTTTCAATTTACTTCATTTCTAACGTTCTAGTTCAGATTTTTTAATAATATTATATTGATTTCGAAAAAACCAAATAGAGTAAGAGAAGCTCCTTGAATCTATTCAATTCTCGAGAAGTTTATCTCCAGAATTGAATCCTTATTTAGTTTAGTTTAGTTTAGAAGTGATCAAAATACCCTAAAATATGTTTCGAATAAAATTAATTACTTCATTATTAATGCACGAATTGGTAACTGATTGAGATCTAGAAATCTTGTAACAATACATTATTGTTATGGCACGAACAACCAATATACCCTTATTCAGCCAGATTTTTTCACATTCTAATAATTTCTCAATGAATGAACGATAGTAGAGGAAATTAAAATAGTATAATAAGGACTCTTGTAAATATTCTAGTTACTTGAGTTTTCAAGATTTTTACCCGAAACATAGATTTGATCTGAGGGCACACTTCAAAGAAATTGCAAACGCATAGAATTTCCTTTTCCAGTAAAACAATATGTTCGTTACTTTTTATTGGATTCAAATCAATCTTCACGTACGTAGAGGCTGGAGATCTAAAATGCGGACAAGTATGAAATATAAACAATAATTGATATGTGTTTCAAAACGATCGATCAAAAAGTTTCGGGAGTTCTTTGATATCTCTGCAACTAAAACTGTCATCTCTTGATGAGATCATTCACAAAGAATTCATTCCAAATTGGTCAAAAAGATATTGGTGATTTTTAATTGGAAGTTTTACAACGTTTGATGGCTAGAATTCGTCGAGTTCAAATAGAATTATCGTTAATTAGACAGCTTGTGTTTGTTACACGATATTGAATCAAGTCACAATTCGTTAATTATCCGCCAAATTTTTGCCATGAAATCAAGTCTGTGTATTGAATAATTCGTTGTATTCGGCTGATTCAGCACAATGTGACTTCGCACTATTCTCAAAAATTAAAATAAAATTGAGAGGATACTTGAGACCAATCGAAAAGCATTTGAATCACTATTAAATCATTGTTAAAAGTGCATTGAACCAAAAGGAGATTATTGGTTTTTTTAGTAACAGTCAGGGAACTTTATTGTTATACTATTTACATTTCAATTGAAAATTCAAATAAAATCCGTTCAGTAAACAATAATAAAAATGTTTGGCATATGTTAAACTAGTTTTCCCGGAATGTTCGCGTATTGGGAAATTTTTTTTTTGGAAAATTATTATTGTTTTATGAAAGTCGTTAATAAATTTATTATTTATTTATTGTTCATAAAACCGAAAAAGATTAGATTCATATTTTATGAAAATGTTTAATCAAATAATATCGAAAATACAGATCTGGTGTTTGAGATTTTAATTTATCAAGAATATTGCAAACAAGATTGTAGGACGAATCTATAGAAGAGGAAATGAGATTTATGTCTTTAAAATTGAAATTCCAAAGAAATTTCTTTAATTATTTATGTTTCAAAAAAGATGTTAACATTTTTGGGAACATTTTTAGGTAATTAAAAATTTATTCATCTAAAAAAAAAAAAATTTATCAAAAATTTTTGATTTTTACATATTTCAAATGAATTCTAAATATGTTAACTTAAAAAACTCAATCCAAAGTGTGTCAGCGACCTGGCAATCATCATTTTCAATGTTTCCCCTTGGCTTTTATTTTTTGATTATTGAAAATTTGGCTAACAGCCAAAAATAGTAGAGAAGGGATTTAGAGTTGATCTAATTCAATTAAAAAGCAAACTACCACATATATTCTAGAATTGAATAAAATCAATTTGAATTTGAGGTGCACACGACTAAAAGTAAAATTTGGATAATACAAAAAAAAAAAAAAAAGAAATCAATCTGTTTTTATTGAATAACTTCCAAATTCACCTTTTATTTAGTGTTAATAAAAATGTCTAGAGTCTAGACCTTAGAATGGAGACACACAGGAAATGTTTTATCATATCTATACACATTTTTCACTTGTTCCAGAAACTTGGTTGTCTCTTTTCACCCATCGATGAAATTTCGCGATAATCTTTCATTTGATTTTCTCCAATGCAGTCAAAAAAAATGATAGATTTGTTTCAAAACAAATTTTAGAATTAAGTTATTATTAACAACGAATTCTAAAATACAAAATTTGCTTTTTAATATGACTTTTGTGGCATTTTTTCATAAATGCACAAATAAAAGTATTTTTTGGCAGACGCCATTCCTGGAGAACATCCGTAAAGAAGCAGAACCTTAAATAAAAAAAAAACTTGATTTTTGGAAATTACACACGATTTCTTTATACCTTTATACCGACTTTTTTGAAGACTGAAAATAAGTCTTGAAATAAGTCTAATGGAATCGTAGTTACTTCTTTGGTCTCAACATATACATTAAGTCTAGAATTTACAACAAAAATTGAAGATAGATTTTCGGTTTTGATGGTGTACTCGTGATATTATTGGGGATGTTTGATCTCAAACAAAAGTAGTCTCGTTTCAAAGATGCTTCCATCTAACCAAATATCACAAACTACACATTGGAAGCTACTGCTCTAAAATATTTCTTCTCTCTATAATACAATATATAGCTCGAATTTGCGAAGTTTTTATGGAACCTTTTGGTATAATTTCCAAACGACTCGAGCGATTCTGATCAATACCCAGAGTTTTCTTGGCTCAGAGATTATCATCAATCGATCAGAGATCAATTTCCAAGGATGGATAGAAGAATTACTGGAGTTGTTAAGAGATTGAAAAATGTGAGGATGATTTCGGCGCACGAAACGCGTAGACTAATTAAATAGAAAGTAATAATCATATTGAATATCTTTTCAAAACATTTGAAAATGTTTTACGTATACGATATAGAAAAAATTAATTTTTTCTGCGATATTATTTTATAAATAAAATCAATATTTTATTTTATGTATGAAGGATGATGTTATAGCTTGTAAACACAAAGACAAAATGAAACAAACATTCAAGTGTTCAATATTTAAATTAAATTAAATTAATAAAAACATTTTCTTTCACCTTTAAAATGATTTTTATTAATTGATTTTTGTTTTATTACAATTGCATGCACGCAAATGCATTTATGGGAATAATATTGCGATTAATTCTAAGAATATTCAACATTCGAATTGAGCATCATCGTATTTTAAATAATTAACTATAAATTCAAATATTGAAGGATGTTGATTCAAATTATGCATTTTAAAAACAAAATCTAATTCAAATTATCTATTTATTGTTAATAATTAAAAATCAATTATGTGATTTAAGCGTTTTAGCATTGTATGATTTAGTTTTACCAAATTCGAAAAAAAAATGTATGTACATAAAATCTGCCACAAACTAGAAACCAGACCGAAACACTATTTCTATCTTCCTTGTTTTCAGTTCATCGTCAACATTGGTTTTAGTTACATGATCTACTTGAAGTCAATCCAAAAATCGTCCATGATCAACTTCAATCCGACTTGAGCTGATCCGATCACAACAATTTTTCTGATCGACTTTAAATTTGCATATAAACCCAGATTGACTTCAAATCGATTTGAAAATTTAAAATGCAGTATGAAAAGAGGCGAAACAAAATCTAAAAAATTAAAATTTGCAAGCGTCTATCAATTTGAAGCTGATTTGAAGTCGATTTCAAGTCAATCTTTTAATCTGGTAAAGCTTAAAAACCCGGATTGAGTTTCAAGTCGATTTCAAGTCAATTTTGAAGTCGCCATGTAAACGCTATAAGTATTAATTATGAAAATTAGGATTCATGGCTGTAAGAAATAAATTGCGACAAATGTACGTCTGAATAAGTTTTAAGTGTTTTTAATAAAATTCAACAAGTTGAATAAAAAGAAAATAGGAAAATCTTAATGTAAAAATATAATTTGTAATTAATATACAAAAAACGTTTATTAGAAAATGATGCAATTATTATGATTTTCTCACAATGGAATGAAGTATAAAGTTACAAACTTCAGAAACTGAATCACAAACGCGGAACGATGATGGATGAACTAACAAGTGTAAGTAAATAAAAACTTATAATTAAAGAAATATAAAAAAAAATGTATACTTCTACAATTTTCTTATTATGGGAAAACAATTTTCTTTAATTTAAAACATTTTAAAAAAAATTTTATTTAATAATGGAGATAACAACCAATAATTTAGCTTTGATTAGAAAATGCCTTGTATGAAACCTAATTGCCTTAAAGTATGCAACGAACTGATAGCGTTTTTAAGAATACGATTGTTAAATCCACGTCTTTAAAAAAAAATACTCACTATTGAGCAAGTTAAGGACGATTTTCTATTTTTGGACAATTCCAATTCCCCAGTTTAGCAATACTATAATATTCGCTCCTAGGTCATTGGATTTATCACCTCTAAGGAAAAGCTGCAATTAGCACTAAAGGAAGAACCTTAACATATCCCAAAAAGTATTATTCTAAAATATTTAATTTTCCCAAAATATGTTAGGATTTAATTCTTCAAAAAATCAGTTTGTCCAACGACTTTTTTTGAATCTTAAAATCGTTGAAATAGCACTATTTTCAATGACTAAATGTTATAATTTTTAGTAAAATATAAGAAAGTAAAAAATGAAATTTCGCAAAATAAAAAAAATTATATTAACATTTTTAATTCGATTTAATTATTTATTAATTAAAATATACGTAATTTGAAAAACACATTTTCATGTATTCACAAATGAAAAATTCAACTACACAGACCTTTGGGCTTTTAATTATTTATAAAATATTTTACAAGGAAAAATCATTAAAAATGTTTGTTTTAATTAAAGTTTCTTAGCTACACAAGGTAAGCCAAATGATATGGATTTAGTTTCAAAATGTAACATTGACTGATTGGTAATGAAAATATTCAGCATTAGATGGCGAAAGGTAGTGTTTTTTCATAGCAAAGATTATCGATCTAACATCTAGAAAAATTTTCATGATCACTTTTTGAAAGTTTTCTTCAGAATTTGCACCTAATGTCACAAATACAGTTTAGTGTACGGCCACATAGGTTCTGCGCTTTCTAAGCGGAGTGAGAAAAATATTAACGCGATGAGAGGAAGGAAAACGGTGAGCGAAAAGTGTCCGCATAAAATCTGCAAATCTTCTTCACAATTGAAAAAAGAAATCATGGCCTTCTTTTTCGAAATTGAATTTCAATTCTTCTCTTTTTGTCTATCGTATCGTGCTTCCAACGAACTCAGCTATATGGCCACTTCCATTTAATTACACGCGTATATTTATCGTTGCTCTCATTTTCGAAAGCGCGCGCAGTAAGCGTAGAGCCTATGTGGCCACACACTTAAGACTGTTTTGTTTGAAAATATCAAATACAATGAGGATTCTATCTTCTACGGGGACAATACTATGAGACCGTTCATGTCTTTTTTCTAAAAGTGGTTACGAAAAGTTTTTCTAGAATAGTGCAGACAACACTTCATCTTTGGCTAAAGTCAATATACTGTAATTTGGTATAAGACCTTAGCAATTTCGTCACCACATCCTTTGATTTACATTTGGAAATATTAATTTCAATTCTCTAATTAATTAACAAATTACAAGTCGCACTTATTGAAGATTCAAATTTAAATATGTATTTTCGAATTCATTTTTATTTTTTAGAATAATACTTTGAAATAAGTGTTGTTACTTTTGGACAACTCTGTATACAATCAAAAAACTAAAATCCATTAAATTTATTAAGAAAAAAAAATGTTCGATTATCGAAGGTCAAGGAGAAATTAACTATTAACTTATTTTGATTAATTAGCCTAGCTAGACGATAAATTAGGAATTTGACATGAAAAAAATGTGATTGAACTTTGTTTTTGTTTATTTTTAGAAACTGATAACAAAAACGAAGTAATCAATTTATTTAGCCAAAAAGTTTATGCACTTTGAACTCTATTTAATATTTTAAATTAGCCATTTGTTTTTATTACTTGAGATTTATTATACTTTTATGAAAATATGAAACGATTTAACCTTTTTAGTGACCTACGAATTTTTTTATAACATAAAATTTCAATTTTAATTTTAATAAAAGTCCAAAAAGTATTACTTTCTCTATACTTATGCGCTGCAACTGAAAAATATCATATCATGAAAGATTGGCTTGAAATCAACTTCAATTCAACATCATAGATGCTTGCTTGCCTCAGTTCATACTCCACTTTAAATTTTTAAGTCGATCCGCATTTACTAGGGTGTATAATAATATCTCAGCCTCGACAAGAAAAATACTGTTTTTGTAAATGAAATATATTTTATTATTCAGTAGAATTTCCCTGAACTTCAATACACTTGGTTCAACGATTTTCCAATTTAAGGATTCCATCTCCGAAATGAAAATCCGGTAAGCCTCCAAAATACGCCTCTACAGCTGTTATGACCTCTTTTCGCTTCTTGTTTCGATTCAAGATCATGGTGGTGGACCCAAATCTCATCCATAGTTGATGAATCGACGTACGAAATTCATTTTATCCTTCTTAAAACGGTCCAAATGTTGTTAAGAAAGTCGCATTCGAAGGTGTTTTTATTCCATTGTTAGCCAATGCGGCACCTGTTTTGCACAAAGCTATTTGAAATCTAAAACTTCAGCTAAGATGTAATGTACTCATCTCTGTGAGATGTCTACGGTGTCAGCTATCTCATCTACAGTCACTCGTCGATCTTCCAAAACAATATCCTGTATTTTTCTGTATGTTTTCTGTAGTTGATACACTTTTTGAACGACCTTCTAGTGGATCATTTTCGAAGCTTGTACGACCAGATTTCAAAAGGGCAGCTCATTATACATATATATTTCTAACAATTTTGGATGAATTTCTGTAGGTGGTAAACCATCCAAAACAACGAATTTAATCACTGCACAATATTAAATTTTTTGCATGTTAAAAAAATTCAATGACACATCAACATCAAATAGTTTCTAAACAAAGACTGAATTGACTTATCTATTAACTTACTATTAACTTGACACGTGTTCATATGAAGGTTGTACCAATATAAGACCTGTTAGTAGCGTGTTCTCTTGTCGAGAGGCTGAGAAATTATTGTACGTGCAAAATTTCAAATCGATCAGAAAAATGTTTGTGAAGTCGATACAGGTGTAAATGAATGATTTTTGGATTGAAGTCTACTTCAACTATCATAGATTATGTAAACGCCATAAATTATTCTTTGTAACATTCTTTTAAAATCTTATTTTAATTAAATCTTTGTTGGATTTAACGTAAATTACTCTCTTAAAACTTTCTTACGATTATATACCGTCGATATTTATGCATAAAGAAAGATAAAAGATAAAAATAAATATCTGAATTTTGATTTAGTTAGAAGGAAATGAGACAAGGACTTAATATATGAAATAAAATCACAGAATGACAAAAGTTTCGTTGTTTCGTTCGATTGTTCAACAGAGCAGGCTAATATCCTATAAATATGTTAAAAAGAAAAGAAAAACTATAAATTTAGTTTATAGTTTTCAAAATTGAATAGAAAAATCAATAGAATAATAAAACAGCGTGCTAAAAACGAGTGTGTTGTTGACATAATAAAAAACTATAACAATTTTCTTATTTTTGTATACTTGTAATAAACAAAAATTCTTGACTAAGTCTATTTCGAAAAAGTTTTATCAGACATCGACCTTTTTATTGTTGTTGATTAAATACACTATTTTTAATGTTCAATAAAAAAAAATTTAATACTAGTTTTCTTTAGAAGAAAAAAAATATAGAATTCGTTTTGTTATCAAAAGTTTTAAATTGATGAAAAATTTCTCAGACAAACCGACGAGACAAGACCCCACCAAAAGATTTTATACAACGACCGCTATATAAACCAAAAAAAAAGAAGAAAATCCAGACAAACATGACGACGCCAAAGCTTATTTCGGTATGCACATGGATATAAAAGTAGTTCAAACCACAAACAAATGTTCAATTTTGTGTCTTTTCGTATTTTTGAATCCAATAATAACAAAAAAACTTTCCTGAACAGCGATTCAGGCGTACATTTGTCGACATTCGAAGTCACTTTTCCAAAACACCACATATGGTTGATAAAATGCTTCAGTATGTGTGTAAATAAACATGCATGTAGTCATTGAGTTCGAAACACATGATTTTTTTCGTAAATCAGTTAAATAAAAACTTACCATTTCAATTTTTTCCAATTCTAATTTTTTTGTCCAATTTAAAATAACAAAACCTTTTTTTAAAAAAAGAATAAAAATATTGACTAGCTCGAGAGGACGTCAGAAAAATTGGTGACAAATAATTTCCTTTTCGAAATTAGATTTAGCGAGGTGGCAAACCCTTTTTTTCATATTAGGGAAATTTTTCAAAAAAGGTGGCAAATAACGTCGACAAATGTACGCCTGAATCGCGGTTCTGGTCTGAAAACTTTTCGACCACATTTTTTCCAACAACGAGAAAGAAAATCGTTTCAAAATAAAGAACGTTTCATCGACACCACTGTCTATTGTCCATCGAATCGAATTAATACCCACGACCATATTCACAAGATAGAAAACCTACTACAACTGATTACTTAGTTGAGTGGGCTTAAAAGAATGAGGTAAAATTTGAAAATAAGACGTCTAGAAGTACAAAACACTAGATTTTTTTGCACTAGTTTCATACGTTTTTTTTTCCTTTTTTACTGGAAAATAGTTTTTTTTCGTTAAAGATTTCTTATTTAGATTTTATGCATCAAGATTAGGAAAAATAAACTTATTCGATTTGGATAGAGAGAAACCTTTTGAAACCATTTGGTTGAAGATAAAAAAAAGGTGTTTTAAAAAATAAACTAACTTGATTTTGTTATTGGAATCTGATCGATAGAAGTTCTTACATATGATTTTTATCAATTTCACAATATACAGTGCATACCAAAAGGCCAATCTCAAAAATCATAATTGGATATGTTATATTCCGAATTTTAATTCTACTTAATAATAATAAATAATAAGTAATAAGTGTGTAAAGGATAAATTGAGAGGTATTTTTGAAAATTTTTTCTAGATTATCCAAATTTAATTGGAACTTTAAAAAAATAACTACACAAATAACTACTATTCGCTTGATTCAAGCAAAGGCATCCAAGAGTGCAAAAAATTCTATCTGCTTAGATTAAGAATTTTGAAAAAGCGCTTAGGACTGCTGGATGCAGCCATTGTCTTATAATTATGTACGTGACCATGAGGGATTTAGTACAAATTGCAGTTTTTGGTACCAATGTATCAAAAAAAAAATTACATTTTTACCACACTTCAAGAATTAGGCAGCATTGCGCACTGTTATAATGTAGTAGCAAAAAGCATACAATAATGAGAGTTTCCAATTTGGGAACTTCTGCAAGCGTTTATAATTATTCGTGTTATCAGCCATAATTAGTACTATTATTTTTATTTAAACATTTCTGATCTTAAGAAGTGAATAAAGGTACTTTCATCTTCAAATTTAGAGTTTTCAAAATTTTTTTTAAACGGTTAAAGCGTTAGGTGTATTCATAATAAATAGTTTCTACTATATTTTAAACTGAAATATTAAAGCTAGATTCAAATGTATAAAATGATAACTAGACACGATAGGTATACCTTTTTTCGATATGTCTAAAATAGTCGTTGACAGAAGTAGAAATCTACTTAATAAAGAAAATAGAAATCTAGTACGACAATAAGCAAGACTGACACTAGTTTTTAGTTTCTTCTCCTTCGTATTCATTTTAGGAAAACTCATCATTATTCTCATTATACCACTCCTAATTTAATTTGTATTAACTATAGTTCATTGTAGAGCATACGTAAAGTTTCTTAGTGAGGTTCCACACTTAACAAGTTAGACGTATATCCTCAACTTAAGTACATATATTGACGTTGTAATAACTAATTGGTTATTTTTAAGTGATCTGCTTGCTTGATCTTTTTAGGGAAATTACTTAAAATTTACGTTAGGTTAAGAAACGCGTGGAGTTTTGATGGTCGAGTATAGTTTATTTTCTGTAGCAAATCAACGTCCCAAAAATTTAAACTTTGAAGTCGATATTTTAAAATAACATTTCATACTTTTAGTTCTCACAAAATGTGATAATTGAAAATTATTTTTGTAATGTATGTGAGAATGATCTTCGAAAGTTTTCCTTAATAAAAAAAACCTTTTTTTGGGAAATGATTATCAAATCAATAATACTTGTAGTAAATAAAGTTCAGAGACAATAAATAATACCATATGTACTTATGAAATAGATTGTATATTAAAATTTCTTGTTTGAATTTTCATTATTTTATTTTCTTTTTATCAAAGAAAAAGCACTTTTTTAGCGTCTCGAATTCAAACGTGCAAAACGGAAGGAAATTGCTGTTCTGTGCATAGCGAACACCACAAAACACTTTGGATACAATTTCTTCCTTTTTTTGGATAAGCAATAATAATAATAATAATAACATGGAAAAAATGTGTGTTTGTTGATGCAGAGTAGGCGAAAAATACTCACCAAATCGATTCTTAATTTATGAGACAAAAATAAAAAGAAAGAATTCTGCTGATAAGCTGATTTTTGTATATTTGAAGAACCCTAAAAAAGAATACATTTTATAGGCTTTGATTTTGAAACATTTGTTTGTCGAAAAACAAAAGAGTACATATACAACTTTTCTTTGGGAAAGAAGAAATTATGTTTTTTTTGGATGGGGTTTATAAAGTTATAAGAAAAAAAAATTCTTTCTCAAAAACAGGAAAGAATTTGATCTGTATAAAATTTAATCAATTTCAATTCCGACAAAATGATTCGGATTCATTCTAAAAGAAAATTTACGCTTTAGAGATGATCTTTCTCTCATTTTAGCGTGACTACTTTTGGAAGACATTTATTTCTAAGAAGAAACAAAAAAAAATGTAAACTGCAATAATCTTACACTAGAAGTATTGCGAGTATTTTTACGATTTTTAAATTTTTAGAGAAATATTAAAATAATCTTATTATTAATTTTTTGTCCATTTTTCCCCCTACAAATCTGCTTCCCAAAGACTGCAGTGGAATTCTGCAAGGCGACAGTGTCAAAAGGCACGTAAAAAATACAATACACCCATACCTGGCTTTACGGCCTAGATTCGTTCCGGAAAAGTGGGCCGTAAAGCGAAAAGCCGTATAAAGAATCGATTACTTTATTATTTTTTACCAGCGCTGAGAAACTGAAACTAAACAGAAGGTAGCTAGCAGTATGTACAGCATTTTCTTTGGCCGTATAACGAAATATTGGGGGTCATAAATCGAAAAAGTACCATAATTAAAAAAGGCGGTTATAGTGAAATGCCGTATAAAGATCGGACGTACACCGAGATAAGGGGGTATTTGAAAATGAGAATTCTCTTCTCCTATTCAGTTCTTTCAAACAGCAAACTCAAACGTATAAAAACGAAATTGTCATTTGCAGTTTTACAGCATTCCACTGCAAATCAAATGAACAGAAATTTCCATACACTTTCACACGACCTTCTTGCGTCATTCGATATAATAAACATTGACAAAGGAAGATCCTCTGGTTTAACATTGAAACCAACATTTTATAGAATTATTGTAGATGGTCGGAATAAGGGAATTTCAAGCTTACAATCTTATCATGCCCTAAAAAAGTAAAGATTTACTAACTGCAGCTTTTAGAATGCGATTCAGCAGTTTATTCCTAAAGGATAAATTCCTAATATCCATCAAGGTGAAGAGTATTGAAAGTAGATCCTTCTCTGAGATACCTATGACAATATGAACAGCATAAGCATATTTTCGTTGAGGATACTTTTTCTTTTATAAATACTTGCTTCTACTTTTGACATCGCAATTGTTAATATCGATGTTATCTTCCCAAAATGCGAGATCCATCAAATTCTCGATATCAAATTTTTTTACAGACACAAAACTATATTACCATTATTTAGGAACACAGAAAAAAAAATCAAAAGCCTAAAAAAGAATTGATAAAAAAAAGTTAAATGGAAGAACTTAATGAGGCGAAACTTTCAACTTTGTTTTTTTTTTCTTCTGTTTTGAAGGGCGGCTTGAGACAGAGCAGAGAAGAAATCTAACATCTTATTTAAAATAATTTCTATATTCGGTTGAACAAAAATGTTAGAATTTCTTAAGAAATAATATTTTCTTCGTTTAAAAATTTATTATTTTGAACAGAAGTGATCTGGAAATTGTTCTCATTTTTCGTTCTTCGTGAAAATTTCAGTAAATAATAAGAAGAAAAGAAAATTTGGAAATAATAAGAAAGTGTTTTTCTATCTCAATAAGTTTTCTATAAATTTTGAGTATTGTCCGGCAGTATTCTTTCTTATACTTCTTATACTTTCTAAAATATTGCCATTTTTCTCGGAGGTTACCTCTGTGATGGATGTAAATCTAAATAGCCTTTGAAATTTTGATTCAGGCCCGTTAAATGACCTAAAATAATTGTATTTCCAAAAATACGTTTTCAAAGTTTCCAATCAAACAGATTACATAGAATTATTTTCTCTTTAAGGATTTTATAACTTGCTTTTTAAGTTTAGAATTCATGATGGATGAAATCATTTATTTGGAGTAGATTGTTTTTTAGAAAGATTATAAAGAAGATCAATTTTCAGAAATCATTCATATCCAGGATATTTCCATCCATTCATTCGAGTGTGTCAAATTGAAACGAAATTTCGGATCACTTTATACCTTTTCGAAGGTATTATATTAAAAGAAGTCCATGCTTAAAGAAACATAAGCTTTCTTCATTGAAAGTATATACGTTTTTAAGCAAATATTGTATCTTCTTACAAAAGACTTTAGTGAGGATAGTTCTTCTATAAAACAAGACTGAAAACATCTAATAAATTAGTGCGCTTTTAAATAACCTATTGGGTAGTTTAAAGGGATACATTTAACTAGAGTGCCGAAAAAAGTTTTAAATTTAAATTTATTTTTCTAAGTGTTGACGGAAAAAAACCTAAAAGCTACATTTAAAAATAAAAATGATGGACGATGGACAATTTGAAAATTATCTATCAAGCCGTTTTCGAGATATAATCTTCACCGACTTTGTAAACAGTGTTTTGAGAAAAATAAATTTGAAATTTCAATATGATTTTTGGACTCGCTTTGCTCAGAATTCAATGGACACATCCAGTAGTCTTAAGTGCTAAAAATGTTTTAGAGCGCTTAAATTATAGCAATACGGCTGGATTTAATTCCAACTTTAAGCGATTAGTGAAATTCTTGCATAAAAATTTTTTGCTAACTCAAACAGCGCATTCGAGGTTGTTGTTCACGCTGAAAAATTAGTTGTATAAAGGATAAATTGAGAGGTATTTTTGAAAACTGTTTCTGGGTTATCCAATTTTAATTGAAATTTTAAAAAAATGAGTTTCATAAAACTTTTCCATTTTTCCGACAAAATTTTTATTTCATTTTATTTTCAATTTTTTTTTACTGTTGACACTTATTTCGTTTAACAAAAAATATATTTTTAAAAGATATTCAAAAAAAAACTAATTTGATGTTTAGCAAACGCATCCAGGAGTTCAACAAATTCTAACAACTTAGATTAAAAATTTTGACTAAGCGCTTAGGACTACTGGATGCACCCAGAAAAATTCTGCAGCTAATGTTATAAAACTTTGAGGATATGCTTTTCAGAAAGTGTAAAAATGTATAAATCAATTTCATTTTTTCTCTAGGTAGATGCAGGCCCTTAAATGAAAATATATAACGAAATATTCGAATTGAAATCTCCTTTCATGAATTTTTTATCTCTTTAATTTGTTTAGCAGACAAATTAATTAATTTACTATTTTCACAAATTTTTTATGGTAATTTTTTTTACACAGTCAATCGTAGGCCCCTTTTTAACAAAGTAGAAAAGGCATTTGCAAATATCTTCTTTTGTAGCAAAAATAAACCATTTTAAAAACGCTTTCCGTTAATTTCTCTTATTTAAAATTACCAACTCTAATCGTCTGCTTTTGATTAATATTTTTATATCCCGAAATAAATAGGGATTGCCTTTAAAAAAAAAAATACGCGTTTAAATTGAAAATAAAACAAAACATTTCCCAACTGAGATTAGGCAAAGGATAATTACAAAATTTGTTACAAATCTATTTTGAAGACCCTTTTCTATTAAAATTGATTTAGTCCATTATTTTGTAAATCACAAAATAAATTAAGTTTTAAAAGTAAGATTAAAATTTTATTCAAGAAAATAATAAATGAAAAGTATTTTAAAAATGCTTTTCAAATTATTTAACATTTTATAGAAATTTTTATAAACAAAAACAAAAAAAAACCATCAGGAAGTTAAATAAGATTTAAGAAAAAGTTTAAATAAATTTGAAAAATCTTAAAATAGTTCTTGTGATTAAAATGGTACAATATGCGCCAGATTAAACAGAACACTTTAATATCTCAACTTTTCCATTTCTGTTGGTCTTTAGTATAGAAATTAAATCAACCAAATTAGACGGCCGGCCCGATTATTCAGTGTCCACTGTGTGCTATCGAAATATATGTTCAAAAATAAAATTTGTTTTGTAATATTTACCTATTTTTATTTTTTGAAATAAAATTATGTCATTTATGTTATTTGATAAAAAACAAAGAAGAAATTTCCAAGGAATTTTACAAATTTTAAAAGAAATTTTTATGAAGACACTTCAAAATTTAATATTTGCTTGTGATGTGGAATTTTCTCATTTGCTAAAGGCAGGGATGTGAAGTCAGAGCCGGTTGTTTTTGGTTGGAGTCGGAGTTGAAATACTTTTTAATTCGTAACAATTGAAGATAAAGCTAAAGTTAGTGTTGGAGTCGGCAAAAGTTGATGAAAAATATTATCCTAATATTTAATATGTTATAATAATAAAAAAAAAATTTGAAAAAAACTTTAAAAATGATGAAAACAACAGAACTCAGACCATTCGGCCTTTATCGCGAAATTTAACTATGGGATTTCTGTTTTTGAAATTGTGAAGTCTTGCCGAATTTCGCAGCAGAATGTTTATTCACAAATAACGGATAATATCAATTTAGGAACGTTTGAAAAAAAACAAAAGAATTGGCCGAAATAGAGTCTATCCGACTATCACTCCACATGAGGGGGCAAAAAATTCAAATAGACTGTCCGAAAGAGACATATATGGCCACACAATACGTACAAAATGCAGAGGCCGTACCATAAGATATGGTTACTCGCTTGGGTAAAAGACAAAGAAATGTTCAACCATGAATAATGTATAGGGAGAAACTCGTTTTTATGTAATTTGCATGAAATACACGTTTCTCTCATTTTAATACTCTGGATTAATAGTTATTTCTCATTTACCGCACGCGAGCAAAAACATTTTGCTGTAAACGTAACTTGAGGTAAACAAATTTACACGTAGAATTTCCACCAAAAAATATAAGATCTTTGGTACTATATTCAGAAAAATCTTAAATGTACTCAATATTCTAGGAAAATCCCAAAAGTACCCATCATTGCAAGGACATGAATTTGTACAATGTACAATGCTGAAATTACATTACAAAAGTATAGATAAATGTGATACAATGATGCGAGCGCGTTTTATCATTTAAAAGTATTTAATTAAAAAAAATAAAGTCTATTCAATCGATATCAGATTATCAGTATTATTCGAATGAAAAATAATGTAGGTTTGATGCCGTGTATATTACGCATTATCTTGAAATTAATTCTATTTCGTACATTATTCATTCGCGTAGGGTCCTACGCTTCTTCTTTCATATCCAGTCATAAATTTCTATTAAAAGTGAGTTGTCCTATTATATGTACACACTTTTATGTTATTAAGCATTTCAAGTAAGTAGCAGAGCAGAGGTAGTGTTACCTTTACATGCATGGAGGAATATCGAAAAAACCAGTCAGGACTCAGGATTGGGTCGAAATTTTGACCCGCATATTTGAATACAGGAAGAGTTAAAAGATTCAGTCGAAGTTACAAACGTATTTGAGAGAAAAACATTTTTTTAGCAAGCAAATAAAAACCATATTACAAGAAAAATACGCAGAAAAAATGCAAGGAAGAAAAATGTCAATAAATCCTTTCAAGAACCAATGCCTTCTTGAGATCTCATGCCGGCCAACATATAGATGACGGTGACGACTTTCATCCACGTACATAAAAACGGGAAATATTTTATTTACAATTAAAGAATTAATCATTTAATGGAAAATTCGTTAGAATCAAATTCTGCATTTTTTTTTAGTGAACAACAATTTACCATACTAATTATTTCCTTTTTATTTTAGGCGTTTAAGTCATCTTTAGTACTTTCTACTGATGTGAACTAAATGCAGAAATATTTGAATTTCTTTGACTGATTATCAACAAATCGAAAAATATTCTTTAAATATGTATTTGGGTTGAGAAAGAGTGGCGTGCCGCCGTCAAGAATGTTTTCTTGTTTATAAAGATTTCCTAGAAGAAAATTTCTTTGAATTTTAAGCTGAAATATGCAAAAAATTTTGATGCCTTCAATTGAACACGAATTGTTTGAATTTTTTGTTATTATTGATTTAATAAAATTTTGATAAACAAACGATTTTCGTTTATTCAAGAAGTATAAAACGTTTTACTATTACCTAAAATTGTTATGAATTGTTTTTTTGAATCACAGATTGTTTTACCGGATGGAATACTCGTATAGAAAAATAAAGATAGAACACATTTCATGATCTCTTTGACGATAATAACAAAGTGCATTTTAGACAGTTTTCTATTAACGGAAAGGCAAAAATGCATCATAAGCAATAACAAGCAAGACATTGCACCTTCAGAATATTGTTTATTCAGGTCTTTACAAAATTCCCTCAACAACTTCAACTCTTTAGACGGCATTAAAAACCACCTTAAGCAGTTTTTTGATAAGAAATCTTTTTTAAGTTTTCCGTAAAAGACGGAGAAAGAAGATTGTGGAACAAAACGTTGAATACATATTTACATAAATATATAAATTCGTCCTAAAAATAGGCACGAAACTTCCGAATAGTCCAATAAGACTACATATTTTTATAATGACGAGGGATGATTTGTCTTCCTATATCAATGTATGTACCTAAACATGGTAATAGAAGAATGATTTAATTAATGTTTGGAGCGGAAAATTTATACATATATGAAAGTAGGCAAATTTCGGCTAATATAGGATAAATTTCCATTATGTATTTCCTAGTACACATTCGCTCATATCTAATTTTTAAATATCGCAACAGAACAAAAATTTTCTTCCTAACTAATTATTTTTCTTTTAAAATTCCCATTCATTTCGTCCTCACAGAGCAATATGGGTATCCACTTTTCGTTGTAATTAATACGATTTTAAATTCGATTTGCAGTGGTAAGGGAATACACCTAATATGTCTTGTTTCAAAAACTTGGTGACAAAAAGTTTTACACTTTTTGACTAATGATAAGAATTCCCGAGAATTTTTTTTTATCTTATCTTATTGTATAGCAAAAAAAAGAAGAAAAAAAAAACACTTTTCTAGAAAATAAAATTAATTAAAATACGTTAATTGTTTTTAATATAAAAATTCTGACATTTTCCTTCTTGTTTTTTTTCTATTAAATTTTTTCATGTTAATAAAATTGTTTTCAATTTTATAAAAATTTCATTGTAAATTTTCATCTTAAAATATAAACAGAGAAAAACTTTCTTCGTGACAAAGATTAATGTTGTATCCGTTTTGTTTTGGTAAAAATACTTCCTACTTCTTGAATCAAAAGTACCTACGATAGACTCTCGAAAATTTGAACAATCAAACTTTGAATGACTTTCTTGAAAATATGCAAATTTTAAACAAAATAAATAAAAATATTTATTAAGCTATATATGCCCTATGGTAGAAGTGAAACTCGTAGGTAACAAATCCATAGTCCAATGAATTAACTCTGAGGAAAAAGAACCAAAACTACTAATATTTCGAGGTTTTTATTTTTTTTTCTACAACTATTTCTTTCTCCACTATCGATTTTACTAAAATTTAACATATTAGGTTTGTTTTATTTGCCATACCCTACACCGGAGCAGGGTAAGTGCCAAATAAAAGGAGTAGGAGTAGGAAAAAGCTTTAATTCAAATGTTTGTAGCGCTGCTTAGCAACAATATTGTAATTAAATGAGAAACTTTTAGCTAATACACTTTTTATGGTAGAAAACTGAACTAATTTCGGTGTGAGAGCTGCCCCTGGTCTGAAAGTAGTGTAAGATTTGCACTTTTGTTGTTTTTCTTTTCAATGTAAAAATTTGCTCTACCCCAGAGCAAGTGGCAAATAAAACAGACCTATTATCGCCTATTTATGTAATCAATGTATGTAAATAATTTAAACAAACTTGCTTTACAAATTTTCAAATTAAATCTGAAAAACCTTTTTAAAAAACGACAAAATTTTCTGGTCACCCTGGTTTTTACTTTATAACTTCGCTCTCCATCGGCCGATTTTCCTGAAATACAATACCAAACCAATTTAAATTTCATCAAAATAGGATAACGCGTTTTCGAGTCGATATAACTTTGGTTCTCTACCTATACACAACCATTGAAGCTTTTCTACGATGATTATTTCTATGCTTTACAAATGTAGTAACAAACAGAGTATACCCTCTGGTAGTACCTATCATAGAGGGCATAAAAAGGTTAAAATTCAAGATGTATGTATAAACTACAAGTCAAAATGCAGAGTTGATCTAATTAGTTACAATGTCGTACAATGTGGAAAGGCATTTAATAAAAATGTAAAGCTGTTTAGTAGTGTATTTTCCTGTTACAAGAAATCTTGTTAAAAATTACTTCCGGAGACGGTTAATTACAAATACTGATTGTATACACCTGCGGAGTAAAATTCCATATCAAAGGAGGGTGAATGAAAAAAAATAACAACCCCTAAGAATATAACCGGTAGTTTTCTAGATTGGGAATATATTTATATTGATATAATACACAGTCGTCCCTTGATTTTCGTAGAAGTATGATGTTCCGGGAAACCGTTGGTCTACAGATTCGCACAATGGAGAATAAAAGAAAAAAATATGACTTATTTCACGACTATCCAAAGATGGCAAAATCAAAATTTATTAGCTTCAGTTTCATAGTAAATTTTCATAGTAAATACCTAATCGATGGTTTCACTATCGAATAAGAAACTACACAGCTCTTTTTCTTGGCGATAGTTACCAAACAGAAGTGAGATTAAATCAAAACGACGTGATTTATTCTAATTCATTGACTTACAATGATTCTACTAATTGCGTCCTGAATATAATTGATTGTAAATAACAGAATGTATAAAATGATCTTTGAAGATTTTGTTATTGTTGGTATTGGAAATTTTCTTGACTTCTACTGTAAATAAACAAAATTAGTTCATTCTTTAAGATATATTTGAAGTCATAAAACGACTTACGACTAAGTATTATAAAAAAAACAAAACAGTCAATTAAAAAAAACGTTTATTTAAAATTTAATAACCAATTTCGGTAATTCTTTTCTTTTTACCCCCGTCAACTTACTAGAAACAATTTTCTGTCACAATTTAAACTCGAAACGTAAAAAAAAAATAATCATTAAATACTTCCCACTTATATGTCAACATGGAATCACCTTAAAAGGATGACAGATTTAGGTATTTTAAAATGAGAATTTGAATAAGCTTGAATAACCCTTTTTTTCTGTTCTCACAGTTTAATCCTAACAAATTGCTGTGATTTAATATTGTGCGGAATAAAATTTGGATTTTAATATTTAATAGGTACAAATTGGAATCGAAATATAGCCGGGCTCGTTGGAATAAATTTAAAATTATTTGAATATAAATATTGGTATTGGTTTTATTCCTACAAGTTTAAATTTCGGTGAACATTATTTATTTCTTAGACTTTTGTCTGAAGCTTTATTCTTTATTCTGGTGATTTAATAGTTTTGAATATTTGAAAGTTTTCCACTTTCTATCATCATTTTGAATTCAATATGAATTTAAATTTTGATAATATACGAATTTACACAAATGATTCTAGAGACTTTCAAGTCCGATTTTAATCATATAAAATGAAAACTTTTCAAGTGATAAAAAATACATTTTTTTCGTTTTCTTTTATTTAATTATTTCATTATCATTTGAGATAAGAATTAATGGAAAGAACCATTTTTTTATTTTATTATCAAAATAATAAAAACTGATAGAAAGAAAAATAAAGTAAAAGGCGTCTAGTTTCGGGTCATAACATTGACTTTTGTTCTTTTCACTTTAGATTAAATAAATTGTGTCACATAATTTATTATTTAAGATAGAGAAGATAAGAACGTTTAAAGTTAAACAGATCTAATTTTGATATATTTCTTTAATAGTCTTTAATTAGTCTACAAAGATGACTTTTTAATAGTCGTTCTTAGTCATTCTTTATTTTCACAAATTACTCAAAAAATTGAAAATATATCCAATAACATTAGAAACAATTAAGAAAAGGGTTTTCTTTCAATTTGAGAAGTCTGGAGTAATGATCTTAATAATTAATCAGTATGACAGTCGTTTAGGATTACGCAGGACGTTGGAAATAAAATGATTGTACATCTTAAACATACAACTTCGTTTAGTAAATTTAAAAGTCTTGAATCTCCGAACAATTTTTGAAATCACTGACATAAACGTTTATACCCTAGCTAGATAGATTGTGACTCAAAATGATCATTAAAGCCAGATAGATCTATCATCCGATAATTTTCGTAATAACTATTCATATCTTAATTCCCTCAATGACGACCAAATACAGATAACAACACCAAATGTACAAATATATTTTAAATACTGGAAATTTTTCAAGATTTCCGGTAAATTTTTGATCCAAAATTCAGTATACAAAAACTATCAAGAAGTTAGAAGACGCACCAACGAAATGTATACGGTATACAGCCAAGGCACATGCATTCTGCATGAACTTTTTGGATAAAACAATGATCACCGACGTACAGTTTGAAAAATGGATTCTTTTCAGAACCAAACCCTCTAAACTAAACTCATCCCGAAGAAAAATGTTATTTTAAGTTACCAAGTCTATACAAGAAGGGGATTGGAATTTCGCAGGAAACATAGTAAAATGTTATTAATAATGATTACGATTATCTATATTAACCCCTCTAGTTTGAGCGCGGTCATAATAAGTTCTGACTGTCATAACATGACGTCATTGTCATAACTTATTTTTTTAAGACTATTTGGTATTCTGACCCCGTCATAACTAATAACTGTCATAAAAAATATCGCAAGTCCTGACCGAAAACATCATAACGGAATTTTATATGTATTCTCTGAGTGATTCAATTGATAAATATGGAATAACTTCCGCCATTTTTCTGAACTCACAAATAATTTTACAACCTATAGAAAAATTTTTAACCTATACAAATATTCTCGAGAGTATTTCTCAAATAACCATGATAACTCGCTCGAATTATAACAGTTTAAACTGTTATAAATTCATATTTTGGATATAATTATGACCCATTCGCTAAAAGACACAATTTTCGCAGCAGTCATAATTCTAGTCAGCATATTATTATCATAAATATTTATGACAACAAAACTGTCACAATGCCACAATAAGCGGGGTTAACTAGGAAATAAAAGCTTTGTTTTCACGATTTATAATTTATCTTTTTATGTTAAAATAATTTATTAGTTATGAGTACTTCTCTAATATATCAAATGCTAAATATTAATCTCAATAAATCTTCGCTTTAAGTATAAAGCAAATCTTTGAATTTAAGCTGAACATTTGTTTATATATTTCTTAAACTTTGGTCACAATTAATTGATATGAACATTTATTATTAACCAGACGATTGTGTAGTGTTCTGAATTTGATACATTCTCCTACTTGAGCAACATTTTAATGTAAATATCTTGTGATATCAATTATAGTCTCTCTCTAGTTGTATACAAAAAAAAAAAAAATCGCACATTTTTACGTTCTAATTATCTGCTTTGCGGATTAGGTATACTTTTCTGAGTCATTTATTATCAACTAAAATTACATTCCCAGATGAATATAAAAATCACAAAGAGAATGTTTGTTTTATGCATTGTTCTAGAATTTTTGCCATGCTCAGAAAAACATGTTACAATTTATGATTCGAAATATGAAAATGATGCCATAAATTCCTATATTCTACTCATTTTCATTCCAATTTAAATATTAGTTAGATAGTAGAACATTTATCATTCATATGGAATTCGTCTACACTATGGAAACAGATGACCTAAGATAAAATATTTTTATATCTGGACAATAATTGATAAGAAGGAAAACGAGAAAAATTTACGATATTTGTAAAACAAAAAAATATTCCATTCATAACAATTCTTGAATAGAAACAGATGCATTCTAATTTTTGGGAAGATAAAAAATTTGGTTAGTAAACACTATATCATTTGTGAAAATGGTAAAACAGTTTTAGCATTTTTTGAACAAAATCTTAACCACATAACTCCACACAACTTATTTCAAGACTTATTTTCAGTCGGACTGAAAAAGAAAGTCTTGTGGAGATTCTAAAAATTGGACATACTTTAATTCGAACTGAAAAAAAGTCTTGTGGAGACTCTAAAATTTGGACTTTTTTGTCAGTCCGACTGAAAATATTTCTTGAAATAAGTCCAATGGAGTCGTGGGGTAAATAAAGAATACAAGACAACTTTAAACTGTACCAAATATTATATATAAACCGATCCGCCAACATATAAACTCAATAGTATATCGCTACAATAGATAAGTCATCATATGGATGAAAGAATGCCCAAGTAACACAGTTTCGCTGAAACATTGTTGTCATACACCTTTCTGAAGATAAATAAATAAACTGAAGGACTGATAGACTGATAGACTGGGTAGTAGTAGGCAAGCCATTTCAGAGTCTAATTGCCTTAGTAATGAAACGATCCATATACGACGAAGAATGAAGTTGGTCGTCTGTGAAAATTGGACATGGACCAGCGACGCAAATAAGTATGGAGGCAAACAAAGTTATGCAGAAAAGGCCTTGAAATATTAATAGTTTTGACAATTTTTCTGTCCCCTTTCTGCCGTAGGGCATTAAAAAACCGTCTATAGTCCGATTATAAGTTATTACTCCAATTTTAATTTTCAGATCAAATCGGCTCAAATTGATCCGGGTTTCTATGCATGATTTCTTGATTGAAGTCGACTTCAAAATAGATCATTCTTTTTTCGAAGTATTTCCCCAAAAAAAAAGTCACTAAAAAGAATTTTTACAATACAAATTTGTTATCGGAATTTCATAATTTTATATAATTGTTCCATGATAGTCAAAGAATTTCTTTTATGTCATAAACATGATATTTTTTTGCCGAATTAATCAAATTTAGATTCCCTTGAAGGGATTTCATCATCGTATTTTTTTCATAAATTGCTGCCCACATAAACTAGAACCGAAATTTTTGAATGAAACAGACAAAAAATATGTCCACAATTCCGAATACTGAGAGAATTTAGTTAAAAATTTATTTGAGATTTCTGCATTTTATTAGTATTTATTATTAATAATCTTTTTCTTCAGATTTTTAAGACTTTTTTGTTTGAAATTAATTTTTACTTTCTTATACTTGAAATATGAAGAATGTACATATTTGCAATTTCAGAAAAAATTACTCTTTCCGTATGGAAATATGGTATACAGTTCGAATTTACTTTTATCCGCCCTAGGGCATTGTTTCACTGAAGTATCGTGTAATCCTCCTATACTCCGAAGTTTAACTTTATTAATATATGACATATTATAGAAATTTCCAGCTTCAGCCAACATAGTTCGGGCTTTTTTCAGGTAAAATATTGACTTACGTGAAAACATCCAGACGGACGGAATAGATCATATTTTCACCGATATCTGCGTGTATAATTTGTACACATGATAAATCTAGAAAACTCCTAGATTGATCTTTGGTTTCATTTAGGAATTATTCAATGGTAAATCATAAATCAGTCATTTTGGATTCAGATAGAAATAGCTGAATTCCCTGGCGTTGCTTGGGGTCCCAAGACTCTTACATGTCCCTTGATGATTAAAATTTCTTGACGTTTTTTATATTTTGGCCCCTCGCAAATTCCCACCGAATATACATTCCAAGTTTGATAAAAATCCGACTACTATTGGCCGAATTAGGGAAGTTTTTGGAAAGATTTCCAACGAATGTACATTAAGCTGATTGTAAATTCCTATCTTTCTTTATAATTAAATTTCTTTTGATATATTCCTTTACATTGAACATCAGTTCTGCCAATATGACTTGGACATCTCGATATACTAGTCTATGCTACTACAATAATAAATAATTTTATATCGAGAATTAAACAGTGCATATTTTTTGTACAGAATTAAAAATAATTTTTAATAAAACCAAACTTTAAATATTATGTATAAGAAAGTTAGGTACTATCTTATACTAGAGGCACACATAGGGTATTCATACCATAGTTTAAGGATACCATGTCGTATACCATATGTGTGTCGTCGAATACTAGCCGAATACCATTTCAACTACGTAGCATAAATCTGGTATTTAAATTCGAAAAAGTACGTGGTATTCCCTTTTTTACTTAATTTTTTCGGCCACTGTAATCTATTCTTTAGTGATTGTCGCGCCTTTTTATTGAAGCGGAAAATAGCGAATGGAATTTTGTAGGAAAGCTGAGCAATTGACAAATGTTTACACTTTTTTTTTTGAAAATTTTATTTTAAAAAAATGGAAAAAGTAAAAAAAAAAACGCAAAATTTTATCGGTGGATTAAACCTCAAAATTTATAGATCTTTGTAGGAATCATATAGAGGATTTAAGAGGACCGAAAAGAAATTCCCATATTCTCGCTGAAATGGCAGAATTTCAAATGTCAGACGAATACTATGTTTGATGTGTGCCAACCCCTTTTATATCATGGTACAAGGCTATACTGTAGTATCGATACTAAGGTATGAATACCCTATGTCTGCCTCTACTATTATATATATAATATATTTTTCATGTATCTCTTGACTAAACAAAAAAAAAACTGCTATCAGCTGGAAGCAGAAAAAATTTGATTTTAATAAAAAAAAAATAAAATCAATAAATATGTATCTATTTTGTTAAATTGTATATGCAAATAAATATCCTGCTTTTTTCCCTTTTGTTTTGACAAAATATGCAAAAGAATCCTTATTTTGAAATATTTACAGATTTTCCCAAATAGAAAAACAAAACTGCCATTAGTCTTTCGATTTATAAAATTCCAATATGTATTTTTTTCCAGTTTTCTTATTTTTCAAGTCTGTTAAACAATATTTTACGCACGATAACGCATAATTTTATGATATATGATTCCAGTAGAAGGTGTAAAAAATTCAAAACTATTGATTTTAATGAATTGAAAAAGTTTTTCTTTTTTTATTATTTGAATCATATTAAATAGATATTATGGTTTCTGAAATACTTCTATTGAACGGCCTGGAATGTGTGATGCGGAAGGATTATTCGAAATTATTATTTCCAAAACGTTATTTTGTTTGTCTTCCGGATCTGTAAATCAATTAAAATCATATTACATCCATTAATTCTTGAATTTACACTTTTTGAGACAACCAAAAATTGAATAATTTAACGTTTTCTTAAAACTAAGAGGAAATATATCGATTTAGCTCTTTCTAATTGACTGCGAGTACAAAAAATATTTAGGATTTGTTATTTCAAAAGCTTTCTTATATACGCTTAGTTATTAAAAACCAATGTAACTTGAAAAAGGGGTCTACTAATTAGGTTTCTTTGACTACCCATATAAAATTTGACTTTTTGGAAAAATAATACTATGATCTATACGTGTACTAAATTTATTACCAATTTGATTTCAATTCAGGTTTTCCTAAAGGTGGATTTAGGCACATCCAGTGATATCCCCCTCCCTCCTCTACCCTACGAAACAATCCTTCACCTTAGAATCAAAAATAATGATTCAGTTTGTGAAATATTTATCTTTTTTCATGTCGTTTTTTCGTTACATCAATTCATTAATTATCCTCGCTATATTATAATACCGTAACGATTAGTACACTAGTTTTGCACATATCAGAGGTCAAGAAAATTTCTAACAGCCTCGTTATTAGGTACCAAGATTCTCTTTAAACTAATTTTGTTACAATTATAGTCATGACTCAAAGAACACTTGAGTCAATAGTTAGAAAAATAGTAACTTAGGAACGAAAGAAAGAACACTTGCGTATTTACACAAGTGTTCTAACTATTTAGTCAGGAAAGAAATGAATCAGCGAGTTAAGGCAAGAAATTTGTAATGTGCATTTAGGATTCGGCCAAGAAATAGTTAGAATAAATAGTTTAGTTATTTCATGGTTAAAGGATATTTAGTTAGGACCCGCCAAAGAAATCCCTTTTGGCATTAATAAAGAAAAAGCGCAAATGGTGTGAAAACCATGTTTTCCCGTCTTCGTGGGTGATAAAGACCAAGGTTTAGCTAGAATAGGGTAACATGATGTTTAAAGGAAATAACACCGACAGGATATAGATAAGAAAAGCATATATGCGATTAGGCAGGGATATAAGTAGAATTAGAAAATAGAATGTTAGTTAGTTAGCGGTTAGAATTTGAACGCGGAGGTCTAGATTACCACGGGGCACGAAGACGGGTTGACGTGCGCATAATAATAATAATTTAAAAGTGAATTTTCTAATAAATTGGTTTTCGGTTGAATACTGTGCGTTACACAATGAAAATCAAAAACCTATATATTGATATTACCCTGTCGCTCTATTACCCGAGCTACGAAGAAACTTAGGACTGTTTTACTGAGACAGAGCCCTTCTTATATAATTAAATTATGGAAGACAAAATTACGACATGATATTATTATTTTAAATTTAAAATGAATAAGAAAATGAAAATTCTCAAATGTTCTCAAGAAAAACATAAATTTAAACATAATACTTTACATATAGATATATTATATGTTTTTGTTGCATTTGAACACCTGTTCAACATACTTGTTTTACCTACGAGAAAAATCCTGAAATACATTATTCTATACGTAATATGTCTAGGCACGAACGTATGCCATTGCACTCGCAAGTATAAATTCGAAATTTTAATTAAAAATCAAATCAAAAGTATTTTATCGCAATTTTCTTAACAAATCAACATCAAATTTGTATATACATATACACAAACCACTTCTGTTAATTAACAATGTTTACATTTTGGCAAACGCTTGCGGAAAATCTCTTTCATGGTGAAATGAATATGGACGCAGATTAATTTTCTTTAAACTCAGGCGAATGATGCCGGTGAAAACCAAATATATCACACCGGCAAATACAAAATACAAAAGAGTGGCCGGCCGCCATAAAAACATATGCCAAATACAAAAATTCCAATTTCAATTTTTATTTAATAAAAAAAAAAAAAGAGAAGAAAATCAGAAAAATGCCTTCCGCAAAACAAATTTTTTATGAATTTTTTACATGCAATAATTTCTTAACCAAATTAATGTTTTTCATTAATTTTGGTCTTTATTTTTTCGCTGAAAATACATAGAGCGACAATAAAGTTCAGTGATAGCCACGGAGCCACACCAATAAAAATGAAACGAAACATATTTTTTAGATTTTTCTTTTTCTTCATTCAAATTAATCTTCTTCTGATTCAATACAATTTTTCCAACAATTAAAATAGTGATTCAAAATGAATGTTCAAGCTCATTTTGAAGTGTTGCCTCTAAAGTACGTATAGAAGCTTTTTGAATGGTGTCAATATCAACGAAAAAGTATCATTTCAACTTCATTTAATCAATCAACGAATTGTGATTTGGTGCATTATCGTGTAACAAACACCAATTGTCTAATTCAGGATATTCAGATCAAACTTGAGCAAACAGTGTAAAACATTCAAATAAAAATCACCAGTAACGTTGTCTTGATTTTTGATGGAACTTTCCATGTTTTTTCGCGTTTCTTTGCCTTCCAAAATTCGTTATTGCCACGAAAAATGGCAAAAGTCTTTGAGTTTGATAAATAATTATCACCATAAACGTTTAACATCATTTTGTACATTTCTGCAATGTCAAGTTTTGCTTAACCCTGTCGATACCAGCCGTCACATATGTGTGAAGCACCGCCCAACGTCACATTATTGTGCCAGTTTAGAAGAATGTTTATTTTACTTTTTTAGAATATTTTAAATATAAATACATAAAGTCTACTCCAATTGGTACCATATAATTCCGAAAAAAGTTCTGGGCTGTAGCGGATGTTTTTCCCAGGAGATCCTTGTAGCGAAAATGTTAAATTCTAATAATAAGGCTTTTTGTGCCACGATTTTATTTCGACAAGTTAAGTTTTTGATAAAGAAAGCATCAAAAAATTGACAAATTTCAATTGATAACAGTTTGTTTGATGATGAGAGTTTGAGGGTCGATTTAGAAATGTCGAAGGTTTAAAATGACACGTCCCATTAGGACAGCTTCAGTTACAATTATGCCGGAACTTTATTGTCAACCGTATATTAATAAATTTGTTTAATAATTTCTTTTATTCTTTTTAATATTATTAAAACTTAAAAATACCGTCACTGAAAAAGTTGCGGTGTCTTTGTTTTTTTTTCTGTTTTATAATTTTATAATTTTTGGTAAAAAAAAAAGAAAAAAATATTGTTTTTTACACAATTTTGTTTTTATATAATTTTATTCGCGGATATAAAAATAGACTTCAACAAGGCGGGAATTGCCATTGATGCTGTCATAATTTTTTGTTGTGATTGGTTTTGAAATAAAAGAAAAAAATTATTATTATTTAAAAAAAAAATAAATAATTTCCGAGTTGAGGTAATTTGTAAAATGACTAAAAAAAGAAATGAAAACTTTAGAATTTAATAAAATAATTTTTTTTAAAAAAAAGTATCAATTGAATATTAATGGTACTTTTTTTGTTAATTATGAACAAATATGTCCAAATCTTTGGTGTATACAACTCCCACAAAATCAAGGTCAAATTTAATTCCAGTTTTAACACAACTGCATGTCGCGAATAACTAGTGTGAATAAATTAAATTCAAATGTCACCTAAACAAAATGTGTTTTTCTATAGCCTGATGCCTTCCGGTAGATCTGAACGATTTTGTCAGTTGGTACATTAGAAATAATATGACTGAGAAATGCAGCATTATTCTCTTGTCGCATAAAATCATTAATGATTCCTATTCATACGTTGTTTGAGACACTGTCATCGAAAGGACAAACTTAAGCGTGATTCATTCTTTACTTTTTTTTTTTTAAATAAAAATAAAACACTTAGAATTGAATGCAAATATCAAATTTTTATTATCAACTTTAAGCACATAGTATGGCAATTAATGTTTGAAAATAATTTCCTTCAAATGTTGGCCGGCACTACGGCACTCTCTCAAGCATTTCGACCGGAATCTTATGAATGACACGCGTAATGTTCGCTTCCAATGCTTCAATTGTCGCTGGTTTATCGGCAAAGACTTTTGACTTTACATAGCCCCAAAGAAAAAAGTCCAAAGGTGTGATATCGCACGATCTTGGTGGCCAATTCACTGGGCCAAAACGTGAAATTAATTGCTCACCGAAATGATTTTGCAATAAATCCATTGTAACACGGGCTGTATTACTCGTAGCACCGTCATGTTGAAACCAAATATTTTCGAGACCACGGGCTTCAATTTCAGGTATCAAAAAGTCCGTTATCGTGGCACGATAGCGCTCACCATTGACGGTAACATGGCCGCCGGCCGCATTTTTGAAGAAATACGGACCGATAATGCCCCCGGCCCATAAACCACACCAAACTGTTGTTTTCAATGGATGTAATGGTAGCTCTTGAAACTCTTGTGGATGCTCATCATCACAAATACGGCAATTTTGCTTATTAACGTAGCCATTAAGCCAGAAATGAGCCTCATCACTGAACAAAATTTGGCTTGAAAATTCCGGATTTTCTTCGATGCGTTCAAGCGCCCATTCAGCAAACGTTGCTCAGATGTAAGTCTTGACATGATGAATTGCCATACAATACTGAACAAAAATGAGAAATCAGAATGACACTAGTCACGCGTGATCTGTCAAAAAACCCTATTGAAAAAGTAAGGTTTGAATCACCCTTTACATATAATCGACTGAAGTGTAGTGTGTGACCATCAACTGAACTTCAAGTTACACATCGGTTTGATGGAATATAAAGTTACCTCGCTGCTTGTTAGGATTTATTAAATGTTGATCAAATGAGTTCTCGGACCCTTATATGGCTATAACACTATATTACTTGACTATTCCTGGTGCCAGATCTTCTCACCCTATCAAAAACTCTAACTAACAGACTTGAAACCATTCAATGAAAGATATTCGCCTAGAAATCTTCCTTGGACAAAATTTATTTCACTACTCCCATTCGCTCGCCTAAATTCGAACTATTCGACTCATTTGGTGGATTTTGTCTATTATATATATATATTTGTAATGAGTTTTTACATTATAACAATACTTCTTTTCTTCGTATAGCGTATGACTACTAATCGCAATAATAGCAGATGTTTAAATTTTAGTCCTGAAATGAAATGGAACGAAAGAAAATAACGCAATATTTAAAATCCGGTACTTTTATTAAGACACCTTTTATTATTCTCCTAAATTTGTATTTTTCCTCCATTTTTACGCTTTGAACAAAACGCATATTTGCCAAAGGGTATCAACTCTTAGAGAGAGTTCCTTCATAAGGACTGTACTATTGAAACAGAATAAAATATATATTTTTTTTTAATTCACCCTTCAAACCCTTCACACATCTCGAACTTTGTAAACTTTCTAAAACTTCATTTCTACATGAATTCTATAAAGAAAATTTATTTCTTCAACCCTGCCTAACTTAAGAATCTTATTAAAATTTCAAAATAAATAAATAAATATTAAGAAACTTTGAAAAAAAAAATTTTTTCGAGTAAAACTAATTTTCAGGTTTGTGAAACAAACTTTGCTTTTTATAATCTTTGAAATAGAATTCAAAGCATGTTTACAAGTGTTTCCCTGCAGAATTCTTCATCATGAAGAAGACATAATCGTTTTGGAGAGTGTCAATTTTATAACCAAAGCAAACGAGTTTATTAAATTTACTTTAAAATCTCAAAACCACTTTTAGAGATAGTAGAAACATTCACAAAAGGATAAAAAAAAGAAACGAATCCATTTAGAAATAATCTACCCGAAACAATTGAAAGGTGAAAATCTATTTTAAACAACATCGTTCACCTTGATGGTGGATTTTCTGAAGAAATTCTTATCTTTTCACAGGACGACCAAAAAAAACTTGAAATTTGTGTATTTTTAAAATTTGCTTCTGCGAAAAAATCTTCAGGTATAAAAATTCCAGAAACTTGTTTTATTCTTTTTTTATTTGAACGTCGCAGTTAGTTCTTCAAAAAAAAATCGCCAAAAATTTTGAAATAACATTGCGTGATAAAATTATGTTTTTGACCCTGGAAAAGGTCGTCTCTTTTATAGTACAAACTTGATGGTACCACCCATTAAGTTAAATTAGAACATATTTATTTTCACGGCTACTAATGATACGATGACCACAGATGTGGTGGCCATTTTGAAGCAAAATTTCCTAAATAAAATATTCCTACATAGTCATTTGATTAACTTTTTTGTTACATAATATCAACACAATCAGATCGATCAGGTCTTTCGGTCATTTTTTATATAAATATATAAATCATAACGGATTTATGACAGTATGTATTTATAATATTAGGTGTGTGAATTAGTTTTTCCTATTTTTTTGATAAAACTGCACGTTAATTTATTTTGATTTCATTCAAAGTATGCTCCATCTAAAGCTATACCCCCTTCGCCCATCTTTCATCTTTCAATTTACGGATTCTGCACTGCAAAAATTGTTCTTCGTTCGAGGCAATCCAGTCATCGAGCCATTTTCGCACTTGAGGATGTGTGTATCAGCAAGACCATCTTGCATCGACCGAAATAAATGGCAATCGGAAGGAGTAATGTCTAGTGAATACAGCGGATGGGGTAGTATTTCCCAGCCAAGCGCTTCCAATGTTTCCTGGACCGGGTTAGAAACATGTGACTTAGCGTTATCATGCTGCAACATCATTTTACCGTGCCTGGAAATTTTTACTTCAAAGCGCGATTCAATTTGACTGTTTCACCTGTTTTCAAAAGTTCATGGTAGACTACAGCCTTCTGGTCCCACCAAATGCAGAGCATAATCTTATCTGAATAAATGATTCATTTTGGCGTTGATGGGACTGGTTGACAAGGCTTGACTTGGCTTTTCAGAGTTTGGGATTTTCGAAATAGATCCATTTTTCATCTGTAGTAACAATTCAATGCAAAAAAAAACCTTTGTTTGTTGTCTTTGAAACAGTAAAGTAAACCTTTCCGTAAATGTTGTTTATTTGCCACGAAATCTTCCATTTTCAATCGAATGAAAAGCAATGTTCTTTACATTTTAATCAAATGTCATATAGTACATTTTGAAGCTTGTCATAAAACCTTTTAAATACATATAATGCCGCTTCACACGTATTACATATAGTATGACTTATATCATATAATGTAAAATAGTAAAAAGTTATTCACAGACTTAATAGATGATACCATAAATCCGGCTAGGTAAATCTCAACTCCAGAACTTCAGTTCCAAATAGCATCCGATTTGTATTTTTAGGATATTTTAGTATTCTTGTATTAAAATTTTATTCTTTTTCAGATAGAAACGAAAAAATTTCCAATTCAAATTATCAAACCGTTTATAAACCCTTTCCGGTTCAATATCGAACTTGATTTGATATCTAATTTTGGAGCAACAATATGTGATCAGTCATGTCCAATCGAAATTGTTTGTTAGCTACTTTAAAAAGGGTCATGGAAAAGCTATTTTAGTTAAATAATGAAATATTCTGGAATTCACAACAAACAATCACTTGACATTTGTGATAATTCTCAAAAGATCTAGGGTATTTCCATGATGTATTATTATAAAAGCAAATTGAAAACGGCACGAAGAAACATTTGGAAACTTGACCAATAATTATCGAATAGATTTTAAAACTGATGAGTATTTGGAGTGTGTTTAAATTAACTAGGAGGAAAGTAATAAAATGGTTAACATTTAAAAATTTGAAAAGACAACATTCTGAAGTTTACAGAACAGAACAGAACAGAAGCTTTTGATACGCTTATTTTGAACACCGATTTTATTAGAAATAGTTATAATTAAATTGAAAGGAACCCAATAGAAAGTGTTTTTATTTTTAACATCGAACCTGAATGAGATTAATATTACTGGATTACTAAATGTTTATCTATATTACGTTTAAATAACCGAAAAGCTTAGACCAACATTTCCCAAACGGTGGGTCGCCAGCAACGTTCCCTCTAATTTTTAAAATCGATGGGCAGTGTAAAGGACAATGTGGGCAACCGTTTTAAATTTAAAATAAGTCGGGCAAAATTTAACAAAAAAAACAATCCAAAGAGGTGGCACTTGGTATATACTTTCAATGTTACTAACTACGGCATATAAAAAGAAACAAGCCAACAACCATGAACATGACTTCAGTGTGGAAATCTACACGTATTTATAAAATGTGGGCGCTTTCGCAATGAAAATGGTGACAAATTTTCAAACTATTTTCGCGAAAAAGAAGTTTTTGCAATATTTTTAGTGCAAATAAAAATGATGACTGGGCTAATGCCAATTTATACCTGGGCGGCCGCCCGCGCGCCCAGCTTAGAGGGAACGTTGGTCGCCAGTCGAATTTTGCTGAGTCGCGACAAGATCTTGAATGTATATTTTCTTATTACTAAGATTTGAAAATTAAAATTCCTAAAATATGGCGAAAGTAAATACAAAAAAATATATTTGGTGTAGAAATTTCAGTTGTTTCATCTCTATGGACCCTGATGATTTTACTGTGGTTATAAATAGGTTACGTTTCTATGGAGTACCTCAGACGACTGCCACCTAACCAGAAACTCCTTCTTTTCGCTATGAACGTTCAATTCAGTTTACGTGTGCATCATTCATTTCAAAGCTTTTGTGAAGTTGGATTATTTTCGGGAATAGGAAGTAAAACCAAATATCGAAGCAAGCTTCAATTGTCGAACTTCTTGCGCCTGAAAATAACTGGAATTGACGTGGACTAAACTGCCGTCATAAATCCTTCATACACACACCTAATCACTATTACTATTCGTTGGGATGTTGTCTATTAGGTGACGTTAAAATAAATGTGAAGCATATGAAATAAAAAAAGGTTTTTTTTTGTTTCATTAAATTGCTTACTTCAAGCGTTAGAATTATATAAGAGCTTCTTTAAATTGATTTTACTAATGCAGAAATCGAAACTACAAGCATTTATATTAACTACACGTAGCATTCGAGAAATTGGTTCGTTTTTCCCGTAATCCGTTCTGTGGTACAAAATTTGAAATAAGTCTACTGACGTCAAGGAACATATATTAATATTTAGCGACATCTTCTCTAATAGTAAAGGAATATCAAAAGCGCCATTGAAAATTTGATGGAGAAAAGCAATATCAGTCACCTGACGACGCTTCAATCAGTTTTAAATTATCACAGTATAGGGGTAGTAGGAAAGGTTCATTCCAAGGAAGATATCTTAATGCAAAACGTATGAACCTACGTTGTACAGACTCCAATCTTTTAATTAGACTTTTATGCTAGGGAGACCATACTTGACTGGGATATTCCAAAATATGTCTAACCAAAGTAATGAAGAGTGCTTTAGTTAACATATATGAGGGTTCGAGAATTTCTTAGACAATCTTTTAATAAATCCTAATGTAGAGTTAGCTCTATGAACGAGTGAATTAACATGTAGCTTGAAGTTAAGTTCTAAGTTTCTAATGTTTTCTAGCTAGCCAAATATTTCTGAAAAAAATTCAATGCACCGGGGATTAAGTGGATAACTATAGTTGGGTTTCTAAAAAGTAGGTCACAATGTTTAAAAGCTTGAGAACTCCTGGAACCTAGATGAAAAAAGACACGATAATCATACTGTCTTCTTTCCATAGTTTACTGATAAAAAGATAAATCGCAAAAAGATATATTCGAAAATTTCTAATAATCACGTAAGTTATAAATTTATTTATTTTGTAAATTAAACAACTATTAAAATGGAAAGAAAAAACCCACATGCAAAAGTTGATTGACCGCGCGAATCGCGATTTATTTTCTTCGTTTACCAAAAAAAAAAAGTAATAATAATAAAAAATCTACTGAAAATGATTTTAAGACATTTTTGTTTGTAAAACCATTTTAATTACACAAAAAAGAAAAGGTTTTCCTTATTAATAAAAAAAAAAGGAATTAAGTTTTCACCTGAAGAAAATGAAATTTAATCGCGAAATTGTGATATTCAAAAGAATCAATTTTTTTGATCACCTTGAAATTTTGTTTTTTTTTTAACGGTATCTTCTTTTCGGGCAGGTTTAATAGCCTTTTTTTTGCTAGTTCGCATTTAAATGAATTTTCTTATTCAAGGCCGTCATCAGAGCCTATGACAAAAAATAAAAAAAAAGTGTGAATTTTTGCGTTGTACTAAATAAATGTTAGTGGGCGCCGACGTGTAAATGATATTATAAAGAATATATAGGCTTATTTTAATGTATTTCCAACGACCTGGAAGACAGTCTCAAATAACATCATCAAACAAAATTTTTAATATAAATAAAAGAAGAAAGAAAAAAAAAATTAACATGGAAAAGAACTTGTTTTATTTGTGTCCGAAGTTAAGTGGCATCAAAAACCGTGTCGTTAGGCGGCATTTTCACTGATTAAACAAAATTTGCTTGAGGTAATTTGTTAAGCTAGGTTCATACTGTAGGAAGATATTTACGGAGGATTTTGTAAAGCAAGCTTGAGGAATTTGTAAAGGGATAATACACAATCGAACAACGAATTAAAATCATTGAACTTTATTTCTGGCAAAAAGCAGAAGAAAATCCAGATTTTATGCACAATTTGATAATGAGCGATGAAGCAAATTTCCAATTAAATGGCATCGCAAACAAGCGGAACTGCAGGATATGGGCTACGGCGAATCCAAGAGCAGTTCATCAACGACAATTGCGCCCACTTAAGTGCACTGTTTGGTGCGATGCATCTTCTGGGAGGATCATTGACCCATATTTCTTCGAAAATGAAAACGGTGTCACAGTTTCCGTCAATAGTACTCAATATCAGAAGATGTTGGAAATTTTGTTAAGGCCAGCTGTGAAAAATCATCCAACCCTTTGGTTCCAACAAGATGGAGCCACAGCGCATACTTCAAAAGACTCAATGGCTATTTTAAGGAATACTACAAACATTCATTTTGCGCCACAGTTAAAAATGAAACGAACACAAGCACATCATAAGTTGTGGCATTTCGAAAGACATCTTCATAATTGAAATTGCATGCCATGCCTACCACAAAAAGGTCAGCGTCCAAGAATTGCTGTAATAAAATATCAGGTTTTTCAAGAATCTTGTTTTTCTTCATTTTAAATTAAACACAGATTTTGGATGAAAATTCTTAATTTCTTAATTAAAATATGTTGTATAGACTTTATAATTTATGAATGAAAAACAATATCTGGTAAATGTCCTCCACGACTACGTGTGCAAACAAAATTTTTGGTTATCGCCAGCCTATAAAGCACACCAAACAGTGACACGAGATGTAATGTAATGATTGTTTAACAATTACTCTTGGATTTTCACAAGCTCAAATCCAACAATTTTGCTTATTAAGGTAGCCATTCAAATGGTTCTTATTAAAAACCCTAAATTTCATGTAATATAAAAATTGCTAATGGAAAAGTAGAGTAAGGATTAGCATAAATTGTCATTTTAGTTTATGGCATTTGTTTTTCAATGTAATTAAGTCCGTTTTTTTGTCTAGTCGAGAGTCTAGCCAGAATTTAAAAATGCCGCTCCTAGTTCTTTTCGGTGACACTTTTAGCTTTTCCGAGACTGTTTAATTAACGTATTTGTAAATTTATCTAATTAGTTTGTATGAGGCTTTAAGATTTAAAGAAAAATCGAAATAGAAATCGTTCGACAGGTTTTGTGGTAAACCTCAAAGTCCACGACAAGTTTATGCATTGTTAGAGCATACGCATTTTGTTTTCTAATTTTTTATTTTTTTATAATCAGTGTCAAGGTAATTTCGCATCAAAGTTGCTTTACCAAAAAAAAAAAAAAGACAGTCAACAAAATTGAAGTAATTAGATCATGACACGCATTCATGGAAACCCTTTTGGGTATAGTTTTAACACACTTCTTCCTTTGGTAACATTCTTTTTTTTGGGGGGATAGAGAAAATTTTCATAAACAAAACATTCAACTAATTATTGTTTTTTTTTTTCTTCAGTAATTACTGACATTCCTCTGATAGATTTTTAATTGTCAATTGAAATTATTTTTTTCCATCGTCGATCCAACAACAAATTAACATGTGAGTTTGATCGTCACATGTGTATTAAAAACAATTAAAAAGTGACCAAAATGAGAGAATACAGCGCGTACATTATAAAATGTTTCACCTTGAACATTGATTTAGACTGGTATCGGTTTCACCTCCTCTCTAAAATAAAATGAACTTGATTTTTATTAGAAACTTTTTTAATACCCTATGGTAGGTATTACGGAATAACTCAAGAACGTATTAAGAGATTTTGATGAAATTTACAATGTAAGTTCATTATTCCTTAACTGGATTTGGTATTGCATTTCAGCTAGATTGGCTGAGGGGGAGCCAAGTAATTAAGAAAAAACCGAGTGACCAGAAAGTTTTATCGTTTTTTTTTTATATTGTTTTACGGAATTAATTGGAAAATTTGTAAAGCAATTTTGCTTAAATTAATTATATTGGTTAAATACATAAATAGACGATATTATGTTAAATTTCAGCAAAATCAGTCCAAGGATAGTTGGGAAAGAAATAATCCTAGGAGAAAATAAGCGTGTTCATACAATTTTTTTGGAGTATTTTAAAAACTAATATACCGATTTGAATAAAATTTATAGAATAGATTTATGCTATTAGGGCCTAGGTTCCCTGCGAATTGGAGAAAATTTTTAAGAGAGGAAAGAGGAAGAAAGAATCTTGAAATATTATTAGTTTTGATTGTTTTTCTGTCCCATTTCTGCCATAGGGCATCAAGTAGGGCTATAAGTCGATTTTCAGTTACTTGTGTTTTTTTCTTTAATTTTATGATGGTGTTTTGATAAGAGAGCAATTTTTTTTAAATTTTTTTGTCAGTTCTGGTATTACTTTCTGGGAATCAAGTTTTGTGATAGTAAAAAAAAGGATACTCCAAAAAAGGACCACAAATGCAGACTAAAAGAATGTTCAATTTAATGGAAATTATTTCTCAGGTTCTATCTTATATTAATACAAAACCTCATCCTACGATGAAAATCGAGCACAGAAAATGAAAAAATTGCCACGGAAGTGTCCTCAGCCTGTTTCAAGGATTCCTCGGTTGCTTACTAGGACTTCAAATTGTCTAATTCCAAAATTTCATTGAAATTCGATTAGAAGTTTTAAAGTTATTTGCTAAAAAGCGAAGGAGGAATAGACCTAATTATGCATTGCTACAAAATTTTCTTCAAAAATGAGAATAATATTGAACTTTACAATGTGAACTGTTATAAGATGAAGTTAGGGACCACATAAGAACACATTTTAAAAGGATAAAATAATATATCTTAAGAAAATTAATGAACTGCGGTTGTCTGGAGATTTCGTGCTGATTCGTGCGAATTCAAAAACAATTATGCAATTATGTTCATCATTTTGTTCCACAATCTTTCTCCATCTTTCACGAATCATTTCTCCAGAACTTCTTATGTTTCTCATCAAAAAATTGCTTAAGTCGATTTTTAATGTTGTCCAAAAAGTTGAAGTTCTCGTCGTTAAGAAAATTTTGTAAAGACCTGAATAAGTGAAAATGCAATGTGAGGTAAAAACAGCGCATGTCTTTTTTGTTGTTTATATGTTGTTTTTTTTTTTGGCTTTTCCGGTAATAGAAAAGCATCAAGTGTTTAAAATGTACAGAAATGACCAGAAAGAATTTATTTCGAAAAACTTGTAACTTAAAGATGCTTAAATATTTCTGCGTTCAAGTCATATGGATTCATCCAAGGTCTGTCGCTTTCTGGGAACAAATGTTCTGGACAATCCAATTGAATAACTTTATATTATGTCGAAGAAAGGATTCTTCCAGTTTTTGCATTTGCAGTGTATTTTCTAAAGGAATTTTATTGAATTTCTAGCTAGTTAACACACCCTCCGAATTGCACCTTTACAACGTACTCACTACGCATTTCGTTGCGCAAATACTAAACTATATATTTTTTTTTTTAGAAAATTCTAAAAAAGAAAACTTTCTAATCTTTAATTCATAATTTCTATTCTTTTTCTCAAAATTCTTTTCTAATATGTTGTAAAATGTCGAGTACCCATGACAACCATATAGAAAAGAACAAAAGGCGGAACTTTCTTCATTAAAAAAAAAAAAACAAAATTTAGGTCAAACTTTTATGTATGTATATAAATTTCTTTTTCGGTTTTACCTTGTAAACATCGCCATATGTCCCGGAGCCGATCTTCTGGATAAGTTCGTACTCATCCTGTGGATTACGTCTGGAGATATCCGAACTTAAAAGGTTTGCATTATGTGCCATCATCAAATGTCGTCGTGGAGCCGCCAAATTGAACAAAAAAAAAATTAATAAATTCTTTTATACACTTTTTTTTTTGGGGACGTGTTCTTGATACAAAAAAAAAACACAATTAAACACACTTAAAACAACACGAAAACAATTTAAAGAACTATTTTTTTTTTTTTTTATTTAAGAAAAAGAAATTTTTTACGTGTTCTTTTTATTTCCAATTAAAAACAAAACTGAACAAATTTTTAGAAAATTAAAATTAAAATAAAACTATTTTATTTTTTTAACACAGACAAAAAAAAAACACAATTGTTTTTCTTAAAGAAAATCACATCAACAAAATTTGAACACGCGAGAATATTCGAAAAGAATTCTTTTAACCCTTTTTTGTTGCTAAAAAAAAAAAAAGAAAATAAATTTGGTTAGAATTTTTTTTTTTTCGGAGGACACTTGTTTTTTTTTTCTTTTTGGGATGTGGAAATCCGTTTTTTTTCACATTTTGGGCGTAAAAAATTTTATTTTCAAAAATTCACAAAACACGAAAAATTCGATTTAAAGGCAATTTTGTTTTTAAGTCAAAAGAAAGAAAGAAAAAAAAACTGACACGACGAAACACCAAATATTAATTTAGTACGACAAAAAGAAAAACAAAAAATAAAATATTTTTATTTCAAAATTTTAACACACATAAATAATTCAATTTATAGAATTGACCGAATTAAAAGAATATTGATAATTATTACGATCGAATAATTAATTAATATTTTCTGTTTTAACATTTGTTCTGCCTGTCCTACAACAACCTACGACGACTTCGTATTTTTTGACAATTTACGCCATTTGCAAAAGTTGTAAATTATTTTCAATTTTTAAATTGGTATTTCTGGATGTGGTGGATTTGGTGAAAAATGTCAGTTGATGAATAAAGTTCAGTGCAGTGAAGTGTTGTGATTATAATGGATGTCCAAAAAAGATTTAAATTTTGTAAGTTTTTGATAAATTTATTAAAAATATTTATTTGTTTTTTTTTTTTATAATATAAAGATTTTAAAATAGGAAATTGATTTCGATAATAAATGACACATTGACAAACTCTAAGTGCCGGATTACACACGGTGTTTTTTGGGTAGAATTCTACCGCAGACATAGGTATCGGTGAGTTGGGGTGAGGCAGAAAATCTACCTCTCGAAATGTTGGCGCAACGGAGTTTTTTACGCACACAAACAAGAGTCACTGTTTGTGTCGGTTTCGAAACAAATTTAAAATTCAAGCGCGCCATTCGCTTACTGACCGTCAACAGGTAATCATAATCTAAAAGTACATAGGAAATAGTAAAATAGTAGATCCTAACAGTTTGACGGTTTAAGTTCGAGTGATACTGTGCTCACACACACTAATACACTCCTTGTGTAGCTTGTATAAAAGACTGCGGTATAAACGTTCCTCGTCTAATCGGTTTGGTAGTTTTCTACCCAAAACTTGACGCTATATTTCTACTGCGTGTAATCCGGCTCTTATACCGAATGAAGAAACTGTGTAACGAGCCTTCAAAAAAATAGTTTGCTGTTCGGTAAATTGTTTTAAAATCTTTGCTGCGTGTATAAATTTGACAGCAGATTTTCTAACGTAAATATTTAAACCTAATTTTCGCATGAATTTTTAGTGGGATCCCTTTTAATCTTCTTCTTAAGATTAGCTCCCGCTGCTGGTTTCTTTTTTACGGCTGCCGATATATCGGATCGTTGGAAAAAGAACGAAGTTCAGATGTTTAGCGCCAGATCTCTATTGGCACACCATTTGGTAACTTGGTCCGCAGGGATCTGGTTGGTTTTAAATTTAACTTTATTTTGATTTTTGTAGATGACTGAAGTCTAATTTTAAGTAACGAAGTACCGAATTAGTACTCTTAAGACTTTGTATTAAGATTGGTTGGTTTTTTTTTATGTTTGTCATATAAAATTGAAAGGAAATGGTCCTAAGTACTTCCCTGGCAATGAGTTAATAAAAAATATTCACCCCGATTCTGTGATCCGACGTTGCGTTCGTTTATTCGATTTTCGTTCGATCGAATCAAATTCTTATTCCTGGATTCCCCGAACAGTGCCATTGTTCGATTGCATGAAATATGTAGCAACGCATTGCAAAGTATTCGAATCTATTCGATTTTTGCTATTCTGTGATTCGGCGGAAAGACATTTTTGAGGTAAAATCACTCGCGGTCATTTTCTCGCGCTTGAAGTTTACGATGTATGAAGTTTTATGATGAATTTGTTTTATTAGATTTATAATAAATAAAAAATAAAATGCTTTATTTAAAACCATAATTTATTCAATAAAATATGATGAATATCACTTTTTTACATATTTAAAAGCAGTTTTACTAAGCCGGAAGCTAAGAAAGTTCCGAAAAAAAATTTAAAATTTTTTGATTTCTTTTAAGCCCTAAGTCCAATGAGAGCCACGCAATGGCGCTACTTTCTGGCATCCGAGATACAATGAGCTCCACGCGATTGTTTTGACATTTATCATCGAAAGTCCGAAGTTGGTAGATGATTTTATTTTGTGAAGTAAAAGTGATTAAAAATGGTTAAGAAAAAGATGCTTACGGTAATTAAAGCAAGTGTTGAAAGCGTATGAAAAGGATATTTTTATGTTTCACTGGGTTCACATTATAAATATTCCACCTTTTTTCCCTAAAATGAGACACGGAACAAACGAGAATAGAACAGCGCGCCACAAAGTTTAAAGTTTCATCAAACTTTGCGGCGCTACAAAATGGTGTTGCTATCATTGTATTTAGGACAATTGACGCGCATTGATTTGGTGCAGGATTACACGCTATGTTTTTTGGGTAGAATTCTACCGCAGACGTAGGTTACGGTTGGTTGGGGGTGAGGCAGAAGATCTACCTCTCGAAATGTTCGCGCAACGGAGTTTTTTACGCACACAAACAAGAGTCACTGTTTGTGTCGGTTTTGAAAAAAATTGAAAATTCAAGCGCGCCATTCGCTTACTGACCGTCAACATGTAATCATAATCTAAAAGTACATAGGAAATTGTAAAATTGTAGATCCTAACAGTTTGACGGTTTAAGGCCGAGTGATGCTGTGCTCACACATACTAATACACTCCTTGTGTAGCTTGTATAAAAGACTGTGGTATAAACATTCCACGTCTAATCGGTTTGGTAGTTTTCTACCCAAAACTTGACGGTAGATTTCTACCGCGTGTAATCGGGCACTTGGATTGATTTTGTGGCGCCACAAAAACGCGTGGCTCTCATTGGACTCAGGGCTTTACTCTTACGTTTCTGTGGTTAATTCCATTATGAATCTCTTAAATAAATTCTTCTATTGCAAAGTGAATTGATTTTTTCACGCCATTTTTACTTTGAAAATAATAAAATCACTACAAAATACGAGGCACTAAACTGTTTGACAATCCATTGGTATACGGCGCTTTTCATGTATTATGCGTTGCAAATGTGAGATAAACTTCGGATTTAAGAATAGCAATTGTATGGCGAATCGAATCGAACGCGTTTGGTTTTAGCTTGAAACATCGGATCACAGAATAGGAATGATTAATTCACGGCTATAATCGAAACCTCCGATATACCAAAATTTCGAAATCATCAATGGACTGTTAATTCCGGAATTTGATATATGTCAACTCGATGCCGTTTTTATTGTATTCGACTTCAATTGTAGATAATGATAATTAGTTTAGTCACTTTAGTTACTATTGGCGCTAACTCTTAAAAATTTTGAAATCTATTTACAGCGCTCTTTCAGCGCTCAAAGCTGTATGACTACTATTAAAATTTCGCTTGGCAACATTGCAAATTCGTTATTCTTATTAGAATAAAAAAGGAAACAATAGACATTTGTGAGAGAAGCCATTTTAAAATGCCAAAAATTCCGCTTGCCGGTGAAAAAAAATTACATTTAATTGTTAAAAAATATGGATCTGATATTTTCCGAACGGATGGTTCAATGCTATTTTGTAATATTTGTAGAAAACTAATAAATTTCAGTAAAAAATATTATATTGTACAGCATTTGAAAACTCTGCAGCATAAAAGTGCATTATCAAAACAAGCCATCAAGAGAAAATCTCGACTTTCTGATCCAAATTCCAATAAAAACTCAGAATTCTCAAATGATTTATGCCAATCATTTATAGAAGCTGGTATACCGTTATGGAAACTCGAAAATAAATCTCTAAAATCATTTCTTGAAAAATATACAAATGAAATTATTCCGTGTGAATCGACTTTGAATCGACTCGATTCTTGTTATAAAGTTGCGTTAAACAAAAGAGGAACTGAAATTTCGGATAAAAATATTTGGGTATCAATAGACGAAACCAGTGACATTCTAGGAAGGTATATGTCATCTTCTAAAGTAATATATTGGGTATTCTTGAACTAATTTTGAATGTTGTCCAAGATGAGGGCGTTTAGTCATATTCAATATTGTTTATTGCGAAAACTATTGCGAAATCTGTAAAAGAAATGTTGGAAGCACTTGGATGGGATGTTTTACCTCATTCACTGTTCTCATCAGAAACTTATTTCCTGTCTGGTGTAATATCCCGGACCCAACAACAAAGTCATTGTAATATATTTGGAACCAATCAGTATAAATCCTTAAAAGGGAGGTAGCGAGCGGAGCGTAGCGCAGCGAGCATGCATTAAGTCACTACTAATATCATAAAAATAAGAAAAAAATTAAAAAAAACAATTGATAACCAAATGACAAATGTTGATAGTTGTTGCTGGGTCCGGGAAATTACACCAGATCCGTCGTTGCACTATTTGTTTCTATCGTTGCCGCATGACTTCTTACTTTAAATCTTATAAAGAAATAAATGGATCGCTTTAAAACAAGAAGAATTTTTCCATTTGTTGCCAGAAAGATGGTAAAGGGTTGTCGCTAACGAGGGGCAATACTTTGAAATATAATATATCTTTTACTTTTAAATAAACCATGTCTCTTTTATCGCCAAACACACTTAAAATTAATTCAAATACCCAATATTTTTCAATCGAATTTCGTGTAATTATTTGAAATCTAAATTCCAGATATATTCTCAATATCGTGATTGGAACCTTTGAGCCGGATCCATCAACAAAACTCTATTTCCTTTCATGTGAACAACTTGAAAAGACAAACAGTACAACAGTTGCAGAAGCATTTATCGAAGTTTTAACTTTACTATGGCCGAATGGTATTAAATATGAAAAAGTCTTACTCATTTTAACCGATACAGCTGTGTACATGAAGAAAGCTGCAAAATCTTTAAAAACTTTATTTCCTAAAATTTTACATATTCCTTGTATATCTCATATATTTCATAAAATCGAAGAAGAAATACGAATATTACATCCGGAAGTTGATATATTAATTTCGAATGTAAAACAAATATTTCTTAAATCTCCATATAGAGTTCAACTATTTAAACAAAACGTGGTAGTTGGTTGTCAGCAGCACTTTACTATGCGAAATATTTTCATCAAATCTTAAAAATAATTAATAGTTTTTCACCTAAAGAATCTATTTCAATACGTATAGTTCAAAAATTGTTTTCCAGCGAGAAACTTAATAATGAATTGATATTTATCTCGACATACTTTGCATATTTGCCAGATACAATTGCTTCACTTGAGAATCATTCGATTCCGCTTGAGGAATCATTAAATATAATTTATGAAACTTTAAACAAATTCCATAATATTCCTGATGAAAAAGGTGAAATCATTTATAAAAAGGCCAAAAAATTAATAACAGGAAATCAAGATTTTGAAATTCTTCAAAATATTGGAAAAATATTATCCAACTTCGTTGCACAACGCCTGCACAATTAGATCCTTATGAAATGTCATGTTTCAAGAATACCCCAATTGCATCTGTTGAAATGGAAAAAAGTTTTCGTTCTCTTAAACATGTATTAGCCGATCGAAGACGAAATTTTACTTTTACCAATTAAAAAAAAACACTTAATAATAATGTCTAATCAATAATGAAAAATATTTTTATTTCTTACTTTTTAATTGTTTTGAATTAAACATGTTTTATTTGTTTTGAATTTCCTTTATTAATATATGCCAGGGGTGGCCAACTTCATTGTATTTTTCTTAGACATGTATCGCGATCGACCCATTACTCATATTAGGAGGTAACATATGACTTAAACAATTTGTTTTTCTCAGAAAACAACACATTTATTTGAAATGAAAACCGTATTTTCTTTTAATCGAATTATTTTTCATCATTAGCTATGATTTTTGTTCATTTTTCAGGCAGAGTACGTGTTTCGTGCTGAAAGAATTGTTCTCATGCCATTCAAACGCCTGGGAATCGTCATCTGACTAACGTTCACATAAAACTTGCCATTTTGAATCGTCTTCTAAACCAAAATTCGCAAGATGAAATTGGTGGATCATGTTCATCATTAGCTTTTCCATCCATCCATGCAACTGCATTTTCTTTCAATTATAAAACTAAGAAACTAAAACTTCTCGCGAATACTGTTTCGTTGGCTTTTAAGTCGATATTCTGAACGCATTCAAAACTTATTTGTTTTCACTTATATTTCAAATGACTTGGAGATTATTTTGGCTTGTCAAAAACACCCTCGAACACAATAGCTGTCATTTAGACAATGTCTATGTCTCTTAGAAAGCGTTTAAGTCATATGGTACCTCCTAATAAAATTTTTGAAACCAGCATGATTTTTTTATTAATATTTATTATTTGATAATAGGCACAAAAAAAAATACAGATTTAATTTTATTTCTATCGGCTATAATCGATCAAAAGTCGATACGCAATCGACGTGTTGGTCATTCCTGATATGTTGTATATGTACTATGTATATGCTATGTATAAAAACTTCTTAAATAAATGACTACTTTACAATTAAGGTGCTCCAATCTAGTACGTTTTTTTAAAAGATATCTTCAAGTTTTCCTTTCAGCTTCACATAAGTCTCTTAAGTCCGTTCTCCAGTGGTTTCTAAAAGTACACAAAAAATTTGCTGAAACTAGACTAACGCTCTTTACACTACGTTTGTTACACCATTACTGGAATACGCCTGTCAGGTGTGGTGACGCTATCATGAGACTCATATTAATAGAGTTGAATTCATCCAATGTAAATTTTTAAGCTTCACGCTGCGGAATTTACCATAGAGTGTCTCCTACTATTACCATCTTACCAGGACAGGATGAACTTAATTGGTCTTCACTCTTTGGAAATACTCCACAAGGTGGGTGATTTAATTTTTGTTTATAAAATTTTTGTCGGAAATATTAACGCTCCCCGCGTTCTTACGGAGTTGTATGTCCATGTCCGCTCACGGTCTTTATGTTCTGTTGAACTTTTTAAAATTAATTTTCATCATACCAACTATGAGACAGAAAAACAGCCAAAACTAATACCTATTTGCAAAGTTTTTCTGCATTATTTTGGTTTTCCTTTTTCAAATTGGTTCTAATTTACAGGTAGCCTAGGCCCTAATATCAAAAATCTATTCTGCAAATTTTATTAAAATCGGTATATTAGTTTTTTAAGTACATCCAAAAAACTTTATGAACAGGCTTTTTCTCTTACGACTATTTCTTTCCCCATTATCCTTGTACTGATTTTATTGAAATTTAGCACAATATTGGCTATTTATGTCAATGTATGGAAATAATTTCAATAAAATTGGTGCACAAATTAAATTTGAAAAATGATTTCAAAAAACGAAAAAACTTTCTGATCACTCTAGTTTTTGCTTTATAACTTCGCTCTTCCTCGTCCGATTTTGACCTAATTCGATCAATAAATAGGCAAATTTTCCTGAAACTTGGTATATACATTCTAGATAGGACAACTGAAAAAATAGGGTATGTTTTCATCCGGTGGAGGGTTGTGGGCGGACAAAATAGAGAAACAAGAATAAATCGGTCAAATTGAAATTGAATTTACTTTGATATTATGGGAAAACCGCGAGCAAAGCCGCGAGCAAAATAAAACTATTAAATGTTTTTTTTAGTTGTTTTCGCTTTTTTTTTGTTTCTTCATTATTTACCACCAAATATTAATTAATATTTCATGTTTTTTTTATTACAAATATTTTATTAAATTGTGCTTAAAACATAATTTTTAAATATTTCAAATTTTCCATAATTATTTTCTGCTTTTTATTTCTCGTTAAGTTTTTTGTAATTTTAAATATTTTATTAATAAAAATTAGTAATTTTCTTGTTGATAAATTATTTTTTGTTGTTTTTCTCAAAGTTTTATTATTTTTTTTCATAAATATTTTGTTTTAAATTTTATTTTTATAGAATTTTTAAAAATTTGAATATAAATTTTTTTCTGCTTGTTTTTGTTTTTAAACTGTTTTTGTGTAATTTTTTTTTAATGTTAAAGAACAAACATTTCTAAAAAAAAATGTAGGAAAAGAAAAACTAATTTAACAAAAATTCACAAATTTAAGTTTGTTTTAATCATAAAATTCAAAATTGAAGAAAAATACACAAGTTTGTGTATTTTTACGAAATCTGTATTAAAATACACAGCTTTTTTTCTTGATACCAATTAATAAGATGTAAAACAAATTAACTATGATCAAACTCATTCATAGCTGATTGATCCAGTGTAAAAATTGAGTAGAATCGCACAATAGGTTTTCCATTGTAACCCGCCCGGTAAAGAGAAAATTTGTTTCCCAGCAATAACAGTTGTACTGGCATAGGACCCATATTTTTTTTCCAACTTCTAACATAAGTCCGAAATTTTCTTCATTTTCTTTTTGAATTTATTGGCATTTTCGCTTCTCGCAGGAAAATTGTGACTTGAAAAATGCAAAATTTTCAGATTTCTAAATTTTTTTTGATGAATTCTAAATTTTTATCAAAATAGAATCGAACGGAAAAAATTCGAATGTCTTTTTTTTGTTTACTCATGTTTGTAATTCATTTTTTTTATTACTCCTATTCGGGAGTTTTGTGTTAAGATTTTAAAGTCAGAATTTCTTGTATTATCGACAAATAAGATGCAAAAAAAAATTTTAAATTCTGCAGTCAACATTTTGGAGAAACGGAAACGGCAATTTTGAGAGTTTAACTTTTTTTTCTAGAAACGAATGGAAAAAATTCTGACTTGCCTTGAAAACTGGTAATAAAATGTAGAATTTTTTCAAGAAACAAAAACGCCATATGATCACAGTTTTTCATCGTTTATAATTCAAGTATTTACGTTTTTTATTTATTTTTTTTTTCTTAGTTTTGTTTTGTAAATTAAAAATTACCCAGCAACCCGAAATTTTTCGTACATTTTTCTTTTTAAAACAATTTTTTTTTTATTTAACATGCAATATTTTATAATAATTAAAATATATATTTAATAAACTTCGACTTATGGAATTAATAAAATAAAAAAATTTATAAAATTATCAACAAATTAAAAATAAAATAAAAAAAAAACATATTTTTAAACAAAAATTTACGACAAAACAAAAAAAAAAAATATAAAAATAGAGAGTATTTGTGCTTATTTTCTTTTTTAAACAAATTAAAAACAATTATTTATTTTTTTAAGTGTTTCCCATTTTGAATCGAATTAGATTTATTATAATTTAATTTAATTTAGTAAAAGTAAATATTTTTGCTTAGAAAACAAAAAAATTTAAGTTTCGTCGTCGTAATTTGTTTATAAATTACTTGAAATTAATAAAATATTTCGTAAACTATTAGTTTTGTTAATTTTGAGAAAAATAGTACAAAAATTTTTAATATTAAATTTTTATTGTTTTGCTTTTTATTTCTTAATTTTTAAACGCGATAAATTGAAATATTTTTTTTCTTTTTTTTTTAGTTAACATGTATTTATAATATGTAAAATTAAAATTGAGACAAATTACGTTTTTTTAAAGATTCCGTTTCGGTTCCGGTTCTGATCCGTTTCGCTTTCGGTTCCAATTCGTTTCTGTTTCGGTTCAGATTCGTTTCTGTTTCGGTTCAGATTTAGTTCAGCTTCAACTGAAAACCGAATTGCTTGTAACCAAAATGGGGCCATAAAATTAGAAAATGAACAAAAATAAAGAAAAAGAAAACAAAATAACATATGTGTTAGTCAGTTTCGTTTTGGCTTTGATACGAACAGACTTCTTTTTTTGTTATTTTTTTTCGACACGTAATGCTTTTGGTACTTTTTTTATCTGGTGTCTTCCGGGTTTTAACTCTTTTTACTGAATGTTTTTGTTTATTTTAATATGAAAGTGGTTTACTTCCGTTTTTTTATTTTTTTTGTTTACGACCCTATTGATCTCATTGTAGATTGTTGAGGGAATGCTTTATATACATAAATAGTATTTCTTTTTTATGTGAATCTCGTATTTTTATTTTGCAGACTTAGATCTGTGTTCAGCACTATTAGAAAGAATAAAGAAGTTGAAACGACATCGCTGATCAACATCAAAAGAAAAGGTAAATGAATATGTTTTAATTCCAATAAATATGTATAAATTAAAATCATTTCTTTTGCTTACAGGAGATTCTTTTTAAAAGTGGCTTCTCTTTCGAAAAGGTTAGTGCAGAATTAGTAAAAAAATTATTTCATATTTTTTTTCTCGATTAAATTATTCAGAAAATTAAAAAACGAAAAAAAACTATTTAGGTCTATCATGGAAAACGCCGTATTTGAGATTCCCTTCACTCATTCGATTCACGTGAACTTGAAACTGGTATCATTGAATACGGCGTTTAACGAATCGTTCGTTAAGTACTTTTTGTGTCTTTGCTAAATTTTGACGAATAAAATGATTAGTCAAACTTCAATTTTCGTATTTATTTTTATTGTGGTTTTGAAGTGAAAAGTTTTCAAAAAGTAAAAAGCTTAGATTTTGCCTTCTGTTTTTGTTACTCAAATACGCGATGAAATTGTCGCGTATTTGAAATGTCAAATTCACATGATTCACGATTCCCTTCGAACGTATTCAATGATCAGAAAACGAGCGATACGCACTCACTTGGCTAACGGCGTTTTCCATGATAGACCTAATTGTATTGCTAGATGTATACTTCAGGAGGGCCACAAAAAAGCCTTAACTGGCTCTCGAGTTAAAGATAACTGATTTATCTCATAATTTACACGGTCTTTGAAACAATATTAACAAAGGAAAACTTCTCTCGTTGTAAAGTAATTATCCATATATCATTTTCGTTTTCGTTTTTATAAAATTGATTACGGGGAGTACCTTCAGAAGTGTATCTTTCACTTAAAACATTAGATTGGATCTTATCACTTGTCGCTCATAGATTATTAGGTACTTTCTCATTTGCTAACATAACCTCTCAAGGGATCTTAGAGATCTATTAATCTAGGTTATAAGTTCGAAATGAACTCATAGAAAATTGTTATATTTTTAAAATGTCTCAATTTTAATATTAAATATATTTTCAATTTATTAACTTATTTTTAACCTAGTAACACATAAAAAAAAAGAAGTATTTAAAATTTAAGAAAAAAAAAACAACATAAAAAATGGTTTTTTAAAACATCAAAATATTAATTTTAAAAATAATTTTGTTTTGTAAAAATTTACATAAAAAAAAAACAAAAAAAGACGTAACAAATTTTTGTGTAAATTATTTTCTTTTTTGGCGTTTTTTTCCATTTTCATTAAAAAGAAAATTTTTTTTACGAAATTAAAAAATAGAGAGATTTTCTTTTGTTGTTAAATAAATAAGAATCGTTTTTTTTTTTTAGTTTTTCACATTATTTAAGGCGTGTGTTTTCTTTTTTCTTTTAAGAAATTTTATTAGTTTTCCTTTATTTTTCATTTTTTTTTATTTTTGTTTTCTTCTTGTTAAAGAGTTAAAATTCCTTACAGCTTTCGTATACTTCGATCAGCTGCTGCTGAATTTAATTTCGATCTGAAATTATGAAATTTTTTTTTATTAATTTAATAATTTAAAAATTTATTTTTAATAAGTTTAACTCAATTCATAGCTGTTAGCAAAAACTAAAATTTCATATTAGATTTATTAGGAATTTTTAAATTAAAAAAAAAAAAACGGAAGTGTGCTTTTGATCACACTGTAGAAGTGAAACAGTAATACAGCGCCCAGTGTACTATTTTCTTTTATTTTTATGACAAATATATTTATAAAAATTTTACGACCTAAACAAAAGTACCAATTTTCGGGTCACAATGACTCCTAATTTAAGAATGAATTTAATTTTATTTTAAACTAGCAGAATACCCGACGTCGTTCGGGCTGAAAATGAATTTTAATCATCAAAAAAAGCAAAAAGATTAGAGATTAGAAGTGAGGGAAATTTAGTTTGGCTCAAAACGCCTTTCCGTACCGTGGAGCCATAGTTTAAATTTGAATTCAGCCTATCCCGAATGTACATTCCAAGTTTATCGAAAATCCGACTATTATTGGACCAGTTATGGAAGTTTTCATATCTTTCCCCTTACAACATCGAAAAAGCCATTTTTATTTTACGTATTCGTATTTCAACCCCCCATCGGGTGGAGGCATATCTCATTTTTAATTTGGCCCATTCCAAATGTACATATGTGCGAAGTTTCAGGAAAATCCGTTTAGGGTAGTTTTCCATATTGGCCCTTCAACTCCACACCCAGTGGAGACATATCCCATTTTGTCAGTTAGCTTATTCCGAATGTACATTCAAAGTTTCAAGAAAATTCGACTACTATTGTTGAAGTTTTTATATTTTTCCCCTCTTGCAACCTCCCCATCAAAAATCGAAGTAGCCTATAATATCGTTTGAGACATGTTTCATCAATTCATAATTTTTTCGGACTCGACACGAGAATATTTCTATTTCAGGAATGATTATTTTCCAGGATGTTTCCATAGTTTTTTTTTTTCATGGGTCGCACACATATAAAACAAATTTAAGTTATACTGTAACCGTATAAAGTGATATCTCAGCGTCCTAATACTAAAGACATATTAGCAGCGATAATCTACATTATCTCACGATTCTCGATTAAAATTCGATATTGGACAAGATTTTCTCAATTATTGAGGATAGTTAACCGAGTATTTTCAGCTCAATTATTGAATAATTGAGAACTTTTCGCATCTGGTAATGTCGCTCATATTTATAGATATAAACCTTCAAAACAGAAAAAGTAAGAAAAAGTCGTAGAACAAAATAACAGATTTGAATTTGGTGGGACCAAATTTTTTGAGTTTAGTGAAGGAAATGATTTTTTTTTTTAATATTTTTAAATTATTTCTTTTAGATTTTAGCATATTCATAAATATTCTTTTTTTACTTTCAAAATTTTCTAACCGCAAAAAAATGTATAGAAAGTTTTGAGAAATGTCAAAAAATAATTGAGAATGACTTTTAATCCAGAAAAACAGAATGTGTCGCATGATCTAGATTAAAAATAATCAACTGGATTATGTCTACGGTATTAAAGCAATTAATTCCTTCCTATGATAATAGCCAGAACTCAAAATTTTTAAGCAAAAATTACTGCTTACAAAGAGAAGTAAATTATTATATGAAAGAAAAAAAAAAGCGTAATGAAAACAAAAGAGTATTCTCTTAAAAATATATATGATTCTTGAGAAATTTCACTCTTTTGCAATGTTTTTTTCTTTGTACTTTTTTGCTAGCTTTTCATACTTTTCCATTATAGGATTTCTCTTCCCAAATTTACTCCGTTTTGTTTCTCTTAAATGAAACAATTATTCGGTTTTCTTTTGATTATTCAAAATATTGGAATAATTCTGTTTACTCAAGTAATCGATTATTCAAACCCAGCCCTAGTGGCCATGATGAGCAATAATAAATTTGAATACGTGTTGATGTATTTTCGGCATATTAAAATATTTTTAGTTTTGTTAAGTAATCAATTAGTAACTCTTTGGTTATTTTACGAAAATCTTTTAAAATTCATAAAACAGTTAGAACAAATATTTCTAAATAAAATAAAAACAAAAAACCTAAAAGTTTAGTATAAAAACGTCAAAGAAGAAGTATTAAAAACTAATGCGGGAAAAATTATAACTAAAAAACAATATTTGTTTGTTTTAACATTTAGAAGTTAAGTTTTATTAATTCAGAATAATTATGAGACTTTTAGAGGAGCTGCTTTATATTTTGAACATGCAGGATTTGGAAAATGAAAATCTGCATAAGCAAAATAAATAAAAGCTAAAATTTGATAAACGTTTTTCTTTTTTGTTTGAGTTTTTTTTAATTAGGAAAAAAACAAAAATGTTTAACAAATTGAATAATTAGAAAAGCTTTCATAAAGTAAAGCTTACCCAGTTTAGTATTTTATTTTTAAGATTTCAAAATGAAGTTTCACAGTAGTTGAAAAGCTATTTTTTATTATTTTTTTATTTTAGGTTTTTAGGTAATGAACAATAATTTATTGATTCTTCCCAGATGAACCAAACTAAAGCTGGTTTGTTTTTGTTTTTTTTTTTTTCGTTTTTCCTCATAGTTTTCTTTCAAGTGTTTTACTATTTTTTTTTCTTTTTTTTATATTTATTTTTTTTTTTTAATTATAATCTTCTAATTCGTTTCTCCAGTTTTTGCAATTAATTAATTAAAAAAAAAAAATTATTAAATTTTTTCCAAAAATTAGTTAAAAGAGAAAAAAAAACAAAATTAAGCCAAAAAATTAAAATAATTTTGAAAAAAAATAAGTCAAAAATCTTTATTTTTATGATTAATTTTAATATTTCTTTTTTTATATTTAAGTTTTAATTAAAATTCTTTTTTTCTTGTTTAAAGGCAGCTTATTTTATACTAAAAAAAAATTGATTTTTATTTTTCATTATTTATAATTTTTTTTGTTTGTTTTAAGCTTTTAAGTTTTTTCCTTTAAAAATGGATTGATTTTTTGTGCTTTTTTTAAATTTAAGAATTTTTTATTTAGAGAAACATTTTTCGCTTTAAATTAAATTATCAGTGAGAACTGGTAGTGTTGACCTTTTTCATTTTCAATTAAAGAAAACAAATTAGAAAAAAAAAATGAAGAAGAAAAATAAAATAAGTTTATTAAGTAAAAATAAAAAAAAATATTACCTTTACTTAATTTCTATATAATTGATTATACAAGATATGTCTTTTAAATATGGAGTTTAGGAGGGGATACCCAAGTCAAAGAATAAATATTTAAAAAGTATCCAAAGCTAGGAAATAAAAATCGACCAATTAGAGAAAAGCAGCAACAATTACATTGAAAGAAACACGTGGAAACTACGCCATTACTCTTATAGTTCCTTGGATAAATAAATCTTTAGATGAGTTTACATTTTTATTATATCCATTAAGCATATGGTATATCGAAATTGAGACAAGATAGATAGTTGGAATACTTTACAATTACCCATACTTCGCTTAGGTTATAATAAACCAAAGATGCGTTTTTTTCACAAGTTGCTCCAGAGCAGAGCAAATTTTTACATTGAATACAACAACAACATACTTGGACCTAAAAATTTTTGACCCATTTTTTTTGCCAATTTATGGCTCTGTTTTTTTAGTTTTTGATATTTGAATGTTGCCCTCCTGATGATTATGACAGTTTTTGTTTGAACATATGAAAGATATAAATTGAAAAATCTTTAAAATTCATACTTTTTATAAATTTGCATTTTCTTAAATTGTTTTTTCTACCTTCAACTATTTTCTACCCAATTTATTTACAAATATATGTTTTTTCTTGCTCTTGCTCCTTTCTTTCATATTCTGGTTTGAGCCGAAGTAGAGCAATGTGAAAAAATGGACATAAAGGGTTTTTTTTTTTTGCTTAATTTAAGAGTTCATAATCTTACGAATATGTCCCTTAAGTTGTAGAATGAAATATTCTAAAAGTTAATGTGACTACAACTCGTTTTAGCACCCTGCGTCATGCAATACATTAATTTGTTTTCTATAGCTAGTCTAGTATCAAACTCTACATCAAGTACTGCGATAAAAAAAACTTAAATAGCTCATGTTTTATCTTTTCTGCATTTAAGGGAATTGTTATATAGTCTTAGTCTTGTAGCCTTAGTTATGATTAGCTTAATTTACTGATAATAGCTACAAGATGCATACCTAATAAACTATACATAGTTTTGCTAGATTCTTATACAACTTTCTCCTTGATCTTTGCTTGGAAATAATTTACATTCAATATCTTAATAGGCTAATGGTGAACCTATGACCGGACGAGTCATAATTAATTCCAATACAATGTTAAATTTCGCACTTATCTTAAAAAATAAAGAAAACATCCCTAATTAGTTGAACTACTAATTCTTTGGTCGCCTATTCAAATCTCAGTCGAGTTGAAAGAAAGAAAAAAATTTTCACATGTACATAATTCGAATTTGTGATTTTGGAGAGCACATTAAGCCGTCGGTCCTGCTATGTTAGTGTGTAACTATAAAAAAAAAAACAATACGATGGGCCGCAGGGCAGAGTCGTCTGGACTACCAAATCCAATCTTTATCATTATCATCGCAAATATCTTGTATAATCAATTTAACACTCTTTGAAAAAAGAAATTGTTTTTTCTACTTACAATTCCATTGATAGAACTGTTGGATTCGGACATGATTGTGGAGCACGAATATGACACTGTTTATGACATATTAATTGGCAATCACGACATTCGTAACCTTGTTTGCCGGGCCGTCTTGGTATTGATTTAGCACAAATCGTACATATTAAACCGCCACTAAAATATGATATTTTAAAATAATTACTATTACAATTAATTTCATAATAATTTTTACCCGCTTAAATGTTTTGCGACAAAAGTATGATCATTGTAAATATGTAATTTTGTTCCTTTACGACGCCATCTTGGCCTTTGGGCTATTGCGAGAGGAACTAAGAAATGCCTAAAATCCAAGAAAAAAAAATTATATTATTTATAAAATATTCCAATTAATTGGAATTTCAAATTATTTTTACCTTTTAACACCATTCTCGATAGTTTCCAATACCAAAGTAGATGCCTCATGTAAAAATGTTTTGGTGCTAGCTGATGAAAAACCTGATATTGCTGAGGATTCTGAAAGTGAGGATCGTCTAGATTGATCAAGTTGTGGCACTACTAATCTCGGTCCTATACAATTCGTTTTTTTTTTTTTTTTACACATTTTTAAACATAAATAATTTTTACGTGTTTCCGTGTTTTTTAATTTAGCATAAATTTGTTTTTTGTTAATTTGCAATTGTGTGTGTGTTTTTTTGGTGCAATTTTGAAAATAATTGTGTTAAAAACATAGTTTAGAAATTAAAAGAACGAAAAAAAGTGATTTTTCCAATACAAAAATTAATAATTTTTAAAGTTTTTTAACAGGAAAAACCATTTTTTTTTTTTGGTGCAAAGTTTTCCAAAGTTTTGTGTTTTCATTTAGTGTTTTTTTTTGGGTGTTTTTTTAATACAATTTCACAAGAAGCACATACATTACCGAAATTATAGCCAACAAAAACAAAATTTTAAAGAAAATAATAATTTCGACAAGAAATTTTCGTTTTCATAGGAAGATAAGAAAAGAAACAAAAAAAAGTACATATTACAACCACATCCATTATTAAAAGTGTTCTTTTAATTAAAACAAAATAATTATTTTCTATAATTACCCATTGATGTACTATTTGTTAGTACTCCACGATCGGCTGATATTGAACGTGTCTCACCAAGACGATTATTAAAATCGATTGGTATCATTCCACGATCAGCAGATTTTGTACGTGTTTTTGATCGACCTAAACGACGTTTTAGCGTACCAAAGAAATCTCGTTTTGATCGACTACGTCCACGTTCATCGAAGGTATTATTATTGCTATTATCTAATAGATTATGATGTTGTTGTTGTTGTTGTGGATATTGTTGCTGTGTCGGATATTGTTGCTGTGTTGGATATTGTTGCTGTTGTGGATATGATGCACGTTGTTGTTGTGGATATTGTTGATTATTTGAGAAATTCTTATTCGAATGATTCTTTTGCATTCCACGTCCATGACCATTTGTGTGCATAGCACGTAATGGTGATGAATGGGCATTTGGACGTCCAATCTGTTTGCAAATATAAATTATAATGAAATTAATTATATTTTCGAATTGTTTTTTTTTTAGCCTAAAGTGAAAATGAATCAATTTTTTCGTGATTTGTAATTTTTATAAGGCGTAACTTGTTGCTTTAACGAAACTTTAGTTTAATTCTGAAAACTTATATTAAATCAAAAATATTTCATACTAAATTCATAAAATTGTCTTTAGTTTTGTGTTGATCTCTCTATAATACAATAGTTAGCTAAAATTCCTTTTTATAATTTTATTAAAATCAACAAATATCTTCAATATTGACTTTCTGAAGCCAGATTAAAGCAGCATCAGTATTCTGCAATTCAATAACAAGCGTTTTATCAAAAATGATGTAATAGATCACTTGTCGAACAACTAAGGTAGGTAGGTAGGTAGAGTAGGGGTACTACGTACAACATCAGGCACCTTATAGGCCCATTGTGATCCCCACGAGACCAAGAGTTAGCCTATTGGGAGACCTATTCTTCTTCAAAGCATTTAATTTTCCTACAAAACTTCATTAGACTTCTCATGTCAGTCGCCTGAAGCATCCCTAAATTCCCGAAGAAATGGTTGCCCAAAAAGTTGTTACGAGCTCGAGAGAGAGTTGAGCATTCGGATAAAATGTGCTTGATGTCTTCAGCCACTCATATGTCTCCACAATATCGACAGAGGTCGGTTTGAACCAAGCCCAGTCTTTTAGCAACAACTACAGTTGCCACAGCTTTTGTTTCAAACACATCTAATATGCATCTAATGTCACATGCACTTAAGGCTTTGAAATATCTTTTCAAAAGAGCTTTCTTCAAAATATGATCTTAAAAATTTGTTCGAAAATGGAGATCTATGTTTCTATTATGTTTGGTTTTACAGAACTATTCTTTTATCCGGAAATGAAATAAAAAAACATATAATAACTGAAAATCGGCCTATGACAGAAATGGGACAGAAAAACTGTCAAAACTAACAATATTTCAAGATTTTTTCTTCATAATTTTGCTTCCTCTTTTCAAAATTTCCCATAATTCGCAGGGAACCTAGACCCTAATAGCATAAGTCTAATCTGCAAATTTTATTCAAACCGGTGTATTATTGTTTAAAGTACATCAAACAATTTTATGAACAGGCTTATTTTCTCTTAGGATTATTTCTTTCTCCACTATCCTTGAAGCGATTTCAATGAAATTTATCATGATATTGTCTATTTATGTAGCCAACCCATTTAAATAATTTAAACAAAATTGCTTCACAAATTGTCCAATTAAATCCAAAAAACCATATAAAAAAACGACAAAACTTTCTGGTCACCATGGTTTTAGCTTAATAGCTTCGTTCCCTCACAGTCGATTTTGCTGAAATGCAATACCAAATCCAGCTTCATATTTGTTCTCAAAAATTGATTCATTTTAATTAAAGAAAAATTATTAAACACAATATTTTTACACAAAAAAAAAAGCTTTACTTATAAAAGCATTCACAAATTACAATTTTTTTAATTGTTGATTTTGTTATACAATATTTAAAAACAAAATTCCAAATACTTACCGTTTCACCATCAGCAATTTGTCCATTCAATCCATTACTTGCCTCATTATGTATATCAGCCGAAACCGCAGTTTGGAAAGTATCATTTGGTGAACAACTATCGGTCGGACTAGCTGTAATGTCCGTTGCCGTTGTATCATCCATTAGTTGACCATCAACTTCAGATACTGGTGTCGTTTCTTCAACTTGTATTTGACCATCTTTATTTAATTCAACCTGAATTTTAGGTTGTTGTTTGATTTGTTTTTTATGGTTAGCGCAGAAAACAAAAGTAATAAAAGAAAAACTCGCTTTGGTTAATTAAATTAATTAAATTACTTTATATTTTAATTATTTATTTTTTCGAAAATACGTTTTCTAATTTATATAAATATTTTTTTCTTCTTCTCTTAAATAAAAAAAGAAAATGAAAATTTTTCGCGATTTATGGCAATGAAAGCGCAAATGAAATTGGTTTTTTTAGTAATCGAGAAATTTTTCATGAAGTAAAAAAGCTTTTTTAAAATCTCAGAATACTAGGTGTATCAAAAAGTTCTCGTCCTACTAATGCTGTATTTAAAATATACTTTACTAATTTTATTTCCCTTTTAGCTCTATGCACTTAGTCAAACGTATTCTTAAATTTTGTTATCCCTTCCGGATAAGCCCTTTTAAATATCATCGATGATTTCCGATTTCGATGCAAATTTCCTAACTCCGAAATTCGGAACTATTTGTCACAAAGAGATTAATCTCGAAAATACGGGAGATTGTCAACTAATTCACAACGTAAATCATGCAATTTTACCATTGCTTTTAAAGGTGTCATATAATTACGTCTTTAATCGATTGCAAACAGGGCAGCACCCATTTTGCGAATAGCCTTTTCACCTAGAAATGTTAATGTAAAATTTTCAAAATAAATTCATATGAGATGGCCACAATGTCAGCTATCTAACGCACTTTTAACTTTTCGATCTTCAAACCACGATATCATGGACTTTTTGGACTATTTTTTCAGCGGTCATATCAATTGGCCGACTTGGAGATTCTTCATAATAAACACTTGTACTAACCAATATCTGATAATTGTCATCGAATGTGCAAGATCCCCATGGAGAACGCATAATTTTTCTTTGATGTCCTCTCATGTATCCTTATTAAAAAAAAGTAATCTATTCACTGATCGATAGCGAATTTTTTCATAGTTGATAAAAAGCAAAAATTATTTACTTTGTATTGTTGCTAAAGCTAAACTAACATACTTGACAGATTAATGAGGAGTTTTACACGTGTTCATATGATAGTAGTACCATATTAAATAAAAATCAAATGGTGACACTAGCAGCGACATCTATTATACAGGCTGATAACTTTTTGATACACTTAATATTCTTTTTGCGCTTAAAACAAAAATATAAGCCAATTTTTTTTCCCAAAATAAATATTAATTAAAATTAAGAAAACCAATTAAAATGAAAATAAGGTAAAAATTAAATTCCAACATAAATAAAATTAACAAATAAAAAATTAAAACAAAATTATGGTTATATTAATTACCTTGAAGAAGGATCGGTTATCATTCTAAAAACAAAAATGAAAGAAAAAAAGAAAAAAAAAACAGGGATAATGTAAAAAAAACCAAAATAAACCATAAAAAATATTATTTACAAAATAACTTATTAAAAAAGGTTAAGGAAGATTGGGGAGTTTTTTTTCTTGGCAACCATAAAAGGAAGAAAAGTTACTTGGGACATCTCCACCAAAAGAAATTCAAATAAAAAGGAAAGCAAGGAAATGATCAATCAAAAAATGGAAATGGATTTATGATTAATCTATAACGTCCTTAACCCATTTATATTTTGAATATATGTACTCTTTTTTTTAAATATAGTATATCTAAGACAAGAAAATCTACTTACACGTTGGACACTATGTATAATAAGTGTACTCTTGCTTGGATTTCCATTCGTTGTTAATGCACCATCATTAAGGGCACGGATTGCAGCATCTGCTAAATCTGAACCGTTTCGTAAATGTTCATTAATAGCAGGTGTACTAATTTTTAATGCTTCCTTCAATTTATATGGTCTTGGACCATTTTTCGGTATTTCAGCACCTTCGATGAATACAAATTCAACTGTAATAGCACCACTAACATTTTCCGTATCATATGGACGTGGTTGTAATGCTAGAATTTGTGATGATGCTTGACCGATTGCCAATTCATCGATACCAACTAAACCTAAACCAAGAAATTTTGGTGAATCATTTGAATTCGTTGGACGATCATAAATTTCAAAAAGTATTTCAGCTGATTGTGGTGTAAGATCGCTAAAGTAAAAAAAAAAATAGAATAAAATTTAATGAATATAAAAAATTTTTAGTATTAAATTTTTCTAAAATTTTCAACTTACAATAGAAAATGTTCATCCCAATATGGATTTGAACCTTGTCGTGCACCAGTTTGATTCTTTTGTGGTGGTTCATCCATTTCAACAACACAATATGGATCTCTAGCTCTCGATAAACCTTCTCCTTTAACAATTTTAACAAGAAGACGTTTACCAGATGATATTGCTTGCATCATAGAACCCGACAAACGATTATGCGAATTTAAATGTTCCATATTATACTAAAAAATTCGATTTATAATAATGAAAAATATCAAATGGAAATTGTATTAGAAAAGATTTTCTTTCGAATTCATTTGATCATAGTTTACAATTTGAAAATGAAGAAAAAAAATCGGTTTTTTTACTCTTTGATTTTGGGTTGTAGTTGTATGGAAGGAATCTCTAGAATCTTGAAGAATTTTGAAGTCGATTTTTAGTAGTTTAACATTTCTACAAGCTATAATCTCAACTCTATTAAATGTTTTAAGAAATCAACAAAACATCAATAAATGTTTGATACTTTTGTATTACCGGAAAGGCAAAAAAACCTCACAAGCAACAAAAAAAAGGTATGCAGTATTTCGCCTGACATTGCTGCAGCTTGAGATTAGGGGACTTATTTATAATCTCTTAACGTTAAGAAAGAACTTCAACTCTTCGGACGACAATAAAAACCATCTTGCTTAAGGCAAAGAAAAGTAGAGAAAAAGTGAAGAACCGAGACCTGGATTTGAACCAGGGTCTCATCAGTCTCATGAGGCGAGGTCGAGGTCCTAACCAACTAGACCATTCTACACTGTCTCTACTAGTCTGTTCATTTGCCTTTTCCTCTACGATAATATTATCAAATCATTACAACTATTTTGTCTTAACCTCTCAATTGTTTTTACCAAATTGTATCCTATTTTGAACTCTTATACATGAGCACTTTTTTGCTGAGAAACCTGAGAAATTCTGAGAGGATGGAATCTTCAAGTTGCGTGGTAATGAAGAAAGTCTATGGAGAAAAACGGTAAATATGGTACATAATTCGGCACGAAATTTCCGGACACCCCAATATTTATGTTTCGGTCACAGCCGGTTTTTATGCCAAATTCTTTTAAGTCGAACAGTCTAAATGTTAACTAATGTAACTATTCGGCCTAAGAAAAGTTGACTTATCTTTGCTTTTATCAAAAATTGTAAATAAAATTAGGTTCACGCGTTCACCTCTACTTCAGGGCGTCTTAGCCTATTCGATATCGACTTGTGTAAATTAGTATCCTATCTTTGATGTCGAATTAAATTTTCAGCATTACCATTTTTATTGGTCTCAGAGGATCCATTTTTTGCAAAATTTCAAATAAAAAGTTAATTTTTTTATTATTATTAAAGATCTTGTAATTTGAAGTGATTTATGGCATTCTAATTCCTTAAACAATTTTATTGTTTTTCATGTTTGTTTTTTAGATAACTAATATTAAATCCATTCAGTGACAAAATCTTCAATTTTAAAAGCTATGTATTTGAAATCGTAAAATTTAAGTTTTAAACAACAAAATTTCATTTAAAAGAAAAAAACATCTCATCCCAAAAACAAAAATATCAATTAAATTTTTGGGTATTAAAATAAAAACAACTAAAGAACAAAATTTGATCATCAAACTTCGATATTTAAGATGCATATCGAAAACGAAATTTCTGAAATGAAAATAGAAAGGAGAAAATGTTCAAAACACTTAAAAAATTTATTGGATTTTTTAAGGAATGAAATTAAATACAATTGCTATGTTATATTGTAAACACATGCATTGATAATTTCGAGAATGATCGAATTCTAATAACTTCTATTGATTTGAAGCTTTTTTAAAATTCTGATTCTACATTTTTCTAAGAAATTTCCTACATTTGAATGATTTATGATTTCATAAACAAGCAGAACTGCACGATATGGGCTACAGAGAATCCAAGAGCTGTTCATCAACAACAATTACACCCATTTAAGTGTACTGTTTGGTGAGGTATATCGTCTGGGAGGATCATTAGCCAATATTTCTTCGAAAATGAAGATGGTGTTGCAATTTCCACCAATAGTGCTCAATATCAGACGTTGTTGGAAAATTTTTTAAGGCCAGCTGTGGAAAACCATTCAACCCTTTGGTTCCAACAAGATGGAGCCACATCGCATATTGCAAGGGACTCAATGGCTCTTTTAAGCAATACCACAAAGTGACACAACGAGACTAGTATTCCCAGATGTTCAAGTCATATGATCAGTGTTGTTGTAGGTAAAATTCAAAAAAGAATACATCAACAAAGCTTTAATCTGACAGAAATAGAAGAATCTATGATGTGTAAGGATATTAGTACACAAGGAGAATAAGTTGAGTGTACAGTTGTACTACGTTTTTGTAAAGTTGTTCTGAAGACAGATAGACTTGAAAAAAGATAGTTATGAAGTGTTACGATGCCTAAAATGCTCTGAAAGAAATCAGAAACATGCATCTAAAATTTTGTGATGCAATATCTTCATTTTTTATCTTAGAAATAAGTAATTCGAATACAGCCTTAAATTAATGAGTTGAAATGCAGCTTTTCTTTGAAAAATATTTACATTTCATATTTTTATGGAAAAAAAAAACAAATCATAAAAGCGTATTGAATGAAAAATTTCATTTTAAAATGATTTTTCTTTATAAAACATTTCAAGTGTAAAATGATTATGATTTTTCTTATTCCTTTCATACACTTTTATTTAACTTAGTTTGCTATCGGCACACATTTTTTTATCTTTCGATCGATAAATTCTGCAGAACTAAAGTTTTACTTCAAATATCAATTGATAAAGTATCTTAAAGTAGCGATAGATGGTTGCCAGACTCATTTAACTACAATATTTTAACAGAAGAGGATAACCTAGTCTGTCAACGAAACTTATGGCATTTTTGTTTCTCGAAAAGATTCTACATTTTATACTAGTTTTAAAGGCTTTTAAGTGTTTTAAGTGTCAACCTTTCAAAATAATAGTGTTCGTTTCTAGAAAATGTTGACCGAGAATGTAGAATTTTCTGCATCTTTTTTTTTCTTCAATAATGCAAGATATTCTGTACCTCAAATTATAATTTAAAAATGATAGTAAAAACAAACAACTGATAATGAATGGAATACAAACATTAGATTTCAATTTTTTATGTTCGATTCTAATTTGAAAAATGTTGAATTTTTCAAGTCAGAATTTTCATGTAAGAAACGACAATGTCAATATTTTAAATTGGCTTGAAATAGTCAGTTCTTTTAGGCTAGTTTTTTTTAAACTAGTTTTCACCTAATCTCTCACGAGAGTCTTGAGGATACCTGAACCCATGAGAATTTTCAATCCCGACGTCGAGGTAAGAATTCTGACTAAACTTAAGTTAATTAAAAGTGTATAACAAAAAAAAAGTTGTTTTAAAAACTTGTTTTCTATCTTTGGAGGTTTTTCTAAATAAAATGAATGAAAAATTTTCATTATTATGAAACACACAACACCAATTTTTCAAGACTTCTTTCCTTTTTTCCATTTTTTCTTTTTTTATCAAAGAGTTATATTTTTTTTGTTCATTTTCAAAAGAAAATATATTTTACTAATTTAAATTATTTTTTCTTCAAAGAGCGTAAAGGGAAGAAATCTGATAGGAAATTTTAATTTAAAAAAAAAATCCAAAAAAATAGCAACGATTTGTTAAAAATTCGTAACTATAAAACTGAACCAAAACATTTATCATATTTTCATATAAATTCTATACATTCTCATTTTTAATAGTTTTCCGTAGTAAAATCCTTATGAACTGGCGGCTCGCATACAATTTTACTTCTAAAGTTGCGTTCCCACCAAACGCGCTAAATGTTTTTGCTCGCTCGTGGGTAAAAGAGAAAAAGATGTTAAATCATGAATAATAAAAAGAGAGAAACACGTTTTCATGTAATTTGCATGAAATACATGTTTCTCTCATTTTAACACTCTAGTTTAATAGTTATTTCTCTTTTACTCCACGCGAGCAAAAACTTTTTGCGCGTTTGGTAGAAATACAGTCTAATGTCTACGGTAAAAACATCAGTTATTGGCCCATATAAACGGAAATAACATTCATAAACATAAAAACCTAAATTTTAAAAATTTTCAATATTCTCTCTAAAAGTTTCCAATTCTTTTATTATACTGAGTGTTATTGCCTTTAAATGTTTCATGTTTAGTATTAATGTGTAAAAAGAACTCTACAAAAAAGATGAATCTAATCTAGCCAAGACTTAAGTTAATAATAACAGCTCAAATCGAGCCTAAATGTAGATTAATTTCCATAATAAAGACATTCGTTATTATAAATTATATAAAAGTTTTCTCAGTTCAAGCTAACAGAGGCAAAAATCAAAAACTTGTGCTTTGTCATTTACCAGACGTAGCATTCGGGAGACTGACCGTTTCATTCTTCCCATAGTCTGTCCGGTGGAAACTGATTTTAAGCAATACCACAGATCTCAGCGAACAAATGTTGGAATTAAGGTGCATTTTGCTTAAAATATTGGGAGCATCAATGGCCCCATTGAAAATTTAAGGAACGAAGATTAACCTCATCAAATTCTTAAGAGTTTGTGGTTACTTTAATTGGCATTATTAAGATATTAAATGTACCAAATATTTACAATTTGTTTGTTAAATTAACTAAACTAAAGATCAAGGTACTATTTTTAAGTGACCAACCAACCAACCAATGTGTACCAAATTTGGTGACATAATAAATTATTGATTTCATCATTTATGTGATTGATTTTTTTTTCATTTATTTGATCACAACTTTAACGTCAGTTAACCAAGCAACTATGCGTTAATGAAAACCGCTTTAATTCATATTTCCTAAATGATGATAAATTTCTTTATAAGTGGCCAATTATTGATTTATGTCAATAATTTATGTAAATAAGTAAAGTTTTAGATGGCCAATAACTGATATTTTTTGATTTTGTGGTCTGCAACTGATTTGTTTCTATAAGTTTTCTAAATTCATTATAAAATTTAAATCTTTTTTAAATTTTGAACTGAGTTTTTAATTCTAATTCCTATTCAATTCAATAAACTATTAATTGAAACCAATAATAGCTATTAATAGCCTTTGAATATTTTTCTGTAAACCCATTGATGACCCATTGATTAATTGGCTAAAAGGGGTCCAATAACTGATGCCTTATCGCTATTATGAAAATTTATATAATTTTTTTTGAAAATAGTTAAACAATTGATTAAGTTCTATTTAGACAAATTTGTTTTGTTTCTAAAAATTCAAAAATTTTTTGCCAAAAAACATCAAATTATGGATAAGGCATTAATTTTCATCAAAAAAATCCATGCAATATCCTATTTTAGTTTTTCTTTTCTTTTCTTGTGCCAATCAATTAATAATTTGAATTCCTTCTCTCCCCTCACCGCTAATGAATCATAATGAATTGGTAAATTTACAGGAATTTCTGGTGGTTCCATTTCGATAGCACGTGGACATGTTGAATATATTGAAAAATCAATTGGATAGACGGTATCACGTAAGGCGCTTGTAATAATTTCACTATAAACAAAAAACAATAATATTATTAGAGAACTCTCTTCTTGGATAATTGGGTGGATATCGAAAAGCAATTTAGTTTCCATTACCTTATGACTTCTTGTAATTGTTGTTCATCTTGATCGATTTGTTTAATAGGACCAACACTATTCATTGCAATACGAATCTGAAATAAAGATTTTTTTTTTATCTTTCTTTTATAAACAATAAATATAGTCTTTTGGAACTTACATCTGGATAACCTTCCACTTTCATTTCACCTTTCAATGTGTTATAACTCATTGTGGCTGAAAGACGACCACGAAAACGTGATATCGTTAGTTTATAATGTGATGTATCAACTTTTCCAGATTTTTGACGAAATGCTTTAACTTGTAAAACTGGCATTGAATCACAATCGCAAGTAATGACCTAAAAATAAGAAAAACAATAAATTAAAATGCAATCTAGAAATTTACTTATTTAAATGATATTCAATAATTTTATTGTTGTTTTATTGGCTGTCGTAAGATAATCTATAACTGAACTAGAAATTTTATTAAGCTAGAAGTCCCTATGCCAATATATCTCGCAATATTTAAAAAGAGCACTATGAAAAAAAAAAGAATTAAAAAAAGCACGACTTAATTCAAAATTCCTTTCCAGTCAACGGTTTAAACTAACAGCTATGCTTATCAAGAAAATATTTGTTTAACTTTAGTGCCCTAAAAAATGTTTAGGCTTCAACATGATTCTATCAAGTCGAATGGTCTAAATTTAATCTAATAGAGTTAGTTCTTCTAAAAAAAAATTTTCCTAAAATAGTTTAACGACTATAGTACAGGGTGTTTTTTCTAAGTGTGATAGAACTTCCGATAGGGATAACTGTCAATCCGAGCTGTCATTCTCACAACTCTGCTTGATATTTATGTTCAGTAGAGTCTGATAAAAAATCATGAATAAACTCACGCTTAAGGGATGATCAGTAATTATCCAAATTGAAAATCGGTCGTCGATTCGCGTGTCTTATTATATCTCAAAACTTTGACTTAACAAGCAAAATTGTCGCTTCTGGAGTGAAACTAATCCAGGCGAGACTCCAAAGATCTCATAACATCCAGAAAAATGCTACTTACACGCTAATGGTATCATTGATTCTTATTTCTTTAAAAATAAGACAGGAGCTAGCGTTATTCAACATCTGAAATTTACGGACTCTTGAATTTTCTATGGACGGTGCTAATATTTTAAATTTAGTCCGATGGTGTTCAATTTAAAGAGACGCTTTAAATTGACATTGTGTGTATCTTTTTAAGGGTCGTTCTATAAATTCAATAAAATTTGCCTTTTTGGTATACAAATTTTAGGAATTGAATTTTAGTTCACCAAAATGTATTTAACTAATAGCTTTTTCTACATGAGTTCAATTAATAACATTAGGTAATAAACAAAAAGTCTATAGAGCTTTTTCACGGCTTTTAGATAAAAGTTCTGGTAACTTGACTCGTTTGTTTGATTTTCATCTATACAATCTATTTGCTTCTACAATAGTAAACCATAGACTATATAGAACATATTATAATACATTTTCTCGGTACTTTTCCTAGTGTTTGGCGTTGGCAGTAATTAATTAATCATTTCAATTTCCTCAAACTTTTATAGACCCAACTGAAAATCCTATAATTGAATTTTTTCCGCAGAGATAATAAAGATTGTTTATAACTTTATTGATTTCTTCCTAAAGCCCTTAGCAATTTGTTGTTTTTTTTTACGATTTACTCGAAAATATTTTGGCTACTAACAAATTTATTGAGGGATTTTATAAAGTCATAAAACATTCTAATATTTACTAATATTTTGTTCAAATAAAAACTATCAACAAAAACAAAACAATATAATATTTACCATTTCACTGGGAGTAGTTTCGCTACTGTTGCAGAAGATATTTGATAATGATGGAGGTGGACTGTCTGGTAAAACACGTACAATTTCCACAGCAACTCCATGCTAAAAACAAAAGAAAAAATAAATTAAATTAATCATTTATATTCTTTAAATTAAATTAAATTAAATTAAAACTTTTATTAAAGTCAAATTTTTCCTATAAAATTTCTAAAAATAAAAAACCGTTAAAACTTCAATTTAAACTCTTAATTGAAAGAAGTCTTCAATGAAGTTAAATTTAAATTTATTATGATTAATAAAATGAATCACTGTCGACAGTTTGGTTGATGATGATCTCAAAGAATTCATTGATAAAAATATTGATTTAAATTTAATTTGAATTATTTACAAAACCCACACGAAGTTTCGAATCTACGCGATCTAAAGTCTGTATTTTTATTAGCATTTTCAAAAGCTATAGAAATTCTTTTTACTAAATCGGAACTTTTGCTTTTATACACAAAACATTAATTCTTACCAATATATTCAATTTAGTTCTTCAAAGGAATTATTATACCCTATGCATAAGTACTGAATTTCTAAAGGGTATATATTAATTGTAATCCATAAAAATAATCATCAAAGAACAGTTTTAAAGCATTGTAGAGATTCAAAAGATATAAACCAGTAAAGAGTTCTAAAATTTAAAAAACCTGTATGAGTAAATTGGATTAGATCCAGAGCTTTAATCTCATAAAATCTCTTGCAATAAGATCTAATCCAATCTTATCTTAAATAAAATCTTTATTTAACTTTCCACATACTGTCTTTATTTATATCTTGGATTATATCTTATGTCATGTAAGTTATATGTTTATGAATGTCTGTTTACACGACACCTCAAAAAAATGCGTTGTCTGATTTTAATGAAATTTGAAATTCAAATTGACTATTTCTTAATTCGATTTGGTATTATATTTTAGCAAAGTCAGTGAAAAAGGAACTAAAGTTATAAATGAAAAATTAGAGTTAACACAAAATGTTATTTTTCTTTTGTTTTTCGGATTCAATTGGAAAAATTTTACAGCAATTTCATTCAAATTGATCACGTAGGCTGAATTTCGGTAAAATCAATCCAAGGACAGTGCAGAAAGAAATAGTTTTAGAGAAATTTTGCCTGGTTATATAGTTTTTCTGTTTTTTTTGTTTAGTTTTTCAGATATAAAGGTTGTCCCAAAATTCACGTAAGATTTGAATTTTGCGCCATTTGTGCGGTAAAGTTTTGTCAACGAAAAAAAAGGAAACCGTGACAACTGACAGTTCAGGCTCAATACAAAGATATATTAATACTGTGGTTCAGGGTTATTATACACGAAAGAACAACGCGTTTTCATTGTTGACCAATATTTTAAAAATATTGCTGATTTTTCGAACAGCGATGAGGCTCATTTTCATCTTGATGACTAATCGACAAAATTGTCGCATTTGGGGTTCTGAAAATCCACGAGGGATTGTTGATAAACAAATGCGACTACAACGTGTCACTGTTTGATGCGGATTTTTGGCTGGACGCATCGTCAGACCATTCTTCGTTGAAAATGCGGCTGATCAGGCAATAACAGAAAATGGGCTCTTTATCGCGACATGATAATCCAGTTTTTTCTGCCTAAATTACAAGATATGCATATGAACGACATGTGATTTCAACAACACATGCCATACAGCTCGAGAAACAATTAAATTTTACTTCATGAGTCATTCCCTTCTTGCGTGAATTTCGGGACACCCTTTAGATACTTTAAAAATTGATGTACCGATTTGAATAAAATTTGCAGAATATATTTAACGCTCTTAGGATCCATGTTATCTATAAATTCGACGGAGAAGAAACAAAGTTATGAAGAAAAAGCTTAGAAAATATATTTATATAATTCGTAGTTTTTTTTAACAGTTAATTCAGATTCAACAATTTTTATATCTTTTAATGAAAAGCTTTCGATTTAATTAAATATAATTTCTTTAAATTAAATCAATTTAATTATTCATATTTCAATAAAAATTAACGAACTGCGATTGAAAACCTTTCACAAAAGAGTTCATTTCTTTTATAAAAAAAAAATTCCAATCCAAATTGTTTGGTATCAAAAAGTATACGATGACTAAAGTCTTAAAAGATTTATAAAAGATATTCGTCATAAAATTTTAAAGAACACGCGTTTTAAGTCCCGTAATTAAATGACTACTATTTAATACCTTGACCGGTAAAAATACAAGAAAAATTTAATTAGTAAGTTCATTTTTATTAACATTTAATTTTTTTTTAGCATTGATGCAAAAGATAAATGAGTCGGATTTAAATACTAAGCCAAAGTTCAGGGTTTCATTTTTAAATTTCATGATAAATTTACGTTTAACAAAAACTCCTGTGCCAAAAACTATTGATCTCTACTAATTGAAATTATTTTAGAAGATTTTAGAAAATCAAATATTATATTATATAGAAAGATACGGAGAAAAGGGATCGAACCTATGACAATCGTTAGCTCTTTATACTATCAAGGTTGTGTAATCGCCAAAAAATATTTACTATTCCGACTATGACCCCTGAAATTTTCAAAGTATGACTCCGGCTTCAATTGCTATAGATTATGTTACGAATTTCCAAGAAAAACAAATTTTTTGACTCAAATATTATAGAATAGTCTTCTCCGACTAAACAACCCTGGTTACTATCAACGAAGTCTAGACACTACGATCACTGAAGCACGATACTTGATCTGTTCATTTACATTTCTATAAACTGAATATTTTCAAAAAGCATGCAATAATATCAATTAAATGGCTGCCTCCTGACTTTCTGCGCTATGTGGGAAGTTGCGCCGTCTTGTTGGAAGCACATGTCTTCCACATCAATATTTTCGATTTCGTGCCAGAAATAACCGGTTATCATGTGCCTATATCGCTCACCATTGACTGTTACAATTTGACCCTGATCGTTTTCAAAAAAGTAAGGCCCAATGACGCTGCCTGATCACAATGCGCACCAAACAGTCAGTTTTTGGCCATGTAATGAAGTCTCGTGAACCTCATGAGGATTTTCATCTTCCCATATGCGGCCATTTTGCTTATTAACACACCCAGAGAATTGAAAAATCAACATCAACTTCCTGTTGCTGTAACAACCAATCTATGTAAATTCTTCGCTGTCCATGGGCGCTGGCTTCAGTTCCTGTGTTAGCTGAATTTTTTACGGGTGTAAATGCAAGTCTTGGTTCAAAATTCGACAAAGGGAGCCATAAGAAAAGCCCAAGCAGCGAACGCCGACGAATCGACAATTGCGGGTCTTCGGCTACACTCCCACTTATAGCAGCAATATTTTTGGCTGCTTTGCCATGCTGCAATAATGTCACAATTTTTCTCTGTGAATATTATTAAAGCGCCTAAAATCCCTAGAATCCAAGATTCAAACCTGCTTGAATACAAAGAATTGTTCTTAAAAATTTGTGCAGAATTGAATTTCTTTAACATGTTTAGTTTTTTTTTTTTTTCTTAAATTATGTAAAAAATTTTACGAACTTTAAGCTTTGAGGGAGATTTGTTAATAAGATATTCGATTTCTACTTTTGTTGTCTAAAAACTGATAATATTCAAAGTTTTGACCTAAAATGGAAACTTTTGTGAAGGTTTTTTTTTTTTTTTGATTTTGAAATTTTCAAAACATAAATTTCGAAAATGACAAATATCTAAAATGAGATTCTTTTCAATGGATGACATCAGCCTTTTAAGAAAATGTAAATCAGATTCGAAGACAAAAAATGTCTTTCATAAAAAAATAGATTAAAAATCATTTCTCAAAAGATTCATTTTTCATTTTGTAGTTAATGGTGGCGATTAATTTTTGTTCGGATTACATTTTTTTTTTCGTCCAGTTTTGATAATTAATTAATTAAATCATCATTTAAAATATATAAATAAAATAATTAACTTTTTTATGTTCTTTTTTTTCTGGTGTTAGAATTTTCAATGTCAGAATTTCGCAATTTTTTAATTCGCTATAGTAACAACTGTAATCATCACTATAGAAAACGCTTTTAATCTTTGTCTGTCACGCTCAATTTAGTGTATTTAGACTAAGCTCTTAGATCAGCGCCAAAGTTCTAAAATAAGACAAAAAAATTTAATTTGAATTTTTCTAAATACATATATTAGGTCTGTTTTATTTGCCACTTCCTCTGGGGTAGAGCAAGTTTTTACATTGAAAACAAAAACAACAAAAGAGCAAATTCTACACTACTTTTAGAGCAGGTATAACTATTACACCCGAATTAGTTCAGTTTTCTACCATAAAAAGTGTATTAGCTAAAAGTTTCTCATTTCATTACAATATTGTTGGTAAGCAGCGCTACAAACATTTGAATAAAAGCTTTCTCCTACTCCTGCTCGTTTTATTTGTCACTTACCCTGCTCCAGGGTAGGGTATGGCAAATAAAACAGACCTATTGTAGGAAAACATAGAACAATGTTATCGAAACTGCCACTTCTTGTTGAAACATCCTTTAAATTATAGAACATGTTTAAGAGTTAGATTTAAGTTATTTATTGTAATATTAAGACTATTTTTAATGGGGCTTGCGACTAGTCCAAACATACTTCACTAATTGATCGTCAACCAAATAAAAGTAGAGTAAAGGCCGACTTCCTACTTCTGATGCGCAAGTATGGGATAAAACTATACAAAGATTGGTTAAACAGAAAGGGAGATAACAATCATCCTACAAATTTTGTCGGCTTCTGCATTTCTGATTTCCCCAACTGATTTTCGATCTGCAGATGAGTCCCCTCAAAAACAGATGAACATGTTTATATGATTTATATGGCACTCCATTTGCGAGTGCAAACTCACAATAATCACACACGATACCGTAGCACACTACCAATTTTTCTAAATTGTGTGAGGAGACTCTGATGTTTTTGTTCGATCAATCCTAGTGAAAATTGCAAAACTCTATCTCTTTCTAGTTTTCTGATTTTTCCCGTCAAAATAGGATGTCGGCTGTGTGGAGATTGACCTTAAGTCTTCTCTATAATTAAAAAATATACGCTTAAATTTGCAATGATTCTACCGATCCGAATGATATTCGGTATCCAGGGATTTCTTGGATCAGGGTTTATGGATCAGTTTTCCGAGTAGGAAGGATCCAACGAAGTAAGGGATGAGTCACGGTTAGTAGTTGTAAAAATTTACCATTTTGCGATAATACACCAAAATTGGATTCCCTTCAAATTTTATTTAAATCGATCAAGTTCGACATTAACCGTTTATTCTTTAAATTTTGAATTGAAAGTAGTCACAGCATTTTTGAGTTGACAGAGAAGTAAAATTCAAAATAAACAGACATCTAGTTACTTGAAACTTTTCACCAATGTTTTTCCGAAATGTTACAAACTTACGCATAAAACCACCAATGTTACTCTTGGTATTTTATACCATAGGATAAAAAAATTATGACATAAGTATCCAAAAAAAAAGAAATCATGACCTCTCTTAATAAAAAAGCTAAATAAGTTTACCGAAATGGCTAAAAAAAAATTCTATAGCCAAAATAAAACATTGAAAATATAAAAATTTAAAAGTCGAATAGCGCCCGGGGTGGAAAAGGTCATGAAATTTAAATATGAAATTGTTAGAAGCTACGAAAGCTGTAGATTACACGCAAAAAAAACTTCAAAGAAATAATAAATTGGCAAAAGTAATGCGACAAAATAACAAAACAATAAAATTTTGTGCTTTTAAAAAATGCATGACTTCTTAGGAATTTTATGCAATGCAACGAATACAAGTGGCTCCTTTTTTATTAGAAATCGACTGGATAAAAAGGATCACAATCGTAAAACATCTTTTATATTGAAAAGGTCGTCATGAAATTTATGCTTTCTTTAATATAAAAAAAAGGTTTGTGAGACATTTTAGGCTTCGTTTAAATAGCTTTGATTAAAATTGTCGGATAAAAACTCGAAAAGAAAATTAAAATCGGAATGAGACTTCCTTAGACCTCCTTAGATTTCCATTATTTTTCTACACAGTCGAGTTTAAACAGGAACGTTGAATTCCTACCTAAAGATGTAATTGGGGAGTAAAGTTCATTCGGAACTAAAGACCAATTTTATGTAACAACTTTGAACTTTCACATCAACATGAAAGCAGCAAAATTGGAATGAAAAATTTCGTGTAATTTATGATTGATTATATAAGATGAGCCAAAAAGTTCTTATGTTTTTTTGTCTGTATAAATGAAAGGGGTATTTTTCATGAGAAACAAACATTTCATTAAACTAAACAAGAATCCCTGTGTCGGTATCATTGGCATATTAAATTTTCGCATTACTCCTACTGAGGTGGGATTATTGGTGTTTTTTAAAGTTTTTGTATTGATAATATGCTTTCTAAGGATTTATACTCCATCGATTATCCAAAAGACTGTTATAAGAAAATGTCAGTAATTTGTTTTCTTAGGGTTTGGATATATGATATCTATATATTATTTTATGTTCGAACCATAACTCGACGAAAAATGTTCAAATTAACTTATTACAATAAATATATTGTCCATTTTAATCGATGATCTTACTGGCATTTTCCTGACAAGGCCATTATAACTTTTGAACTCAAATTTACTTCATTAAAGAAGTTCTACAGATACGGAAATATATGGTAGTCTGATGCCATGAATGAAAGAATACAAGATTACGCCGTACGGCCATTTTGAATATTTATTTTCATACTTTTATAACATCACATGTGACCTAATTTCATTCATATATAATAGTGATTTTTCACACAAACAATGTGTTTTGGGTCACGAATGACGTAGGTGCGCAGAAAAAATCAATTTGAAATATGGTCTGATATTACAAAAATCAGATTTTACGATGAATGCATCAAAGGTTCCCAGCCAAGTTCTCTCAATTTTTATGAGTAACCACATTTGTATGTTCAACAATGACTTTTTGGCACATCCAATATATTTCCAAGGAGTAAAGTTCATTTGAACCTAAAGACTAATTTTATATAATGACTTTGAACTTTCACGTTAACATGGAAGCAAACTTCAAATGGAAAATTTTGTGTAATTTCTGATATTTTAATTTCAATAATCTTATTCACATGAATAGATTTAAGTACATTTTCGGTGCTAATCCCTTAACCACTTTTTTCATGTTTGTTCATCACAAACTCCACAAAAGCTTTAAAAAGTAAGTAAATTTATATCTTTGGATTTCATGTCTGGAATTATTGGAGCCAAAAAGTTTTACATGTATCAGAAAATGTGAAATCTCATTTTAACATTTCCTTCGTTATCCTTTTATCCTAATTTTGTTCATGAATCATTCTTTTGTTTTTAACTTTCGGCGCCATTGCGACTGAACTATATGCATTCATTGAACTCGATATTACAATCTCTCCGGGAATTTACTTACTTTATCCTTTTGCCTATTTTTTTTTTTTAATTTTTAAGTTACTACATTTTAGTCCTGTTCTGTAATATGAGAAAGAAGTGTCGTAATTTTTTAAAAAAGTTTTTCTTGGCAAAGAAAAAAAAATTTAATAAAATCTAAAAAAACTTACTACTTCAACGAAAAACAAAGAATCGATTTATTTTATGGTAATTTTTTCAGGTTAACAGACTTGTATTTCCTTATTGGATTTCGTTTGTGTTCATATATTATGTATGTGATAACAATTTCCATGAAGAAAATGTTTTCTATTAGTTGAATGACCGTTAAAATTGGTTGAAGGACGAAATAATGACATTGTCCTTTAGGAACTATTCGAATTGACCATTATAAGAGAGCCATTCCTTATTGTGGTGTACTCAAACTTATTTTCGTGTTAAAAATATGAAAATAATACAATTAGTAGCAAACCTAGTTGCTTGCTGCCCGGAAGGAGTCACAAGATTCTTTACCAAATGTAAGCGTATAAATTTCTTAAAAGTTTCAGGATAGAAAACTAAAACACAACCAGTAAGCTATTGCTTACATCTGACATTTATCCATCGAATAAAATTCTCTGACACTTGGTATAAATTCTACTTTTGTATATAAAATCATTACATAAAGAAATCGCAGCAACGCCTAAATATTCATTAATTTAAATTAAGCTATTTTTGCACTCACACGAATAGATTGCATACGCTCATATGAGTCGTTTACACGATTTTGAACATACGCAAATACCGCTCCTACAAGTAATTCGTATAGTGTCAACGTGCCTTAACAGACGAGTAATTATGCATGAAATGATGTGAATTTATGAAGTTGAAAGCTTCGATTTAGGTAAAAAAAAAAATATATTAATATGTGTTTGACATTAATTACCCAAACTAAGCACATAGCACTCGTGATACTCATTTTATGAAAATTCAAAGGAAACAGCTTTGGTATTGAGTAGTTGTATCACGAAAAGGCTAGAAGCAAATAAATGTCGAAGAGGATATTGAAAACTTCTACGAATTTCTCTCATGAATAGAATGAACTTATAAGGATAAAATGGAAATGTGAACTTTTCGAATACGACTTGAAGAGCCTGATTAAAGTGGAAAGGGAACTCAAGTTTTATTCCAATTAAATACAATTAATTGTTTTCGTTTCTTATTAAATATGGCTTTTAGTACTTTCAACTTTTTTCTTTATATATAAAAATATTGTTTGGCATGCTTTGTTATTTGTTCCTAATAATGAAATAAATAAGTAATAAAAAACTTTTTCATAGAAACCATAACAAAACAACTGCTGTATTTTATTGGGAATTCTATCAGGCGCTAGTTTACTTTCTCAAAAGAACGATTTTTCTTATATAAATTCTTAAAAGTTTTAATTTCGTATATTCGAACCATTGAAATTATTTGACGGAATTATTTGATTGCGTACCCAACTAGAGTAAGGCTAAGGATTGTTTTAGCTAAATAAAACAAAAAGCAATAAAAATATTAGAAAAAAAACTGACCAAAATGAGGTACGATTCAAGATTCAAACCAATTTTTTGTTATTTTTAGATATTCCAATGACAAACAAAACCTTTGATTTGCGCCATAGATAGTACTATCCATCCTGCTATCCATGCCTACTATCCATTACTAATTGGCGCCCGATATTATCCGGCGCTAAGTATTTGTATGATAGACGCGGATAGCATTCTCAAAAAAATACAGCAGACATGTCGTATTGATCACATCGTGTTTTACTTTCGATTGCATTTATTGCCGCTTTTGTTCTGTTCCTTACACTGTGTTTTCACCATCACTTTTTAAAATTTCCTCAAAAGAAAACTTCCCTATATTTTCCGAAGAACCAAGTAGCTCTCTCTTCTTTAGTTTTCATATTTTTTTCTTTCAAATAAAAATTTTATTTATAATTTTTTGTTCATTATAAATTATTTAAATTAAATTTTAGATTTAAAATGTCATTGGATAAATTTAATGAGGAATTCATTGCAGCTATCGAAGAAATTATGTATTCCAGTTTAAGGATTAACTCTTCATTTGGTTATTTTTTTTTATAATTGTTTTGATTAAAACTTTTTACGACATTCTGTTCTTTTTTTCCTTTTCCTGAACTTAGATCGTGTACGAACGATGCAATGGGTTAGAAAATTGAAATCTGAAGATAGTACAAAATTAGAAAGTGCTCGTATTCGAAATGAATATATTCAATTTTTACGAATTATTTTGAGTAATGAACCAATTTATTTTTGTTATCCATTTAAAGATGAACCACCAGACATATTGGCTCCATTAGCAGAAGTTTTGACAAATAATATAGTTGATCGGTGTCCCGGTTTATCAAGAACAGGTAAATTTTGATATTATAGTATATTAAAAAAGTTCACCTCTTAGAAATACAATATTATTTGAAAATTCACTTCAGGTCCAATTCTTCCAGTAATGTGCCATAAAACAAGTGATGGGAAAGCTTTTATGACTGTCAAGAGATGCCCGGAAGGTGGTGTATTTTGTTATTTAGCTGTAGCACCGCATGTACTTGAAGAATAGTTAAACAAAAAATATATATTGTATATATGAAGAAGTTTTTTTGCTAGTCGAGATAATAAACGAACAATAACTAACCACAAAATATGTACAGTAATTATATCTTATTATTTATTTATAGAGAGGTATAGTCACATTGTCGTCTATTGTAGATTTTCAATATTCATATCCTTATCGCTTATTCCTTGAGCAAAATTATGGTGAAGAAAAAACAGCATGACCACAGTTTTCTAATTAAGTTTTAAATTGACGAACCAAGTTTTATAATTACATGTTTAACTTCTGTAAAATCTATCTAAATATCGAAATCCAAATTGGCCTGGCCATAAAGTTCTGTCGTTTTTGTTTTATTCGGTTTCTTAGATTTATTAAAAAGAAAGATTTGACCGATTTAACTGAAATTTATGCATTTAATTTCTATTAAGTCTGAATTATTAAAGCGAAATAAATTCAAAAGGAAAAAATCATTCAAATCTCAACGTTATCAAGAAAAGCGTCGACATTCAACACTTGGGGCAAATTTACCTGAGGTCTGATACTGCTACCAGAATATCCTATATCTATGTAGGTACATCTTCTTTTTTTTTTAGTATAAAGTCGGTCATATAAAAGAAAACATTTCTTCGATCCTTCCAAAATTTCTATCAAAATTGACATTTTAAAAACTTTTTCGAATGAGTCGATTCCGAATTTATATATTTTCAACACTTTCTAAACAAAAATGTAAAATGTTAAAGTTCCCATTTTGTTGGAATTCTTTAATTTTGCTTGTTTAACTCTAAATTCTAGCAAGTCATTACTAAAAATTCTGTTCGAGGAATCCAAGAAGAAATTTCAAAAATTCTTTACGATTATTATTCAGTTTTTGCTTTCTACTCGGCAGGTGATTTTCATTAGAATAAACTTAAAAATCGCGAACTAATTTATAATTCGTATATGTTTTTGTGGTTCGGTCATTAAGTTCACTTCTAAATTAGTTTCAAACTGACGTAATTAGTATGAATCGAGTTTATCCATAAAATTTCGCCTTTGCTTTGACTTTTCTAGTGTTCGAATAAATATGAGATCATAAAATCGTTTTTTTCGTACATGTGAACTTAAAAATTTCATAGAAATATCTTTTATTTTGCTTTATTCATGCCGAATTTGAAATTATGGAGTTGGTGTTGAATGACGACATATTCCACTTATATATTTTGTTTCTGAAGAAATGAAAATATATTTTATAGTATATAAATATAGAAATAGTGATTCCATTGACATGACCTATATAAGTTCGCGGAAATACTTTAGTTTTATCAATCATGGTATTTTTATATTAATAGTTATAGATTTGTTAAGCCACATCTAGACTGTACCTAGTTGTTTTAGAGTTCATCTACAATTAACTAATATAAAAGTTTCAGAGTTCGATATTTCTTGAACTTCTTCGATGTACTATAGTGAAGCTCATTCACTGCTCATATGTACTCAGTATGTGCAGTTAAATAGTTTATTAGTACTATAAAACTCGAGCCATCATACAATAGTTGGTTCTTGAATTGGTTTGAGTCATTGTTAGGAATAAACTTTTATTAAACTTACTTATTTTCGGTGATTTTTATACATCTATATTGATCGTAATTGAAATTAATCAATAATTGATCTAAGTTAATATCCTGTAATACTAACATAAGAAGACTCGTCGTTTATAAATTTATAGTCCAATGATATAACTCGGAGAAAAAATTTATGCAAAACTAATAATATTTCTATGGTTTTTTTTTGTTTACCCTTCTTCGAACTTGATCTATCTAATTTAGAGCTAACTTAGGCTCTCTAGGTAAGACCAGGAATGTGAAAAATTTATTCAAATCGATAAGTGAGTTTTTGATCTGCATAAAAAATGGTCAGGCCAATTTTGCTCTATAACTATTTCATCCTACAACATCGTTGGATAGTTTTTAATGAAATTCATATTCAACTGTTGTGAATTTTTAGAATTGATTTAAATAGAATTGCTGTACTTAAATTTCAAGTTAAATCCGAACAACGATAAAACTTTGTGAGGTTTTAACACGTAGCGCTTATTTCATAGTTTTGATTCAGCGAAAGACTAAGTTGGTTCAACTTTAGTTTGGATTTTTGTATGGTGGAAACAACTTACGTACTGCCATATTCTCGAAAGGATAAAACACAAAGTGTGAAACAACTGCTATAATAAAATCTCTGGTTTTGACTTTTTGTTTTTGTTTCGGGTGAGAAATACCTTGTAGTAGATTTTGCGGCCCATTGTATCCCCATGAAAAGGTTGGAAATACTGTTCCATGAAATCTTAACTACACCGCAACAGTCACTTGTGCTCCTGGGGTAATCGAGTATAGACTCTACTTTTGAACAGAAGACATAGCCAAGAATGTTTTCTCGAAATATGTTATGTAGAGAAGTTTTCTCAGCAGCTGTAATGAGCATGATGTGCAGATGTTTTTTTTTAAGTTTGTGAGTTTTTGTCTTTATAACTTCTTTTCCTCTCGACAAATTTACTACCAAAAGTTTTAAAACTGGAGAAAAGACAATATTCTCGTCTGGATTAAGCTTAAAAGAAAAATTTCATATAATTCCTCTACTCTAGCATAGAAGAAAGAGGAACTTTTAAAATTGGCACATGATTTCATGCATATCAAAAGAATTATACGTAATATGATGATTGTGAACCATATGTGTGTTAAACAAAGGATTGGCCTAATTAATAGTTTATTATTTCCTTTCACATGCACACATACATTCGTGTATTATGTAACATTTTCTTTTGTCATATGTTTTAATTTCTGCTATTTCAGGCATTTAGGGTTATCATATGTAATTTATCGTCATTATCATTACATACATTTTTGTTTCTTGTCATATACAGATAAAAGGATGAAAAGGACGATCACTTCTAATTAACAAAATAAAATTAATTTGAAGGGTTTTCGAAATGTTTTTAACCAAATTGATTTTTTATTTCTAAAAATTGCCTAACAAAATGATTTAATTATAAGTTAGGCAATTTGTAGATGAGTTTTGAAGTTATCATAAAAAGCCTAATTAACAAAAAATAGAATCGAATTGGAATGGAATTGTTTTTTCCTTTTTTTTTTTTATATATATAAAAAAGGATGGCAACAAAAGACAAGAATAAAAGAATTATTATGAATTTAGAATTGGATTGAAGATGACCAAAAATTTGTTTGTTTCGTAGGAATTCAAATTGTTCAAATTCTTGGAAAAGTTCTTTCATGAAATCTTTTCGTAACTATCAAAATATTAATTTATTCTGTTTTATGATTTTTGCTTAAGAAATTGATTTCATTCTTTTAAAAATTATTTGAATACTAGGGACTTCACCCCAGGCACGTTGGTTAGATTTGTTTTATTCATCATAATAACAGTGCCTCAAAGACAAGTTGAATTATTTGTCCAAAATTTAGAGAACTGGTTTAAGAACTTTTGATATATCCTGACCATCCTTAAACCATCAGACTATCATTTGTTTCAGATAAATCTAATCGGCTATAGATAAGTTGAAGCACCAGGAATTTATTGAATTTGGACCATAAACGTGGAATATACAAATGTTTTTAAAATAGCTATGTGAATTAGTGTTGCCATAAGTGAATTTCGTTGAAAATTTAATCATATTTAGGTTTAGCCTTAATACAAAAAAAAATTGGACACAGAGTTTCGGTTATACAGCGAGTGAATACATAGGCTATATCTGGATAAAAAGTGTTCTTAGACAGTGTTACCATACTCGAATATAGCTCACAAACTAATCAGTTTCAAGTTAGGGTCAAATACATAAACTGTATGAATTTTTGTCGAAATCCGCCCAGCGGTTGGTTCTACACCACACTTACAAAATTTTGTCTTTTTTTTAACAAAAAAGGGTTTAAAAATATAGAAAAAAAACTAGCATTCGGTGCAACACAGAGACGGTGAAAGTTTCAAAAAAATCGGACCAGCCTTCTAGATTTTATGAACTATTTTTTAAATAAATTGACGAAAGGGCTGACGGACGAACAGACATAGGCATGGACCTAATTATTTTTGATGAAACGGATTTTGCACTTATTTTCATCTTTCTACATTTTTTTCTTTCTAGAAGAAAAGTTAAGTTTTCCCACGAATGTAATACTTTATACAAAAAATCCCTTTTGTCGGTAACGTTAAAAGATTAGATTGGTTTTTAATTCACCGGATTTTTTTTTTAAATTATCGCAAATTTTGAAATGTTGGAATTTATTTACTATGAAATAGTTATAATGTTGTTGCAAAGATTTCTACCTCTGAATATAGATCGCTAACTAATTCCATACTTATTCCCTGTATTTTATTAATACATATATTTGTTCCGATAAAAATGCAAGTTTCCATAACCAAACATTATCTTCAAGTTCAGGAATTTTTTCATTACAAAATGTGAGTATTTCTTTTCGTAAGTTGAAAAAACGTAAAATACCTCAGCCTTACTTAGCCATCTAGTTTCAGCGAAGTATATAACATCATCCCATTGTTCATCAGTTTCATCAATTTTTTTTTCGTTAGCAATTTTGGGAAAAATATTAAATGATTTTTTAGACGCTGTGCGGACCAGATTAAACCCGCGGGCCATAGTTTAGACATCGCTGATTTATACAGAAAAAAACACAACGAGTTCCATCCAATAGTTTTTACTTCATGAAATGGCCTTATGCCAAATGTTTTTATGATTTTGGCACACATATCCACCGATTCCATGTTTTATCATAAAAAAATATATTTTTCCAAAGAATTTTCCTTTGTTTCTACTTTATATGAACTTTTTTATTTCTTAATTCAAAAAATAATAAAATTTGTGATAAATTTATATCAAATCAAACAAAGTTTTAGTATACTATATATACGAGAAGTGTTCTAGCAAATGTTTTATATTGCAACTAAGTATTTGTAGAAAATAATGAAATGAAATTTTTAATTTAAATAAGTTACAGTCTTTTAAATAATCCACATAAACTATGGATACATAAAGTTTTGGCAACTTTGATAAAAATTTCATCTGGTTTTGACATTTCTTCTTCTTTCACATAAACTTAAAAGGTTATTATTCTAAAAAATTCTTAAAATTCACTAAAATAGAGTTAAAAAAAATTAATTTTATTGAATCAAAATGAATAAACATTCGGTTCTGAAAATTATAAACAAAAAGTAGTTATATGAATCTTTTGGAATGACAAGAATAATGATCATTGAGAAAAAAAGAGGATGTGTCATGGGTCATCCAGAAGAATCATTAAAAACTAATTATGTAATTAAAATCGGAGATCTGTCGAGAGAATAAGAATCAATTGCTCTATTGCCTGAATGTGTATAAGACTCCATAGTCGGTTTTGAAGTAATATCAATACAGATCCTCGAGAGGTAATTACATAATCAGATCGTCGGATTTAATTTTTTTGTAACAAAACTAATTGATTAAATAACTCAATTTAACATTTGACTTTTTAAAAATCAGCTTTAATAAATTAATTTCGATTTAATTAAAGTCTTTAAGATTTTCTTTTTTTTTTCTAATTAGTTAACATTTCAATTTCATATTTAATATTTTTGTTTTTAATTAAAATCTGTAATTTGATGTAATATGTAAATTGAGTGCACGCAATGTAATGGACTTTAACATGGAAGATTAGCAAAGTATTTAATTAATACTGAAGTAATTAATCCGTCACGCGAAATTATTATTAGTTTCATAACACTAAAGAAAAATCTTATTTACATTTTTTTTATTTTTTAAATATTAAATTTTCATTTTTAAACAATAGTTTCGTTTTTTTTTCTTTTTTCTAGCCTCGATCACTTAATTATCATAAATGTAATTTATTCCTATTACTATTTTATTGATTGATTCAACTGTCATTATCATAATTTAGATAATGACATTGTAGTACTTATTTATGTCTTAATGTTGATAATACTCTAAATTACTACAAATTTATTTGTTTGGGAAATTAAACAAATATTCAAACGAAACCATTTTAGTGTTATGAAAATGTTTAACATATATGTTTATTACTTGATACAAATTGGTCTAGAAAACAATTTTGATAATACAAAAACATGGTTTTAGAAGATAAGCCTACATAAAATTTAAGTGGACAAGAAATTCTTCTATATATATTAGGTATATCAAAAAGTTCTCAATCTGATAATAGATATACTGGCATAATTTTTCTAAATATTCTACTACTATCATATACACATGTGTCAATATCATATACACATGTATCAATTTGTCAATTAGTTTAGTTTTCATAGCCATTCAAAGTGAACAACTTTTACTTTTTATAAGTATCGATCAGTGATTAGATTCTTGTTTGCGAAGAGCGCAACGTATGAGCAAATCAAAGAAAAATTATAAGCTGCCTATCGATTGCAATCGATTAGAAACGCAATCATACAACATGTTCAAAGCAATATGAAATTTGCATGAATTATGCTACGAATTAATTAACCATCTTCTGTTTTCTTCAGATTAATCTCTGTGTGACTATTATCTTTTTCCCAAACTTCAAGAAATGGGTCAGGGCTAGGGAATTTGCATCGAATTCGGAAATTATCAACGATATAAATGTCTATTTTGAGGGGTTAGACAAATACTATTATCGGGAAGGGATAAAATTGAAATAGTTAGAAATATAGTACGTTTGACTAAGTGTTTCGAACTAAACTTTTGATACACTTAATAAAAATTTGTAACTAGAAAATTAGATGATTTACAGTCAAATTTTTTATTCGATACGAGAAATTTTTTTAATTTAATATAAATTATTATTTATTTAATTAGGTTTCTATAATGTAAAATAATAAAATAATATAGTTTTAATTTTAAACACATAAAATCACGTGGTGTACGAATTCAACTGAGGGTTACTGTAAGATAAAAGTCGAGATTCGTATAATGAATGAAAAGGTTTCAAAGATAATATCAGTAGTTATCGAAATAATACCCAACTGCCGGGAAAAGAAACTCCAAATAAAAATGATCAATAGTCAATTAATTTTTAATACCCTACGTCAGGTCCTTTGCAACCTTTCTCACATGCCACAGAATTCTGAGAAGTTCCTAGGTACTTCACCGTATTCCGGGGCACACCACAATGAAAAACATACAAAAATTATCGATCAATTAGATTTTGAATCCAATTCAAATAATCAAACCAAAAATAAAACGACAAATCTTTCTGACCAGGCCATTTTCGCTCTATAACTATTTCTTTCTACACTATTGTTAGATTGATTTTACTGAAATTCAATATACTATCGTGTATGTATTTATATAGCCAACGGATGTAATTAATTTAAATTAAATTGCTTTACAATTTTCCCATTTTCGTATACTACTGTAGGCTATAAAAACTGGATTATTTAGTCACCTGAATGCAAAGTAACAATTTACTGGAACATAACATTGAAGTCAAACAAAAACAATTGGTTTTTTTTTCGATTCGTTTTAAAAACCTATAATTTACATTTTTTAGAACATTAAATGTCACGTGATAATGTAATTTAAAGTAATTGTAAAAGTTTTCTGACTATTCTAATAAAATATTAACAATTTCAATTGGTTTATCATAAATTACATTCTTTTTTGTAGTTTCATAGAATTGGATAAAATAGGATTTCTAGAAATATATCGGCTTTTTCAATAAGAACTTTTGTTTTTAATTTTAAATTAAACAAACATTTTGAATGAAAGTTTTCAATTTCTTTATTGAAATGTGTTGTATAGACTCTACAATTTATGAATAAAAAAACAATATCTGGTCTACAACACCTGCATTTGCAGACAGGGCTGGTCCAATCAATGGTGCAATGAAGCCACCGCACCCAGCGCCAAAGTTCGGAAGGCGCCAAATTTGAGAGTTTTTTTACTTAATATCGCGAGCTTTTTCATTTTGCTTCATATTAAATTTAGTGGAAAATTGGAAAAGGTACTACATTTTTTCTTTGATTATATTGTATAAGGAAAAAGTTCGTGTCGTTTTTTTTCCCAATAGATGGCTTTAGAGCCGCTAACTTTAGTAGTTCTAACCCTATCAAGTTATATTGTAGCTCGCTTGAAAGGTGACATTTCATAGAATATTTTTAAAAAAATTGTAAGAAATAATTGCGGTAATTGGGTTTTGAAAATGAGCCAATTCTGAAAAAATTGGCTATATTTCACTATATCACTTCGACCAAGGTGATAAAGCTTCGCAGGCTTGTGAAAAAATTCGTAGTGTTTATGTTGAAGATGCTCTATCAAAACCAGCAGCACGTAAATGCTTTGCTCGTTTCAGCTCTGGAAATTTCGATGTTAAAGCTGCGCCGCGCTCTGGTAGACCAATTATTGTACAAGTCGATGAAATTGTCAAAATATTAAGGAAGACCTGCATATTTCATCTTATGACATTGCTGAGGAACTAAAGATTGATCAAAATACCATTTGCATGAGGCTGAATACAAAATGAAGGCGCCATTTACCTAATCTGCACCCGGCGGTGAAATAGCTTGGACCGGCGTTGTTTGCAGACATCGATTCTTTTGACAAAATTTGCGATCACATTTCTACATAATTGTGACTCTATCTCACAAATTACGGTGCAATGATGCAGCCAGCTCATAAAACACACCAAATAGTGTGAACAATTGCTTCTGGATTTTTAGAAGCCCCACTTTGCTTATTAACGTAGCCATTCAAATGAAACTGAACTTCATCAGAAAAATGACTTTATTTTACGAAATGTAGTTTTCACAGATCACCCATTTTCATAATGGATTTGAATTAGTTTTATACGATTTTCGAGCGAAATTGAACTGATTATAATAAAATGTAGACCTTTGACTTCAATTATGTCAAAAAACTGAACGACACAATTGTCATCATAAGCAAATACAACTCTATTGAAAAAAAAAAGTTCTTATTGAAGAATCCTATATTTTTAACAAATTGAAAAATTCAAATAGAAAGGTCTTTGCCAAAAACTACTTAATTATAAATATAAGGCGGTATGACGAAGTCCAAGTCAACATTGTGTTTAAGCCATAAATTGCAGTTTATACAGAGTCGAGGTCAAACGCGATTCTAACCTTTTTCTGTGCCAATTTAAAATCTTTCGAGTATAAATTTATTACGAGATTTTCTTATCGATCGATGTTTGTTTCTTATTACATTTTCTTATTTCCTTTAAATTATGTAAATTATAAAACGAACAAACATAATACATGAATTATTTTGTAATTAGAATAATGAGATAAAATTACATGACATGTAAATATCTTATTACATCTTTTCTTAAAGTTTTCGCGGGAGCAAAGTTCTTAAAAACGAAGAAAAAAATAATAATAAATAAATAAGAAACTTGTTAATTTCTTCTTGGCTGCATCTACAATTCTATTATATTAAAAATAATTTTTTTCTTAACGAGAACTTAATCTGAGAGCAAAAGCAACAAAAAATTTAGATATTGTTAGCATATATTCAAACCACATGAAAATTTTAAACGTCCAACGAAAAAAAAACAGAATTTGTAAAAATAAATTGTGTAGAAAATAGTTGAAGGTAGAAAAAACCATTTAAGAAAATGGAAATTTATTAAAAGTATGAATCGATTTGAAAGGTTTTTTTAATTTATACTTTTCATATGTTCAAACAAAAACTGTCATAATCATCAGGAGGACAACATTCAAGTATTCAAAACACAAAACGGCCATCTATTGAGCAAAAAAATAGAGTAAGAATTTTTTGGTCCAAGTAAAAGTTGGTGTAAGTTGTTGTATCCAATGTAAAATTTTGCTCTGGGCTGGAACAACTTGTGAAAAAAAACCCACCTAATATGGTTTGTCATTTTCCTGGCAAAGCCATTGTTAGTTCTTCAAGTGATTTTTCCTCGTTGGAAAGTATCAGTATTTGTGAGTACCCGTAATTCAGGAATTTTTGTTTTTTCCAGATATAGGAAAGAAACTAAAACTGAACTACAAATTCCTTTCAGTTTTCCAGCTGGGACTTATAATCGTTATAATCCTTTTCTTCTGTTCTTTTTTGAATAATATATTAACTTTATTTTTTCACTTCTTTTTTTGGCTTTTTACCGAATTTATTTATATTACGACTTTCAAGCTCAAGTCCTGAAAACAAATTAATTTTAAATAGAATTTTCTCCCCTATTTAATTTTGATATTTCAAAGTATGAATCATTTATTAATTTTTGAAAACAGGGCTGTCACTAGGAGTGACAGCAATAAATGGGTTCTATAGAGACTGAAACAAATGGTAGTCTAGTGATGCAAGTTTAGGACTTGCATTGCCAATGATGGCGAATCTATGACCCGCCATCAGTGGGACTATACATTAAATTCATTAAAAGTATCTAGCCAGCTTTCTCAAGACGAGTGATCAAAACTGTATGTATTGTTCATAATGATGAAACATAATACTTTTACTATTCACAAATTCTGAAAATTTCTTCTTTTTATAGTTTTCAACTCTTGATTTCGATATTTTAAAATTCTAAGTAATCTCATGACTTTTTAGTCCATCCAATAGATGTATAAAAAATAAAATAAAATTCAAATCTAATTCGATATAAAACTCATTTTAAATTTTCACCATAAATATAATTATTTGATGGGAAAATAGTTTAAAATTCAGTTGAATAATCCAAAAAAAAAAAATGTAAAGATTAAGATTTGTAACAATAGTGTAACAAATATAAATGAAAATAATTAGTTTCTTAACTAAAGCTAAATTTTCTCAACATGACGTACAAAAAAAAAAATAATCCCAAAGTATGAATTATCTATTAGTTTAATTTCATCGATTTCTTCGAAAAATACAAAGTACAAGGATATATTTGTTGGAATCTCATTACACTTTAATTTCCACACTCAGTATGGGAATCTCACGAAATATATTGTATTGTATTCGTACTTCTTTACTTCGGAATAAATAATTTCATTAAAATTTAATATTATAAAAAGCTCATGGAGTCTCGTGGAGTGGTTTAATAATATTTTAAATGGATTTACTGGATTTGTACAAAACAAATGTGTATATACAGAACACAGTAAGAAAAAAAGTATGTACCTTGTACTTTATGTAAACCCTTAAATTAAACCTTTATTATTAAATTCAATGTAAATTACATGTCCTCAAAGTTATTTACATATATTTGATTATGAAACTTTTATTCGGTACAAAAATTTCATTATTCTTCAAAAATCTTTTCATTATAAAATATAATTAAAATTAATTTATGTTCAACAAATATTTATAAAGAAAAACCAAAAAATAATAATACTTACATCTTCAACAACATTTTTGGTGAACTCATTTAAAGCTTGAACCCAAGCATTTAGTAGTTCATTAACAATGACAAGATCACTGTAAAGCCAACGAAAAACTTGGCTTGTCCATGTGACAGACGTCTGAAAGTTCAAAATACAAAAAAAAAAAAATTTTTTAATATTCGATTTGAAATCAATTGCCAAGAAACTTACAGTTTCGGGGCCAACAACATTTGATGGTGGTGCAACATAACTTCGTGATTTTCGTAATTCTGGTCCAGGACTTTTTCGTGATAAACGTTTTCGGATTGGTGGTGTTGGTGGGACATAACCACCACCAGATTTACCAAGAGAACGTATACCTCCAACTTTGGCGCCTAATGGTTTCACCGAGAGTTCCTAATTTAGAAAATTAAAAAATATTAAATTTTATCAACTGTAAAGTTTAATCTTGAAATGATTAGAAATTCTTATTTGTTCATAATTCTTACTAGATATTAGGGCTTGTCACGCGTTACTTCGCAAACTTCTGAAATTATATGATTATTTTTGACAATTCGTTGAACCAATCAAAATGGTTAAAAGATTTCGCAGATTTGCGAAGCTTATGTCAAAAATACACATGCCCTGGAGCTGATTATTTTCGTAAACTTGCGAAGATCAATTTTTTATTTTTGACAAATGCAATTTTGAATTTATTTTAACGGGTTTCCTTTTGGAAGTGAATACCAAAAATTATTAAATTGTATAAAATGCCATGAAAAAGAGAATTAGTAGAATTTTTAATTGAAAATGCTTTGTTTGAAAATGCTAAAATGAAAAAATGAAATATTATATTTGCGAAACTTTGTCACGGGTGCAGATTATTTTAAGTTTTTCCTGACCAATCAGAATGATCTGCCAAACGACAATGTCGATAATGTCCGCTATGATGTCTACAATGTCAACTTTGTGAGAGCTGTCAAAATAATTATTACAATCGTCTGCTTGTGATTAGGATTTATGTAAAAAGTAAATTAATTTTGAATCGGTAATTTATAAATTCCAACAATTTTCCATTCTTTACGCGTAGACAATGCAGTAGACAATATATGATTGTCAACGCGTAGATACAAGATCATCTACGCGTAAACACCTTACGAAGTCTACGTCGCACAACACTGATTTTAGCATACCAAATGATATACATATATGTATATGAAATTCTCATTGTATTTTATATTTTGAATCAGAGAATGAAACATTCTAAACTGTTTATGTGACATTAGGCGTACATTAGATGTTGCTGAAATAAAAGCTCTGGTAGCTTTGTTCATTTAGCTAGTTTCCATGTATGCGCATTCTATTTATTATCTTTGTTGCAGGTAACCTTACATTAACATGGTAGCCATATCAAAAAATAAAAAATATTTTCTTACCTTCACATCTTTACTCGCAAGCAGTTCTCTTGGTTCAGAACGTCTCAATTTATCACCACCAATAATTGGATCTAATTTATTAGCACCAGTCGGTGTTATTGCTGTTATTAAACTATTACTAGTACTACTTGTTTTAAGACTTGTTATAGCCTGATTTGGATCTTTTTTCACCACATATTTATTATATAAAAATTTACACAGCCATAATAAAAATAGGGCGACAACAGCCCAAATAAATATAAACATAACTAATGTATCCATTGTTAAATCACCAATTCCTTCAAAACTGCAGATATAATCATCGATTTGATCTGCTAAATCCATTTTGTGATTCGATCGACATCATTTCTTTAAAAAAAAAAAAACACAAAAATTTAAGAAAATTCCAGGAAAAATTCATGGAAATTCTTTTATAGCAATTAACACGAAAAAAAAATATTTTTTAAAACTTTTTTTTTTCATCTAATTGCACAATTAAATATTTATTCACTGATTGATTTTTTTATTAGAAATTTTTTTTTAGTACACAATTATTTAATTTTATAATTATTATTTGGAAGTGTAAAAAAAGGAATTATTTGTTTTTAATATCAAACATATAGTAACTGTAAATCGGCCTATAGCCGATATTTTGATGCCCTATGGTAGAAATCGGCCCGAAAAACTGTCAAAACTAACAATATTTCAAGATGTTTTTTAGGCGTACCTGTTAATAATTTGAATATCAATAATTTTAATCTAGTATTTAGTTTACTTGTTGTGTTGTAATTTTTGAAATTAATTTTCATCTAGTTTGTTTTCAAACATAATTTCTATTAAGAAATTATATTTCAGAAACTTCTAGTTTCCGCGTAAAAAAGAAAGGAGGGAAATCGTTTGTATATCTTATTAGATTACAAGCTTTCCGATTTCATCAAAATTTTTCAGCATCGAGAAAAGCAATTTTTTTTCTGAAATGAGTTTTAATTATTTTGCAAATATTCAAAGCTTTCTCAGAATGAATTAAATTAATTTCTATTCCACTTAGCCAATTCCATGCAAATCGAAATTCACAACAATTGTGACCTGTTCGATATCAATTCCTCTTGAAATAACGTTTGTCGTAATAAGGACTTTTACCAAGCCTTCTCGAAATCTATCTAAAATAGCTAAACGTTGTTCGATTGAAAGATCACTAGACAACATAGCTGCGGAATGTCCATCGGACGACATTTTACCAGCTAACCAACCAGCAGTGATACGAGTGTGACAAAATATTATTATCGCCTGTCCAATATTTATCCCTCCATAAATATTTCGGATGGTTTTATATTTCGCCTTGTTAGTTCTACATTTTACATAATATTGTTTAATGTTGTGTAATGTTTCTTGCTCCCTGAAAAGTCTTTTAATTATGGCATTCGGGACAATATACTGAGCAAAATCTGCTACTTCTTCTTCAAAAGTTGCTGAGAAAAATATCATTTGATAATTTCTAGATAATTCCTTATGAATGCGAATGCATTGATCCTGATGACCTTGTTGCGCAATCATATGGCAGCCTCGTCCAAGACAAAAACTCGTATCTTTGATATATCAAACAATTTATGTTTAAGACCCCAATCCATAATTTGCCAGGACTTCCAATTAGGATATGCTCGTCCAATTTTTGCCCTCTCGCAATGATTTCACGACGAACAGCAAATTTTAATTTTATTTCCAGACAAAATTTTGCCATTCGAGCGGTTACTTCTCCTGTTTAAATTGCTAATTCAAAAGTAGGTGATAAACAAATCACTTGAGGATAATTTTCAGTAGGAATTACACGGCTAAGCATTGCCAGAACGAATGCGGGAGTTTTACCTGTACCAGTTTGACTTTGTGCTATCAGATTTTGTGGAGGATCTGATAATAATATTGGAAGAGTATTTTCCTGAATTTTAAATGGAGTATTGAAACCCATAGCATATACTACATGCAGAAGTTGAGATTTCAAATGTAGAGCTTGGAATGACATCGCTTCTGATTTCTGGTTTTCAAATAAATTATTTTAAATTACGTTAATTTGAATAAATCGAAACACATATATAAATTCTGTAAAACTAATCTGCGGAATAGTTCATTTGATATAACACTGCGCCAATTGCGACATCTGATGCATCAACACTTAGTGAAAGTTCGGCGTGCACTGCCGGATGAGCCAGTAATGATGCATTTGCTAAGTCTTCTTTACATTTCTCGAACGTTTTCTTCGATTCGTCGTCCCAATTAATTATGGTGTTATCATTCTTCTTGTTTCCTGGTATTAATTTCAATAAAATACTCTGCTTTTCGACAGCGTGCGGGATAAACCTGCGGTTGTAGTTGATCATGGCAAGAAAACGTTTTAATTTTTTAGCCAGTTTGGATAGTGGAACATTTTTGATTGCTTGAACTTTATCTGGCAATGGCTCGATTCCCTTCTTTGAAATACGGTGTCCCAGAAACTTAAACTCTGATTTGCCAAATTCGCACTTCGATATGTTGATCCTCAATTTGTACTTACGAAGGCGCTTGAATACAATACGGATATGATGGAGATGTTCTTCCATGTTTCTCGAAACAATTAGAATGTCGTCAATATAGACAACGATGAAATCCAAATCACCTAAAACTTCTATCACTTTCGAAAATTATTAGTCTCAAAATTTGAGGAACATAGGGTCGTATCTTTTTCATAGAGGTATCGCACCAAACCATTACATTTGAAACGGGAACGTTAATTTCTTTTAAAATATCGTTTGAATTGGAATTATTAAGCAACTTTTTCAAATCTGCGCCGTCTTCCTGAGCTTGCCTTCAAGAATGAATATTGATATCATCAGTTGTTATTTCTGAAATTTCATTGTCAAAAATGCGTGATAACGTATCAGCTATACTATATTCTGCGCTCCGCTGATATGTTTAATATTGTTAGTGAATTGTGCAATGTAATCCAAATGACGTGCCTGACGAAGGGTTTTTTCTGCTTTTGAATTAAGTGATGTTTTGAGTGGTTTATGATCAGTGTAAATAATAAAATCTTTTCCCTCGAGAAAGTATGGAAACTGTTTAACGGCCATATACATTGGTAACAGTTCGCTATCAAAGGCGGAATATTAAATTTGGTTTAATGATAATTTTTTCGAAGAATGAGTAACTCGAATCGAGGCACTGTGTTCTTTTTTTTTTCTAATGTTGCTCCTATGGCTGTATTTGAAGCTTCCACAGAAAGAATGAGCTCTGAATTTTCAATTGGATGTGTTAGTAAGGTAGCATTTGCTAGTTTGGTTTTTATAATTTCAAAATATTGTTGACGCTCCGGAGACCATGTAGTACTTTTCTTGGATTTATATTTATTCAAATTAACGTAATTTAAAATAATTTATTTGAAATCCAGAACTCAGAAGCGATGTCATTCCAAGCTCTACATTGGAAATCTCAACTTCTGCAAGGAGTATATGCTATGGGTTTTAATACTCCATTTAAATATCAGGAAAATACTCTTCCAACATTATTATCAGATCCTCCACAAAATCACACTGGTACAGGTAAAACTGCCGCATTTGTTCTGGCAATGCTTAGCCGTGTAATTCCTACTGAAAATTATCCTCAAGTGATTTGTTTATCACCTACTTTTGAATTAGCAATTCAAACAGGAGAAGTAGCCGCTCGAATGGCAAAATTTTGTCTGGAAATAAAATTAAAATTTGCTGTTCGTCGTGAAATCATTGCGAGAGGGCAAAAATTGGACGAGCATATCCTAATTGGAACTCCTGGCAAATCATGGATTGGGGTCTTAAACATAAATTGTTTGATATATCAAAGACACGAGTTTTTGTCTTGGACGAGGCTGCCATATGATTGCGCAACAAGGTCATCAGGATCAATGCATTCGCATTCATAAGGAATTATCTAGAAATTATCAAATGATATTTTTCTCAGCAACTTTTGAAGAAGAAGTAGCAGATTTTGCTCAGTATATTGTCCCGAATGCCATAATTAAAAGACTTTTCAGGGAGCAAGAAAAATTACAACATTAAACAGTATTATCTAAAATGTAGAACTAACAAGGCGAGATATAAAACCATCCAAAATATTTATGGAGGGATAAATATTGGACAAGCGATAATAATATTTTGTCACACTCGTATCACTGCTGGTTGGTTAGCTGGTAAAATGTCGTCCGATGGACATTCCGCAGCTATGTTGTCTAGTGATCTTTCAATCGAACAACGTTTAGCTATTTTAGATAGATTTCGAGAAGGCTTGGTAAAAGTCCTTATTACGACAAACGTTATTTCAAGAGGAATTGATATCGAACAGGTCACAATTGTTGTAAATTTCGATTTGCATGGAATTGACCATACTGGCAGATTTGGCAAAAGTGGAATAGAAATTAATTTAATTCATTATGAGAAAGCTATGAATATTTGCAAAGTAATAGAAACTCATTGAAAAAAAGGCTTTTCTCGATGCTGAAAACTTTGATGAAATCGGAAAGCTTGGAATCTAATAAGATATACAAACTATTTCTTTTTTTTTTTTTTTACATGGAAACTTCTTTTCTCTGAGTTGTAACCTTGCCGTGGTAGAAAAGCTTGCGTACCCCAATTATCCCTATAGCGATGCTAGCGGGCACATTAGTTCCCAGCAGTATCACTTATGCTAGTAAGGTAGACGGAGAGGGGTCAGACAAATGACAACTCAACACATTTAAGCCAAGGTGGAAATGCATCATGCCGAGGGCTGCATGGCATCTCAGTGTGTGAAACGGGAGATATCGTTAACGATCTCTTGGGAGAACCAGTCAAAACTCCCTCGTAACCAGGCTACTGCATGTGCACGGGCGCCGTGTGCAGTCCTTGCATCCCCCATACTCGTGGGAACAAAAATGGAAGATACAACAACAACAACAACAACAACGACACGGACACTTTCGACAGTAACGACCACCACTACGACGATCACAGTCGAAATCAACAGTAGTCACGACCATGACAACAGACACTACTGTTCTGTTCCCAACGCGAACATCGTCACAGGGCGCAATTCAATGGAACCGGTGTGTACTGGAAAAACTGGTAGTGGCTCCCCAAAAAGAGGGCCACTCCGAAACGCCGAGAAATTGGTGAACAAACTTACCAACCGCATTGTGCAACTCCAGCGACGGCAAAAGCCGTAGCGGAGCGAGCAGAAGGCGTCAAAGGAGGGCAAGATATGCAGCATACGCTAGTAAACTTGCAATAGGGGACCGGCAGGGTCCACATCTCTCCCCCCCAAAAATGCCAACCTCGGCAGGCACCAAGAGGATGGGCGCCCTAAACTAATGATGCCCCTTCCTGCACAACTACAATTGGCGTTGACCTCGGAACAGGGACCGCCTGCCCGTTCACTAGAACTGGTGGCAAAGACCATTTATGGGTCCGCCGGAGTGAAACCTCGCGGAAAGAGGAAGAAGAGCAGAGCAGGAACACACGGTGCCGCTGAAAAGGCGCGCACTTTTGAGACCATCTCAGCCTCCTCCACTTCCGAAGCGAGCACTTTTCGGTCCATGAATTCATTCTACCCAAGTTGAGGAGGGTGAGGATCTGGTTGCCGGGCCCCGAAAGGAGCGCGACCCAGATACTCACCACTGAATGAGCACGGAGAAATGGAGGGTCTTCGAATACAAGCCAACAAGGGTAGAGCACCAATCTTCATCATTTCTACGCGTGTAGAAGTATTGGACATAATGCTGTGATCACAGGGCATTGCCCAAGGTATTCAAGGATGGAAAATGTCCTCCGAATCTTCGTTATCGGACCATAGGCACATTCTCTTCAGTCTGTTCTCAGAACCGTTGAAACCGGTCTGCTACAGGAATCCTAGATCCACCGACTGGTCCTCCTTTCACGAAGAGCTGTCAGAAAGAATCCGGGAAATCCCAAAAGCAGCCCGGAATATTCCGGAACTAGAACAGACAGTCACTCTAACATCGGAAGCCATTTACTCCTCTTACGAGAGTAACTGTGTCTTACGCACTATCAGGCTCCCCAATAAAACACCCTGGTGTTATACATCCTTGGAGAGCCTCAGAAAAGAAACGAGAAAAAGTTTCAACAGAGCCAAACAGCATGGTTTTAACAGTGAGTCAGAAGCCTGGAAGGCGGCCCAACGCAAGTGCAAATCGGCTGTTCGGAAGAAAAAACGAGAAGCTTGGATGAATTACTGCGGCCAAATTAAGAACTCCCTCAGAGTTGCAGACTCCAAAAATCTCAGTTATGTGAAGGTGTCCGCACGGAGGTGTACTATCTCCACTGCTGTGGTGTCTGGTTGTAGATGACCTGCTCAGGATTTTAAACAACTCGGGCTACTTCGCCCAAGCGTACTCTTCTCTGAGTTGTAACCTTGCCGTGGTGGAAGAGCTTGCGTACCCCAATTATCCCTATAGCGATGCTAGCGGGAACATTAGTTGCCAGCAGGGTCACCCATGCTAGTAAGGTAGACGGAGAGGGGTCAGACAAATGACAACCCAACACATTTAAGCCAAGGTGGAAATGCATCGTGCCGAGGGCTGCATGGCATCTCAGTGTGTGAAACGGGAGATGTCGCTAACGATCTTTTGGGAGAACCAGCCGAAACTCCCTCGTAACCAAGCTACTGCACGTGCAGGGGGCCCCGCGTGCAGTGTCCTTACATCCCCCACACTCGTGGGAACAAACATGAACCCAACAACAACAACAACAACAACGACACCGACACATTTGACAATAACGACCACCACTACGACGATTACGGACGCGCAGACGAAATCAACAGTAGTCACGACCATGACATCAGACACTACTGTTGTGTTCTCAACGAGAACATTGTCAACAGCACGCACCGGGCGCAGTTCAATGGAACCGATGTGTACTGGGAAAACTGGTAGTGGTTCCCCAATAGAAGGGCCACTCGAAAATGCCGAGAAGTTGGTGAACAAACTCGCCAACCGTATCGTGAAACTAAAAACTCCCTCCAGCGACGGCAAAAGCCGCAGCGGAGAAAGAGGAGGAAACCACAGGACCGAACTAATGCCAAATTCGGGACTGAATTTTCTCCAGATAAATACGCACCACTGCAAAGCGGCCACCATAATAGGTAGGCAGCTTGCTATCGGGCGTGCGAACACATGCCTCGTGCAAGAACCTTGGGTTTACAAGGGAACTGCACGGGGAAAGGAAGTGGTAGTGTGCTCTTCATATTTGCGCTACGACGCAGTCACCCCCCTCCCTTCAGAGGAGCTGGTCGACTGAGTGTCCTTCTGTGAATCAAACAATCTACCTCTTATCATTGGCTGTGACTCCAACGCGCACCACACACAGTGGGGCAGTACGGACATCAACCAAAGAGGTAGAACACTTTTTGAATATCTTGGTGCAACCACCCTGGAAATTGCCAACAAGGGTAGAGCACCAACCTTCATCATCTCTACGCGTGAAGAAGTGTTGGACATAACGCTGTGCTCACAGGGCATTGCCCAAGGTATTCAAGGATGGAAAGTGTCCTCCGAATTTTCGTTATCGGACCATGGGCACATTCTCTTCAGTCTGTTCTCAGAACCGTTGAAACCGGTCTGCTACAGGAATCCTAGATCCACCGACTGGTTCTCCTTTCAAGAAGAGCTGTCAGTAAGAATCCGGGAAGTCCCAAAAGCAGCCCGGAATATTCCGGAACTAGAATAGACAGTCACTCTAACATCGGAAGCCATTTACTCCTCTTACGACAGTAACTATGTCTTACGCACTATCAGGCTCCCCAATAAAACACCCTGGTGTTATACATCCTTGGAGAGCCTCAGAAAAGAAACGAGAAAAAGTTTCAACAGAGCCAAACAGCATGGTTTTAACAGTGAGTCAAAAGCCTGGAAGGCGATCCGAGACCTAGATTCACGGTGCTGCGCCAGTCACCTCAAGTAATGAGCATACCCTGAAGCTGCTGCTCCATACGCATTTCCCCAAATCTCGTGAATCACCGGCATGCTCGTCTCTACAAGCCAAGGGCCTGACGGCATTTTCCCGGCACTTCTTCAGAAACGTGCTGATGTGCCAATCAAATCACTCTGCCAAATCTACCGCACGAGCCTTGCCTATGGCTATATTCCTTCGGAGGAAGGCTCGTTTGATCATCATATCTAAGCTTGGTCGTACTGACTACACCGAGGCCAAGAGTTTCCGTCCCAACAGCCTCGCGTCATTGTTCCTTAAGACACTAGAGAGGCTGGTGGACATATACGTGAATACGTAAATAGTTTTCATTTTGAATAAGAATTAATTACACGAGACTTCGTCGATAAATATGTCAACTTGTTTTCTCGATGATGATAAAATTTGTTGATCACATTTTTTTCTATTTTTCATTGCATTCATATCATCTGTAAAACTACAAATTGATTAAATTTATTACAAAATGGATAAAAACATGATTTTAAAATGTCAACAACATTTTCGATTGATAGCCAAAAACCCAAAATTAGAAAGTTTTGTAACGCTTTGTACACCAAAGTGTATAGATTTAATTCGATTGCATTTTTCGATCTTTTATTTTTGTGATTTTTACTTTTCTAATTAATTATTATCTAACATTTAGAATGTTTTTAAAGGAATTATAAAAAAATAGGATTTTATAAAGCGTAAAATACAGAACAATATTTTGATACCAAAACAAACACTGGCACTGCAGTTTTTAAAGTATCGTTTAGACATCCAAATTTTAATTAGAGTCTACAGTCTATTAGAGAAATTGGCAATTCTTCTAAGAAATATTGCTTGGTAGAAGGCGTTCTATTGCTGTGACCAGCAGGAACTGATACTCTCTTTTCTTTGAGTTACCATAAGATAAAAATTTTCACCCCCAGTTTCCGTTTAATAATGCAGTGTGTAAACACTTTTGCGATTTCTTCATACGAAAGTAGAATTTATATCAAGTATCAAAGAAATTTATTCGGTAGTTAAATGCCAAATGCAAACAAGGCCTTAAAACTGTCTTATTAAAATCCAAAAATAATAAATTAAATTAAAAATTAATTTTAAAACATTTTTTCACATAAAATGTTCAATTAGAACAAGATTAAAAGATTTTACTAAAAAAAATTATTCCTAAAAACTAATTTTAATATTTTGGTTTAATAAAATTGAATTAAAACAATTTAAAGGACATTTTTCTAATTAGTCAATCTTAAAAACAATGCAAAAAAAAAATATTGTCACTTAAAAATAACCTCAAAATTTTAATAAAACGTTTTTAGGAAATCATCCTTTTCGGTATAATGACTTTCGGGGAATATGTCCAGAAATGTTTTACAAACAAAACCGTTTTTAAATTAAAAAATAATAATTAAATATTTTTAAAAAAAACTTCGTTGATTAAATAAAAACACCTGGGATTGGCATGCACTTTTCTTTTTTCTTATAGGAAGCTAAAATTTATTTTTAAACTTTCTTTAAAAATTAAACCAACAAAAAAGAAAATCACACTCTTCTAGTATTAAAATTTTCTTAATTTTTTTTTTTTTTTTGCTTTTACCGCCATATTGAAAATGAAAATTTTCTAAAAAAGAAATTTTCGCTTATTTTCGTATTAAAACATTTTTCACTTTTATTTTTTTTTAAATTAATTTTTATTAAAACACAAAATAAACTTAAAAAACCGAAACACACAAAGAAAAATATTATTTAAAAAATTTTTAATAATTCATTTTTTAATTTTTTAATTCAAAGAAAATTCAATGAGGAAAATTTTATTTTTGATTTTCGAAAAAACAAAAAAAATTCTATTTCGAAAAATCAAAATAATAACATTAAAAATGTGTTGGAAAAGTGTCAGACATTCAATTATATAGAAAAACGATGTGTGCGCAACTTTTCTCTTTCGTATATGCGAATTTTCGTACGTTTCTGTGTTTCGGGAAAATTTTTCTTCGATATTATTTTCTTCAAAAAGAAAATTCATAACAAAATTTTAGAATAAAAATTTATTTTTAGATGTCGTCATTGTTGAAAAGTTTCTATTAGTATTATAGAATAATGACGAAAGAAAATTCGATATAGGGGAAATGTTTTATATTTAATAATACACAACTGTTTTTGGTTCTTCAAGCGAAATATACTTCTTTAAATGTACATAACTCTATTAACCATAATTGAATAGACTACGATTGATTCATAATCAATAGTTTTAGTTGACTTCCAAATGTAATTTTGTTTTATTAAAGTGTTTTTAATGTAAAAGGTGCCTCATGATTTTGCTTGAAAATTGAGGTATATTTTCATATAGGAGAAGAAAATAAAATCAGGCCATTTTATTAGAAACTAGGTACTTAACTACCGCTACGTTATCTAGTTGATGAAAATCACTAGAAACTAGTTATTCCAATATGAGAATCAAGCTGCCCTGACTGTATTTGTAATCTGGTTATTTTTACTAGAAGTTAGGTATACCATAGATATACCATAGAACTAGAAAGTTAGCAATAAATGTATACCTAGATTTTGACTAGATTTCCTAGCTACCTTCTAGTTGTTTAATCCAGCTGGGTTTGATGAAAATCTAGCCAAATTTAGTTTGGTAAATAAATTACAATTAAATGGATTCGCAGCTGCAAAATATGAAATTCAGACCTGTTACCAGAATTATAATGGTACTATATGTTACCATTCTTTGTGTACTTCCATATAGGCTCTGCGCTTTCTACGAGCGCTTACGAAGATGAGAGCAACGGTAAATATACGCCTGTAAATAAATGGAAGTGGCCATATAGCCGAGTTCGTTGAAAGTAGGATACGATAGAGAAAGGAGAAGAATTGAAATTCAATTCTTCAGCTCTTTCGAACAAGAACGCCATGATTATTTTTTAAATTGCGAACAAGATTTGTATTTGTATTTGTGAATTAGTTGACAAACTAGAGAAAATGTAAATCTGCTCAACGACAAGAGTGATATCCGATGTGGACACTTTTCGCTCACCGTTTTCGTTCCTCTCACAGCGTTAATATTTTTTTCATTTCGCGTAGAAAGCGCAGAGCCTATGTGGCCGTACACTTTGATTTTAATTTTTCTTATTTGCATTTTGTTAATTGATTTTTTTTATGCAGTGATTATAAATTTGGATCGATACATATTAGCTGGGAATGGGACAGAAAAGTTTAGAATTAATACACAAAATCATAGATATATAGAAATTATTACACGAATAATATTGTATAAAAGGTTTTTCAGTTTATATTTATTGAGGTAAAACTCAAAAGCATTTACATTAACAAAACTGGTAGTACTGGCACAGAAGTTTCTAGTTTTTCCTAAATTATAAATTTTTATGTAAAATTTTAATGAGAAATTTTCATAGCTATAAATGATTACAAATCTGACATATGGAAATGTAAGAAAATAATGTGTAACGTAATGCTTTTTTGAAGGAAAACAAATAAAAATTTAAATTATTTACACAAAAAAATATGCACTAAAATAAACAAAAATTTATGATAAAATCAAAAACAACAAATTTTGTTTAGTAAATATTTTGGAGCTTAACAAATTAAGGTTTGGTGTTTAATAGCTTCTTAAACTTTTGCTAATATTTATTTAATAAACTTTGAAAATGTTTTGTACATAAATGGTTTTACATACAAATTATATAAAATTTATTCAAATTGTAAGAAATTACTTATTTCAAAATATTTAATTGTTTTAAAATGGGTTTTAATATCCTTTTTTGACTAATTTTTCATCTGGTTTTATTCCTAGGCCATTCTTTTAGTAAACGAAATCAAAATTTCTTGCCAAGTTATGATACTAAATATTTACAGTAGAATCTAATAACATAATCTGTCAGTTATAAACATCTATAATTTGTACTAGATTAATTGTATTGACAATAACCAAAACAATTTTGGTGGTACAGGGCTGAAATCCTCTTGCAAAGGGGTGGTCAACGATTTGACAAGTCATTTTTAACTCAAACAACTGAGAAACTACAAAGTAACTAAAACACAGAAAAGACCAAGACCCAACTATGTAGCAGCATAGGAAGAAAGAAAGTAATTCTTAAATTTTTTGAAAACCGTCATAAATTTTGATATTAAAAAAAAATTGAATAGACCATTTTTGAAGTTATATCTGTTCGTGTGTGGCGTTGCTAAGGGTTTTTTTGTAGCGTAAGTAATTATAAAGTTCGGAAATTTTGAGATTAAAAAATCTACCAATTTAGAGAGAAGTAGCAACAATTACATTGAATTAAACACGTCACGACTCTTAAACTTTACTACTAGACTCTTATTCCCTTTACCTTGAATTTATGTAAGGGAGTTTGTATAGAAATCCAAACGGAAATTAATACGGCAGGGATAGGAAGTTTCTCTACACTTTATACCTTATATCGACTATAATTTAAAAACCATTCTCGATAAAGTTTTCGACACAAAAATATTCTAGCATCCTATCTCCAATTTCATAGGTTTCACAAAATTGCTCGAAGAATTCAAAATATTCCGTCGCTTTTTTTCGATTTACATTTTGTTATTATATAAACTTACAAGAAGCTCCTGTGCCAGTTCAACTGGCATTTTCCATTTTCACTTCATAGGTAGAATTTTTGATATACTTTTCTTTTCAAAAAAAATGTTTCTCTATGAGGCCCATTCCTTTTTTTCGAATTATAACTAAAACAAAAATCCAGCAAATGATTAATTTCATATTTGACTTGTTTTGGATTTTGTAGGATTTTATTTAGATTTAAAATTGAGTGAATTTTATTCTTTTTGAACACCCAGTGTAAAACTAATGAGGTGAATAAAGCAGGTTTTTGTAATTGTGAGTCCTCATTTTGTCATAGTTTCATCACAAGTTTCGGTAAATTCATATGTATTGTAGTTACAACAAGTTTCGATTTCATATTCTTATCTAGTTTCAACAATCGAGATTATACTGTGTAAAACCTTTCTTTTTTCAAATTTCTGAATGGAAAACTGAAAATTTTAAATCATAACGAAAGTTGCAAGACGAAATTTTCGCTAATTTCAATGATTCATCGGAAAATGAGAATATTTTTTCGTTCGATCATTCATTTGATAATCATTTCCGCATTGCAAAAAAATGCGAGAGTTGAATCTTAAAAAAATTACGTAATAATTATCTTAAATAATGCTTTTTTTATATTACCTCATTTATTATTAATCATAATTTTTTTTTTGAAAGAATTGATTTCCATTCGAAATATTTGGAATGAAATTAAAAATATATAATTTAGTGTTTTATAAGTTCAAAAAAAAATAAGGAAATGGAGCACGTTTTTTTTTGTTGATTTAAAAAGATTTTAAAATATTACTTTTATAATTACATAATTTAATATAAAAAAAATATTTATGATTTTCTAAAGAAGAAAAAAACATTAATCATTAAAAAAACAGTTCATTAAACTCGATTTTTTTTTCATTTAAAAATAATTACATTAATTTCATTAAAAATTTCTTCGATTTCATAAAACCGAAATCATTAAAATATAATAATTTCATAATTTGAACCAGTTGAACAAGTTTCCCGAAAAAAAAGAAACTTAACAATTTAATATGTTTTTCTTCGTGGTGTAAATTAAGTTTAATATTAAATTGTTCAGATAATTAAATTTGGCAAAAAAATTTAAGTAGAATTACGAAAATATATTTACACTAGAAAAATGGCATTTGAAGATCAAAATTCATAAACAAACCCTAAGCGTAGTCCGAATATACAAGTACATTTTTCTTATTAAGAATTTTTAAAGTTTAACTTTCGTATGATGTTTTAATGGCGATTTCCAAATTGACTTGAGATCGGCTTACAACTCAACCCGGGTTTTTTATCTTTACTAGATTAAAAGATTGACTTGAAAACGACTTCAAAGCAGATTCACATTCACAGACGCTTGCAAACAAAGTTTTAATTTTTTAGGTCATGTTTCGCCTCAGTTCCATACCCCATTCTAAATTTTCAAGTCGATTTGCAGTAGATTTGGGTTTTCAAGTCGATCAGAAAAATGTTTGTGATCAGATGGACTCAAGTCGAATTGAATTCGATTCGGATTTACATGGAGGATTTTTGGATTGAAGTCGACTTCAAGTAGATCATATAAATCAGGTAACTGTAGCTTTAGATTAACACTATTGAATCATACAATCGGCTAATTCCAGTTCACAATTTCAAAAACTATAAAAATATCCTTCTGTAGACAAATGAGAAATAAATAATTGTGAAGAACCGAGATCAAGATTTGAATTGGAATCTCATAAGTTACTAGAAACGAGGTATAAAAAGACGGTACTTATAATGTGCTCAATTTACCTTTTTATATAAATTCTTAATACTGTATTATTCAAACAATACAACAGTTATCTGAAATAATTTTAAACCTTTCATTTTAAATTAATTGTAGTAATTATTAATTAAACGCCCATAAATTCCTATAATCCTTTCAGACGTGCCTAACATATGCCATCCATAAATTGTAGACATATTGGACGAAAAAACATATAGTAGTAACAAAGAACAAAATTATCGGCATATATCCGATTTTTTGATGCCATATGGCAAAAATGGGACAGGAAAACAGTCAAAACTAACAATTTTCCTTCATAACTTTCTTTCCTCTTTCCAGAATTTTCTCTAATTCACAGGGACCCTAATAGCATAAATATATTCTGCAAATTTTATTCTAATTGGTAGTTTAGTTTTGAAAGTACATATATCAAAAAAAAATTATGAACAGGTCTATTTTCTCATAGGATTATTTCTTTCACTATCATTCGACCAATTTTACTGAAATTTAACACAGTATCGTCTATATATATAGTTAACTCATCTAAATTATTTAAACCAAATTGCTTCATAAATTTTCTAATTAAATCCGCAAAACCATTTAAAAAAAAAACGACAAAACTTTTCGGTCGGTTTTTGATAAAAAATTTCACTCCCCCTCGGTCGATTTTGCTGAAATGCAATACCAAATCCAGTTATGGTAGTACCTACAATAGAGCATTAGAAAAACCGAGAATATTGGTTTATTTTCAAGTTATTGAGGTTAAACATGACCGAAAATGTTTCCCTGGTCAGGGAACGATTTGGCTATAAATTGGAATCAAAATTTAATTTTTCTTCAGAGAAATAGTTATGTTTTCATAATTTTTAAAGGAGATAGTAAATTAAATTAAATTTTCGATAATAAAAATATTTGTTATGACCAGTTTTTTCCTCTGAAATGAATCCCGATTCAGTAAGATCTACTTCTTAGTAGAACTCTTCAAATTAAAAGAAATGTGAATCGTACTATCGTTGGCGATTGTAGGTGTATACTCAGTAGCATTTGAATCTGACGCTTTCATTACGTTTTAATCTTAATCAAATCGTCGTCTACAGCTTAAACCACACACTGGCAGTATTAATAAACCTGGGTCAATATTGCGATTTTTAAAATTGAATATTTCCAAGAATTTCTTATCGAATCGAAAGCCGCTAAAGATCATATGATCTTGAGCACCTAGTTTACAAACAAACTCCTCCCTTCAACGTCTGGTTAATATCATCAAGACAAAGTGAAGGTGAATGTCATTTAATATAGCAGTCGTCAGTTGAAGTCATTAATTTAACAAATAATAAATTAGGTTATTTATTTATTTATGTGTGAACGCAACTTAAATGTTTTTTAAATGAAACACATGAATAACAATTATCATCACATGGGAATTGGTTTATTGAATTAAAAGAAAATGTATTATTATTATTATTATTGTTGCAAAACGAAAACAACGTACGCGGTTTTAAAGTGCGAGAAAGTAGAATTTTACACAAAAATACTGTTTTTATTGTTAATAAAAAAAAAAACTTGTTCGAAACGATTTCTTTCTTGTTCTTATTTTAAATATATTCTTCAATAAATTTTTCTTATTTTTTTGGCTGTTTTTCTCTGTTTTTACAAGTATTTGTATTTGAATGCCAAATTTTTCTTTTATATCGCGAACTCTAATAAGCCCATTTTATTCTATTATTAGGATCGCAAAAAAAAATCAGACAATAAAAACAATCTTCTCAAGTTTTTTCAAATAACAAATCTCGAAGACTTTCTTTTTGTATTCAAAGAAAAACAAATAGAAAATTTGTTAGTTTTCTCTTATTTTTTTTTTTATATAAAATAAGCAACAATAGAAAGAATTTACGGAATGTTTTCCAATCAAAATACTTAATAACAAAAAAAAAATCAATAAATAATATCGATATATGTAAATATTTGTACACTCTAATAAAAAAAAAATTAATTTTAATATTGTATATTAAAAAAATAAGTGATGTAAATTTACACGCATTTACACTGAGAGTAAATTTTTCGTGAAATAGAAATTTCTTCCAATTCTTAACAGTATAGATATGTGTCAAGGAATATTAGCCTACCAAATATTGAACGATTTAATACAACAACTTTCGAAATATTAATTCTTATAATTCACATTACAACGTTTGTGCATAATATTTCTAGAAGAATTAGTAGCATTACACATGGAGGTCTTGAACTACGAAGTCTATGATCGCCGGTTCCAATCTAAATCGAGTTGAAACAGAGAAAAAAAATTTTCACCTGTTCTCAAGGTCCAAGCAGAATGACGGATCCACGACGGATTCACAACGTATTCAAATTTTAAATATATAGAATTATACTACAATAGAACGCGACGGATCCACGACGGACTATTTTTAATAAAATCTGAAAACCGAAAACCGTGAATCCGTCATTCTATTTCCCACATTAGTTTGAATTTGTGATTTGAGTCGTCCATGTCCGTGTTTCGAAGAGCTCGTTAAGCACACAGACCCAGTCAGTTGGGGCGTAACTATAACAAAACAAAGGGTCACAAGATCCTAAGTACAAGGTCTTCTCGACCACCCATTTAAAAAAAAAAAAAACGTTTTATGTTTGTTGGTCATATTTACGAAATTTGAAGTAAATTTACACAGTAAACTTATTGGATTTCTTAATGAATAATAACATGCATTGAAAAGTACAAACAAAACAAGAAGTGTCAAATCAGAACGCATTATTTAAGTTCATTTCTATTATATAAAAGGATCCAAGATTTATTCAATTTGAGCAAAGATACCCTATAATACGAGATAGAATTGCCATTTTTTAACATTTTCAAATTTACTAAACTGTGTATATGTGACTTTAGGCACAGATTAAACGCTTTTAAAGTAAAAGGTATGTGTAGGCATTCTGTACAGCGATAGGCGATTGTCGCACGTCGCTTGTCGCTTTTCGGCGTTCCGTAGGGCGATATCGCCGTCATTATCGCTGCATATTGATGAATTTGAAGCGACAGCTCAAACCCTGTCGCTTTCATATGATTTTAGAAATTGATTTCATTTTTATTTTAAATTGGACATCACACATTCTAGATATTTGCAAAAAGAATACAACTAATAATATCAATTAGTTAAAGACTTCTCGAAAAATTTTGAAAAGAATTTGACATTCATAAAAAGAAGTTTTTAGCCGAAAATTAATATTCCGCAGAGGCGTAAAAAAAGTCAAAAAATGCAATCATTTTTAATTAAATTTTATGACATTGAAATTTTCGTTAACAAACATTTATTAAATTATTGTACGAAATAATTTCTATGGAATTTTTTTTAATTAAGAATATTTATTAAATTAAAATAATCGAAATTGAATCATTAGAAAATTGTGTATTCTTAAAAAAACTGATCGAGGACAAATTCCATATTTAATTATTGAAAAAATAAAGAAAAACTATTAAAAACTTGAGTATAGAAAAGTATTAACAAATTAATAAACAAACAATACTCGATCTAATTATTATAAGTTAAGTAATTTCGTTTTTTTTATATAATATAAATTTTAAAAGACCATAAATTGAAACAATACGGCGGACATTATGATTTTGACATTGTAACACGCATGAATGAACCGCTAAACTTTATTGATTAGATTGAATTCAATTAAATTCATAATAAATCGATAATGACCTTGATCGGAAATTGATTTAAATTAATTTTATGTTTAATATACTATTGTTTTTCACTCACTGTGACGTAGAACATTACTATTCTCAGAGGTGTTCCAAATAATCTTGAAAAAATTCGGAATGATCGAATATGTTGTCTCAAATTCTGTTAACAGTTACGATCCAGATTCGCACGTCAAACTGGATTTAAATTCTAGTCTGTCAGAAAGCATAATTTCAAAATTTAGGATTTACAGCTAGATTGGTGACGAATTTAACTCGATTGGCGACGAATTTAACTGAATTTAGAACTCCAGTTCATGAAACACGATCAGATGTGTGAATATTTAGAATGTAGAATGTTCAGAGAGTAGAAATGTGTTGTCAATAATATTAATTAAAGAAAGGGGCTTAAATGGATTATTCCGCGTCAAAAGGCATTTGATGGAAAGGAACAATAATATAGGTTAACGTGACCCATTTTTTAAAAGTTTTACTATTAACGACCGACAAGGTTACCAAACCCATAAGAAACTACAATAAGTTAAAATTATGACCGACTAGAAGGTTTTATTCAGATTGTGACATTAGATCAGACTAAAATTTTAGTTTGTCATGAACTAGATTTATAAATCTAGAATATAACGTCTGACTTCACTATAAATTATTCTAGTCTGCTGCAACTATTAGCCTCTATATTTTTTGGTACTAATTTAGTATTACTAATGAATGCCCGGCCTTTTCCAGAACTAGACTTGCTACACTGGGTAACTACACTCTGAGTGAGGAAGGGTTAGTTAACTTGGACCTAACTACAGTGCTGATTAGAAGAACAAATTGGTTCGGGGAAGAGACCTAGCCTTTCAATTAACCTTTTAGGAGCCAGTAAGGGCCAGTAAGGCTAAGTCCCGCAATTGTGTGGGCCCCTCCAATACAATACACTACAACAGAGAATGAAATGTATCATTTTGTTATTTTCTTCAGAATAATAATTATCCCTGTGAATATTATATACAACGATTTTACTCAAAGAGAAATACATTTTATATTTATCAGTAGAGTAAAAACAATTCAATTTATCACACAATTAACAGCTCACTGTTTACGCTACAAATGTCTGGTTGCCGAAACTTTCGTAGCAACCTAAGTAGTAAAGAATGGAATTAAATACATGAATACAAGATTACGCCGTGCGTATATCGGCCATTTTCAATATCTATTTTCATACTTTTATGACATGCGACCCCATTTCATTCATATATAATAGTGATTTTTCATACAAACAATGTATTTCGGGTCACGAATGACGTAGGTGACCAATTTGAAATATGAGTTGGCGTATTCTTGTATTCTTTCATTCATGAATTAAATATGTGTTTTGATAATACGAATCGACAGTTTTCACAAAGATGGCTATGTAGACGAATTTAGGCAGGATATATGGAGAATTTGTCAATCGATGTTTATAAAATTTGATGCACAAGCAGGCAAGAATGTTCTGATTAATTTCTAGGAGAAAATGATTCAATCATATTCTAAACCGATTACAAAGAATTGAATGAAACTTATATTTGTTCAATTCTTGCAGTACCTATGTATAATAAAAATCGATTTTCCTTGAATTTTTTGCGATTTAATTATTTCACAAAAATATTTATTTGAGCTCTGACAAAACATTTATTGCAATATTATCATAAATTATGATAACGAATGAGGCTCAAATATATTTAGGTTGTTTTAATTATTCAACCAAAAACCGCAAACATATTAATAAATGAATAATTTGTAATTTGATAAAAAAAAATATCAATTTTAGACTGACTTTATATTCGACTTTACACACCTATTTTTTTTTTTATGGTACGATGTCATATTTTGAACACGACGCCGCCAATGATTCATTTTCATGTATTCTTTTTAGTGATATATGACGTTGTAATTGCAAATTAGACATTTTTTTCATAATTTCTCAACAAGCAAAGAGTTTTTTTCATGATGTCACCACAAGAATATTATATCAGAACCTTTTACGGTTCGTTTGGTTGCTTTACTTATAATTATGAAAAAAAAATTAAAACAAAAAAAGACTATATTTTCTTTTTAAAAACAAAAAAGTTACTTGATGACCTTTGGTGGAATTAAAATTTACTATAAATGGAAATCTTTTTTATGATTAATTATTTGACCCAAATTAAAATCGGCTTCTTTTATAATTTAAATAATTGTACAAAAGAAAATTGTAATTTTTTTTCTTTTTTTTTTCTATTAACATAAATTAAAATTTTGTACAATTCTATTCTATTTATTTTTGGATAATTATAAATAATAAGACCCGAAAAACCAGCCTTATGAGTCGAATTTCAGCTAAAGAATATATTAGAAATATTCCTTTACCGTTGTAAATCATACTGTACCATATATCGTTGTATAATTGTACAATTTTCTATGGAAACATACCCAATTATACAACGATACAAGAATACAACATGATTTACAGCCAATAAGAGAATATTCCTATTGTGAATCGATTTATTAACAAAAAATCTATTTTTTTTAACATGTTTCCATTCCTACTATTAAGCTACTGTTATAGAAGTTATAACGGTTTTGAAAGACTTGTCGTAATATCTGCCATTTTACGATTTATTAAACGAAAGAACCACAAAGTGTCATTACGAGGGATTTAATGGGTACTACAATCAAAGCTTATGAATTTGAGTTACCTCTTATTCGTTCCATCTAATATCACTTCATTAGTAAAATACACTGCCAATGCATACACTTTTACCCATCCAAATTAGAATAAACGATTATGAATTATAGCTTTTTTATAATTTTGCAGGTCCTTTATTAATCCTTTTTGAATAAAATTGTTTTTTTTTAAGGTTTCTTTTACTTGCTTCTCACCAAATTAAATTTGCTTCAAGCCAATTTTCTAAGGAATCAATGGGCGCATTCAGCAGTCCTAAGCGCTTTACAGCGCTTAAATCTAGCAATATGACTAGATTTAATTCTAACTTTATGCTCTTAGTCAAATTCATACATCTCAAACAACGCATTTAAGGTTGTTGTCCAAAATAGATTTGCGTAAAGGATAAAATGAGAGGTATTTTTGAAAATTGTTTCTGGATTTTTCTAATTTTAATTGAAATTTGAAAAAAAAATGAGTTTGATAAAATTTTTCTCTTTTCCGATAAAATTTTTATTTCACTTTGTTTTCAATTTTTATTTACTCTTGACACTTATTTCATTTAATTTGACGTTTAGCACAGATAACTACCATTCGCTTGATTCAAGCAAACGCATTAAGGACTTCAAAAAATTCTTACTGCTTAGATTAAGAATTTTGACTGCTGAATGCAGCCAATATGCTAAATTTGATTACAATCGATAAGAAGATTTCTATGATAATATTAGGTTTTAGATTTTATAAATCACGCTCTGTCATGCAAATGTCGTTTCAGATCGATACCAAAAACAATAGAAATCTATTCCTTCTAATAACCGATCAGTTTCCCAAATTTCAATTGCATCGAATAACGCGTTTCAACTAAATTTTGATATGGACAACAAGATGGACAGACGAAAGGACATTTCTAAAAATATCTTCTTTTTTTCAATTCAGAAGCCCTCAAAACGTGGAAATCCATAAAAATCTGGAGGTTGTAATTTTTCACTATCACAAATTCGAATTCCGTATCTAAATACTTATCGGAAAAAAATTATTTTCCACATTTACAAATTTTATTCAAAGTTTCAGAAAATCAATATTTATTTAAAAAAAATATTTAACCACAAAATAACGATCGGAATTGGTTCTAGTATAAGAACGCCCTGTCATTAATTTGAATCGATTTAAAATAAAACCACATTTAATAAAGTATAATTATTGTTCAACGTAATTAATTATTATGTCAATTAATTTATCGATAAACAAATTAAACTGAAATTGTTATTCTTCGATAAATATCGAACAAAAAGTGTTAATTGCTTTGAGGTCCAAGTCTAATGTTTATTTCAATTTTAAAAGAAATATTGTAAAATCTTCTACCACAAATAAATTAATTACAAACATAAATTTTGTATCTATTATTAATTATCATAAAATTACGTTTTTTGCCTAATAATTTCGTCATCGATTTCAATAAAATAAATGAATCCAATTTCAAGAATTTCATAAAAATTCGGAAAATATTTGTAGTATTCGATGTGAGAAGTTGGAAGTCATTGTTTTGAATCATTTTGAACTATTCCCATTGCATGTTGATGTTTTGCCAACAATGGGATCTATCAACATTTAATATTCTTGACAATTCTTCAAGAGTTTGACATCGATATTCATTCAATAATGCTTTGAATTTTTCATTTTTAATTTTTTTTTGGCTGTTTTGGACCCTCTTTGGTTCCACTGTAAAAGCACTATTTTTAAAGCGCTGAAACCATTGCCTGCATGTTGGTTCAGCAGATAAAGTATATTCAGCATAAGCTTCCACAGTAAACAACTATAATTTTCCCGGAAATTCCCACAAAAGTTGAGATTTTCAATTCAATAAAAAAACTGTGTTTTTTACACCCACCACACCTAAAAATGTCATATACTAAATATTAAAGCTAGTACTTCAAATTAAATGTGTTCCCATTTTCACTGATGTATATGCAAGAAGTACTACTTACGATATCTATTAGAAAACGATGACTTTTAATTCTCATACCCAATAATTTTTTTAAAAAAACCATAAATTTTAATATTCAACTAGCATTTGTAAATTAATTTCTATTAAAAATGTCTTCGTCTTCTTTTTCTTCAAAAAAAAGAAATTCCTTCTAAGTTTAAGATAAATATTATTCTGTCGAAAAATTGAGCCTTCAGTCTATCTACGTCTTTAATTTGTGTATAACTTTTCACTTTAAAAAATTCATCCTTTTTTTTTCTTTTGCCCAGAAAACTTTACTTCACATTTACATCGTTGAAATGGAAAAGGAAAAATGCCATCGGATTACTGCAGTACCAAAACTGAAGAACTAATAAAAATCATTTCTAAAATACAGAAACAAAAACAAGGAAAATTTATAGCACAAATAATGTGTAGGTGCGGCAAACCTTATCCATTAAAAATAAAAGAGAATCCAAATTTACAGGCCAGAACCTATTTACACTCTCACCACCAATTCCTTCCTATCCAAAAATTGAATGAAATACAGCGGAATTATTAGGGTCAGACAGCTTTCACTTCCGTGCTTTCATTTTTTGGGTGGCGAAAAAGTAAATAAATAACGATACCGAATCGGAAATGCTTAAATGTAAAAAAAAAAGTTTGTTAGAAAAAAAATATCCTGACACCACTTTCTTATACACAAGTTTTCAAGTTTTGTGTACAATTTAAAGTTGCCTCCTTTTTTATAAATTAAAATCACGTATTTTAAACATGTTTAACTTTTTAGCCCAAATACTAATTAGATCTTTTTTTATTTCAACGAACTTTTATATAAAGTTTTGCTAAAATTGGTCAACATATTTTTGATTTATAGTGCCTAAGAAAAATTCAAAAAAAAACCGACTTCATTATAAAAATTGTTGACTCATAAGTCCTGTAACTTAAAATCGGATGTCATTTTTTATTTACAACTAGCTTGTACCCAGCGTTGCCTGGGACATGGAGAAATGGTGAGGTTGGATTGGGAGAAGGTGATAAAAATAATCGTCTTAAGAACTAATATATCCATTTATTGACCTGAGTATTATAGTAAAAATCGAAACTGCATTGCTTTCTTAACGTTTGTCGATATAGGTAGATGAAAATCCCCGTCCAAGGCCCGTATTTGGTTTCTCGATTTGATATTGTGAAATACAAAATTTCTATTATATCGACAAAGACTTTAAAGGCTTTTTGTCGATCCGATTAATAGAGTATCGAGAAACCAAATACGGTTCTAGTATTAATCGAATTGTGGATGCTTTTATATTTTAACGGGCTTTTCAATTAACTAACAACTAAATGGCAACCGGTTTTAAGTATAAGAAAATAAGAACGAAGGAAATTTATGCTCGTTAAAAAGATAAAACTGATGTTATTGATTTTGTGGAAGTATTTTCCGTTCGAGTTTCAATTACTTATACATTTTTTCCATAAACTTAATGGGTCTATTTGATCGGATATTTGGAAAATTCTGAAGATACAAAGCCGGGTATAAATTAGATAAAAAACGACAGACACATGAAAAATATGTATTTTGTTCACCAAAAATATTTTTATCCAAGATATCGATGAATTTTCCGATATAATTTTCGTCGAAACGTTTGAATTTCGAATTCTCGAGAAAACTTCAATGAATTCCAAAATGTTTTTAATACACTCTTTAAGCATTTGTAGATAATTTTGTTTTTTTTTTTTAATGTCGCCAATAGTCTTAAGCATGTTGAATAAATTTGTTTCGGAAATTTCGTTCATTTTCTTTAGCTACATTTCGATTTTCACATTTTTAGTAATGAAACCATTTATTTCGTAGGATGAAATTTTAAAATCTTTGAAAGCTCTTTTCCATGAAAATAGAAAAACTAAAGAGCATTTGCTATTTGTTGCAGTTCGTATGTTCACATTTACGTTGAATGAACTTTCAGCAGTTGTACAAAATCTTTGTAATACATCTCCTAACTTGCAGAAATAGAATCTTCAAACTAAAATCTGAAAATTCTTTTCCTAAAAGATTATTGAATTGGCTAAACATTTGGTTCTTTTCTGTGTAAATGAAATACGAATCTTTCATAAGAAACAAAAACTATATATAGCAAGTTCCCATTTCATAATATAAGAATCTGTGCAGAAAATAATACTCACTCAATCGATAGACTCTCAGTTCAACATTGGGTGAGCTATTAAATATTTTTCCATACAAATGGTGTACTGGGATTTATGGTAAACTACAAAAAATGGTATTCAGAATATAATTTTTCATAAATTCTTCTTTTTAATATTTTTATGCCCTATGGTAGGTACTACCAGAGGGTATATTAGTTTTGTCACTCCATTTGTAACACATCGAAATAATCGTCGTAGAATGGTTTTAAGGGTATGGTTGTGTAGGGAATCAAAAGTTATATCGATTTATACGTCCGTCCGTCCCTATACAAGATAACTCAAAAACGCGTTATCCGATTTTGATGAAATTTATAATGTGAGTTGCTTATTCCTTAACTTGTTTTGGTATTGCATTTCAGCAAAATCGATTCAGGGGGAGCAAAGTTATAAAGGAAAAACTATGGTGAACAGAAAATTTTGTCGTTTTTTTGTTTATGGCTTTCCGGATTTAATTGGAAAATTTGTGAACCAATTTTGTTTAAATTAATTATATAGGTTAACTACATAAATAGACGATATCATGTTAAATTTCAGTTAAATCGGTCTAAGTATAGTGGAGAAAGAAATAATCCTAGGAGAAAATAACCCTCTTCATATAATTCTTTTAATGTACTTTAAAAACAAATACACCGATTTGAATACAATTTGCAGATAGACTTATGCTATCAGGGTCTAGGTTACCTGTAAATTAGAAGAAATTTTGAAAAGAGGAAACAAAGTTATGAAGAAAAAACATTGAAATAATTAGGTCTATCATGGAAAACGCCGTATTTGAGATTCCCTTCACTCATTCGATTCACGTGAACCTGAAACTGGTATCATTGAATACGGCGTTTAACGAATCGTTCGTTAAGTACTTTTTGTGTCTTTGCTGAACTTTGACGAATAAAATGATAGGTCAAACTTCAATTTTCGTATACATTTTTATTGTGGTTTTGAAGTGAAAAGTTTTCAAACAGTAAAAAGCTTACATTTTGCCTTCTATTTTTGTTACTCAAATACGCGATGAAATTGTCGCGTATTTGAGACATCAAATTTTGTTCTGATTCACGATTCCCTTCGAACGTATTCAATGATCAGAAAACGAGCGATACGCACTCACTTGTCTAACGGCGTTTTCCATGATAGACCTAAATATTAGTTTTGACAGTTTTTCTGTCCCATTTCTACCATAGGGTATCAAAAAATCGGCTATAGGCCGATTTTCAATTACTATATGTTTTTTCTCAAATTCACAATAAATCTCCAAGTGAAAATGCATAATTCAAAGAAAATTCATCATTTTATTGAATTAAAATAGCAAAATTGAGGCCAACAACCTACGAAGGCCTGATATTTTCATGGATTTTTTTTTAAATAACAAAAATTAACATTTTCAAAAACTTAGCAATGTTTATAATTAATATCAAAATTTTACTAGATTTTTTTTAATTTAGTTACTATACAAAGTTCTTAAGGAATTTCATTTACATTAAACATAATTAATTTGATTTAATTTATTCTAATTCTTGAAAAACATATTAAAATAAATTCCGGCAATATTTTTACAATAAAAACATATAATATGTTTTTTATGTAATAAAAGAAAAAGGTTAAATATAATGTTTGTAGAGCGCGCATGTTTATATTGTTTACATTACAAAAGTAATTTTTGTAAAATTAAAAAAAATCCAACAAATCCGACATTTTTCAAGGTAAAAAACAAAAATATAAAATTTTTGTAAACATTACATAAAAATAATTATGTAAACGTTTTTTTTTTGTTTTTAAATCAAAGAAATATCTTTTAAATCCGTCAAACTTTTATAATTGATGGTCCAAAAAAATAATTAAAAAGATTTTATTAAATAATTACAAAATAAATTTTTTTTTCATTTAACTTTTAAAAAAATTCCAAAAGCTTTTAACTTTTTCGTTAAAATTCTCACGATTCATTGCTAGTAAAATCTATAATTAAATCGATGAAGATTAAAATTCCACAAAATATAAAAGAAAAATACTTGTAATCTCATTGAACAAGGATTTGCAGTCTTGAATTCGAAAAGTTTAAAGTACATGTCACACGGAATAGTTTTCAATCAAAGTAACAAATCGATTACTACAATCCTGCGTTTTTTATAATTGTATATCCTCGGAACCGCTAGTAGAAATAAAAGAAAACATACTGCACTATATTTCACTAACACGTAATTAATTAAAATAAACAGGAATAAATTAGAATGTTTGATGGTTCTCGAAACCACCGAACATTTTAAGAAAACACGAACTAGCAAACAAATGAACTTCGTTTTGACGTTTCCAGAAATTCCAAGAATAAGTTTCTTACATTCATAGAAAGTACGTTTACATGCAGGAATATTCTGGAAGTTTAACTCAAGAAGTATATAAGGTGGAAACACCGATAGAGCAAAACACAGTTCAATTCAGAACTTGACCAGATGATCAGAGAGATTTCGAAAAGGTATTACAACGGTGAAATATTAAAGTGATTTGATAAATTAGTAAAGTAATTAGGAATTAATAGTGCTTTTCGATTATAAATAAATTGTGGATAAATTAATCTTGTAAAAATTAATAATAATTGATAGACAATTATTTTTAAGACTAATTGTTAACGCAGAAATAATTGTAAATAAAAGTTTATACACTAAATTCACATAAATAAAAAGTGTTATCATTCAATAACATTCGAACCAGAGGGGTAGCACGCAACAATACGATAAAAGTTTAAACTCAAAAGATGCTAAATATTATTATAAGAATAGCACTAAAATGGTATGACATGCAGTAGATTTCTATAAAACGAGAATTTATTATGGTTTTCATATGTTTCGTAAGTCAATTTATTGGCTGAAAGTCATAAATTCAAAGAATGTTTAAACAATATTGAAATAAATAGCTTTACTTTTCAGAATTACCAATGCCATAATTTGAATGGCTACTAAGAATAGCTTGACTTTGCGAGCCTGCGTATCATCCTTAGTCAATGCCGCAAAGCAGTCAGTGGTCATCAAAAAAAAGAGTGTAAACCTAGCCGAATTATACCGAGTTAAACTGTGCCTAGTCGAATTTTCCGAGTCGAATTGCCCTGGAATCGAATTATGATTTTGTCGAATCGAAAGTTTGAAACATTTTACGTATTGCCACCTCTCATTATTATAATTATATGCATGTGAACTGTGCTTTAACTTAATAGTAATATCGCATTGAAATAATTTAATCATGAACTTTGACAACATAATAACAATGATGTCATGAAAAAATATTCGAAAATAAATCTAATAAAAATAATAAAAAAAATTACTATCAGACAAGACGGAGACTGATGTCATTATATCCGAAATGCTGAAGAAAAATGTTTCTTAACAAATCATGTTTTCTTTAATTTAATCAAATTTTGCTGGTTTAAACTTTTTTCTTTTTTTTTTAAGAAAAAAATCTTCTTTTTCTTTCGGTTAAGAAAATATTTATGAAACTTTTATGTTCAAAATTGAATTCGACTTTCACAAAATATTTAAGAATAAAAATTTTATTTTTAGTATTTCATTTTAATTACGTCATTTAATAAATAAAAGTGAGTAAAATTATTTTTAAACTGGTTTTGTGTAGTAATTTCATCAAAAGATAAATTCCAGAAGGTTAAACTTTCGAAATGACATTTTATTTTCTGAAAGGTTACGAACTAGGCTTTAGTATAATTTTGAAATGTCATATGAGAATTATTTTGACTTTTTTATCCGCTTTATCACCCTAGTAGTGACTTTTCATATTCAGTAAATTTGGAAAATTCTTTCATTCGCTACAACAAAACTTAAGAACTATTCTAAGTGTGTACAAGACCAAAAAGCTTTGCAGTGCTGCAAACGTCTCATCAATTTATATAGAAATGATTACATGTGACAAGACTAAACAACGTTTTTGTATAGGGTGATTTTTTTAGAGTGATGGACAATAAATTCAAGAAAATAACACTAAAAATAACTTTTAATCAAAAATCTCTTTTTATTCGAAAGACCTATTCATACCATTAAATTTAAAAATGACTTTGGAGATATGGCTACCGCGGCTGTTCTGTCAGTCTTATTTTGGGCCACTTTTTCGAGCAATATCGTCCGTATGTAACAAATAACGCGAACAATGTTGGCCAATTGTTGCTGGTTTATCAGCCTAAACCAGTGACTACACGTAAACCCACAGAAAATAGTCGAGAGATGTCAGACCACATCAGCTTGGAGGCCAATTTACAAGGGTATTTCTCGAAATCACCTTATCAATCGTGATTTCAATAAAGCGATGGTTTCTTCGCACTCCAGAAGCTCTAATTTGATTATTAGTCAGCCTATATTGAGCATAATTGTCAAAAGAGCTGTGAGAATGACAAATAAGATTGACAGTTATCCTTATTAGAAGTTCTATCACGCTTAAAAAAACACCTTATATATCTTTTTGCTCAGATCTTTACCAACCTCGTATACATGATAACTTGAAGTAGACCTGAATCGTATGTATTCGTGAATTGGCTTTAAGTTATATTTACTCGATTCTATTGAAGAAATGTTTCCATTCGACTTGAAGAAAGAGTAAGTACACCTAACCAACTTCAAATATATATATACATAACTTGAAGATTGGTGGGAAATTTGTTTTTTATCTTTTCCGAAAATGACTAGAAGAAGTTTCTGTACACATGAAGACATATAAAATTATTGATATTTCAAAAACAATAAAAGCCAATTTAAATATCAAATTCGAATCAAATTTAAATGAATTTTAAGTAGTTTTAAAGTCCAGCTGTACATTTTTTAACACTAGAAATTAACCCAACAGTGGCAGGAACATATTGACAAAATACAATACTAGCTGGGGTATATAGTACATTAAGAAAATTAACCTATCATATTTTTTAGGAACAAAATAACGTTTTATTCTCCGAACAGATCAGTGATTTTAATGATCATTAAAGTCTAATAAGGTGAGTTACGTCCCTAAATCGGTCAATAGTGGGAAGATTTTAATAAAGATTAAAATATATATTCTTGATAGGATAACTAAAAAGATTGGACACCTCCAACCAGTAAAAATCTTCGGAAACTCGTTCAATAGTAAGCGTATTTTTTTAAGACATGGATTCCTCAATGGTAGTCTAAGAATATCGTGATCACACCCGCGGATACCAGCTAGTAATAATAATAATAATAATGTTTTAAGCCGAAGTACTGGCTACTGTCTATAATTGTGTTCTTTATTCACTTGTCCAGTACTTGAGATTTTCAAAATATATTCACTTTAATTTAATTCAATAAAAGCTTTAATTCTTTAAAGTAAACAACATTTTAATCTAACATATGGCAGATAAAGGCCTTTCTGCACGTAGTGAAGCACATCAACTACTTATGGACACAAGGTCGAATTGTTTTGAACTATTACCGAAGAAATCAAACAATGACAAGAATCCAGATAAAAAAAAAAGGAAGCGTTCATTCCACAAATCTCTTTATTCAAACGTACACATCGAATAGATGATAAAGAAAAACTTTTTTATACATGATGACATGACAAGAATTAAAAGAAAATGCCATTATAATACAGCCTATACAAGGCTGTCATATAATTCCATTGAATAATGAACGAAGGAACGGAAAAGTGTACCCCATGAAACAAAAGCGATCGATTTAAACGCTTTAAACGATTTAAACTCCTGTTTTTACGTAATTTTTCTTTTTGCATTCGACGTCAAAAGCTTGATTAACGTAGTTTTCTCTTTTCGCCCACATTATGATTTTCTTCCACCCATCTACCCCAATCTGCTCTATTTTGTGGAAAATATATTTTTGAAAACTTTCACATGTCGAATATATTCTTTCCAGCAAAAAATTCCCTACGTTGAAAAATAAACGGATATTAAAGGAAAAATGAGAGAGGAGTGTTTATAATGTAATTGGGTGATGTAATTCGATTATCTGAGGTTGCATTTAATGTAGAGCTATGAACTTATATGTTAGTTGTACAAAACTTTCACCTTGGTGAATCGACACTAGGACAATTTTTACAATCAACCCAAACAGATTCACACTATTAAACCCTGTTCAATATTCTATCGATCACACGAAGAATGAACATACATGTAGAGGAAATACCCAAAATCTGAAAACGTGAGTAATGGAAGGAGTGAGATAATTTACCACGTTCGAATTTTACTACGGTATCGAATTGAACTATCTCGAGTAAAGCTCTTTTAAAAGTTAATGCTTTAAATCGTGTAAAGGATGAAACTTTTGTAGGAATTTTTTTCTATTCAACTGAACTAAACCGAAATATCGATTTAAGTTGCTCCAATAACTCAGTAACTATTACCATATTCATATACTAATGTTATTCACCCCGAAAAAAAATATGGAAATTTGAGAATAACGAACCCAATTCTTGCATGCACGAAATAGGCAGAACCGCATGAAGTATTAAATATCCTGAATCAAGGAATTGAAATGCAAGTAATGGTGTGTTATGTATTACTATACATGTGGTATGACGCCCATTTTGAACCTTCATTAACTATGTATCTTTAGATTTATTAAAAATTCAAATTAGAGCTTGTGTTATAATTATAAGGATTTGTGGAGAATCTTTTTAAATATTGTATTTTATGAAAATTTCTGTGTAGAAATATAATTGAATATGAGCTCAATTTGCTTTTGAAAATATTCCACAATACAGTAGAACCTTACTTGATATCATACAAAATTATTACGCAAAATAAAATGATTTACAGACAGAAGAGGCAAGTATTTCGTTTACCTGGAGAGTCCAAACTAGATTGAAATGCATTTATACGCTGGTTGAATCTAAATTACATTGACTGGACTCGGTTGCAAATAATGCTGCAACTATCTTAGATATAGCCATAGAAAATTCTGTGTAACAAAAATTAGATATACGGAATTTATTTCTTAATGACAAATTACTTTTAATTTTACCATAAACTTGAAAGTTTACTTACATATTTCGGACTTAAAATCGTCTACTTTCAAGTCTTCTATTCTACCTAAAAAGTGTGCAAGTTTAATCATTTGTCAAGAATTGAGAAAGCTTGGAACTACAGAACTAAAAATTTAATTCAAAAGAACCCTGTGAAATGTACTTGGCTTCATTTCTCGACTAGAAAACCCACAAATTCTACAGTGATGGATTAATGCCTCTGCCATGAAAATGACAAAAGGTCATCGACCAAAATGGATAATAAATTGATTAATAATACTTTTACTTTTCATGAAAAATTCGCGATTCATTTACACAGAAAAAAATGCAACGATTTTTTGAGCCATTTAACGAAATAAAAACATTTACCTAAAATATTAGAAAGTACAACAGAAGAGCACATATTCGTACCTAATCTTAGGAGTCAATTCCTACTAGTAATGACTTTATATTTTCTTTATTAAATTTGTAAAATGGATTTTTCAGATAATAAACAAAATAAGTTTTGATTAAATTTAAGAATTTAAGAAGTTTTCGGTAGAATTTACAAATTCAAACAATCATTTTTTTACATAAGATAATAAAAATTAGTTCCAATGAAAATGTTAAAAAATTAATATCGATTTCGAGACGAATAAAATTAAGTTCCTAAAAAAATAAATCTTAATCTTTTCTCAAAATTTTAATTAAAAAGAAAAAACCAAAAGACTTAATCAGTTTAAGTAACCGAAACAAAAATAAAGAAGACGAATTTACTGATTATTATAAAATCAACGTCTTAATGGAAAACATTAATTACATCAATCTGAATAAGAAGGTGGGCACAACTTTCAGGAAACAACTTTTTAGAAAATCAAGGCGTTTTTTTCTTGGTAAAAAGAAAAAGAAATTCAATTTCAAAAAAAAAAATTTTGGCAATCATTAGATAAACTTTTTTTTTTGGGGAAGGTAAAAATTTACTACACAAAAGTTAATAAATTATGCAAGAAATTTTTGTGGCGAAAGTGTTAAAAATTGATTTTTAAAACAATCAATTTGATGAATTTCTTTTCATTATAAATTTTTAATGTAATCGAAAATGGATTTCATGATAAAATTTATTCAAATATTTAAAATCGCATCAAAAAAACATAGAGTATGAATTTTTGGAAAAGAAAATCTCTAGAAAATCCTTCCCAAGAGGTTTTAGAGATGAACATGAAAACTTTCTGTTCATTTCATTAGTTTCATGAGTTCATGAGATTTATTTTAAATGTCATTTGGGAATTCATATCTTATTAAAGTCTGGATTTTGACAAGTATCTACAGATTCCAGAAATTGTAAAAGATTTATTGTGTCAGAGAGAATTATCTTTATCATTGTATCAGAAATAATATACAGATTAATCGACAATAGAATACATTCATAAAAAGCTCTTGAATTCAAAAAACGTACGTAACTAGCTGGATCCCGCAGCGTTCCCTGCAATAAATTTTGAATTCGATACGGATACAATTGAGTAAATTAAGAACGATTTTCAAGACTTCTCCTCCGTACTCTCACAGGATTAATACATGTTCTGTTATGTTCAACTACTCAGACTGTGCAATTCAAGTTTCATGAAAATTTATCTACTATTGCCTAAATGGAAGACGTATTAATGCCCACCCGCTACCTCGATTATTGCAAAACTATAGCATGTGGACAAGGTCTAAGCAAGTCAATTTTCTTTTTAAGAAACATTTCTTCTTAAATTTTTCAAAAATCATTTTCAATTGACCTTTGAATAAAATCCATTAAAACACAAAAAGTTTGCCTCAAAAATATGTCGAACACTATAACTTCAATTTTTAAATTTGCAAATTTGCTTGAACCGCAAAGCGAAAGTTCATTCTACATGTAATAACATGTCGGGTATAAATTCAACGAATTTAATTAACATAATCGAAATATTTTGCTGGGGAATGCAATTGACACACGTTTCCTGCACAAAAAGAATAAAAATATGATAAACCCAAACATTTTTAATTCATGTTTTGTCTCTGCACTAACGCAACACACTGAATTACAATAAATCAGTGCAGTACAAAAAAAAGAGCGACTTCAAATGAAATTAATTTGTTATATTTTTTATATTTTTATAGTAGTATTGAATTTAAGCACAAATCCGTGCAAACGAAGTAAATTTATAAACAGGAAACCGATTTATGTAAAATTTGGTATATATTCGTAAAGCTGCGTTTCCACCAAACGCGTAAAATGTTTTTGCTTGCGTGGGGTAAAAGAGAAATAATTATTAAATCAGAATATTAAAATGAGAGAAGCATGTATTTTTTATAAATTACATGAAAAGGAGTTTCTCTCTTTTGTTTGTACATAGTTTAACATTTCTTTCTCTTTTACCCACGCTAGCAAAAATAGTTTCCGCGTTTGGTATCATTACTTACACTTTGGTGGAAACGCAGCTTAAGACACAAAAAAAACTTAATACATATTGAATTTATGGAAGTCGGTTTATAGTCAAAAGTCACAGTTTATGTTACAAACCGATTTTAGTTCCATGATGTATAATTTTTTGTTTTATTTTAAAAGCACCAATAAATACCTTTTTCGGTCTGTTTGCCATTTGTCGGTTTATTGTGCCAGTTTTCATAATTTTCAGTTGTGTTCTAGTTAAGTCTGGTTACTTTTTGTGTTTTTGTACAAAAATTGTTTTATATCATTTGTGCTAGAAACATTAAAAAAGTTTATAAAACTTATAAAAACTATCCGCGTCGCTGAAAACCATAAATTGGTTACAAAATCGATTTTCTCCTTGACAAAATTCCAAGTGCCAAAGTCTTACTTCAAAACAAGAATGGAACGGGACGGAAAATGATTCAACAATAATATATTAGTTTTTCGGAAGCTAACAAAATTAAAAGTGTCATTATCAAAATAATTTGCATAGTCTCACAATATGTAATGTATGTTACCTGTGTCTTGCGGTATGTATTTTGAATCAGGTGTCCCGAAACATGTATCAGCATACAAAATGTAACTTCAAACATGTATTTTTCAGCAGTAATAAACTACTTATAGAAATTATTTTGCTTTGTCGCCTTCGCGGTATGTATTTGTTTCTTTCAAATCGATATTTAAAATTTATTTAGTGAATGTGCTAAAACACTTTATTTATTGGCCTTTTTTTTGTTTCAATTATAAAAAGCTTAATCAATTAATTTAATACTTTCTTCCGGTTTTTTTTTTTCAATTTCTGAAACTCGAGGAAATTTCAAAAAGCAGAAAGAAAAATGAAAACTTGCTTCAACAGTATTTGTTTTATATTCTGAGTTTCAAGAGCTTCTATATAGCAATGATAGAGAAATAGTGCAATAGCACTAACCAGGTTTTAGCTTCTAAGCGATCATGCGTGGTTCAAACATTACACTTGTCTAAATACAAGTTGTAAATTTCATATTCTTTTCTGTAGTCATAAACTTGGTAGCTGTACACGGACCGGTGATTTTCTTGGTCAATGGCCATATAGTTTGGTTTTATTTTAAGTTTTTAAAATAATACAAAAGAAAAGTACAACAAATTGTAAAATATTATTCGTAAATATATTTACCAGAATTTTGAAAAGTCAGAAAAGCAGCAATAAATATAAACTAATGTCTTCTTTGGAAGTAGCAAAACTTTTGAATCCTCACATGAGTTAGTTACTATACAGTTCTACCATTAGATACAGTAATCGCACAAAATAATTTAGTAAAAAAGACTAATAAATGCCTTCTTAAAATCTCATCAGGCCAGCATATAGAATAGATGAAGGTGACGACTTTAATTCCATCATAAGAAAAAAAGAAATTACCATTGAAGATGAAGATTAAATGAGAGAGACACGTTTTTTAATGAAATTTGCATTAGAAACGTACTATATTTCTCACTTTTAATTTTATCTTTTAATAGTTACTTCCCTTTTACAAGCACTTGGATCAGAGACGTCACCGTCCTTTAAATGTTGGCCTGATAAGATATCAAGAAGGCATTGCTTAAATCCAAAATAATTAAAAGAGGAAAATATAATACTTTCCTAATGGAAAATGCATCAGAAATGTATCTTTTAATATGCTCGTTTAATTTTAAGTTCCATTTCATCTCCGGTAGGATTTAAGGCTTCACCACCCATCTACATATTAGACTGATATAAGATATCTAGAAAGCATTAATCATTGACACTATCACTATCGTTTTTGTTGATAATTTTTCAGCACTTTTGATTATAGATATTAGATATTTTAGATAGTAGCTTCGCTAACTCAATTTCGTTAACGAATTGTACCAATGAGTTGCTTGGGTTGCTGCGAGTACAACGTGGCTTAAGTGTGAAGACCAAAAATGGAGGAACTGTATATATACATATGTAGCCACTATCTAAAACGAGTACTATACAAAATTTTTGTTTACAATTTTGATAAATGAAAACAAATGAATTACGATTTGTTTATAAAAGTAGAGAAACTGAGAAATTATATCAGAAATAAATCATATAAAATATTTTGTGCCAAAAATTTAGTTATCTGCCAACATATTTGGTTTCGGTATTTTAACAACTGTTCAATTTAAGCGTAAACGTATGTGTTTGTTGATATCTACTTTATCGATACGATTTTTATCGATATTCTATATTTGTATATTATTTGGTGATTATTATGAAGATTTTCTACAGAAATAAAATTTGTACAGCTTAATTTTTTTTTCTCATTTGGCATGAGCTCATACATGAGGAACGTGTTTCTTAAAACTTGTGCAGCTATAACTATGGTGTGAGTAAAATTTTTAAATAAAAGAATTGCTCCGCAAAATTTAACATATTTATAATACTAACTTTTAAGCACATTTATTAAATAAACTTTTTTTTTACATAATTAAAACAAAACAAGCAATATGATTAATATTGAAACAATTATTTAAATGTTTATCCCCCAGTGTCTGATTATCATCATGCAATACGCGCCTGAAACTATGCAATTCGTTAATTTATTGATGCAAATTTATAGAAGCATACTAAAATTTGGTCTTTCACGTTTCTGCCTTCTTTTCTTATGCGAGTAATTCTAAAAGAAACAGCAGTGGACAAAACTGATTACCTCTTTGGTCATTTTAAAAATCGATGGTTTATATAAAATATCGCTTAAACAATATTGCAGCATTATGACAGCTCAATAGGTGTCGCCTCAAAATTATCACTTTTTATGAGACACATTTTCTTAGTATAATGTATGAAAGCGACAATCGATTGTCGTTTATCGTTTTACAGAATTCCACTGCTGAACTTGGCCTTCGCTAATTACTACACAATATTTAATTTACATTTATAAATTTTTATAAATTGTAAAACATTCGAATTTTTTTAAAAAGTTATAAAAATTTGTTGCTTATTAACATTATTTGAAAACTTTTATAATTCGAAAAAAAAAACATATTTTACAGAACAAAACTAAAAGCTTGGAACTTGCCAAAATATTTAATTTCAATTTTTTGTTCTAAAGAATGTGAACAGCAAACCTTCTAAAACCATTTATTGTCCGCGACTCATTCTTAAGTTATTTGCTAATTCAGAGTAAATACAATTTGTTTTTTTTTATTATTTTCAAATTAGTTACCTCAAAAAAATACAAAATTTTTATTAAATGAGTAAATTCTTTGAAAATAAAGTTTTAACAAAAATTATTTAGTAATTTTAAAAGTAAACTTTTAAATAATTTGTAAAAGATTTGTTTTTTTATTAGCATCTTTCGTATTTTTTTCGATATTTTTGTAGTTCCAAAAAGCAATATATTAACGAAACATTGTCATTGAAAGCAAGTATTTATTTGGCGTGTTTTTTTTTAGTAAAAATAGGCACGGTTACCATGCATTTTAAGCGTTCCATAAAATAACTTTAGTGATACCAAAATCAGGAATTTAAATTTATAAGAATATAGATAATCATTTTTTGAGAAAGTAAAATAGTAGCCGATAGAATTCCCCAAAAACACACCTTCAGATTCAATATAAAATTGTATCTGTTTACATCAAAAAGTGGATGGAATCTTTTCCAATTGTAGTAAGGACTTTTTATATGTATAAGTAAACCTCGATTTAAGGTTCAAAAATTGTATCAATCATTTCCATATAAAGTATATAGGGATATAAGACAATTAATCGTTTTAGAAATGAAAACAGAAAACAATTGGCTTACACTGACCAAAAATTTAAAGAAGATTCAAGAATGTCAGGAGGCAAAATCACTGTGTTAATATCCTGAATAAAAAATAATAAAGAAAAAATCCTAAAGTTGTACTTTAAAAGGCATTGAGGAAAAGAATCAAAGAAGACATTATTTCGTAAGATTGAAGAAGCTTTATTTATATGGTTTTTTTAAATGATGTGTTAAGCATAATATCGCAAGTAATGAACTGTTTCTAAAAATTGTATCAGCAATGTTTCTTATATCGAGAATCTGCTGTGAAGTTTATAAAAAATCAAATGAATCTTCTATTAAATTTCGTGTAGGAGAAATACTTTCCACTTTTACATCGAACCTAACAATAGGATTGAAGCCTTGCTAAAATGTAACAATGCAGAAAAATAAAAAGTGAGTACCCTTCATTTAAAATTTTGTTACAAAAAATTGTAAAAAATACCGAACCTTAAAAATGTACCTAGTGACATCAATCGTCCAGGTTTCAATTAGAAATTCGGACATTTCAATGTAATCAAAGAATAAGAACGAAATATCAAGATAATGGGGGTCTATTCTGTGTTCACATTTTATGTTATATTATGTTATGTTATGTTATGTTAAATTGATATTATACAAGGCAAATTTATGTTATGTTGTGTTAGTTTCTTAGCTTATACAGAGCAAAATTAAAATGATATAAATAGGTGTTGCTACAACACTTTATGAACAATTTGAGAACATTTTTCAGAAATTTCAGCATGAAGGAGACACATTTCGAATTATTAAATGCAAAATACTGAATAAAACGAATTTTCCAAAATGCGAAATTTGGAAAAATGTTATGAATAATTTTATAAATAAAGTCAAAGTAACATAACATAAAACAACATAGAAAATCGTAGAATAGACACCAATAAAGCCATTCTTAAAAGTGGTTCTCTACAATTTATCTAACTTAATCGTAAGTCATTTAATAAATCGCTGTACATTTTTTTAAATTCGTTTGCAAATTGAAGTATTTTGAAAATTTTGGAATCAAATTTCTTATCAATAACAATTATTAATTATATAAAACTAAAAAAAAAACAGCAATTCGTTTTATTCTAGCCGCAAAATACTGACCTTACACTGTTATCAATTTTGTGATAATAAAATTTATTCTAAAAGAACTTTTTCATGAGAAAAGTAAATCTATTTACTAACGACCAAAAACTGATAATAATTTTATATAAAAATTGGAATTTAGATTATTTTAATTTTTATATTTTGTAAATAACTTTCATTTAATATTATTCTGTAATATAAAAAGAAACGCGATTATCAAGAAACACATTCGTGAATTGAAGCAGTTTCTATTATTAACCCAATTAAATTTACTGATTCCAATTTAATAAAAATCTTTTTTATTTTAAAACGTAATTTTTATTTTAAAGAGGGTTTTTCAATAAGATCCTTTGAACATTTTGAATGAAAGTTCTGAATTTCTTTATTGAAATATGTTGTATGTAACAGGCCAATTGACAAGTCCCCGGCCTGACACATAGATGGCGGTACTGGAATTAAATCCGTATGATTTTTAGTTAGTCCTAACCTTCAAAAGACGCGTGTATAAATTTGACAGCTGTCGGATCATTAGTTTGTGAATTATAGCATTTTGAGTGAAGCAACTTTTGTTATTGAAAAGAAAATGGATAACAAAGAATTTCGTGTGTTGATTAAACATTGCTTTATGGCCAAAAAAATCCCGTTGAGATAAAAACTTGGCTTGATAATTATTATCCGGACTCTTCACCTTCGAAATCCACCTTTGAAAAATGGAGTGCCTTTTTAAATCTGGCCGTACAAGCCATGAAGACGATCCACGTCAATGGCATCCAAAAAGTGTACCAACAACAGAAAAGATACAAAAAATACATGATATGGTTTCGGAAGACAGACGAGTGGCTATGGATAAGGCAGCTGACACCCTAGGTATCTCACATAGACCAGTACATCACATCTTAGCTGAAGTTTTAGGTTTCAAAAAGCTCTATGCAAATTGGCTGCCGCATTTCCGAAAAATGGAACAAAAACACATACAAATGCGACTTTCTCAACAACATTTGGAGCATTTTCGAAAGGATAAAGGGGATTTTGTGCGCCGATTCATCACTATGGATGACATTTGGGTCTATCACTATGATCGTGAGTCGAAAGCAAAATCAAAAAACCGATAATTCGGCTCCAAAACGGGTTAAGGCCCAAAGATCAGAAGGTTATGACATTAGTTTTTTGGGATGCAAAAGGAATTTTGCTGGTGTATTACCTCCAAACTGGTAAAACAATAAACTCAGATTATTATTGCAACCTTTTGGACCAATTGAATGTAAAAATTCGTGAGAAAAGACCTGGTTTAAAGAAGAAAAAATCATTTTTCACCAAGACAATGCACCGTGTCACAAGTCAGTGAAAACGATGGCAAAAATCCATGAATTGGGCTTCGAATTGCTTCCGCATCCACCGTATTCTCCAGATCTGGCCCCCAGCGACTATTTCCTGTTCTCAGATCTCAAAAGAATGCTTGCTGGGAAGAAATTTTCGTCGAATGAAGAGGTGATCGCCGAAACTGAGGCCTATTTTGAAGCAAAGGACAAAAATGGTATCGAAAAGTTGGAGGGTCGCTATAATCAGTGTATCACCCTTGAAGGGAATTATGTTGAATAAAAAAAACGAATTTTGCCAAAAAAATGTGTTTTACTATGGTAGGCCGGGGACTTTTCAATTGACCTGTTAGACTCTACAATTTATGAATGTAAAACAATATCTAGTAAATGTCCACCATGACTACGTTTGCAGCCATCGATTCTTTTGACAACATTTTCGGTCACATTTCCGCATAATTGTGGCTCTATCTCACGAATTACGGTTCAATAATGCCGCCAGCTCATAAAACTCACCAAACAGTGACACAAGATGAATGTAATACTTGTTCAACAATTGCTCTTGGATTTTCAGAAGCCCAAATGTGACAATTTTGTTTATTAACATAGCCATTCAAATAGAAATGAACTTCTTCTGAAAAGATGATTTTTTTTACGAAATGTGGTTTTCACAAATCGTCCATTTTCATAATGAATTTGAATTATTTTTATGCAATTTTCGACCGAAATCAAATTCATTATAATAAAATGTAGACCTTCGACTCCAATTATGTCGAAAAACCGAATGACATAATTGTCATCATAAGCAAATACAATCATGTTGTAAAAAAAAAGTTCTTATTGAAAAACCCTATAGTATAATAAATTATGTTCAAAACTTGAATGGTTTGTCTTTTAAACAAGTTTTATGCAATTTCTCATAAAAATTATGACAAAAAAATTGTATTAGTTACTTTGTTGTTTTCTTTAAAAAAAATAAAATAAAAATCGCAACAATTTAATTGAATATAAAAAAATTTGTTTTTTATTTGAATTTATTTCCATTAAAAACTTTAAATTTTTAGCCATAAAAACGTGATTTGGAAAAGAAAAACATCGGCATAAAACAGTTTTTTTCTTTTTTTACTTTTTCTTATTAAACAACGAAGTAAAAGAAAAAGTATCGAGTTACTCGATGTGTACTCGATTCGAGTACATTTATTACATAACTTTACAAAGTAATTTGATTCCAAAAAATTATCGAGTGTCGAGTATGTAAAAACACTGTAAATGGAAAGGTTTAACATAAACGTGAAACTCTATTCTAATAGAAATAGAGAAACAACAACTTTATCAACATTAAAAAACCTGCAATGTTAAACAGAAACCACGTAAACCCAATGGGAAATGTGAAATGCAGCTTCAACAAAAACAATTTAGAAGCAATGATAAAAGGACTTACGAAAAAGTTTATTAGAACTTTGAAAACTTAAGCTTTGCGCCAGTTTCCATATTAAACTAAGGTATGGGCTTCATTCAAATGAAATAAAATTTAAAGAAGCTCTCTGCACATTTAAAATCCAACCAAATATTAATATAGTAGACTTTTTAAAAAGGAAAAAAAATATAAGAAAAAAATTTAAATAGTGTCCTTAACGTGTGTGTCTGAACTAAATCAAAAAAATAAATAAATCTCGGTGAATATAACAAAGAAATGTCATTTTGTCACTCGCAATTAAATGAACAAAACATTTATTTAAAATGAAAAAACTGAGGAGAATTTTATCATTTAGCTTCGCGTATCTGAATATAATAATTTCGCTTGTGAACGCTATATTACGGAAAGGAAATCATGGATTTCACTAATGCCAATTTTGTATGTGAAATTTCGTTTTGCTTGAAGTGCATACAAATCCATTCTACACTTAATGAAAGTACAATAGTACAATAAATTAGTAATCAATTAATCTTACTGAGAAGTTTTTTTTGCATCATTTCCAATTTTTTTCCTAAAAAATTGATACTTTTGTTTCTAAACAAGCGTAAGCATATCTAAGTAAAAAACGGTTGGAACATATTCCCAAAGAAGCAACCAAGAAAAAACGATGGAACTGCTTTGCGTAAACATGCCAAATGTTAAAGAAATTTGAAGGAGGATAAAAACTTTCATTCATACAAAACTTCCGAAAAGGTTCTTTTTTCCCTTTGGGAAAGGCCAAATTTTCAGATAGGATTATTGTATTGAATCTGGAAGACTTCATTAAAAATTGAAGTTTTTGTTTCATTCCCCTGTAAAATCTGCGGTTTAGCATTTGTGAGGTTTTAGCAGGGTGGATACGCCCCATTGAATCTAGTACTCTTTATTATATTTGTTGCAGTATAAAACATTTACCAGAACATCTTTTTTGATTCTTAAACTCATTCGACACTAATAACATTAAAACCGAATACGGTATCTACCAGTATTTGATACCTACTTGATACTTATTTAAAACAATTTATCTAGAGAAGATTTACCTTACGATCAATTCAATTGAGTTTCTTTTATAGTTAATTGCCACTTTAAAAGTTTACAATCATATTATACTTGGAGACTTCAAGAATCTTCTGTGTGAGCTGTCATCAGATGGATACTTTTAGCTATTATAATTTCTATTGATTTTTAAAATTTCCTTGAAAACTTCTTCAAAATTCTAATGTAAAAGTCCTTTCAAATAAATAAACCTATGAAAAACTAAGAGCTACTTTCATTTCAAATATTTCGTATTCATTAAACCTTAACGACTCTTAACGATTCTTTAAATTTTGCCCCTATCCTTTGTATAAAGATATTACCACAGATATTACTATATAATAGATGTGTTTATTTCTAGATTCATTAACTAAGTTGTTAGAAATACTCCGAAATTTTTTCCAATTCAATTAAGTTAATTAATTAATTGATTTAATAGCGCTTCTATCTAATAGTATATATAGTAGGAGACCTAGAACATATCTTTGTGTTTTCGTTTGGGTCTATCGTAATTTTTGAATGCAATTGAGAATGCAAATTGGAAATAATAAGTAAACGGATTGGCTATAAAGAAACTTAACCTAGTCCCTAACTTGACTTGAGTTTAGCGTTATAAATTATAACAAATTAATATATTTTCGTTGATTTTCGATTGTATACTAAATATTTCATACAACCTTGACTTCATTGAATCAAATAATTTAATTGACAGTTAATATTCAAAGCCAAATCAGAGCGGAACAAATTATTATGTTTTTTCAAGCGACTGATCGACGCCATTATTGATGGTGTCTCGCTAAAGAGATTAATAAGTAGATGGAACAAATATGTTCAGGTGAACTTAAGTTTGCTAATCAATGGAATATTGCTAAATTTAGATTTTAGATAGAATTTTGTTCAGCTAGCTTAAACCGAAGTTAAAGCAATCATTGTTGAATATTTAGCTAATCTTAAAGAACATGTGGGCTATAAAACATATCATTTTTTAAATTTAAACATTCCTATGTTAATGTTTAAATTTTAAAAAAGTTCATTACACATGTACTATACAATGCGGATCAGATCCCTTGCATGTGTAAAGTACACTGAAGCGAAAAATTTAGTAAAATTGTACCCAACAATTCCCGAGTAATGCCCAAACTACATCAACGAGGCATCCAAAATATACTATCGACGTGGGTGAGATAAACGATCGTTTATCCAAAAATCAATGTGTGTATTTAGTATTACTCTATATTAAATTATAGTTGATGCTAATATTTCGTCTAAGATAGGGTTCGAATACAAAATATTTTCATTAAGTTACGACACAAAATTTATTTTGGATAATAGATGGAGCATTAAATCGTATATAAATTAGAGTTGATGTGAACAATTCGCTTTAAATTTGAGTTCAAACACAAAATAATATACCGATATTTGAAATTTTTTTTAGGATATATCTATAACTTAAGAATATAAACTGGTGATATTTCCCTTTGGATAGCAGATGGAGTATAAAATCGTAGAAAGCATGTATCCATATCACAAATATAAGTCAGAAGACTTTATCCAATTTGGAAATATTGTATCCCGTTCGTTTTTTTTAAATAAATAGAGACAATTTACTGGAATTTTTAATTCGAAAAAGTGTACTTGGGTTTTTTAATTAGCGAATTTTATTGGGACGACTTAAAAAAGTATCAAAAATCCTACCTCAGTTGAGGCAAAATGCCAGATGTAATAGTATTATCGTATTACGAGTTGGAAATTTTCACAAAACATCTCCTGTTTTCATTATGCTTTAAGAAAAAGGATAAATAAGAAATCCATCTCTGTAACTTAAAATGCATTTTCTTTTACATAAAACATATCAGAAAATCCTCGAAAGAGGATCTCTTTCTTCCTTATTTCAAACACAACGACTGCGCATAAAATATTTTTCCATAAAACAGAAACTGAGTTGTTTTTCTCGACAAAAATTCATCGAAAATAAAATCTTAAAGTTTCGTTCACATTTTCCTGTTCTCTCCTGCTACACACCCGCACCCACCTTCATCTTTATCCACCAAATATTTTTTGACATTTCTATTTTGGTTTTCTTATGTTTTTTTTTTGTTTTTATATTTCATGAAAAACTAAATTGAAAATTAGTAAAAACCTGAAATTTTTCTTCTAACAAAACAAAAACAACAAACCTTAAAAATTTTCTTTCGATGTTATTTTTAAATCTAAAGAAAAATGCTTTAAATAATTTGTTTTTTCTTAAGTTTTTCTTTTTTTTTCTTTTTTTTTTCATTTATTTTAGAAGATTATGATTTTTCTTATTTTTTCATTAAGAGAAAAAAAAAAGAAAATTTCTTATGAAGAAAAGCTTCTTTTAAATTGGGTCGAATTTTTTATATATAAAAAAAAAGAAAATCGAAAGAAAAACACTAAACAAATTTTTGTGTACGAATTTTCATTTCCCTTTTTTTCTTAAGTAATAAAACTATGTTTTTTTTTTACACTTCCAAAGAAAATTCTTTTTTATTTTTTATTTATTTCTTTTTTTTAACGTTTTTTTTTGATTTAATACCAAAAATTTCCCACAAATTTTCTTTTTAAAAACTCACTCGAATTAAAAAAAATGTTTTTTAGAATTAAAATTTTGTTTTTTTTTTTTTTTTAATATCAAAAAAGAAAAAAAATAAATTTATTTATTTTAAATACAAATATTTTTTTATTTAGTTTTATTTGCTATTTTTTTTTTTTTAGTGTGAAATTCTTTTTTTATATATTTTTTTTATTTCATAAAAACTTTTAAAAAAAATCACAAATTTTTATTTTTTGATTAAAAACTTAAAAATTAATATTAAAAATAATAATAATAAAAACAATAATTACAGTAAAAGAAAAAGTTCGTGAATTAATTGTTTTTGAAACGAAACGAAAAAAATTTGAATAAAATTTAAAAAAATATTACAAAAAGATTAAAGTAAAAAAAAACAATATAAAGTAAATAAGTAAAAGAAAAATCTAATCGGGGGAAAAAAATAAACAAAAAAATTAAAGAAAACAAAAAAATATATATTATAATATTAAAACCGGACGCACTAGGTCACACTGACCGATCCCCGTTCAAATCGGTTCGGTTTTAAAAATTTCGAGTCACACAACTAGTAAAAAAAAAAAACCAGTGGCTACAAAAAATTCTGGTCCGTTCGCCAAAAAGATTACTTAAAAACCGACTAAAAATCGAAATCGAAATCGAAAATAAATCAACAAACAACACACGATTTCGGCAACAGAGAGTGATGTGATATATTCGAATTTTTGATTTTTTTTTTCGTCTTTTTTTATACGAACAGACAGACAAACTTTTCGGATTAAGTTCAAATATTTTGCGTGTCACAAAAGAAAGTAACAAGACTTAAGAAATTTCACGGTTTTTTGTTTTCCCTCAAAAATAATATCACGTAAAGAAAATTCTTTACACTACAGAAAAATGCAGAAAAAACACTCCACACACAAAAAAAAAATCCGGCCCTGTTCGTTCGCGAGATATTCGTGTGCTCACACGTTGAACATTAAAGCTACACTGGCTAACATATGTGAGAAAAAAAACAGCACTGACAAATAGTTCGTAGTTATTTTTGGTTAAATTATTTAACACAAACTAAACAACAGAGAAACTGATAAAACTATTACGTCATATGATGACGTTATGCGATAAATATGGGGATAGAAAGCTTTTAAAAGTTGGCGAAACTATAGAAGAAAAAACCGGCACTATACCAAAAAACTTTGAACTTTCTTGATAAATAACAAAATTGGAATGGATCAAACGAGATAGACACAATATAACTGGTCAAATGTTATGGCCACGTTGAAAAAGTGTGTTGTCGAACTAATTTTTCGATGTCATAAAATGCCCTTTCAAATACCATGTTTTTGTTTATAACGAAAATTTTATGATTATTTGGTTGTCTCTTATTCGCCATGTAAATTGGAGCTTTTACATGTGAACGACGTCTCTCCTTCCTTGCCTACCGGCTGTTTTGAACTAACCAATTCTCAAAGAATCCACACTGAATTAAAAAATAAAAAAAAATGACTTCAATTTACTTTATTTGGTTTCTCCCACAATGTGGTTTTCTTTCGAATAGAGTTTAGAAGCCGAAAAACTTAATATGAAACAATCTTAAAGTATTCTATTTCCGTTTTCGAATTTCTAAGTTGAAACAGTAACAAAACGTTCTCATTGTATGGCGTTTTCCCATCGATTTCTTCATTCCTTCACTTCTTTAAATACAAGAACTGTTATTAAATAACATGGAAAAGTTCTTTCAACTGGATTTCTCGAAGAACAACAGCACAAGCGCAGTATTTACCAGTATTTACCATGGTCTCTATATTACTTTGATTGAATTTTTCTTTTGGGGGACTTACTAACAAAATGTTCCCGACTCGTTGGAAGTAAAACATTGTTGTTATTTTTAAACGCGAAGGGTAATGTATTTCTAGATACACATTTCATTTGGCCTCATGAAGAACATAAGTATTTACGATTTTGTATTTAAAATACTTTTATTGTTATCGAAATAAAATGTTGCGCATTTTCTATTGCGAACTTTTTTCGTTTTGTTCTGTTTCGAAGGGTTATTACTATTAACAGTCGATTACAAATCTGATTAAAATTTGGTAATTTAAATATCATCGCATAATGACAGATCTCCAATTTGAATTACAATAATTATTAATTTATAATACTTCTGGATGACCCAAGACATATTTTCTTTTTTTCACAATGATCATTATTCTTGTCATTCCAAAATTTTTATAAATTTTTTAATTTTCATTACATAATATTTATTAATTATTATTCAATGAAGTTCATTTGTTGTTTATTGTTTTTAACAAAATTTCAAGAAATTTTTGGAATAAAAAGAATTTTCTCTAGTTTTAAGGTTATGTGAAAGAAGAAAACATGTCAAAATCAGATGAAATTTTTAAAATGTTCAAATGTAGATGACCTTGTAAACAGTGTGAGGCAAAAATTTAGGACTTCTTCACAATTTCATTTGATAATTAAGAAAATAATGATGCTTGAAATAGATACTTAAAATTGATCATTATTACGAAAATATAGGTCATTATCGAGTTTTAATGACCGATTGGGCAATAATGACAATTAAAATCGGAGATCTGTCTAGGATATAAACCTTCGGCGAACGTTATTTAATATATGCTATAAGAATTCTTATCTATATAGATACTTACACAATATGCACTAAATGTAAGTACGAGCAGATCGTACTGGCACTGATAAGCCGATTTGAATGAAATTTTACAGAATAGGTTTGTTCTCTTTAACAACATTGAAATATTATTAGATTTGGTTGTTTCCCTTTTTTTAGAGTTAATTCGTTGAACTATGAATTTATAAATTATGAATGCCATTTCTTCCATAGGACATCAACAAATTTTAAGTATTATTCAGTATTTATTATTAATTATTTATTCCTTTCAGTTTAGGACGGTTCCAATGTTTTCTCATACAATTCGAGTCTAAAATTTTACATGGATTGTGAACCATAAAACGCTTGCCAGGAAATATTCAATTGATAAGAATTGAAAGAATTCGAAAGACCATACTGTCTTTTCGTTAGGGTATCGATATCGATAGGTTATGTTGTTTGCATTTAATATGAACCCTTAAAAATTGTTGAACGAATGTGTCTATAAAATATAAGCTGGTTTTTTCTAATTTTATATTACCGATTTATTGATAATCCCAAAAGCAATGTTTCCTCAAGTTGGCGATATCACAGCCTGATTCGCGCTGAAGCGATCGAGAGGGACGGTAGTAGCCTGGGGCAAATAAAAATGTAGATACACAAAATAATGCAAATTTGCCACTGCATCTTTTGTTTGTTCGCTTTAAGAAAGTAAATATTCCAAATCATGGTTTTTTGTGAAAAGGAGACGGTGAACCAATTAAGTAGGAGAACCTATACCCCAAGAGAGCTCTTAATCCCGATGAAGATTTGATATCATAAACTTTTTCCAGAGATTGTTGAAATATAATAAGAACCGATCCAGCGAATAACCAAACATTAATCCAATCAATGAACTCTGTAAATGATCTTTAGCAAGTACCTTGTATTATTTTTCCATGGCAAACGATTAACTTGACTTAATTTGTTAATGATGCCAAAATAAAGTAATCCTACGATCTTTTTGTTTTTTAATTTCAACAGAGGTAATTAATGACGATCTAAAGAAAAAATGGATTTAATCTGAAATTCAATTGAAATTAAATTTTGCAAAATTGAAAGACTATAAATCCAAAAAAATAGGCGACACAAAAACCTTTCTTTTATTTTAATGAGTTCTAATTTTGTTAGCGACTGTGAATCAAATTTAGTAATATAATTTCACACAATTTATGTAAGCTTTCCAACTCTTCGTGTAAATTTTAAAAGCAACTTGCGACTACAGGAGAAAGTTACAAGAATAAAAATTACGTCATTTTTCAATGCTTTTGAGAAACAATTTTATTGAGTTGTTGTTGGTTTTGGTATTATACAATTGTGCCTCTTTAAAGCCCAAAGAATGCTTATTCTCTCCCCTAATCCCCAATCATGAAGATTTTGTTTATGCTTGTATTGCGGTGCATAAAAAGGGGATCAGATATTATTACGTCATTCCACAGCTTTTGAAGGGGAACCAAACACTCTAGAAAGCTTTTGAGATGATTTATTTCTCAGCGTTTCTCAATCTGTTGAAAAGATTTTCTTTGCTGTCAAAATCACGGATGAAATTTCCATGGACGAAAGCTTTGTGTTTTATATAGGTTATTTTTCTCTCGGTTGTAAATCGTGATGTATTATTGTATCGTTGTATCTTTCAGTATTTTTCTAAGCGCTTATCTTGATATAACTTTAAAATGGAATAAAAAAAACATAAAGTACACCCAACTCTTTTTTTACACGGTCTTTTTTACACGATTTTGAAATAACACGGTCCACAAAAAGTAAAAAATATTTTTTTTTTACACGAATTATTTGTTCTAACACGAAGTCCAAAAAAAATTTTGTATACATACGCAGTTACAAAATTAAAATATAATTGGGGAAATTCCCGGAATTGTTTTAGTCGCATTTTATATTTTTATATGTATTTAAAATTGCGTGTTAAGTACATCAGAGAACGTTAATAATGAACCAGACGATGCAAACTCGTCAGAATATAAAAATATATAAATATATTTGTTTTTCATTATATTCTGTTTTTCATTAGAATAGTGTTGGTTTTTAATATTATACTTTTTTTGCACGCTTTTTAGGACAACCCATAGCTCTTTTTTTATCTTAGGCCTAAGTTATACGACGATCATTGTAATGAAGGAAATTATTTTACAATGGAAAATTAACCTATTACAAAGATTATTTCTTTAAAAACAAATAATGCAAAACATGGGAAAAAGTTTAGTAAATAGATTTTAAATAAAAAATCTTAGGTATATCACGTAATTTGTTTTTTTGTAATGATTTTTATAATTTGAATAACGGTAACATGCTTTAATCGATCAGCTGTTTTGTGGACTGCGTTTGAATTTCATTCTTTCACTGGAGAACTGCCAAGTTGATTCCATCATCAGGAATTTTTCGTCGATATTCTAACCTCAAACTTCAGCGTCCCAATAAGAAAAAAATAATATTTGAAAAAAAAATGAAATAATCTAATTGGATTCGATGAAAAAAGCCTTCTTCTTATAAGAAACCATCAGCTGTGAACGAAAATCTGACTGTAAGTTTCTCTGACATTCGTAAAATAGGTATAACCACCTTTCATTGAAAATCAAAGAAAAACGTTCGGTTTCACTAGTTCCACAATTTCCTTCATTACAATGATCGTCGTATAACTTAGGCCTTACACGGTTTTTTAAAGTTGTGGAACACATCCTTAATTTTAATATGCGCTGCATGTCTTTTTTTACACGGTTTTCGTTGGAACGTATCTACCGTGTAAAAAAAGAGTTGAGTGTAACTTAAAATCGGCCAATAGCTGATTTTTTGATGCCCTATGGTAGAAATGGGACAGAAAAACTGTCAAAACTAACATTATTTGAAGGTTTTTCTTTCTAACTTTGTTTCTTCTTTTCAAAATTTCTTCTAATTTGCAGGTAACCTAGACCCTGATAGCATAAGACTAATCTGTAAATTTTATTCAAATCGGTGTATTAGTTTTTAAAGTATATCAAAAAAACTTTATGAAGAGGGTTATTTTCTCCTAGCAATATTTCTTTCTCCACTATCCTTGAACCGATTTGACTGAAATTTAACAAACGACGAAAATTTCTGGTCACCCTGGTTTTTCCTTTATAACTTCGCTCCCCCTCGGTCGATTTTGCTCAAATGTAATACCAAACCAAGTTAAGGAATAAGTAACTCACATTGTAAATTTCATCAAAATCGGATAATGCGTTTTTGAGTTATCTTGTATATCGCCGGACGGATGGCGGACGGACGGACGGACATGCAGAAATTGATATAAATTTTGATTCTCTGCACAACCATACCCTTGAAACCTTTCTACGATGATTATTTCGATGTGTTACAAATGTAGTGACTAAAATAATATACCCTCTGGTAGTTCCTACCATAAACCATAAAAATGAAGTATGATACGAATGGATTTTTTTTATTTGGAAAATCATTCGATGCCGTTATTGATGTAATATAGCTTTATGTAAATGGGCGAGTGCGTTTGAGATAATGCATTCTTTTGACCCATTTTTCAGCCAGACTTTCACACAAATTTGATCCAATTTCACCAATAACACGAGTTATGTTGTTCTTTATTTGTTCAATTTTTATTGTTTTATCAGCATAAATAAGTGACATTACATATCCCCACAGAAAATAATCCATTGGAGCCATATCACAAGATCTAGACGGCTAATTTACAGGAAAATTTCTGGAAATGATTAAGTCATTGAATTTTGTTTTTAATAAACCGATCGTCTCAGTTGCAGTATGGTACGTTTACTCCATCATGTTGGAACCACATCTCTGAGTTCAATGTTATACAAATTTTGAAAGAAATAATCATAGATATGTAACGTGCGCTGCTTCCTTATTTCGAAAAAATAATTATCGATGGCACCACCAGTATAAAACGTACACGGAACTGTTAACATCTGAGGGTGCAACGGACTGTGCCGAAGGACTTCTGGATTTTCCTCAGTCCAAATACGACAATTTTGCTTATTGACATAACCATTTTTGCAAAAATCATCTATATTACTGGAGAAAATTCTTCAATCAAAGTGTCAGGGGTCATTTTGCAGTTAGTTCTTGGACTAGCTGGATTGTGTAGAGGTGTAGTAGGACCAGATCTTTAAGCAAAATATGCTATTTTGTGCCATATGATAAGCCCGAATGTTCCGATCGTCGAGAAATCGATAAATTTGTATCATCCCTTACACGGTAGTCTCGATTGCCTTTAGACATTTGTAACAGATAAAGTAACTATCATTGAATGGATCTTGAAGGTGTAATAGTTACAATTGAAATTTTACAAATGGTTATCTTGACCGCACATTTGTTAACAATTCGTAATTATCGTAAAGTATTTTGAATAGACTCTTTATTTCTTCAACTTGTAATAATACAAGTATTATAATCGCATATTTTTGTTACTCATTCGACATATTTACGAATGAAATGTTATAACATATAATATGCCAAGCAACAAGTTATTTAAATAAAAATGACTGGTGTTTGACGTTTGGCGTTTTGACAGTTAAAAAGTTTTGGATCGGCACTATTACTTCGTTACATGATCTACCTCAAATCGCCTTCAATTCAAAAATCGTCCATCTAAACCTGAATCGACTTGAATTCGACTTGACTCGATCCGATCACATACACTCTAGAAATGAAATGAAATTTATTTCGTATTACAGTTTCTAGTTTTATTTTTGGACATGAAAAATATCCCATTGACATTTTACTCTGAGAAGCCTGGGCACTCTTTCTCCGTGTTTTTAATGAACTACTTTGATAAAACTATAAAACAACCGGGCTGTATTGCAATTCACTATGCCGAAAAGCATAAAATACGCTAAAGTTGAGAATTATAATAGTATTTTCATAGATTTCAGTCTGCAAACAAGATATCTTGTTATTCGAATTTGTAAAAAATTGTCTGTGATGAAAAAATGCATGTATCCTATAGTCATTCTTACAAATACTGTTAAAGACATTGCGTACTTTGCTACAGAAAACGTTACCACTGAAAACTCTATTTAATTTTACTCTGTGCTATTACCAATAATTCCATATCTAAAAAGATCTGAACATTAAATCGCCAGTTAAAAATTTAAAATGACGTCTACAAACTGCCAAAGTGACAAGAGTCCTGGAGAAGTTGCCTGTGAATCGAAGATCTTTTATTCATTTATGTCGTTGGCATTCATATGTTTACTTTTATTTAAAATTATGGTATTATGGTATTATGGTAAAATTGTGTAAAATAAATTCGATCCTTGTCATCAAGGCGTTTTCACTAACAACAGTGGAGCTATCCATAGGCGCTCCAACTAGTGTGCCAAGCTTTTTAGGTTGCTATTAAAGTTGGGCTGTCTGAGAGCCATAGTTGTCACATCAAAACTTATGAACTGTTTTGGAGAAAGACTAAAATATGGACATTTCGGACACCTGGCATCAAGTTTAAGAAATTTGTGGAAGTGACTATGATCTAGTTCAGGCTACTGATGTTTCGAAGTGTTACAAATTTTAGACCAAAACGAACTTACCTACATGACCAGAGGGGTGTAAAACGGATATAAGCTGGTAATAAACAAAAATTTGATTAAGTTCAGAAAAACGTTTATTTCACGTTAGTACATATTAATATTTTAAAAGAATTTCAGTTCAATAATTTGAAATACTTCTGTTATCATTCTTATACATTCAATTGTTTGCAAACATGGATGAAACTTTTCATTTTGTTTTAAAAATTTCCAATAATACTTAAGGAGATCTTGAAGAGCTTCTCGGTTTAAGGTGGTCAAATATAGGAAAGGATAGCTTCGAAGAAGAGGTAAGTTATGTTTGGTAAGAATGTCCTTATCATGTTCACAAAAATCACATTTACAATCCCAGAGATAGTTCCATTGCCAAACTCTTTGTCGTTCGATTTTCGAGTCGGTTATATTGACAATGAAAATATATCTATCTATTATATAAAAAAGTTTTTTCCGCACATCATTTATAAAATTTTGTAGTAGAAAAAACTAAATGATATATTTATAAACTGAAAAAATCTTCGACATCGACAGGATTCAAACTAACGCAGTTCGTTTCACTAAGTCTCGCGATTTACCAATTACTCCATGGTAATTAATGCTCAAGAGATTCAGATTCGTTAATATCAAATCAGAACTGAATAAATAATTATAACTGGAAAAAAAATATTCGCCAACAACGGGATTCGAACTCGCGCAGTTGGTCTTACTAAGTCTAGCGCTTTTACCAATTACTCCATGGTAATCAATGCTTCAAGCAATTCAGATTCCTTAATATAACATGTTATCATTTCTATTCACACTGGTCAATTGTATATCGGTCTATCACGATAAAGGAGCAGAGGAGGTATAAAAATAAATAAAAATCACAAAAGCAGTTATTTTTTTTGCTTCTTACTCTACTATGCTTCATTTTTTACCATTATATTACACAAAAACTAAAATCTACTCGAAGTCTACTCCGGGATCCAGGGTTGGCGAGCGAAGCGAGCAGGGGCAGAGCCCCCTAGTGGAATTAAAATAAATAAATATCGTTCAAAAATTTAAATCGTAAAAATTACGCAAAATTTGATGTTAAATATCCGTTAACTGGAATTGTTTAGGTGGCAAATAAAATCATGTTTATACCCTTTAGAACATGTTCAACATTTGAATTGCACGAAGGATGTAAAATGGAATATAAAGGATAAATTCCAGTATAAAAACCCACGGATACTTCCAATGGCACAGTTGTTTTAAATTTTATTTGTTGTTGCGTTATTTCTGTAAACATCCAATTATGAAGTAAAATATCGTCGAAAGATTTTTGAAGTTCATCATCATATAAAATTCGTCCTTTTATATTCGTCCTAGTAAACAGGAATCTTTTTGCAAACACAACTTTCATTGAAGCTTGTAAAATTCCATTGTATTCCAATTTCTGTTTATCAAAATCGGAAGAATTTTGTAGTATTTTGTAAATATCCTTTTTATTTGGATTTTCCAATTCCAAAATAGAAGAATCACATTCTTTCTTATAAAATTCGAGAAATTCCTTTAGACTCTTAAACATATTTATGGCAGTTAATGTCATTCGTACAATTACAGTTTCTTCGCCAAACCAATCTGATAACAAATCTATTATTGGACATTCGAATTCATGCGAATTTTTGTAGGCTTCGTTCATACACGCAAAATTGCAATACATCACTTTTGTGCGATTCGGGCAAGGAATTAATGTAAGGCAATCTTTTTGGCGGCAATTATCACAAGATAATGTTGAAAATTCTTTAGCTGAAAATGTACAAAATGCTTTATCAATCGCAATCACATCCCCAGGTGATAATTCTCGTTTTGTGTACATAGCTAAACCCAATCCGGGCACTTTCCTTGTACCAATCGAGTCAATTATAAATGAGAAATTTGGATTGGGATTATAACTTAATTTGATACCGCATCCACTTGTATCATTTATTTCCGGTGTTGTTGCGAGTTTCTGAAGACAATTTCTTTCACGTGTATCCAATTTATGTGCAAATCTTTCCGGATAATTGGAATTTCTGGCCAATTTAATATTTTCTAAACATGCTTCATATTTCCCATAATGACACAAAATGGCCGAGCGATTTGCATAGCCAATACTTAAATTTTCCGATTTTTGTGTCGCAAAACAAATACTTTGGTTGTATAAATCATACGCCAAAGGAAATAATTTTTTCGAAAATAATTCATTTCCTTTTTTACGAAATTCCAATGAGATTTCATCATTTTTGGAAGTTCGGCCGCTCAAATCTGAATCAATTCCAAATAATGAAAAAGCATCATGTTTCAACAAAGCACTTTCTACGTAATTAATGTCGAAACATAATTCCTTCGATGGAATTTTTATCAAATTTTTTAAAAAACCAAAATTATGATGAAAAATCCCGTTTTCAAAATCTGCTATCATTTTAGAATCTTACTTTCAGTACTTTAGAAGTTAGAACTATTTATTTGGCAATTTTGAAGATAACAAATTAAATCACAAGATAAAATAACTAATCATCGACTTTCAGATCACTCTCACAAATGAAATTACGAATTCGGTAGAAAAAAGAACTTATCTGATAAACTGGGAGTGGTGTGATTAGTGTGGCCAACTCGTAAAACACGAATTCCAGTTACAAGTTTGTGGTTTTAGTATCTTCAGGACATGATGGACAAATTTGCTTCGTTGTACATGGTGAACAATATTCTAATGGGAAGTATTCAAGACAATTTTATTGGTTACCTTTAAGCTTCCAGCTGTACCTTTTGATTGACAAAATATCCAATTTCTGGAATTTTACTCATTTTAAAACCACTTGAGTTATAAAACATTATTTCATAAAATTTAAAAAAGCTTGTGTGAAGTATGCAAGTTTTTCAAATTATTATAGTTTAGCACGCCAGAAAATATGTAGTTAACAAAAACGAAAGACGAAATTATACCAATTTACTATAATTATAGTACAGCTGGCAACACAGAAATTTCTTGTAATTCATTACCCACCTCTACTTACCATGGAACTCACATTATATAAACAGGGAATTCCCCTCTATTAATGTCATCATTTTGTAACTGGAATGTGAAAAGTAACTTACTACGTTTACATGGCGACTTAAAAATTGGCCCGAGATCGACCGGGTTTTTCTGCTTTAGCAGATTGAAAAATTGACTTGAAATCGATTATTACAAATCAGCTTCAAATTTGCAGTCACTTGCAAACAAATTTTTATTTTCTAAATTAGGTTTGGCCTCTGTTCATACTTGAATCTAAATTTTCAAGTCATTCTGGGTTTACATGCAAATTTCAAGTTGATCAGAAAAATGTTTGTGATGGGATCGACTTAAGTCGAATTCAGGTTTACGTGGACTATTTTTGGATTGAAGTCGACTTCAAGTAGATTATGTAAACGAAGTATTTGAAGCAAAAGGAGAATTGAAAACGTTAAAAAGTTTTTTGTTTATCAAAATCGCATAACGCGTTTCTGAGTTATCTTGTACACTGACGGACGTACATGCATAAATCAATATAATTGTTGTTGTACACATCTATAGTATGATCTTTAAATAGTTTTCCGATGATTATTTCTATGCGTTACAAACATAGTGGCAAAACTAATATACATATCTTCTGGTAGTACCTACCATAGGGCATAAATGTTTGTAATTTTTGCTCTATTCTGCTGTGTGAAAACATATCTAAAAGGCTGGTGACTATCTGCAGAGATGGGGGTAATTCGACATTTGCCTAAAAAAAGGTCATTCAATATTTGAATATTGTAAACAAATTTATGCAAGTTTCTTCTTCATCCTAGAGGTATCTAACATTTTAAATTTCATAAAAATCGGATAACCCGTTTTTGAGTTATCTTGTCAACGGATGGATGATAGTCCCTAACACAGAGCATAAATATAGGGAATTTTTTCAGAATTTTGGCTCATTTTTAAAACCCAATTATCGCAATTACTTCTGCCTGAATTTTACAATTTTTTCTAAAATATTCTATGAAATGTTACTTTTTAAGCGCGCTATAATATAACTTGATAGGATTAGAACTACTAAAATTATACGACTCTAAAGACATCTATTGGAAAAAACGCCACGAACTTTCTACTTAACTCTATATTTCAAGTTTTTTTCTTCCATAACTTCGTTTATTTATTCTCAAATTGACTCAGATTCATAGGCAGGCTGGCTAGCATAAAGACATTTCGTAAATTTTATTGAAATCGGTATATAACTGTAACCGTAACAATTCGGCATCGAAGTGTTGGCAAAGCAACACTTCGATCAAACAAACGCTTCCGTTTTGAGGCGTTTTATGGTATAGCAAAAAGGTAACTAGAATTTGCACGCCTAGCTGCTTGCACTAGCTAGCTCGTCGGATGGGGTGGGTCGTTACCTTCTATCATATGCCGTCACGTACAAATTATTTTTATGCGTGCAGAAAACAAAATTGTTTGGGCTAGCAAGAGGGCTGGAGATGTGATAATAATAATGCACACCGTCTCAGGTCACTAGCGGAATGGATAAAAAGTTTTAAAATAAAATAAAAGAGAAAAATTGGTGACTATTGTCACGAAGAAAGAAAAGAGATGGCAAGATTTTTGAATAGGTTAATTTTACATTGAAAACCCACGAAACGGAATTCAATTAAAATGACAGACGGATGGACAGAAGATTCTGAAGATGGGTCCATTCGAAGCAAATTGTTCAATTGGTATCGGCAGATGTTATTGACATCACCGGGGCCCTTATCCCATCCAAAGGGCAAACTTCAACATGATAACCCCTTGTGGATTTTATAGGAAAACAATAACTAGCTTTAAAGAAAAAAAATCTAAATAATAAAACAATTGTTTAAAATAAATCAGATGAAAAGATTAAATTCAAAGTTTTATAAAAATTGAAAAAAAATGAAAAAAAATCTAAATAAAAAAAAAGACAAGTTTATAGAACTCAAAGAAAATGCAACTAAATTGACTATTTGGTACTAATGATTCAAAAGAAAATTATATACCTATATGTAATATATAATATATATCTATAATAAATTTCATTTAATAAGACTACTCAATTTTATGATATGAAACCCAAAAAAAAATTTAAAAGAAAATTGAAGAAATTTACGTAATTTTAATCAAATAAACTGTATTTAAAAAAATAGTATTCAAAAAAAAAAAAAGAAAATTAATTAAAACGAACTTACAGTGGTTCCGCCGAGGCCTCTGCGTAACACCCTGTATAAATTTAAAAATTAATAATTGAATGAAAAACTTTGGGAGTTGCTTCGCATAAGTAACTGATTGATTGAAAACAAAAATTATTTTATTTTTTTTAAAATGAAGAAAATTATTTGATTTTTTTTTTCTATAGGATTACATAGATGTTGACAGAAGTTTTCATAGGTCCTTTTTGAAATATGTTGAGTGTTGTATAAAATGTTGATGTACCCATGATGTAATTAGTTCTTTTTCCGCATTTATATGGGCATTATAGGGATTTTGATCATGCTGGGAATTTTTATAATTGATATGTTTTTATGTATTTTTTGTTGTATGTTATATTTGCTGGTTTATTATAGTTTATACATATTATAGTACATGTTCTATATTATATTTATTATATGTTGTATTTATGTTTTAAATTATATTTTTTGTTTTGTGTTATATTCTATATTATATGCTATATTATACGTTGTATGTTATGTTATGTTATAAATATATTCTATGTTTCGTTTCATTTTTAAGTTTGTATATGTTTTTTAGGTTTTTTAAATTAATTTATAAAGGGTGTCTCCATTATAGCGGCAGATTTAAATTTGGCACTATTTTCGTTTCAATAAGTTTACAGTACTAAAATCTTCACATCTACCATCAGCCATTGTTGCTGTTAATAGTTATGGAACTCAAGGAACAACATTATTATTGACAGTTTGTCAAGTTTCAAGCACCTACTGTGGTCAAAAAGACAATTGTACAAAATTAAAATTGTGCTTTTCTTTCGGAGCATTCTTTTATTAATTAATTATTAAATTCCCCGTCGAATGAGGTATTGATCATACCTGTAGGACCCAGAATACGTGAGATATACGTATACCTTCATACTAGAGAATTCTTGTATTTCCTGTCCTAAAAAGGATAATTTTTGAAAACTGCGAATGGCATTTAATTCCTTATTAAATTGATCATCGAATGAGGTATGGATCATATCTGTAGGATGCAGAATACCCGAGATATACATATACTTCTGTTACGCAAATTAAATCTTGGACTTTTTATTGGGACACCCTATATGTTTTGTTTTAATTTAAAATTAGATGTATTTTAGGTTTTTAAATTAAATTATATGTTTTCGTAGTAAATATTTTAAATTATATTTATATTTTAATTTGAATTTTTTATGTTGTTCTTTATTACTTTAAATGCTGTATTATAGGTTATATGTTATATTTTAGGTTTTATGTTTAGTTTAATTCTATCTTATTTGTTTTTATGTTTTATTTTCGAAATTATGTGTTTCTATGATTTATTTTAAATTACGTACTTTTTTTTCTTCTTTATGCACTTAAAATTAAAATTTCTTAAATTTAACTATTTCACTTAATAAATACCGTAGTAACTTAATTTTTAAAATCTTATAATATTGATATTATTTATTATTCATGATCCGCAAGTATTTTGCATGTTTTACCGTTTTGGTTTTAGTTAATGACTATTTTTTATGTAACCAATTATTTTTATGTTATATACAATATTATATGTTTTACGATATATTTTATGTTATATGTTATATTATATTTATGTTTCAAATTTTATTTTAAATTAAATTTTAATAGATGGATCTTTTAATATTGTGTAACGAGTCCCACTGAGCCCAATAACTTTTTGTCGTGTCACTGCGTATTACAATATCACTCCATTTTGGACGCTGACCCCTTTTCTTCCATTTAAGGATTGGTCCAACATCTTCATCCTTTAGCTGCGCGTTTGGGATGCTCGACATGTCCTCGCCTCCAATCCTTAATGTACGGATAGCTACTATCTTGTTCACATTCCTGCAGTTCTCATTTGGTTCTTCAAAAGCCCCTTCAGTACCTACGACACTGGATTTGCTCCTTTTCGTTTTATTCTTACTTTTTGACGTAACTCTAGTTGTCACTCCAATGTCGTCCGTCCGTTTCACTTCTACAACAGCCTTTGCATCCGACGTAACTTGTTGGTCTCGTAGATTTGATTTGCTGCCACTGGAATCTGCTTCCTCCAACGTTAGTGGGAACTCAATATTTCCACATCGCAATAACCTATCTTCAATGTTTACGCTCACTCCATTCTGCTTCATGAAGTCCAGGCCCATGATACAATCGTCCATTATATCAGCCACCAAAAACGCATGTCGAAACACATACTCATCTAGCCCCAATGCTAGAATCACTTCACCCAGAATCGGAGATGATTCCCCTGTAACCGTTTGAAGAACACTGTTACTGCTTCTGCTCATGTGTTTTCTACTAATGAGCTTCCTGTTCACGATGGATCTAGTTGCACCAGTATCTACGATGATCCTGCATCGATGACCAGCAATTACTCCTTGCGTCGTCAATCTGTCATTACTCTGTTGTAGGAGAGAGACTGATACCAAAATCGGTGCTTTTGTCTGGTTGGGGCACTGCCGCTCTAAATGTCCTTCTTTACCGCAGCCCCAGCATTTCAGTCTTCTTTTAGTATCTGTTAATTCCAATTCCTCGATAGCTTGTTGCACATCCGCCTTTATCTTTTCGGTTAGTTGACCTATTGTTAGTTCTGTTGAGTCTTCATCAACCATAGCAGCTCGTACCATTGAAACCGCCCTTGTTGCTCTCTTTGCAGCTTCCAATGTCAACGCTACAGCCAACACATCGTGCAACATGTGCTTTCCACTAGTCCGGACCTTTGTAACTGCGGGGTTTACATTTGGGGTTGTTACGAAGAATGTAAGTCCCCTGATGATCCTTACGGCATATCTTCATCCTTGCGAGGAGAAGATATGAGATGGTGCAGCTTATGTGAACAACTAAAAGGCTGCACGCCAAGCTGAGTTGCGCTTGCTAGCTCGCCGGAGGGGTGGGTTGTTGTTCACCACCATCTGCCATCAAATTACACATAATTATTTATGCGTGCATATGAGTATTAATGTCGTTTAGACTTTACGGTGATATCACAAGCTATCAAGCAAGGAAAATTCGGTTGTGGCGAAAACAACCGAATAAAGGGAATGTTCGTTTTGTTCTTGGTCACCGAAACTGACCGAACTTAACGCGAAAGCCTTGCGAGGCATGTCGGGGCCGATTGGCAGAGGTGTTATTGCCAACCGGACTTTGGGGCACTTCCCACCCGCATGGACCGACAGCAGAATGCCGGCCCCCGTTTGTCCATAACCGCCCCGCAAATGGTTATGGACCCTTCATATGTTCATGCTCTTCGCGTCGTATCACCTAAACCATCTCTCCCTCTCTTTCCGCGCTATGATTATCTACCGTTCGTCATTCTCTTTTTTTTTCTTTTTTTTTTCTTTTTTTTTCTGTAATTGGGTGTTAGGTAAAAAAAAATTAATTCAACTAATAAATTCTTTCTAGTCACCTGGACATATATTTTTTTTTTTTTTTATTTTCAATTATGAACCAAACAAAAACACGGCAAATAAAGGCCTAATAGTTTAGTTATACATTTTTCTTTTCTTTCTTTACATAAAAAAAATCAATGGAAAAACATGACCTACGCATGACCTCGCACTTTCTCCAACAATCAAATTAATGTACAAATAAAAAAAATGCTTCTTTTTTTTTTGTTAAAAGGAATTCATATAAAAAAATTTAGACTTACTGTGAGCTTCCAAAAAGGCCTTTCTGCAGCACACCCTGTCTCTGAAATGAAGTTCATGTGTATAAAGTTATTGCGGAAGAAGCGAAAATTACGTTTTTCTTGAAATTACGATTATTAATCTAAAAGGAAAATTTTTCTTTTTATTTTCAAAATTGTACTTATTATTTTTATTTAATTATTTTAATTATTCTTCAAAAACTACGGATACCCAGAACAAAATGTCCATCCTCCATCTACATTGGTGAACCATTCTTTGTTTCCATAATAATTTTATAAATAAAATCCAGTGTTCCAATAATGTCCGATTTTCATGAGGAAAACGTTTTCTATACGCCCACAGCTTACCGGAATCTTCTTTATGACGCAACCAATGTTTAAGACGAAAATCGAATTGCAAATACCAATGGAGTCCTAATATCAATATCGTGTTTGACTGCAGTTTTCTACAGAAAACAGAATAAGCTGAAACCAATTCGTCACCAGAGTTGAAAAACGCATTCACAGGCGGCCATTTTCTTTGGTATTTATTTTTTCTTTTTGTTTTGACTAATTCTTATTTAAATCGGCGCCAAGTATTGGCCAAATTGATCATGCAACATCTTTTTGGGTTCGCGATTTCACACGTTCTGTTATAAAATGAATATGCCAAGGAATTATGATAAGTCTTATGATTTGATGCTCATGTTGTAACGTGTGTCCTAAAACTACTCGCTTACTTATATTTTCAAACCTACACGGTAACATGATTGAAAAACATCTGCGTGGTCAACTTTTTGCGAAAACCGCATGGTTCTAATAAATTCCTTCTAGAAAATTCGATTCACCACATATCCGTGGTGGAAATAAGTTGAAAAAAGAGTCCCCGCTGAGAAACGAAAGAAGAGATGCAAAGAAGAATGGGAAAAAGTCGATCGTGTACTATTCTGATTGGCAGGATAAAAGATAAAACAAGAAATACCGGTTTTGGTTTTAGAATGGAGAAAAATTTTTACGAACGGGAGATGGGAGAATCAGAAAAAATTTTGTCGATGAACGACAGTCTGGTTCGAAATGTTCAAAAAAGAGGTCTGGTTTTTGAAGCGTGAATGAGTTCGATCATGGAAGACCCCATGTTAGATTTTGGATTGGCGAACTGAATAAATTTAAAAAGAAAGCAAAAAGTCTATAAGGGCAAAAGGAATAATAACTCGAAAAAAAAAAGAAAAGAGCCAGTTTACTTTAGGTTTAAAAAAAAAAGTTGTTTTAATAAAACAAAGCAAAGATCTAAGAAAATTCGATAGTTCAGTGATTTGATTTGAAAGACAAATGGAATCAGAGTTTTTTTTTTCTTCTCGAAAATTTAAACAGTGAAAAACAAAAGAAAAGTTGTGGTTAAAAAAAAACAGAAAAATTTTTAAATTGGAATTGAAAAAAAAAAGAAAAGTGTAAATGTTACCGTTTTTTAAAAAAAAAAAAAAAGAAATTATAAAAATCATGGCTATTTAAAGTTCTTTTTTTGCTTCTAAAATTGGAATTGATAAAAAATATGAAAGTTACAGTTGTAAAAATTAAATAAAATCATGGCTATTTAAAGTTTTTTTTTTTCTTCTAAAATTTGGAATTGAGATAATGATATTAAAAAAATTACAGCTTTTTTCTTTTAAACTATATAAAATTATGGCTATTTTCAATTTTTTTTTTTGAAGAAACTAGAAGAACTATATGAAAAGTTACTGTTATAAAAAGTTATATAGAGTTCGCTAATATTTGAAAAAAAAAAAAAAAAAAAAAAAATGAAATATAAATAAATTGAAGAAAAATTAAAACACATTATTTTATTGCTCTGAAATTAAAATCAATATAAAATTCTAAAAATTTCGATCAAAATCGGGTGAAATAAAATGTCGTCAGAGAGAAGGTTACCTAAAAGATTGGTGACATCACTTGAAGAAAACCCGCCCTGCGTCGCAGTCGATATAGATGCTGTTGATCAATATTTTTTTTCACGACGGACAGTCAAAAAGGACTTTGTATGAAGGTAACATTTAATGGTAACTCTTTCCGCTTAATCCACAGGTTTATTCATATGTTCACGTATGTTTATCGACAATCACCGAGGACTGATCTCCATCATTATCCGCGCAATCAATTTTGCCTTAGCGTTATAAATAAATAAATAAATAAACGATCGTATCATCAAGATGCACTTATGGGTTGAACCGAACTGCAGTATTACATGTTATGGAATTTTCAGCAAAGAATTTAAGACACGAACAATATAATTAACTAATTTAAATAACTAATTACAATAAATAAATTAATAAGAAAAAAGGAAATATTTAATTGATCAGATTAAAATCACAAAAAGGGATAAATTCCCAAAGAAAAAGAAAAAAAAAACCATAATTTCTTTTTTTTGTAAAATAATCTAGGATTAATTGTTTGAATGTATAGTTTACCAAATTTCTTTTGTTGCTAAATTTTCGGATCAAAAATAAAAGAAAAAATAAAAAAATGAAATAGAATTGACATGAGAAGAAAGATTAAAATTCGCTCCAAGTTTGTTGTTTCAAAAATGGGTATTTTGTCAGAGTAGAGACATTGAGAGGGAGAGGGAGGGATGGGATAGGTGATACGGCGTGAGAAGCATAAATAATGAAGGGTCCATGCTCATTTGTACGGGCGAGCATTGGACATACGGGGACCGGCATTCTGCTGTCGTATGTTACCTTATAAAAATTTGAAAATTTGACTCAAACTTTTTTTTTCGAAACTTTCGAAACACCCTGTACTCTTTTAAACATTTTCATCTTTTTTTATTAGTCAACTTTTTTTTTCTGAAGGTGTGTTCACATCATCAAAATTTCTGAACGAAGTTTTGATGTGAACATAATTTCGGATGTTCGTTTTTTTTGTTTTCGGAATTGAACTTGCATTTCGTGATCGCGTTTATGTTGAGTCCTGCTGTCGTCACGTTTTATTTACGGTTGCGTAGTAGCAGTTACTTCGGTTTTTTTTTAATTGAATATTCCGCTTGCCGCAAAAGCGTTTGAAATGTGGATTACGTGCTACATGAATATTGTAGTCATTGCAACGCTTCACGTTTCAATGCAGTTTGGACTCCGGGAAATGCTACAGATGCGGATGTACAAGTATGAGCTTTAGTGCGCCTTTTCGCACATTCCCTTAATTCGCTTAATTAAGTCTATGAATAATGCGGTGAGGACACGAGAGTCATGCAACCACATCAGACATAGTGGTCCGGGATTGTGCCAGTCGTTTGGATCGGATCACATGCTTCGGCCTTGGTTGCTATTGCAGGTGTCCGATCACTCGACTTGGTACCGTTCGCGGGTCACCCATCAACATCCAATTTTCGTTTCGTGAGTGTGTGTCGGGTTTATGTTTTCTTCGTATCGTCCACTTGTTTTGTCTCGCTCTCTCGCTCTTACGTTATTATGTTTGATATTTTTTTTTGTTTTGAAGAATTTATATTGTGGAGTGAATTTATTTCGATAAAATTTTTGAGAAATTTCTTCGGATATTTTGAAGGGAATTTGCTATAGGATTTTTTTTTGGGAAATAATTTTCTTTACGAAATTTTTTTTTCTCTCTTCGATTTAGTTTAAATTTTTTTATTATTTATTAAATTTTAGTTTAGTTATTTAGTTGGGTTTGGTTTAGTTTTTTTGTTTAGTTAGGCCTAGTTTAGTTTTATTTAGTTTAGTTTATTTTAGTTTTTTTATTTTTTTTTGATTTAGATTTTCGATTACGTTTCGGTTTGGGTTTTATTATTTTGGGTTATTTGATTTAGGTTTAATCTTTACAATTTTAAGTTATACATTTGTTTTTTTTGGAAATATTATTTCTTTTGAAAGACTTTTCAAATCATATTTTTTTTGAGAATTTTTATTATTTTCATATTTTTTTCATATAATTATATTTTGGTGGGGGAGTTTTTTTTTAATATTATTAAAATTTTTTTTATTATCGATTTTTTTTTATTACTATATTTTTTTTATTGCCAATTTTTCTTTATTATATTTCATTTATTATTATCGATTTTTTTTATCATTGTTCTGTCCATTTTTTTTTTGATTCCCTGAAAGAGAAAATATTGAGAAGCAAAATTCCTCAATTACCCGATTTGACCTCCAACTGTACCGAATTTCTGACTGTATAGTAACTGTCGAGGCAATACGTGAACGTGAGCATTTTGATTGAGTTTTGATTTAGTGTGATTATAATTTTGATATTTTTGGAAACTTAAGCTGTATTCACACGTTCTTTTCACATTAATGACAATTAGATCTGGGCGTTTGATTTTAGTCTGAGGTCCCATCAAAAAACGTAAACTCATACACCTAAACTAATTTGATCTGTGTTTTTGTAAATTTTTTGGTGTGTTTGCGAAATGGCAGATACAAATACAGGTGCAACACCAAAAATCAATCCCACAATTGTACCAAATGCGTCACCAGAGCCAAATACAGATGGACAAGGTGCTGCGGTGGGTGTAATGACCGGTCAAGATGAATCTCGAGTAACGCGAAGCCAATCACAGCTTTCGTTGGATCTTCAACCAGCTTCAAAATTAGTGGCTTCTGCTACGATGACAACTCGCAGTCGTAGTGGTCGAGGAAGGGGTGCGGCAAACCCAACTATCACACGATGGGGTTCTAGTGATGGCGCCTCTTTCCTCTCTCCGTCAGATCCAAGTGCTTCCATAGAAAACATAGGCACTATGATCGAGGCGGCTGTGAGTAGTCAGATGGCAAAAATCCAAAGTGAGTTACTCAACCAGATCAAGCGAATGACTTTGAATGCACCATCGCAAGCACCAGGTTCAGTGGCTCCACCAAAATCCGTTGACCAGTCTGCTAACTTCAATTATTTGAACGAAACATATAACTTGAACGTTCCTCAGAGAATGAGTCAACCAACAACAAACCCTAACGTGAATAGACCACCACCACCTCTATATAGTGCTAATAACCAAAACCCAAATTATAACGTGAACGCTATTTCAGCTTCAAGCAATAATCACCACGTCGACCCCAGTCATGATCCGCATGCCTTTTAATCCAAACAACAATCAAAGGCGTAGCCCAAGTTGGAATTCAAATCTTAACTCAGGCACGAATCGTTATGGTCAGGAAGTTCGTCACGCTATTCTCCGACATGATACCCGAATCGACAAATGGGGATTCAGGTTCAGTGGAAAGGCTCAAGATATGTCTGTGGAAGAGTTCATATTCCGCATAGAAACCATGCAATCGCGTGGGGATAATTCGTGGTACGCCATTTGTACCCAATTTCATACCCTGCTCTCCGATAAGGCTGAGCAGTGGTATTGGCGACTGCTGAAAAGAGAACCCCACATCGATTGGCATGGCCTAAAGGCGGCCCTCCGACATCAATTCAAGAGCCTGGACACTGACCATGAAATCATGCGTCGGATGTTACAAAGAAAGCAATCCAACAGCGAAACTTTTGATGATTTTTACGATTTGGTTATGTCTTTATACCATCGGTTAAGAATTCCTATGACAGAAATAGAATTGGCGGACATTATGAGAGAGAACGTCAAAGATAAGATCGCAAATCTTATTTTCGGAATGCCTGCCATGAGTCTGAGTCGCTTTCAGGAAGTATGCCGCAAAGCGGAACGCCATCTTTCTGAAAGAGAACCAAGACGAACTTGGCAAAACCCAACTCGGCCCATCCATGAATTGGATGATCTTGACGAACGTAATTTCTCACATGGACCGGATTCGGCAAATGATGGGACTGATTTGGATAATGATAAACTTAGACCCGCAAACGAAATGTTACGCACCACTGATTTTCGCCAAAATGTAAACAGTCAGGAATTCGGTGCAAATAATTCACCTGCTAGAACAAACTTTATGCCAGACTCTCGCTTCAGACAAGAAAATGACTCTCATCTCCCATACCAAGATTTTAAAAATGATTGTGACCCAAGAAGTTATTCGTATAACCACCAACAATATGCCAGAGGTGGCCAATCTTTTCCTCACGAACCGGTTTCGAATCGATATAATATTAATTCATCCCATTTCGGTAGTAGTTTACCATATCAACCTGCCGAAATCGATAGTAGTATTCGAGGGTATGTGAGCGAAAATATGTGGTTAAATGGAATACAGGATCATTTAGAAGCTGTAGATGCTAATGGTAGATCACAGTTCAAGTGCTGGAACTGTGACAATATTGGTCATGGCTTTTTCGAGTGTACGATACCACAACGGTCCTTCTTTTGCTATCGTTGTGGTAGAAAAGATGTGTCGTTACCGATGTGCCCAAAATGTAATCCGGGAAACGCACAGAGGCACCGAGAGACGCACGGGAATCCCCGGTTGCCAATAATGCCCCCGGACCAATCAAAATAGAACCAACCTTGAGTCCGAATCTATCATTGCAACCAAATTCTCCGTCTGTCATTAAAATTTTGAAACGCGAAACGTCAACTAAAATCTCATCTAATAATAATATACTGGAAAGGTCGAATAAAACATTACACCAACGTCAAATGGAATATGACGAAGCTAGAAATAGAATAATCGGTACTGTACTAAACCCGAGTAAAATTAGTAGGTTTAGAGAAAGGTGTAAACAAAAGAAGTTATTGGGTAAAACGGTGGAATCTGCTTTTGTGAAGCTTAAACATGACGATCGACCATATGCTAAGGTGGAAATCGACGGTGAATCCCTTTTTGGCCTTTTGGACAGTGGTGCAAGTGTGTCCTGTTTAGGCGCTGGCGCTTTAGATTTCCTCGAAGGTCATACAATTTTAATTACTGGTCGTCCCACCTCAGTCAAAACGGCTGATGGTAAAGCTCAACCTGTACACGGGCAAATAGCGATTCCGATTACCTACCATAACATTACGAAAACACTTTCCCTATACGTCGTACCAGGACTTACCCAAAATCTATATCTAGGTGTAGATTTTTGGAAAGAATTCGATATAGCTCCTACTATATTTTCTAAAAACGAAACTTTAGATTGTTTGTCAATTGACGATCCCAACACACACGCGCTTAATTCGGAACAACGCGCGCGTCTTGACAGCATCTTAACTTTATTTCCTTCCTTTAACCAAGTCGGTTTAGGAAAAACACATTTAGAACAACATATTATTGAGGAAGAAAACGCGGAGCCTGTAAAGCAACGCCACTACCCTCTTTCCCCTGCGGTGCAAGCCCTCATGTATGCTGAGTTTCTTCTCATCGAAGAAAGTTTCAGCGCGTGGAACTCTCCTGTAGTCTTAGTGCGCAAACCTGGAAAGGTTCGCCTCTGCCTCGACTCCAGGAAAGTGAACACCCTTACGAAAAAAGACGCTTACCCACTTCCACATATAGAAGGCCTTCTCAGTAGACTTGAGAAGACGTGTTTCATTTCAAGTATTGATTTGAAAGACGCCTTTTGGCAGATACTGTTGGAGAGGCAGAGTAGGGAAAAAACTGCTTTCACAGTGCCTGGTAGACCGTTATACCAGTTTACAGTGATGCCATTCGGGCTCTGTAATGCTCCTCAAAGAATGTGTAGACTGATGGACAAAACAATTCCAGTCGAGTTAAGAGAAAACTGTTTCGTCTATTTGGACGATCTGTTAGTAGTTTCTGAGGATTTTGACTCTCACGTTAAACTTTTGGCAACCATTGCACGTTGCTTGTCTTCTGCTGGACTCACAATAAATTTGGAGAAAAGCAAATTTTGCATGAGAGAAGTTAGATATTTGGGTTACATCGTTGGTAACGGATGTTTAAAGACCGACTCAAATAAGGTATCTGCAATCTTTGACTTTCCTGCACCTACCACTCCAAAACAGGTTCGTCGATTTTTGGGTATGACAGGATGGTATAGGCGGTTTATTGCCAATTATGCCTCCTTGTCGTCTCCAATTACTGACTGCCTAAAGAAGAGTGCCAAGTTTGTTTGGACAGCGGAAGCTCAGGTAGCGTTTGAAGCCTTGAAGTCTTCATTAACTGCGGCCCCGGTATTGGCCAACCCTGATTACACTAAACCCTTTATTATACAGTGCGACGCGAGTAAGACCGGTGTCGGAGGTGTTTTGCTGCAAAGCGACGACGAAGGCAATGAGAAACCCATCGCTTATATTTCTCAAAAACTGAACTCGGCACAACGCAACTACAGCGTGACGGAACTGGAATGTTTCGCTGCGGTGTTGAGCGTTAAAAAGTTCAGAGCCTACGTCGAAGGTTTGCCCTTAATCACCGACCATGCGAGTTTAAAATGGCTCATGAGTCAGCGCGACTTGAGCGGACGTTTGGCCCGATGGAGCTTAAACCTTCAAGCCTTTGATTTTGCGATTGAACACCGAAAAGGTTCAGAGAATGTGGTGCCAGATGCGCTTTCACGTGTTTACGTGGACGCGATTTCGGAAATAGTTTCGGCACCTAGCATAAACTTAAATTCTGAAGCCTTTAAATCAAAGGAATATCTCGACCTGATCGATACAGTGCAAAGCAACGCGGAAAGGCTGCCTGACACGCAAGTGTCAGATGGCTACGTATACTTCAAGACTAGCTTTAGCACTGGCAATATCTTTCAGGAAGATCGATCATGGAAGCTTTGGGTTCCGTCTAGCCTTACGAACGAGCTAGTTCGTCTGGCGCATGATCCTCCACAAGCTGCGCGCGGCGGTATTACCAAAACCTTATATCGTTTGCGGCAAAGATACTTCTGGCCAGGTATGGCTAGCAAAGTACGTAAATATATCGCGAGTTGCATCGTATGTAAAGAGTCTAAGGCTCCAAATAGTGTGTTGAGGCCGCCAATGGGCAAACAAATCGAAGTTGACAGACCATTCCAGTACCTATATATCGATTTGTTAGGACCCTACCCTCGGTCTAAGCATGGTAACACCACTCTCCTAGTTGTTTTGGACAAGTTTTCGAAATTTGTTTTGCTCAAGACGCTACGTAAGGCGTCTGCCGTGCAGATCACCGATTTCTTGGAGGAAGGCGTCTTCAATTTATTCGGCGTACCCGAGATTATATTTTCTGACAATGGACCGCAATTCATATCAAAAGAATTTCGCAAATTGGTTGAAGCGTATGGTGTGAAACACAATCGTACAGCTATCTACTCACCACAGGCTAACGCATCAGAACGTGTAAACCGTTCATTACTGGCGGCCATCCGCTCTTATGTTGGCACCGATCATAGGGATTGGGATCAAAACTTGGGAAGCATCGGCTGTGCTCTTCGGATTACAATCCATGCTTCTACGGAGATTGATCCATATTTTCTTGTGTTCGGTTCCCACATGATCACACATGGCTCGACCTACGAACTGATGCGAAAGTTAAATGGTTTGAATGATGGTGAATTGGTTGTGTCCTCGAAAAAAGACCAGCTTGAACTAATTCGCGAACGCGTCAAAAATAATTTGTCGAAAGTTCACCAACAGCATGAGCGGATTTATAATCGTCAAACCCGGGTAAAGAGATTTATTGCCGGACAGGAAGTCTACCGAAGAAATTTCACGCTTAGCGACTTCGCAAAAAATGTCAATGCTAAGCTAAATCGTAAATTTCTGAAGTGTCGGATTGTTCGTGCGATTGGCGGTTCTCTCTATGAGGTCGAGGATTTGCAGGGTAGAACCATAGAGGTTTACCATGCCAAAGACTTGAGGCAATAGTCAGGTAAGAACAGACATACACTGTCGCGGTTTAGGGCGGATCATTTCCTTTTATTTTCTTTCGTTTTCTGGTGCCCGGCTAGCTCAGTCGAGAGCAACGGAGACTCTTTTCGGGTGTGGTCGAGCCCCACGTTGGGCAGTGCAAGCTTCCACGTACCACTCAAACCACCCACACGCTTTTCAGTTACGTCCGGGTTGATAGATCAATGCCTGACGCATCTGTGTTGTAACGTGTGTCCTAAAACTACTCGCTTACTTATATTTTCAAACCTACACGGTAACATGTTTGAAAAACATCTGCGTGGTCAACTTTTTGCGAAAACCGCATGGTTCTAATAAATTCCTTCTAGAAAATTCGATTCACCACATATCCGTGGTGGAAATAAGTTGAAAAAAGAGTCCCCGCTGAGAAACGAAAGAAGAGATGCAAAGAAGAATGGGAAAAAGTCGATCGTGTACTATTCTGATTGGCAGGATAAAAGATAAAACAAGAAATACCGGTTTTGGTTTTAGAATGGAGAAAAATTTTTACGAACGGGAGATGGGAGAATCAGAAAAAATTTTGTCGATGAACGACAGTCTGGTTCGAAATGTTCAAAAAAGAGGTCTGGTTTTTGAAGCGTGAATGAGTTCGATCATGGAAGACCCCATGTTAGATTTTGGATTGGCGAACTGAATAAATTTAAAAAGAAAGCAAAAAGTCTATAAGGGCAAAAGGAATAATAACTCGAAAAAAAAAAGAAAAGAGCCAGTTTACTTTAGGTTTAAAAAAAAAAGTTGTTTTAATAAAACAAAGCAAAGATCTAAGAAAATTCGATAGTTCAGTGATTTGATTTGAAAGACAAATGGAATCAGAGTTTTTTTTTTCTTCTCGAAAATTTAAACAGTGAAAAACAAAAGAAAAGTTGTGGTTAAAAAAAAACAGAAAAATTTTTAAATTGGAATTGAAAAAAAAAAGAAAAGTGTAAATGTTACCGTTTTTTAAAAAAAAAAAAAAAAGAAATTATAAAAATCATGGCTATTTAAAGTTCTTTTTTTGCTTCTAAAATTGGAATTGATAAAAAATATGAAAGTTACAGTTGTAAAAATTAAATAAAATCATGGCTATTTAAAGTTTTTTTTTTTCTTCTAAAATTTGGAATTGAGATAATGATATTAAAAAAATTACAGCTTTTTTCTTTTAAACTATATAAAATTATGGCTATTTTCAATTTTTTTTTTTGAAGAAACTAGAAGAACTATATGAAAAGTTACTGTTATAAAAAGTTATATAGAGTTCGCTAATATTTGAAAAAAAAAAAAAAAAAAAAAAAATGAAATATAAATAAATTGAAGAAAAATTAAAACACATTATTTTATTGCTCTGAAATTAAAATCAATATAAAATTCTAAAAATTTCGATCAAAATCGGGTGAAATAAAATGTCGTCAGAGAGAAGGTTACCTAAAAGATTGGTGACATCACTTGAAGAAAACCCGCCCTGCGTCGCAGTCGATATAGATGCTGTTGATCAATATTTTTTTTCACGACGGACAGTCAAAATGGACTTTGTATGAAGGTAATATTTAATGGTAACTCTTTCCGCTTAATCCACAGGTTTATTCATATGTTCACGTATGTTTATCGACAATCACCGAGGACTGATCTCCATCATTATCCGCGCAATCAATTTTGCCTTAGCGTTATAAATAAATAAATAAATAAACGATCGTATCATCAAGATGCACTTATGGGTTGAACCGAACTGCAGTATTACATGTTATGGAATTTTCAGCAAAGAATTTAAGACACGAACAATATAATTAACTAATTTAAATAACTAATTACAATAAATAAATTAATAAGAAAAAAGGAAATATTTAATTGATCAGATTAAAATCACAAAAAGGGATAAATTCCCAAAGAAAAAGAAAAAAAAAACCATAATTTCTTTTTTTTGTAAAATAATCTAGGATTAATTGTTTGAATGTATAGTTTACCAAATTTCTTTTGTTGCTAAATTTTCGGATCAAAAATAAAAGAAAAAATAAAAAAATGAAATAGAATTGACATGAGAAGAAAGATTAAAATTCGCTCCAAGTTTGTTGTTTCAAAAATGGGTATTTTGTCAGAGTAGAGACATTGAGAGGGAGAGGGAGGGATGGGATAGGTGATACGGCGTGAGAAGCATAAATAATGAAGGGTCCATGCTCATTTGTACGGGCGAGCATTGGACATACGGGGACCGGCATTCTGCTGTCGGTCCATGCGGGAGGGAAATGCCCCAAAGTCCGGTTGGCAATAACACCTCTGCCAATCGGCCCCGACATGCCTCGCAAGGCTTTCGCGAACGGCTGGTCAAGTTCCGGTGACCACCTAATTAACGAACACTCCCCTTATTCGGTTTTTTTCTTCTCGCAAAACCGAATTCTCCTTGCCTGATAGCTTATGCTATCCTTTTAAAGTCTAAACGACATTAAAACTCTTATGCACGCATAAAAATTTATGTGTAATTTGGTGGTAGATGGTGGTGAACAACGACCCACCCCTCCGGCGAGCTAGCAAGCGCAACTCAGCTTGGCGTGCAGCCTTTTTAGTTGTTTACATAAGCTGCACCATCTCATATCTTCTTCTCGCAAGGAAGAAGATATGCCGTAAGGATCATCAGGGGACTTACATTCTTCGTAACAACCCCATATGTAAACCCCGCAGTTACAATGTTAGAATTTTCATGAGACGTTTTAGTTCATCACCGGTGGCTTGAAATATTTTGGGAATAAGTGCACCACATACTAAGACTTGTCCAACAATTGCATCTGCATCATCCTTATATAGAACGTGATCAATGATATGAAGCACCTTTTGTAACATCGATAAATTTTTTTGTTTTTCACATTTATTTCATCGTTTATGACCAAAATCCCCTTCCCCCCCCTTTTTTTTGTTTAACTTTTTATGACTCAATAAAAAATGTCTACTTTTTCTGATTTTTTTTTTTTTTTTTTGTTCACACACTTTTTATAGTTTTTTTTTCTTGATCCGCACTTAAATTCCATTTTTTGTTTTTTTTTTTTTTCAATTTTTTTATATTTTTTCCTAATCTCGTTTTTTTTTCTTCTTTCTATCTTATACCGCCGTCTTCAAAAAAAAAATGTTTTTTTTTTCTGTCCATGACCCTTTGGCTTTCAAACAAGACTGTCGTTCCAAAACACAAAAAAAAAATTTCATTTTCAACCCAACGCAACAAAGTAAGGTATCTCTATCTATTTCTTCCTACTTGTTCGTCGAAGCTTTCAAATAATCGGACCATATTTGGGCTAACGGATTGAAAGCATTTTTCATATCAAAATTCTGGCGCATGTTTTGTAAACCGGTTTATTTTTTCCTCTTATTGTCCCTTTCTTTAAAGAGAATCTCTGAAATTTTTCTCGTTTGTAACCCAACGGAAATAGATGGCTTCAACTATCACTAAGATCACTTGAAATGGTTTTAAAATTTGATTGCGATAGATGGCCATCCTGGTGGGGAGAAGAAAAGCTTTTGAAATTTAAATTTCGCCGTGTAGGCTGTAAAAAGGTTTCACGTAGAAACTCCAAACTGTTGATTGTCAAAAAAAAGAAAAAAATCTGATCCATCAACAGTTTTTTGTTCCCACGCGTTACACCTTGAACTGAATGTCTGCATCCCGAATGGCATTAGTAAATCTTTCTACAGCCAAGTCATTCTGCAGCTCCAGGGGATAATCGGGGTATGACAAGTATACCAACCGCTCAATATCTGCTGATAACTCCTGAAGTGTCTATCCATTCGGTATATGTCCAATTGTGTTACAATGTAATTGTAATTTTTCTCATTTTCCGGTGAGATCGTCCGCAATAAATCGGCTGAGTTACCCCGTAGAGCCAGGATTAATGCTCTGGCTTTTTCGTTATTGGACCAGCCGTTCGCACCAGCAGCCGCTTCAAACTGTCGTTTGTATACTGGCCATGAAGTTTTGCCGTCAAATATTGGTGGCTTCATCCTTCTACCTGATGACTCAATATTTTTCCTTTATTTCGGCTACTTTTGCTTCTAGTTCTGCTACTTTCTGTTCAACGTTGCTGACTTCGGCAGTTATTCTTTCTTCCAATTTCTGCTCAACTTTGTTTACTTCTGTTCGAACTGCAGAAACTTCCGTACGAATTGTAGAAACTTCCGTGGTAATTTTAGTTTCCAGGTCCGCAATACTGGATTCCACTTTGGTTTCTAGTCCAGAAACGCTTGACTTAATTTCGCTTTCAAGACTAGACTTCATTTCATTCTGCATATCAGATACATTCGAAATTTTACTTTCAAGACTTGCAGAAGTCGAATCCATTTTACTCTGTAAACTCGAAGCAGTTGAATCCATTTTATTCTCGAGTCCGGCAACATTTCTTTTCATCTCGCCTTGCAGATTGGAAGCAGTTGAGTCCATTTTAGTCTGAAGACCGATCATCATGGCCATAAGCGTCTTTAAATCATCTTGAACACTTGCTGTTGTTTTAGCCGCGTCTTCGTTGGTAATTTCTTCTTGGTATCCTACTTCTGACACCAATGTGACGTGCTACCCGTTCGGTTCGATGTTATTAAAATGATAACACTTTTTATTTATGTGAATTTAGTGTATAAGCTTTATTTATAATTATTTCTGCGTTAACAATTGTCTTAAAAATATTTGTTTATCAATAATTTAATTATTACAATTAATTTATCACAGTTTTAAAAATTCACTATTTCAATAATTGATCACAATTATTACTTTTAAATTCAAATCGCCCTTGTAATCGCTTCCCACAAATAATCACGTTTCAAATCTCTCGGATGAAGCTTAGACTTTAACTGTCTGATTAAGACGGATTTTTATGCATCACTTTTCTTCCGTATTTATAGTAAAAGTGTCTCATCCTGCACATGCTAGAAACTTATAGTTTCAACGTTGCTTTGGTCTAAACTCGAGAAATTTCCTCGCATGTAAACGTGTTTTTCATTATCTCACAAGAAGCTTTTTCTTGACGTTGTTTTGTTTACTTAAATTCGAGAAACGTCATGGTTATTCTTCCGGGTTCCGTTCACTCGATCACACCGGTGTAAGTTAATGTCAAAAAAGCCGGTGTCGAAAAATGTAAGTTGTTTGCGAGTGAACGGTCGTAGTCGTAGTCGTAGTCAATTAGTGTCATTTCGAAATGTCAATTGGAGAAAATGCGCATTTATAGATTAATTAATGTACTGTAATTATTAAAATTACTTTCAAATCCATTTATTTTTAATATTTAAGTTCGTAATAAATATTTATATAAAAAACATATTTCATGGTTTCACTTTTTTTTAATAAATTTAATATTTTAAATTTTTTTCCAATATAATTCAACGAATTGAATATAAACTTATTACTAACACTATAATTTTTCCATAAGTTTGCCAAATAATAAAAAAAAAATACTAAATTCATAAATTTTTGTTTTGAATTCAAAATCAAACTGACGAAATTGAAATGACAATAATCGACTACGGTCCATGACATTGGTTGAAAAAAGTTACTTTTTTTTACACCGGTGTTAATGAGTGAACGACAGTGTCGGTGTCATGACGTCATCGTAGTCGAAAAATGTTGACCAGTGAACGCAAAAGTGTAACTTTTAGTCGCTTTTAGTTACATTTAGTTGGTGAGTGAACGCAGCCCCGGTCGTGTGATGTTCTTTTTTTTGTGTGGTTTTTTTCCAGAAGTATTTCATGATTTAATTAATATAAGTAAATCATAAAAATACTTCTGGAAATTTCTAGTGATTCTTTTCTTTAGTATCATAGAATATTTGATGATTTCATGAATCATCAAATATTCTAACTCGTGAAATATAGTGCAATATGTTTGTATTTATACACTTTGAAAAAAAGAAAAAAAAAACTACTCGATTTTTCCGAGGCTCAAAAAAAGACCAAAAAAATTAAATTTAATCCATATATAAAAAAAATACACATTCGCACGTGATACAATTTCCAATTCAAAAATCGCCCATACAAAATGTTTCAGAAAAAGGACCCGTTGGTTTTGTTTCGACTTTTCAAAAAAAAAACGGTTGGAACTTTCGATTTTTCTATTTTTCCTCAAACAAAAACTTCCCCAGCTGCAATTGTCAAAACAAAAAAACACAAAAAAAGCTTTGTAGTTTTTTCAATTGCAACTAACGCTATTTTTAATTTAAAAGAATTAAAAAAAAATGAATAATTCAATTTTGCCATTCACTATTATTTTTTAATAAAAAAAACAAAATGCAGTGCTGGCAAAACCAAATTGCTTACGTTACATAACTTTTTAAAATACATCGGAAAAACTTAATGAACAGGCTGTTTTTACCCTACGACTATTTCTTTCTCCGCTACTCTTGAAGGGATTTCAATTAAATTTACCATGATATTGTCAATTTATGTAGCCAATCTATGTAAATAATTTAAACACAATTGCTTCATAAATTTTCAAATTAAATCCGAAAAACCATAAACAAAAAAAAAGGCAAAACTTTCTGCTCACCCTGGTTTTTCCTTTATAACTTTGCTCGGCTGCAATCACAAACCAAGTTAAGAAATAAGCAACTCACATTGTAAATTTCATCAAAATCGGATGACGCGTTTTTGAGTTATCTTGGATACGGACGGACATGAATAAATCGATATAACTTTTGATTCCCGCCCTGAAACATTTCTACCATGATTATTTCTGTGCGTTACACACTTAAAGACAAAACTAATATACCTTCTGATAGCACCTACCATAGGGCATTAAAATGATGTCGCCAGTAATAAATATGGCAATTTTGTCCCTTCAAAAGACGACAACTGAAGTTTTTATTTTTGAGGTTTTCAATGGCGTCGTATTTTCGAATAAAATTATTGTTTCGTTCAATTCTAAAATATTCGATTGATCGAATCGGCAAGAAGTCTTTGTATTCACAACAGAAATCGAGATCGAGTCGGGAAACCAAATACGGTGCGTGCCTTTGTTGGTATTTATAGCACTTCACACATAGGAATAATATTATTATTGGCAGCTGTCAAGTTTCGAGTGCCTAGTATATATAAAAATAAACTATTCTTTAGTTTATTCATAATTAAATTGTCCATCGAATAAAGTATGGGTTATATTTGTAAACTATGCCGAAAAGCATAAAATACGCTAAAGCTGAGAATTATAAAAGTATTTTCATAGATTTTCAGTCTGCAAACAAGATATCTTGTTATTAGTATTTGTGAAAAATTGTCTGTATGATAAATGCATATATCCTACAGTCAGTTACAAATAGTGTTAAAAACATTGCATACTTTGCGACTGAAAACATTACCATTGAAAGCTCTATTTACTTGTATTCTGTACTATTACCAATAATTCCATATCTAAAAAGATCTGAACATTAAATGGCTAAAAATTGAATGAATTCAAAATGACGCCTACAAACTGCCAAAGTCTTGAAAGGAGTCCTGTGAATCGAAGATCTTTTATTCATTTATGTCGTTGGCATTCATATGTTAACTCTTATTTAAAATTATATCAATTTTTTTCCATTTTTGCATCAAATTCTAGGCGCCAGGCAACGTCCAAAAATTAATGTTCAATTATGTTGGTAATTGTCGAAGCGAAAAAGTTAAGCGATCGTAAAATTGTGTAAAATAAATTCGATCCTTGTGTCGTCAAGGCGTTTTCACTAACAACAGTGGAGCTATCCACAGGCGCTCCAACTAGTAGGTCAAACTTCTTAGGTTGCTATTAAAGTTGGGCTGTCTAAGAGCCACAGTTGTCACATCAAATCTTATAAACTGATTTGGAGAAAGACTAAAATATGGACATTTTGGACACCTGGCATCAAGTTTAAAAAATGTATGGAAGTATCTATGATCTAGTTGAGACTACTGATGTTTCGAAGTGTTACAAATTTTGGATCGGAACGAACTTACTTACAGGACCAGGGAGGTGTAAAAGGGAAATAAGCCGGTAATAAACAAAAATTTGGTTAAATTCAGAAAAACATTTATTTCATTGCAATAACTTGAAATACTTCTGTTAACATTCTTATACATTCAATTGTTTCAAAACATGGATGAAACTTTTCAATTTGTTTTAAAAATTTACAATAATACTTAAAGAGTTCTTGAAGAGCTTCTCGATTTAAGGTAGTCAAATATTTGTGAGAATAGCTTCGAAGAAGAGGTAAGTTATGTTTGATAGGAATCTCCTTATCATGTTCACAAAAATCACATTTACAATCCCAAAGATAGTTCCGTTGCCAAACTCTTTGTCGTTCGATTTTCGAGTCGGTTATATTGACACTGAAAATATATGGAATTAAAGTAAATATCGTTCAAAAATTTAAATCATAAAAATTACGTAAAATTTGATGTTAAATATCCGTTAACTGGAATTGTTTGTGTGGCAAATAAAATCATGTTTTTACCCTTTAAAATATGTCCAACATTTGAATTACACGAAGGATACAAAATGCCATATAAAGGATAAATTCCAGTGTAAAAACCCATGGAAAATAATGATGGCACAGTTGTTTTAAAATTTATTCGTTTTTGTGATATTTTTGTAAACAACCAATTATGAAGTAAAATATCGCCGAAAGATTTCTGAAGTTCATCGTCATATAAAATTCGTTCTTTTATATTCGTCCTAGTAAACAGGAATCTTTTTGCAAACACAACTTTCATTGAAGCTCGTAAAATTCCATTGTATTCCAATTTCTGTTTATCAAAATCGGAAGAATTTTGTAGTATTTTGTAAATATCCTTTTTATTTGGATTTTCCAATTCGAAAATAGAAGAATTACATTCTTTCTTATAAAATTCGAGAAATTCCTTTGGGTTCTTAAACATATTTATGGCAGTTAATGTCATTCGTACAATTACAGTTTTTTCACCAAACCAATCTGATAATAAATCTATTATTGGACATTCAAATTCATGACAATTTTTGTAGGCTTCGTTCATACATTCAAGATTGCAATACATCGCGTTTGCGCAATTCGGACAAGGAATTAATGTAAGACAATCTTTTTGGCCACAATTATCACAAGATATTGTTGCAGATTCTTTAGCTGAAAATGCGCAAAATGCATTATCAATCGCAATCACATCTCCAGGTGATAATTCTCGTTTTGTGTACATAGCTAAACCCAATCCGGGCACTTTCCTTGTATCAATCGAGTCAATTATAAATGAGAAATTTGGATTGGGATTATAACTTAATTCGATACCGCATCCACTTGTATCATTTATTTTCGGTGTTGTTGCAAGTTTCTGAAGACAATTTCTTTCACGTGTATCCAATTTATGTGCAAATCTTTCCGGATAATTAGAATTTCTGGCCAATTTAATATTTTCTAAACATGCTTCAAATTTCTCGTGATGATACAAAACGGCTGACCGATTTGCATAGCCAAGACTTAAATTTTCTGATTTTTGTGTCGCAAAACAAATACTTTTGTTGTAAAAATCATACGCCACAGGAAATAGTTTTTTCGAAAATAATTCATTGCCTTTCTTACGAAATTCCAATGAGATTTTATCATTTTTGGAAATTCCGCCGCTCAAATCTGAATCAATTCCAAATAATGAAAAAACATTATGTTTTAACAAAGCACTTTCTACATAATTAACGTCGAAACACAATTCCTTCGATGGAATTTTTATCAAATTTTTTAAAAATTCAAAATTACAATGCCAAAACTCATTTTCAAAATCTGCCATAATTTTAAAATCTTATATTCAGTACTTTAGAAGTTAGAACAATTTCTTTGTCAATTTTGAAGATAACAAATTAAATCACAAGATAAAATAACTAACCGCCGACTTTCAGATCACTCTCGCGAATGAAATTACGAATTGGATAGAACAAAGAACTTATCTGATGAACTGGGAGTGGTGTGATTAGTGTGGCCAACTCGTAAAACAAGAATTCCAGTTACAAATTTGTGGTTTTAGTATCTTCATGACATGATGGACAAATTTGCTTCGTTGTACATGGTGAACAATATTCAAATGAGAAGAATTTAAGACAATTTTATTGGTTATCTTTTAGCTTCCGGCGGTAATTTTTGATCGACAAAATATCCAATTTCTGGTATTTTACTCATTTTAAAACTACTTGAGTTTTATGTTACAAAATATAATTTCATAAAATGTAAGAAATCTTGTGTGAAGTATGCAAGTTTTTCGAATTATGATAGTTTAGCACTTTAGAAAAACGAAAGACGAAATTATACCAAGTTACTATAATTTTAGCACAGCTGGCAACACAGAAATTTCTTAAAATTCATTACCCACCTCTACTTACCATGGAACTCACATTATAAATATAAACAGGGAACTCCCCTCTATTCATGTTATCATTTTGCAAGTGGAATGTGAAAACTAACTTACTACGTTTACATGGCGAATTAAAAATTGGCCTGAGATCGACTTAAACGCAATCCGGATTTTTTAGCTTTAGCAGATTGATAAATTGACTTGAAATTGATGATTACAAAACAGGTTCACATAGGCAGCCTCTTGCAAACAAATTTTTATTTGTATGCCCTATGGTAGGTACTATCAGAGAGTATATTAGTTTTGTCACTAAGTATGTTAAGGGCAATCTCCACACAGCCGACATCCTATTCTGACGAGAAAAATCAGAAAACTAGAAAGAGATGGACTTTTGCAATTTTCGCTAGGATTGATCGAATAAAACATCTCAGTTTCCCCACAAAATTTAGAAAAATTGGTAGTGTCCGACGATATCGATAATTGATTTGTTCGCAATTCGCAGTTCGTGTTTCATGTGCAAAAGTTCTTTATGGCGTTTACATGGCGACTTGAGAATTAACTTGAAATCGACTTGTAGCTCATCTCGGGATTTTTAGCTTTACCAGATTGAAAGATCAATTTAAATCAACATCAATTTCATAGCCGCTAGCAAACAAAATTTTTATTTTTTAGGTTATGTTGTACCTATTTTCCTACTTCATTTTAAATTTTCAAGTCGATTGGAAGTCGATATGGGTTTACATGCAAATTTCAAGTTGACCAGAAAAATGTTTGTGATCTATCAATTTGATTTCAATACAATCTCTCAATCTGGTAAAGCTAAATACTGGAGGCAATCTCGACGGACGCGACGAACGCATGAATTGTCAAAAACGTTAGTGACGGTATAAATATTTTTGAGTAGACAAACTCGACGCCGTTGATGAAATTTATTATTTTTATTATTATTTGATATAATCATTCTGTGATAAATAAAAATAGTTTTTTGAGTAGTTTGAATTAATAAAAATCAAAAATACCGTTTTTAAACGGAGTTTTCACAAAATAATTCACACACATCAATTTAAAAATGACATTTCAACGCGTCAGTAATGTAAAAAGTTGAAGACAAATCAAGTTTATAACGTCTGAACCGTCGCGTCTACGTCAATTTATATGAAATTTATTTTAATTTGACATTTCAACGCGCTATTGCGTCCGTCGCGTTCGTCTACATTGCCTCCAGGGAAAAAGCCCGTATTGAGTTTCAAGTTGATCTCAAATAAATTTAAAAGTCGGCTTGTAAACGAAATTTATGTTAGCGATTTTCAGCAAAAACTTATAATGTAAAATGGGTCATAGATTTTCGAATTTCGAAACGCAGTTTTCTGACTTCTTACCTTCACATTTTGTAATTTCTAACCTTACACCGAGACAGAGATGTCATTTTCTTTTTGTTCAAAATAATTTTGAGAATATCAAAAATATAAAATTACGATTTTAATTGATATTGTACAATAATGATAAAAGTATGTCAGCACAATATCAAAGATTATTGAAATTATTGGAGAAGTGGCCAATTGATAAAACAAAATCCGGAAGGTATTTCATGATTTTTCCAATCAAAATTAAAAGAGACTTGATTTTATGAATATTTTGTTTTCTTTTTTTTGTTAGAGATCTTGGTGAACATCTTCAAAAGCAGGCTCAATCTATAGTAAATCCAGCAAATGTTACAATCGATATATCAAAGAAATTAAACATACAAATTGAATCTTTAGAAAGATTAGCAAATAACATTTACGGCAAAAGATTTGAACGTGTATCAACATCCACGGCAACCGGTTTAAATGCACAACAATGTAATCAAGTGTTGTCTTCTGAATTTTTAGAATATCTAAATGAAGATAGAAGTTTTTTTCGACGAAAGAAATAAACTCTAATAAACAATAATGTTGATAACAAATTTTAGAACTAAATTTAACAATAGCTTAATTAATATCGTGAAACTATTTACCACCAAAACAACATGTATTCCAACAGAACCACATATCCCAATATTATGTGATAAAGTTATCGAATATTTAGAACCAAATGATAATAAAATTTTTATTGATATGACATTTGGGGCAGGAGGTCATTCGAGAAAATTACTTGAAACATCAAAAAATATTAAAATCTATGCATTAGATCGTGATCCACTAGCATCAAAATTCACAAACAATTTATGTGCCGAATATCCGGAACAAGTTATTCAACTTGGTGGTAAATTTTCTGATTTACCTCGACTTTTGAAGACCTATAATATAAAACAGAATTCAATTGATGGAATACTCTTTGATTTCGGTTGTTCTTCTATGCAATTTGATAATCCAGATAGAGGATTTTCAATATCGAAAAATGGACCATTAGATATGCGTATGAATAAATATAATGACCAGGAAATAACTGCTGCTGAAGTTCTAGCGAAAATCGAAGAATATGATTTAGCAAGAATTTTAAGAATTTATGGTGAAGAAAAATCTGCTAAAAAAATTGCCAGAGCAATTATTGAGGCAAGATCACTATATAAAATAGAAACAACACAACAATTGGCCGATTTAGTTGTATCATGTACATCGGAAATGTTCCGAATGGATAAATTGCAGCGACCAGCACATTCGGCAACGAAAACTTTTCAAGCATTACGTATATTTCTTAATAATGAATTGAATGAAATCAATTATGGCATAATATTAGCTCAGAGATATTTAAAACTGGCCGGACGTTTGGTAACCATATCATTTCATTCATTAGAAGATACCATAGTCAAACGTCATATTAATGGAAATATTATTGAAGGTTTAGCGAATCCAGTGCCTTTAAAATATTGTGGACATGAATTTCTTCACGATAAAAAAACAATTACATCATTTGCCGAATCCAATTGGAAACAATTGCATAAACATGTAATAGTACCAGATGAAACGGAAATTGAATCAAATCCTAGAAGTAGATCTGCTAAATTTAGAGCAGCAATGAAAATAAAGTAGAATACATTTATTGGCTTTCGATAATAATAAAATAATTTGTTTTTTTAATTATTCATTCTGTTTTTAATTACACATTTAAAAACTATTTTCATACCCAGAGCACCGAGATAATAGTAAAGATTTCCAATGACGATTTGTGTTGGTTTTTCCTTGACTTGGTTTGGTATCGCATTTCAACAAAATCGGCCAAGGGGGAGCGAAGTTATTAAGCAAAAACCGAGGTGACCAGAAAATTTTATCGTTTTTTTGCTTATGGTTTATCGGATTTAATTTAAAAATTTGTGGAGCAATTTTATTTAAATTATTTACCTGGTTACAAGAAGCCTTTTGTATTGAATTTGATTGTCTAATGGCTATTAGAGGAAAAAGAGGAAGCTGCGACTTTGTCGAAACAGTCTAAAGAGTTTTCTGGCCTATTTGTACTAATTCCCTTTATAACACACTATTCTTAGACCAATAAATTGTAGTCATATCAATAAGATGGAATTCGTCCAACATCGATTTCTATGTTTTTCTTTATATGGAAAAAACCGTTGTTGGCGTATTCAATGACAATGGCTACAATTGCAGTCTCTAGAAAAGCGTTCACTAAATTCTTAATGAATATATTGTTGTGTCCCATATTTTAGACATAATTCACCTTAATTTTAAGATTGGTTTAAAATAGGTAGAATTATTTGAAATCCATTTCCCCGGACTGACTACAGGCAAGCGCTATATACCACAAGATTTCTACTTTTGCATCAGCAAGTGAATTGAAAAAAACTAGTACAATCCTAATATTTGGCTAATATATGATTTCTTGTATTAATTTGCCCTTTTAATCTCGATTTGAGCTTTTATTAAAATTATTGTTGTTGACTTCAACCTAAATTTTTGATCAAATATTCTCAATGGGATTTAACATTGGAGAGTGGGATCCAAACAGCAATTGAGATGTTGTCAGCTGTCCTCTTATTAGTGACTGTTTCCTATCTTGAACAACAAGACGCGTTATCTGAAGTAAGCTTTGAATCGGACAGTTGATTTCTGAATTACAATGGGAAAACGGGTGTAGTTCCGGAAACATTTTCTACAGGGATATAAATTTGAAGAACTAAACAAATACTTAAGAAAACAATAAATTCGTTAAATATTTTGTTATTTATTTTGTTTCATTATTTTTAACGATCGCCAAATGAATGTTTTATTTATAATTAATATTTTTAAATTATTTTTTTTCCTTCATTTTGTTTTTTACTTAATATTTCTAATTTTGTTTTAATTTTATATAATTTTTCTTTTCTTTTTTTTTTTTAGATATTTTTTACATTTATATTATTTATCTTCTTTTATAAATTTTTTATTTTAAATTATTTTTAATTTTAGTTTCATTAAAAAAATTAATACAAAATCTAATTTTTAATGCAATATTTTTTCTTGAATTTTTTTCTCAAAACTTTATACTTTTTTTTTTAGTTTTTCTTGAAAATTTTAAAAAAGCTGAATTTTTTAATTTATTAATTAATATTTATTTAATAATTATTTGCCTTTCGTTACTAATTTTGCCTTTTATTGTTTTCTTTTTTTTTCTTTTTAATTTTTGTGAATTTAAAATTGTTTGTAAAAATTTCATTTTCATCAAAAATGAGAAGTTTTTCTTTAAAAATAGGAACCACAAAAAGATAAAAATGCTCGTATTGGTTAAACAAAGTAAAATACTGCACTATTTATTCATCTTTTCTTTTAATTATGTACTCGAAGGATTTGAAACATTTCCGAAACTTAATCGATTAACACAACACATAATTTTTCTGCAATAGAAAAAAGATGAAATATTGTAGAAATAACACAACCAAACAATTACTTCACTGGCTGCCGTGTGTTGCCCGTTTTGAATATCAAATATTTCGTGTATGTTTAAGGATCGTTTCAATATTCGGTATATAAAGAGATCAACTAATCGATTTAAAAAGCCACTTCAATTTGGAACTTAAGCAAGTAAGCTTAGAAAGTGATTATTTAAGAGATTTTGAAAGTGATTGTTTCAAGTGAGCTTACATTAAATAATAGAAAAGCGAAGAACAGTTTCAATTATGAACCCGAAAATGCAATTCTAAATAAAAAGCCTATTTCAAAAGAGTAACTTTTTGATTTTTCTCATTCTAAACAGTTAGTTTATTAGTAATTATTAGAAATAGTGTTTTTCTGTTTTGTAATTAAATTGTGACAAATTAGGGCTAAATGTAAGTTCACGGATAATTTGCCCATGTCTTATTATTTAGCTTCAACTTTATTGTAATTTATTTTGCAGAGCGCTAACACTGAACTACCAGTATATTCGTAGATCCACTAATCTAGGAGTAATAGTTTAGATTTCATATATTTCCAATGATGGATTTGCCCATTGATTTTCCTGCTCATATTTTTTGTGTTAGTTATCAAAGGTTCAAGAGAAACACAAATTTCAATAAAACTTTAAAGTTTTAATATTCTGCCCTACTCTCTGTGCCTGACAATCACGAGTTTAGTTTTTCTTTTGTTAATTTCTTTAGCAGGTTCTTCTAAGTGAGTGAAAACTTCTTTGTAAGTTATCTAAGACATTTGCGTATGCCAGTTTATGCGTACTTTTGTATAGTTCATTTCGTTCCAATTCCAGATCGTCAGATGAAAGCAAATATTAAGTAGCATGCATGATAATGTATCTCCTTGCCTTACATCTCCTGACTTCGAAGAAATCGGATAGATCTTTTTGTATTTTTACGCACCGCTGTATCTTTTAACGATTTAAGAATCATTTCACAGTGAATCATTATTTTAAAATTTAAATTAATATTTTTCCGTTAAAAAACGTCACAATTAAAAATCACTGAAGATTTGTTTTTACTGTCTGGATTTTGTCTTGGTTTTCAAAATGTAAAATTTTTGTTTTTTTTATAATTTAGGTACTATTAATTGTCTGAGTTTTCTTGTTTGCGATCTGACTAATGTAGAAAAGAGGAATATTATTGCAGCAGAAAAATAAAGTTAGAAGAAAAAGGAAGTAAAATACCATCATTAACTTTCACTGACACTAGGCTAGAACTTTCAAGTTGTCCTAAATACTTTACTACACTAAATTGTTTTTTGTTTTGTGGATAGAATCTTGGAGATTATTACCAATTCGACCTATTCCATTTTTTAATGTCGGCCGCCTTCGAATGTAGAATCCTAACTAATATTAAGTAGATCAAATTAACAGGTTGGCTGTTCAACGTAGGTTTGTACGATTTGCATTATGTAACCCTCCATGACACTTTTCTACTGCCACCATACCTTGATAGATTAAATTTGATAGGTTTACAGTTCTTAGAAAGGCGGCCCCTAGTAGCGGATGTGGTTTTCGTGAATCAAATCCTGAATGGTGCCATTGCTTCCCCTTATCGCTGGACAAAATGCATCTTAACATTAATACACGATCCTTGAGGTCCGTGGAAACATTCAAAATTAATTATAAAACTGAATATGGTAGAAACGAACCGATTTCCCGAATGATGAGGTCGGCTAATGATAGCGCCAAGGTGTTTAATTTTTGGTTGAATAATTGAGCAAAAAACATTTGAAAGGCCTCCCTATACAAGGACTGTTGCTTGGAATTTAAAAGAATAAAAATAACGTTAGTTAGTTAGGGATATGTTCGCAAGAATTCTGGAATGAAGGGTATTTTACTAATTTTAATAAAATAAGTTTTCATAGCAGTTAATATAAAGTTTTAAATTTTGTAGAAAAAAAAACTAAAGGCAGTCTTTTGGTAAAAACAAAAAAAGAGTTTCTCAAGAAACTTCTCAATTTTTTGAAGAAAGTTTTAAATTTTTAGTTATTTTTTTATTTGTATTTATTTTTTTGAATAATATTTTGTATAATTTTTATTGTATAATTAATATTTGTATTTTATTAACAATAATTATAAAAAGAAAGTCTTTTAAATTGCATTTATTTATTATTAATATTTTTTTTTTCTTTTTGTAATTAATTTTACAATAAATTTACAGAAAAAAAACTTTTATTTTTAAATTTACAATTATTTAATTTATTTTTGTAAAAATGTTGTCTTTTTGTATGGCATTTGTAATTGTTTTAAGAAAAAAAAAAACCAAAAAAAGTACAATTTTTAATAAATTTTTGGAAGTATTTTTTTGAGTTCAAAATAAAATCCATAAAAAACTTATTTTCTACAAATTAGAAATTACTTTATGTCGGAAAAGTAAATTTTTCAGTCGACATGCGATCGGAATTTTCGATATTAAGACTTTAATCTCTTATCAGAAAACTTTGGCTACACCAATGTAACCAATGAATAAGAGTGCTTGCTGTAACTATCTTCATTCGTTGATAATCGCAATCAACTAGACTTTAATCAGTTTTCTAAAAATTCTGATTTTATACTCTGTCTTTTAAAAATAGACTCCTTCCTACATTTTTAGATTATTTTCGTCCTTCATCATTGAAGAGATCATCATATTTCCAGCCTTTTTCCAAATTATAGAAATTTGTGGCCTACATATTTATGCCCTATGGTAGGTAATACCAGAGGGTATATTAGTTTTGTCACTACATTTGTAAAACATCGAACAAATCATCATAGAAAGGTTTCAAGGGTTTGGCTATGTAGAGAATCAAAAGTTCTATCAACTTCTGCATGTCCATCCATCCGTCCGTCTGTATAGATAGGGCATCAAAAAATCGGCTATAGGCCGATTTTCACTTACTATATGCTTTTTCCTTATTTTTATCTTGATTTTAGTTTGGGATCGTTCATTTCCAAATTTGATGAAAATTTTATTCATTATTTTTTAATAAGACGGGTTCCGTGTCGTATGTAACCACTTCGAATGTTTAACAGCAATTTTTGAATTTCAAATAAATTAAATTTTCAAAAATTCGGGTTCATTGCCCTAACATGCATTTACAATTTTTAGTTTGTGTGCCTTAAGAATCTTGAAGTGGAATCGTGATTTGGCCTAAATCGTACCGAAAAACCGTAATAACAATGTCAAAGAATGAAAGGTAAGGTCGAGAGATGAGGAGGGCAAATTTTTGAAAATCCGCCATATAAAAGATTATTATACTATTAGGTTTTTTACATATGTCTTTATTATTTTAGGTAAGAAGTTCATATTTAATCCAATTTTCTAACAGGGTACTAGTAACTCCAACAAAATAGCTTAACCTCCTCTACAAACTTTATCGGATATTTAAGAAAAAAAGAGAAGAACAAACGGTATCTGCTTTAATGTAAGGACTTGCGTTCCTATCTACAATCGATAGTTATCTGCAGCATAATGAATCAAATTTCGGTCCCCTGTATTATTGTTTAAAATGCTATTTTGTAAGCTGACCAAATGCCCTTCTTTGAAAGGAGGATTGTCTTTTTTTTGTTGATTGCTCCTTCTCAAAAATTATCCCTTCTCTTCTACTCCTCTATTCAAAATTGTAGTCCTTGTCTCTTCCTCTTTGGTTCAGAATGCTTTATTTTCTTATTTTTAAAGTTTCTAAAAAAAAAATATTCATCTCTTTTTGCAGTTGATGAGAAATGGAATAATGGTGCTTATTATGGAATACGGCGTATCATCTGAGATTCCCTTAACTCATTCGATTCACTTTCATTTGAGTACAAAAATTTTAACTGCTTAGATTAGGAATTTTGAAAAAGCGCTTAGGATTGCTGGATGCAGCCAATGGCTGGATCCTGGATGCGTTGCTTGAATCAAACGAATGATAGCAATCTGTGCTAAACGTCAAATTAGTTTTATTTGAATAACTTTTAAAAGTATATATATATTTTTTGAAACGAAATAAGTGTTGAGATTACATACAAATTTAAAATAAAATTAAATAAAAATTGTATAGGAAAGTGAAAAAGTTTTATCAAACTCATTTTTAAAAAATTCAAATTAAAATTTAATAATGCTTTAGACAGATCTCTGATTTTAATTACAATAATTATTTTTTAATGATATTTCTGGATGACCCATGACACATCTTCTTTTTTTTCACAATGATCATTATTCTTGTCAAAATAGAATGTTTATTCATTTTGATTCAATAAAATTAATATTTTGAAATTGTTTTTAATAAATTTTAAGGAATTTTTAGAATAATAAACATTTTTCCTTCTTTTAAGTTTATGTTAAAGAAGAAAACATGTCAAAATCACATACAATTTTTAAAATGTTCAAATGTAGATAGCCCTGTAAACAGTGTGAAGCAACAATTTGGGACCTCTTCACAATTTCATTTGATAATTAAAACAATAATGATGCTTGAAATAGATACTTAAAATTGATCATTATTATATAAATAAAGGTCATTATCGAGTTTTAATGACCGATTGGGCAATAATGATCATTAAAATCGGAGATCTGTCTAGGATATAATCCAGAAACAATTTTCAATAATTCCTCTCAATTTATCCTTTACACAAATCATTTCTTAGCATGAACAACAACCTTAAATACGCTTTTTGAAATTGCAAAAAAATTTTATGCTAGAGTTTCACTAAGCGGTTAAATTTAGAATTGCATCCAGTTCCCTTGCTAGATTTAAGCGTTGTAAAGCGCTTAGAACTGCTGGATGCACTCATTGTATATAGTGCAATTGAAGCGCATTGACTTGAATTGATTTTGCGGCGCGTATTGGACTCAAGGCCTAAGATATACCCATTTTCTTCCTGTATAATAAATTTATTCGAATTTTCGGATTTTTGCCTAACTAATATTAATTATTTAGAAACGAAAATTTTTTTTTGTGTTTTTGTTTTTTTTTTTTATTATTAATTTTTAAATACAATTTGTTTATATAAAAAAAAAAAAAGAAATTGGGAAGTTTTCTGTTTTATTTTTTTAATTATATATTTTGTTTTCTTCATTTATTTTAGTTTTTTTTTTATTTTTAATTTTTATATAAATACTATTAATTAATTATTTAATTTATTTAAAAAGATAAACGTTTATAATTGTTAATAATCAATAATTTTATGGTAAATTTCACATAAAAAGTAAAAAATAATAAATTTTAAAATATATTTTTATTTATTTATAATATTTTTTGTTTTTTGTTTTTTTTTTAATATATTATTTTAAAAATAAAAAGAAATCACGTGTTCTTAATATTTAAATAATTAATTAATACATTATTTTAAGAGTAAAATTTTATATATATATATATTTTTTTCTTCTTTTTCAATGATTGGAACATGTTTGTTTGTTATTTAAAAAAGAAATTTTGATTTTGTTTCAGAATTGAAATTTATTTATTTGACAAAAATTTTCCTTAAAGTTCCTAAGACGTTATTATAACCCATTGATAACTAATAACTTTAGATTTGGTCTATTTCGTACCAGAAATAATCGATTATCATGTGCCGATATGGCTCACCATTGACTGTTACAGTCTGACCTTGTTCGTTTTCAAGAAAGTAAGGCCCAATCATACCGCCTGACCACAATGCGCACCAATCAGATACTTTTTGGCCATGTAATGGTGTCCTATGAATCTCATGATGATTTTCATCTCCCCGGCAATTTTGCTTATTAACACACACCCAGAGAGATGGAAATGTGCCTCATCAGAGAGATATTTAAACTTCAAATAATAAAGCACTAGAAATGTAAGAAAATTAATCCTCGGCTGAGAAATTATTGGACACCCTAGTACGTTTTTAGACCTCTCAAAAGTATCCCGTAAAAGAATTTTTACAGAATACGAGTTTTGAAAATATTTTGGAAATTATTTTAGAAATAATAAACATAAAATAACATAGAAAATAGCAGAATAGATCCAATTGTTAGAAAAACAGCTGATTGGTAGTGTGCGACGGTATCGTGTGTGATTATTGTGAGAGTTTGCACTATCAAATGAAGTGCCATATAAATCAGATAAACATGTTCATCTGTTTTTGAGGGGAATCATCTGCAGATCGAAAATCAGTTGGGGAAATGAGAAATGCAGAAGCCGACAAAATTTGTAGGATGATTGTTTTCTCCCTTTTTGTTTAACCAATCTTTGTATAGTGTTATCCCATACTTGTATCAGCAGTAGGATGTCGGCTGTGTGGAGATTGGCCTTAAAGGGCCCCGTAAACGATCAAATTTGCTTGAAAAACTTGTTTGTCAAACTTCACTTTTTCAGCGCAAACGATCAAATTGTTTGACAAACAAATTTATTAAATTTGCCCGTAATTTCTATTTTCGGAGATATTCGTGTCATACGATTTGGCATGCACAATGAGTAATACAAGCGACGACTGAGATCGTGTTTGACAAACACCGCCGCACACGATCAAATTGTTTGACAAACACGCATGTTTGACAAACAAATTTGATCGTTTACGGGGTACTTAAGTAATCACTTTCAGAATACATCCAATTTTGACGCATAACTAAAGATCAGAGAGAGCTCTGATCTTTAGTTCGAAATGATGTTGGAATAAAAAAAAAATTAAATTTAAAATTATTAATTTTTGCCAAATAAATAAATTTTCTTCTGAAAAGAAAATTATTTCTTTAATTATTTTTTTTTTGTTTTAGTTTTTTTTTATTTTCTTAATTGAATAAAATTTTGTAAAAATTCAAAATAAAAAAAACATTTTTTTGATTATAATAAAATCACTAAAAAGAATTTTTTTCTTAATTTAAAAAAATTATGGAATATTTGGAATACGAAAAATGGAAATATAATTTACAAAAATTTAATTATAAGAAAAGTATTTAGAAAAAAAAAAAATTAATTTCGAAATATTTGTGATAAAAAAAATAGGAAGCATTAAGAAAGGTTTTTAACAGGTCATTCAGGAGGAGTAATTAAAATTTAATCAGTATTTCTTATATTATACATGTATAAAACAGGAACAGGTATGTGGAGGAGCCTGTCTGAAGGAAAATGAGTTAGCAAAACATTTTTTGTGTGTATGCCCGGCTTTTTCAAAGAATGAGACTTGCTACACTGAGTAAGTGCACTCTAAGAAATGAAGGTTTTAACTAATCCGGACTAAACTACGGTGCTATTCTTCATTAGAAAGACTAACCGGTTCAGGAAAATTACCTAGCCTTTGAAACCCATTTAGGAGGGTGTGCACAATGGACTAGCAACTCTTACGTGCTAAGGCCCACAATTGTGTGGGCCCCTCCAATACAATACAATACGTTAGACATTACGAATAGAGATTTGTATGAGTTTTTATGATTAGTATACTTTTTCATTAATTATTTTGGTCTGTCCTTTTTTCAAAGTTTTGTAAAATTGGGAATCGCAATCCTGACATATTGAAATATTGCACACAAATAACCGATCGGGCAGTTAGAAATTGGTTTGCCAAATTCCGATCTGGAGATATGACTTTAAGTCCTTCCGACCTTGACGACAACCTTTTTAAGGCAATATTGGAGCAAAATCCATGTCAATCAACAATAGGTATAGCAGAATGGTTGAATACATCACAATTAATTGTTTACCGCCGCCTGTCAAAATTAGGGATAGTCAGCAAGTTGTATGGTGGAATTGTCGAGGTATAATCCATCACGAGGTGTTGAAATCAAATTTAATGATTACTGCGGATACATACATTCATTTAGCAGCTGCAAACAGTGAAAGAGAAACTCCATGGAAGCACTCCTGCACTTGTTAATCGCAAGAACGTCATTCTTTTACACGAAAATACGCGACCACATACAGCAAGGGTGACTCAAGAAAAAATTCTACTCGGACCCGAACCTTGCCCCGATAGACTTCACCTTTTCTGTTCCTTACAAAACTTTTTTAAATGGATAAACTTCAATTCTGAAGAGCAAGTCAGTCAGGCTGTCGAAAATTTCTTCCAGTCCAAACCAACCACATTTTACAAGGAAGGAATTGATAATTAATATAATTTTAAAGAGATAAGTACAGACTTGCAATTCTTTTTTATGCAACTTTATTTTGTGTAACGTTCAAACGATTTTACCGATTTCAGTGAAATTCGGAATCACAGGGGTTTATTGGATCAGGAATTATAAATTTAAAGCATGTGAAATTCGTAGGCTTTTCCCCTAATGGTAGTTTATGTTTCATATATGATATAAAGATCTACATATCCCGAATCACAGAGTAACATTCCTATTTAAAGATCGCCTCGAAAATGATCAGATATTAAAAACAGCTCTAAAAAAACATTTAAATATAATTTCGTGTTTTAAAAAAGGCAATTCAAATAATTTAATTCTTAAAAAAAGAAAAGAAAAGGTTTCCAAAATTTTTTGTTTCTTTAAATTTTGTTTTTAATTTAATATCTAATTTTTTTTGTTTTGTAATTTTTATATTTAATTTGATTATTTTTTTCTTTTTTTTCTTGCTTTTGTAATTTTCAATAATTTTTGTGTTTAATAATTTTATAATTTTTTTTTAGTTGGTTTTTAATTTTTCATAATTTTAATTTAAAAAAAAAACAATATTCTTTTCGTTTTTTTTTATATTTTTTGGAATAAACTACAACGTTTTGTATTTTTAATTTTTTTTTAAAAATTTATTTGCGCTTTTTTCTTAAGTCTTAATATTAAGAATTTTGTAAAAGTTTATCAATTTTTTTTCTTGTTTTTATTTTTAGTTATTTAAAAAAAGAAAATAAATTTTGTAAGAAGAAAGAAACTCTAGATTGGGTTTCTTTTTTTGTATAAATTAAAATAATTTTTAAAAAAAATTCTTTTTAATATTGTTTTGTACACGATAAAATAAAATTTAATTACATTTTGAAGGAATAAGTTCGAGACTAGTAATAGGGTCATTCCGAAAGGCTCTGACAATTGATTGTCACGCTTTCATACATTTCGTAGAGTAATTTATCGTGTAGAAGTGATAAATTTGGGCGGAGGCAGAGCTTATTGGGTTGTCACTTTCAAAGAATGTTTGAGGCAATGTTCTAACTAAATAGGTTTACTTCGAAGCCATCGCTGCTAATCACGGTCGCCTTATAGACAAAATTCCATTACTGTAGGGGTCAATCGTATAGTGGCGTATTTAAAAAATTCTAATAATTTAATTCTCAATAATTGAGGCATATATGAGTATTTTAAATTTTACATCTCTGTTTTAGGCAGTAACTCTATCCGCCTAACAAAAAATTGATTCGTAAAAGGTTCGTATTTGATTCACCTCGGCGATTAATATAAAGTACAGAAAGTTTATACTCATGCCGTATTAATTTGATTGAACTGTGAGTACATACAAACGCACTTAACTCAATGTAATTTTTGTTGCATTGCTCTAATTGGTCGATTTTTTACTTACTAATTTTCTACACTTTAGAAATTACGTACATTTCGACTTAATCCCATTTCACGATTCAACTCGAGTTTAGTGAGATTTATACAAGAGATACGACTTAAACTGTGATATTCAAAGAACATGAACAAATTATAATTATTCCTTGAAAAAAAAAATAGTGATTTTTAACTGTTATTTTTCACAGTTTGTTATTTTTGAAGTGAATACTTTTTATGACTCGGTACAGTAAATTTTTCATTTTGGAGAATAGGAGTGTAATGAAAAGTGAAACGCATCAATAATTCGGTCAATAACAGCCTGATTTTTATAAAACTTGCAATGTACATTCCGATAGACCAACTAAAAAGGTTGTGATTTCTGCCATCTTTAATATATACTAACAGGCTTATTCTGAGCCCAGTCATAATGGTCATAAAATTACGTCATTGCCATAACTTTTTTTAAAGACATATTTGTATTCTGACGCGTTCATAAAACTTACAACTGTCATAAAAAAAAATATAACAAGTTCTGACCGAAAATATTTTGCATCACAACGAAATTTTAGATGTTTTCTGAGTGATTTAATTGATAAATATGTAAAAATTTCCATCATTTTTTTAAACACACAAATAATTTTACACTTAAATAACAATTTTACACGTATACAAACATTTTAAACTGTTATAAATTCATATTTTCGACATAATTATGACTCGTTTTCTAGAATGCGAATTATCTCAAAAGTCATAATTTTAATCCTAATATTTGTAGTAACAAATTTGTTATGACTAAAAATTTGTCACAACGCCTTGGGGACCATATTTTGTTTCTCGATTCGATTGATCGAATCACCAAAAAGTGTTTCTCAAGTCTTTGTCGAGATAATAGAAATTTGGTATTTTACAATATCTAAACGAGAAACTAAATATGGGCCCAAAATAGGGCCCGTAAAATTCATATCTGAATGACAAAAGCAAATGTCATAAGTAAATAATTTATCGTGTACAGAAAACAAAGTTTGTTTTTGTTTTTAATTAATTTCTAAAAAAAAAACAAAAAAAATTTAATTTTTTATAAAATTTTATCTTTTTTAAATTTATACTAAAACTTGATTTGTTTTAAATTTATTTTTTTCTTTTTAATTATTTAACATTTCTAAAAAAAAAAGAACTTAAAAAGTAAAAGAAAATAAAAATAATTCATAAAAAATAAAAAATTAATATTAAATTAATTTAATTTCACTTAAATATAATTGCTTTCTTCTTTTTTGTTTTTTTTTTTTATTTTTCGGAGTAAATTTTTGTTTTTTTATTAATTTTTTAATTTATTTAAATACAAATTTTCTTTTAAATTTTTCTTTTTGTTTCTTTTTTTTTAATAATATTTTAGTTTTATTTTTAAATATTTATATTTATATATTTTTTATTCTTTTTATGTCGATTTTTTTTTCATATTTTATTTAAAAAAAAGAATTTAAATAGTGTTTTTTTTTCTTTTATAAATTTCTTATTTTGATTAACATTTATATTTATGAGAGTCTGTTTTTTTATTAATTTTTTTAATTTATTTAATTAAAAAAAAAAACTTAATTTTTTTTTATTTTATTTTAGCGTAAATATAATATTTTGTTTGTTTTTATAAATAAATAAAAATTTTTTTTTTACTGTGTGCTTTTTTTGACACTACCGAGATGTCTTTTTTTAATTATTTTAAATTTCTTTGTGTGAAAGCTATGCTCGCGCGCTCGTTACTCCAATTAGTTAGTTCTTCTTTAGTTTTAATGCATATTTTAAATTATTTATTCCTTTCATTTTTTTTGGTTACCTTACCTTCGATTAAATTCCGATTTAATAGCTAGAATGAAAATAATTATTTAAAAATTGAGCTTTTTTTCTTTGAAATTAAAAGTTAAGGAAACAAAATTTACCATCTATAATATCTTGTTTAGCTTTTTGTAATTCAACTCGCATTTCTCGTACAATTTCCGCTTTAAAACTATCCAAATCAGCTGAAAGTGCTAAAGATAAGCCCTCGCCATTGACTTGCTGTAAGAAGTTTGGTTTATAAATGATGAAAAAAAATTACATATATAAATTTGGGGGGGGGGGGGGGGAATCAGAAAAACATTTCTAATATGATCAATAGTTAACGGGTTTTCATGAAATTTACCCCGTCTATTCTGAGCGTAGTCATAACAAGTTATGACTGTCATAAGTTTTTTTTTAAAGACTATTTGGTATTCTGACTCAGTCATAACTAATAACTGTCATAAAAAAATATAAGTTCTGACCGAAAATATTTTACATCATAATGGAATTTTATATGTGTGATTCAATTGATAAATATGGAGTACACCCAACTGTTTTTTTACACGGTAGATACGTTCTTTAGAAATCCGTGTAAAAAAAAAATCGTGGAAAAAAATACATACCACATATGGTAAATTTGGGGATATGTTCCACAACTTTAAAAAATTGTGTAAGATGAAAAAACAATAAATATTTTCCCAAAAACCGCTACTCGATAACAAGCGTGCACGTTTATTACGGACTGGACTAAAAATACTATCATCAGTAGATATGTCTAACACAACTGTCCTTCCTTACCTTCCTAAACAATTCAAAATTATTATGGGTAATTAAACAAAGGCTGTGTTTTATTCAAAAAATTTTTCTTTGAAAAAAAATTCAACTTTTTCGATCATTTTTTAAATAAATTATGCGTAAATTAAAAAAATACTAGCAAATTCTCAAAAATCTTTATTGAATGATATTAAAAAATCATTTTTGTCACGAATTTATGAAAGTGATTCTGACATTTAAATTCACAATATAAAGGAAACGATGACTGCGCCATCTCTTGCAATTTTAGGTAACTTAGGTAACTAAAATCAATCGGGGTCTCAGGCGCTGAACCCGATAAATATTTGGGTTATGTTGTTGTTGCTTTTACATGTTATGAAGCAGACCTTGACGCTGACCCCGATATATAAAGCACAGCTAAAGTTATAGACATTTTTCCGTTTTAAGAAAACTCTAGCAAGTTTTCAAGCAAAACTCCAGCAGAAGCTAGACGTCGGGTGAAGGCAACTGAGTGTAGATTGCAGAATTCACTTTTGCACGTACCTTACTTAAAAAATCTTAAAATCAGCATAGTGCATTTGACTGATCTCATTAATTTTTACAGAAATAGATAGGTAACAAAATTTCGCTTAATCTGTTTGGAGTTAATTTTCAGTAGGAATTATAATTTAGGAGCTAGGGTGCGGCTTGTTTACTTATGTATATCGGGGGTTACGGTATTTCCCCAATCGTATTTTGTTGCTGTATACATAAGTTTCTCTAAGACACTGTCAAAATTAGAATTAAAAAAGTTTTTTTTGGGATTCGTGCTAGAACAAAAAATTCGTATAAAAAAAGAGTATTTTTTCTTATTGGTGTTATTTAAAAATCGTGTAACAAAAGGCCGTGTAGAAAAAGAGTTGGGTGTATTTCAATATTTCATAAAATGTCCGTTATAAGATTTTTTTAAAGATTCAATGTGAAACTTCTATAGCGATGAATTAAGGTAACGAAACCGACATAAAAAAAAAGATAGTTAGGAGAGAAAAAAGCAAATAATTAACAATTGAAAAATTTCTTTTTCGACCCGAAGATGAAATCGAAATTGATATAAATATCATAAAAATATCAATAATATTTACCTTAAGTATAGTTTCTTCACTGGCGCTACCAAACCGTTTTCGCATAGGACGTGGTGATTCGCTACCACTATTCGCATTACCAGTTCCTGTTGAATTGGAATTATTACTTGATCCTGCTCCCAATTTATGTGGTAAAGTATTCGATTTTTCCCATGGTCGTTGTCTTGCATTTTGATTATCTTCACCCGGTTCAGGCTAAAATATGAGTCTAGTTATAGAAAAATCGAAATTTTTAGAATAGCTCTGAAGTTTACTTCTTTTTTCTCTGCTTGTGCTCTTCTTCTTGCCAATGTTTTCGCCATTTCATCCATCATTGAGGCCATTCCTTTTGAACTACGTCCAATTGTACCATAATTGCCGCTACCACCGCTGGAAGTACTGCTACCACTATTCTCAGCTGGTGGAGGTGTAGTCTAAAAATATTTTATGTGATTCGATACAAAAAAATAAAAACAAATGATTAGGCAATTTTTATTTACCTTATTGTTTCTCTTAAGTCTAGCGTTTTGAAGTTGTGCTGCAAGTGAACTAACGTCCATACCACCGCCGTCGTCTTTTTTCGAAGCTAAACCACCGATTGGTGGAGGTGGTGGAGGCGGCGGAGCTCCTGCCCCACCAACACTCATTGCCATTGCCGGTGGTGCGGGTGGTTGCATTGGAGGAGCTGGTGGTTGTGGTGGACCAGTAAAATTTGGACCGCCAAATGCTGGCGGTGGTGGCGGAGCTTGTGGTGCGGGGCGACCAATTGAACCAGTCGGTAGAATAGGAACATTTGGAGCACTACTAACAAGACCAACATTTATCATTGATGGCATCATTGGTGGTGCCACTGGAATCTGTCCATATTGGGGATCATTACTTGTCGATAATGTCCCATTTACTTGAACATAACCTGGTTGTTGCTGTTGTGTTGGAGGAGGCTGCTGCTGCTGCAGTAAGGGAGGCTGTTGCTGTGTCTGTTGTTGTTGACTGGAATAAACTACACTATTCGAACTGGCTGATGATGGAATTCCTTGGGCTGTTGATGCGACATAGATTGGACCATTTTGATGTGGTGGAGGTTGTGGTGCTTGCTGTTGTTGTTGTAACTGCTGATTTAGGCTTTGATTAGAACTAGATGACACATAAATTGGCTGCTGATACTACAAGAAGCGGTGTAAAATAATAGCAACGAAAAATAAAATAAAAATAAAATTAGCAAAGTGTAATGAAAAAAATTAAAAAATAAAAAATAAACAATATTGATGAATAAAATAAAATAAATGAGTGTGCTTGAAAGCTTCATTCGTGGTGCTGATTTTTTACCTGATTACAATATGCATTATTGGCTGATTGCGAGGCGTAGACCGGATGATGTTGTTGATTCACTGATTGTGGCGGATGATATTGAGATTGTGGTTGGACTGGCGGTTGTGGCGGTGGTTGCATTACCATAGCAGCTGCAGCACTTCCTCCTCCAGTTTGTGCATACATTTGTTGTGGTGGCATTGACATTGGTGGTGGTTGCGGTGCAGGAGGAGCACTAAAATAAAAGAAAGGTTTCGATTTATTTTCTGAACTTGCAATTTATAATTTCTTAAGAAATCTATTCAATGTCCACAATAAAGTTATGGAATCGTTGAGTGATGAATGATTCAACACACAGAATTAATTTCGAGCCAAAAATTGACGGGCAATTAACGAATTCGGATTTGGTGCAATAACGTGTGATAAGCACGAGTTGTTTAATTCACAATATTCTAGTCGAAGTCGATAAATTCTAACGATCGAACATTATACAATTTCCAAATAAAAATCACCAGTAACTGTTTGACTAGTTGGAACGAATTCTTTGTAGATGATGCGCTTTTGCTATCAAATAGACTTGATTTTTGATAGAACTTCTAGCACGGTCCACTACCGTTTGTCTGCCCTCTTTGACTTTGATAAAGAATTATAATCATTAACTTTTTGCATCATCTTGTACGTTTCTATGGCTGTTGTGCCAAGTTTTGCTTGAAATTTAATAACCCAGATTTTTGTTTCATAATTTTATTTCAACGAGTAAATTTTTTAAATAACCAACAAGAGACGAGATATTGGAGAAGTCTCGGAATTTTAATGTAATACCATGTATAATATTGGAAATGGTGCTATTTTATTGATAACGCAAGGAATTTATGGAGATTTATGTGCCTTTCTAGCAATTCTATGTTCTAAGTTCAAATCAAAATGATAGAATTAAATAAGAAAGACGAATGCTATAATAATAAATTTAATTCTTGTACACTTGAAAACACGAAATCAATTTAATCTCAAAATATTTACTCACGTATGTAGAACGCACAAAAAATTTAGTAAACTAATATTTTAACACTGAGAGATTCACAATTAATATGTGATGAACACTGTTGTCACTGATTTGTTATTTCCACTCATGACCTGTCCATACTACGTGTTCACAAAATATTAAAATCATCCCCACTTAAACCTGTCTCCTATAATAATAATTGCTAAATTTCTAATTACTTGCGAAATTTTGTAAACCTTTTAGATTGAAATTACTGAAATATGACTAAACTATTGTAATGTTCATTACCATAATATTGTCTGACGACATTTTCGACCTAATGTCTTTGAAAGATATAATGTACTTTCCCTGACCCAACAACTACAAGTTTAGTAGATTGAACTACATTGATAATGGTTGTTCTCTTCTGGAAAGCATATCATATCCAAAAATCCTAATATTTCAGGTATCTAATCCTACAAACTGTTTAAAATATATAATCTTATTTTAAAAGTCTTTCATTTAAGGGGCAACATCTACCTAGACTGCTGAAAATAGACATATTTAACTCAAAGACAGGTGACAAGATTTGGCGTTAATGGTTTTCGAGATTCAATATGGTTCTCAGACTCGCTACGCTCAGAATTCTATAAATTCATCAATTCTACAGATGCCGATGTGAAATTTTCAGGACATATTCTCTTAAAACTTGGATCTTTCGGGAAGTGTCAAAATATAAAAATTGATTTAATTTTTTTTTATGTAGCCTCTTACATATTCATCCATTTCAATTTTTCTATTACCTGCTTGTACGATGATGTCCCTGCGGTGTCGGTGGACTTTGTGGAATATTTTGAATATTTTGTGAAGTTGGTGTTTGGGCATTTGGTGTGACTTGTCCACTAATTTGTTGTTGCTGTTGTAATATTGTTGCTTCTTCTCTAGTCATTGTTCTATATCCCATATCTTCATCATATCCATTACTATTTGTTGGTGGTGGTGGTATTGATTGTTGTATAACACGACCACTTAGTACCTAAAAACCAAGAACATTCATTAATACTAAATAATAATAATAAAAAAAAAAAATAATAATAACCTCTAACGCATGCATCATTGCTCGTGCAAATGCTTCGGCATCTTGTTGACTTGAAAAATTCAAACCGTATACAAATTTTGAATCTCTCCATTGATGAAATGTTGCTGTTGCTTGATTATATTTTAATCCTTTTAATATTGAACAATTGATGACAACCTCATGATCATGAAGTTTACGTCCAACAACACGAAATGTATTATTCTGTTGATGATGATATATTTGAACTTTACTAAGGCCAGATGATGTACCAGATGGTACCCATTTTTTTTGGGTATCATCATATACCATCACTGATGCCCGAGCTCCTATTATACTTTGTTCACTGGAAAAATTGAAAGAAGAAAATATATATGTAGATATAAAAAAAATAATATTTAAAAATGGATTAATAATATAAAATTATTTAAATTTTATTTACTTAAATTTCTTAAATATAAAAATGTTAGAATTGAAAGCAAATTTTTGTCACTAAATCCTCTGCAAAGTCTGTGAATAGATCTTTTAATGCATTTATCCAATTCCAATATAGTTTATATGATAGAAAATTGACAATAAAATTTGGATAATAAAACGATAAACAATGAAAATGAAATTGGTGAATCAAATCTTATCGACATTGTTTCTTAAATTGAAGATCATAAAATTGCGTCCATAGAAAAGGATTTACAAATAATCAAATTGTATCGATTTTTTGAATTATTTAGAAGAAAAGTCTGATTTACATTTAAGAAACTGTTCAATACTCAATTTAAGGTTTTAAAACAATAAATTAAATGTGAAAAGTTTCGATAAATGGAAATACGTATATACCCAAGTAAAAGAAAATATTATTGTATTGTATATGGATTTGCGGATTTGTAAAAATCGATATAACTTTTGATTATTTTTTCTGGTAGTACCTACTATAGGGCATAAAAAGACAAATGAATAATTATTAAACTCTAAGGTTGAAGCTGCATAAAAGGATAAATACAATATTAGGTTTATTTGTCTTATTTTGTAAAAAAGAATTTCAAGATTAGATACGTTTGGGGAAAATATCATAAAAGGGAATACCAAGTTACGATTGAGTCTTGATTGATAGCTCGTACGTAATTAGAAGTTTAACATACAGCTGATTAGATTTAGAGCTAAATTTGTATCAAGAACAAAAATCATCTACTCAGAATGGGTGTCTAGTCTTCAACTGGCATTTATGTAGCATCAACAACATTTCGTTTTTAATTGAGTATCTCCTTAATCAGTTTCCCCTAATGAATCCCATATTACAAATTCGAAATGAAAGAAAACAAAGAAATCTACGCAATTCTAAAAATTTTTTTTGAGATAATTATTGCAATTATTGTAGCCGTCAATATTGAGCATCTGTCTATCAGCAAGGCCATGTTGCATCAGAATAAATGGTAATCGGATGGAGCATTGTCTGGTGAATACAGCGGGTGGGGTAGCATTTCCCAGCCAAGAGCTGGAACCGATGTTTAACAACATGTGGTCCAGCGATATCATGCTGTCAAATCACTTTATCTACGTGTCTACAATCCCATTTTGCTCGCTTTTCTTTCAAACCGCAATACAATTCGATAAGTTGTTGTTTATAACGTTCAGCAGTGACCGTTTCACCCCTTACCAAAAGTTCATGATATACCACACCCTGTTGGCTCCACCAAATGCAGAGCAAGATCTTATTTTCATGGCTTTGCAGTCGATGTTGACAGTTAGCCGGGATCGCGCCAAGATATTTTGTGTTTGGGATTGGCATAAAGAATCCATTTCTCATCACCAGTAACAATTCAATGCAAAAATGATTTTCTTTTGAACTTTTTAAGCAATATTTCGCACATGGCCAAACGCCTTCCAATGTTTTGTCAGTTCATATGGCATCCACTTTCCTTCCTTTTCAATCTTTCCCACTCTTACGTTTGGAAATCCTCATCTGACTAACGCCTTCCGAGTTGTTTTTGTGTTTAACATGAATCTTCGTCCAATCACTCCTGCAATTCTTCGTCTTTTAAACTTCTTTGGCGGTTTCCATACTCTTTATCGACCACATCAGATTTGCCATTTTTGAATCGTCTACAAACCAAAATTCACAAGTTGAAATTGATGGAGCATGTTCGCCATAAGCCTTTGCCAACCACCGATGCGCGCTAGCTGCATTGTGCTTCAAGTTAAACCAAAGTAAAATTTCACGACAATGCTGTTTTTCTTTCTCTTAACCTTCCATTTTCAATCGAATAAAAAACAATGTTATTTACAATTGAATGTCAAATGACTTACTGATCATGAATGAAAGAATATATTCTTTCATTCATGCTTACTGATTATTTCAGCTTATCGAAAGCTTGCTCAAACACAATAGCTGTCATTTAAAAAAAAAATTTCATGATTAATGAATCTCTTAGAAACCATTTAAGCCATAGTTTACCTCCTAATACAAATTAAAAAGCGCAATGCAAAGTTGTATCCAATTACATATTTGGCCTGGCAATAAATAAATTTATCCATGACTATCTAGTTCACAAAAGTTAAGTTTATTCAAAGATTAATGAAGACTCATAATGAGATTAAATTATATATTTTGGACGGAAAACCGCCTATCTTGATTATATTCTTTGATTTTGAGTGTGTCATATTTTTACCTAAGTATTAACCTTATGCGGAAAATTCTGTTATTTTCCATACATTTTTTGTTCATTTAAATTATCTAATACGCCTTTATTTATTAACTTTCACAAAAAAAAAAAACCAATACATTTTCTTCAATAATTTAAAGTCCATTTTCACGTTGTTTGATTGGAAAAAGGGTTTTTCTTCCGTAACAGTAGAGTAATAGAACTGTTTTTGTAAACAGTAAAGTATTAAAAGGAACACATTAATTATCAGGTTTACTTTAGTTTTAATGGAAATAGTTTGTTCGATTCCGGAACAATATATTAAAAGATTGGATAATGAAAAAAGTTCTGACACTAATGTTTATTGGCATTGTGGCAATTATATTGGAAAAAGAATTTAATTGCTTCTAATACAAATTCATAGAAATTATTTTTGACAATACAAGAAATATTTAAAAGCTTTCAATTAGACAAAGCCATTATGAAGTCATTTACAATAAATTCTAAAATCACAAATTGGACTTTTTTGATATTGATTTCGACTTTGTGGGTCACATAATGTGCGTTTTATATCACGATAACTAATTTTTGTCAGCTCAAATTTAATTAATAGTTAAGTTTGTAACTTTTTAGTAATCAGCCTTATTCTGAGTTTCACGTCACATAAAATTTCACTTCCTTTATTTTAAGTTTCATTTTTCCCAAAATGAAATTTGCTCTCCAAAATTGCATATTAAAAACCCAAACGAAATATTAATACAGTGAACTTTTTAAAAAATAAAACAGAAAACAATAAATGAGTCCAAGCTATTGCAATAATAATAATAATAATACGGTTCAAATCGAGCTTGAAGGAAGAAATTAAAACATTTTGATAGGATATTAGGAATTATATAGGAGGTTTCTCAGTTCATACTTATTGAGGCAAAAGTCAAAAACTTGTGCATTGAGATTTACCACCCGCAACATTCGGAAAACCGGTTAATTCTTCCCGTAGTCTGTCCGGTGGAAACTGATTTTAAACAAAACAACGGATCTCAACGAACGAATTTAGGTGCATTTTGTTTAAAATATAGGAAGCACTAATGGCACCCAAATTTGATGAACGAAGATCGCATCTGCCACTGCTTACCGCTTTTCCAGAAAATGTAAACTTAAAAATTTTAGCCTATCACTATAAGGCGGCAGCAATGAAGGTTCGTCCCAAGGTAGGCTGCGTAAAGCAAAACGTAAAAATCTACATTGGACAGATTCCAGTATGTTGACGTGAACTTTGTGGTTGTGTGACCAGACTTGACTGGCATATTCCCTAATAGGTCTGACAAAAGCGATATAAAGGGCTTTAGTAACATGCGGGTAGGAAAACTCCTAAACACAATATTACAAAGGAATGTCATCATTTTTTTAATCGAAATTAAATGAACCATCATTTCCAAATTACATGAGACTCAAAATTTCACCAACATTGAGAATATCATGAAATTTTTTCCAACGGAGTTCCGAAATTAAATGTAATCAGATTTCATCAATGAAGTGAAATTCAGAAGAAGGCTGAGTATTTGAAGAGGAAGAATTTAGAGTAACTAATAACTGGGAACTATCGATTAATTTTGAAAGAGAAAATTGTTTATTTTGACAGACATTTTGAAAATAATACTAAAAATATAATAAATATTGAATGTACTTTCAAATTTCGCAGATTCAAGTTAGTGTTACTATGTACTTGGTTTATATGATACTAATTTAGAGACAGAGACAATGCCAGCAAATATTAATATCCCTCTAATAACAAAGTCCTCTTACCAAAGAATCATTGGTGTACCTAAATAAAGTCTTCTGCAGGAAACAGAATGACGGATTCACGGTTATTGGTTTTCCGTTGTGTTCTGTATATATTTAAAATCTTAATGCGTCGTGAATCCGTCATTCTGCTTGAACCTTTATTCAGTTATCCAATGCATTCTTTACATATTTTTGGAAATCTAAATATCATATGATACTTGAATGATTCATAAAACTAAAAAATCCACTAGAAATCAAAAGAAAAAAAAAACTTCAAAGAATTTCTAAAATACCATTTCCAATAAGTATTCCAACTATTTCTTAATAGTTTATAATCGATCTCATCATCATCATCATTATTATTATCATCAAATTCTGTTCTATAAAAATCTGTCATCTTAAAATTTTTTAAATTAGAACCAACTGAAGAAGACGACGACGACGACATAGAACAAATCTGAAGATTTGATGTTGAAGTTTCATTCAAAATTGCAGCAGCATTTGATGATGTCGATGTTGATGGTGAAGAAAATGAAGAAACAACAGAAGATAATAATTCCAATTCTGGTATAGAATAGTAAAGATGCTCATTTGTTGATGTACGATGAACAGAAAATGTTGATGGTTCTTTTGAAGTGGATCTGTTATGATGGTTATGATGATGATTATGTCGTTTTGTTATAGTTCTTGGTTTTGCATACAATTCTAAATTGTTTTCCATTTCATATTGTTTGAATTGTTGCTGTTCCTCTTGGCGGTGGTGTTGTTCATCATCATATTGTTCATAAGAATGATTTTTATGAGGATAATAATCAGTATGAAAAGAATTATAACTTTTTTGATATTCAACTCCAACTTTAACTTCAATTCCAACATTATCTAGTTCATGTTGTTGTTTTTCTTTTTCACTTCCAGTATATAAATTCATGATTTTTTTTTTCTTTTTAAATTTAAAAACACAATTTAACAACTAATATTTAAGAATAAAGAAAAAAAATTAAATTCCAATCACTTTTAAAACAAAACAACTTTCGCGGACTGTTTTCTAAAGACTAGAAAATATTCGTGATAACAAGAAAAAAAATGCCAGAAAAGTTCTGGCAGTTCACACAATTTAGAGAGACTATGGCTGCAATATTGATATGAAATTGTTCAATGGGGGGCGGGTGTAAATAATCTTTTAAAAATAATGACAAAAAAAAAATCATATTATAATTACCCAAAAAAGGGAACATAAAAACCAGACATTTTCATTTTTGGTGTGCGGAGACTCAAGAATTCCATTTCCATATTTTTCTTTATCTCCGGAATTTATTTTCCCATTGTTTTGCTGATTATGTTAGTTTTTGGTGTCATTTTAAAGTAAGAAAAATAAGCTTAGTTTTTAAATAGCTGCAAGTTTTTCATATTTCTGTTGTTTTTTTTGTTTTTGGATCCATTTTTTATAATTATTGCGCAAATTGCGATTGTATTCAAATGATTTTTATAAAAATTATTCTTTTTTTTTGTTTTTTGAATAGAATAGAGTATGATGAACCGAGCGGGTACAATGGAAAAATGGAAACGAAAGAAGAGAAATTGTGATATAGAAAAAGCAAAATGCAATGCAATAAAATACACTCGGGTCTTTTTTTCTGTCATACATAAGTTCCAAAGAAAACAACATATAAAACGAAAATTCAGGAAAATAAGATCCTAACCAATTCCCTCCAAAAACTAAAAGAAACGGATTACAAATTGATAAGGAAATCATTTTCATCACTAGAAGAAGATTGTCCGCACATTAGATCTGCATAGTAAATTAACAGATTGGAGTCTGTTCAACGTAGGTTCGTACGATTTGCATTACGTAACCTTCCGTGGAATGACCCCTTTCGATTGTCTCCATATCTTTAGAGATTAAATTAGATAGGTTTACAGTCCTTAGAAAGGCGGCACCTAGTAGTCAATGTGGTGTTCGTGAGTCTAAACCTAAATGGTACTATTGACTTCCTCTTTTTGCTGGACAAAATTCATCTTAATATTAATACATGGTCCTTGAGGTCCGTGGAAATATTCAAAATTAGTCATCATAAAACTGAGTATGGTAGAAATAAACCAATTTCCCGAATGCTGAGGTCGGCTAATAAAAACGGCAAGGTGTTTGATTTTTGTTTAAGCAAACGATATTTGAAAGACCTCCTATACAAGGACTGTTGCTTGCATTAAGCAATGTTAAGAAGAAAAAAAATCCAATGGTTATTCACAAAAAGAATTAGCATCAATTTTATTCTCATTCTTTCTGTTGATTTTTTTCCTCTGACAATGTAATCAATGATTAAGCTTTGTGCTAATGATTTTACTAATTCTTTAAATAATTCACGATATCCAGACATACAATTCATCAGTTCACGTTAAAATTTGAAGACCCTTTCAGAATTGATAATATAAATTCGAAAAAGCAAGAAAATAATTTTCCAATTTATTGGAAACTTTCACACCGTATAAAAAAGATACGCTTGAAAAAAAAAGACCTGAGTGTATTAAAAAATTATGGCATTTTTCTTTTATTTTGGATGAAAACACAGAAAAAAAATCGCATTTCAAATAATAAATATTATTTCCTGTCGTGTTTTTTTATATAGACCAAAATAAGAATGAAAAATGGGTCGCATTTTTAGGCAATTTCATTTGAAATGGAAGCACTATTCAGATAGTGTTGACCATTAGAACAGGAATTACTTTTTCAAATTCGTAATTCAGATTTTTTCTGGACTAATTTTAGTTTTTATGTATAAAAAAATTTCCCTTGAATAATTCAATTGAAATGAATTTTTAGACGGTTTTTTTTTGTTTACACATATTCTATTTTATAGCATACAAATTTGGATCTTCGGAAAATCGATTTACACAACTGCTAAAAATATAAATTACAAAATTTTTCAATAAAACAAATTTAAATTAAAAAAAAAAAAAATAAAACTTCAGGAAATAATAAACGAAAAACTTTTTCCCTGAATTACAAACTTTTGCAAACAATAATACAATTGAATTGTAATTTAAAGTTTCGTAAAGATTGTGTATGGATGGTCTTCTTTGAGTGTAAAATCAAAGAAATCATGAAGGGAACTCGACTGCCAGGCAACAGGTTTAACCAACTAAGCCAACGAGAATACTTGACAAACTTCTTTCTAAACTAAACCATACAAATGCCATTTATTTGCTTACAACGCCTACTATTGATAAAATATAATACGCATGCGAGGTACACGCAAACTTTGCTGACTACGTGTCTTTTGACAGTGGTAGATATAAAGTAGGGAATCTAAATTTTCGACTTTTTTACGAATCGATTAATCAAGTAGTTTTATATTTTAATACACGGGTAGAAATACAAGACCATCTAACGTTTCCATTTTCAACTGATTGCATTCCATAGTTAGGAAGTTAGGAGCTACTGAGAATACTTTCTTTCACTAGCTGCTCAGGTAAGTTCAATGATAAGCAAAGCCTGGAACAATTTTTCTATATAAAATCCCACTTTTCCGCGATTTACCTTCAATCAATTTTAATTCCTTATCTAATGCTGAGATTCCCCCCAGTTATGGAACAGTCATAAGAAACTGTATTATTTTTCTGCAGTTAATTCAAAGCAGATACTTCATGTTCTGAATTTGATTTTTCTTCGATGTTTTCATGTGGATTTTTAGCGATATAAAAGAACATTTCGTAAAGTCTCTTTTCCTAAATATTTTACTAAATTTTATGTACCAAGTTCTATTGAAATTGGTTGAACCATTTTTGAGCTGGAACAAACATTCAATAAGCGGTGGAGAACAATATATCTAAGAACTAAAAATGTATTATAAGTAGAGGCAAAACAATTCTCCAAATGAACTTAGCATTTTTGGTTTTTGTGGTACAAAATACTGCAAATGTAATCGTTGAGTACAATAGTTATGCAATTACTGTGTCATCTAATAATCGAAAAATCAATGAAATTTCTAAGCAATCGGGTAAATTCGGTTCTCGAGGTAAACACAATTTTTCCAATAGAATAAATAAGGTAAGAAAAATGATTTTCTTGTTTGAAATCTCAAAATTCTTCTTATTTTGTCTTTTATAAACTAAAATCAATTAAAACAGACCTCAAACCCTTTTCTCTAAAAATATGTATATTCATCTCGAAATTATGAAAATAAATACACACACAATCTCGAAATTAATATTGAAATCATAAATTTTCAATAAACAAGATGAAAATCCAATTTAATGCTTTTTCATTTGGAAAATCATTTTAGTTGAAAACTATATGAAAATCAATTAGAGAATGGGCTTAGAATAATTTTATTTAAAAGACGTCAATAATGATCATCATTATTATGACATCATTAGAAAAAGTTGTTGAATTAAAATTCTAAATTTTTATCAGTCAATTAGAATTCATTCAAGCGTCGTCGTTGAAACCACAAACATTTATTATTGATTAATTTTTGTGATATTTTGAAAGGGGTTCTCTTTTTATTAGTAACGCTAAATCAATCAGTTCAGAAAATAGTTCACCCAAGATTTCTGATATACAATTTTTCACTTTGACAATTTTATTTGTTCTCAACAAATCCTAAAAAATTGGATTAAATAGTAGATGGGTTAAACGGGTTAAATAATTTCAAAATTTATTCAAGTTTAATTGATTTTCTTTTAAAAGGAATTGAGTTTGTTTTTTTGTTTTTCTAATTTTCAATTATTTTAAAGAATTTATAATATTTTGTAGAAAATGTTCAAAGTAAAAGTTTCCAATAAGAAAGTTCTTTAAAAAAAAAAAAACAAAAAAGAAAGTATAAAAGCTTTTTTTTCAAAAGAAAAACAAAAAATAAATTGATTTATTATTTAAGTTTAGAACAGAATCCGGTTTAAAATTGAGTTTCTACAAGAAAAACAAAGTTTTCTTGTCTTTGTGTCTTTGACCTGCGAGAATTTATCTTATCTCAATATTGAAAAGTTTCCCGAATATCTATAAAATACACTGCCAATGCATATACTGGAAGAACTGGTGAGACTTATGCTGGAGTATCCCAATCGAATTATTTAAAATAATATACCATAGAAAGGACTATGGGAGAAGCGAACCAGTTAACCGAATGTTACCCTTCTCCTCAGATCGATACTTAAATCAATAAGGATCTATTCTTCATAAAAACCAACAAGTTCTTCAAATTTCAATTGAATCGAATAACACATTTAAAAGAAATCAATTAAATTATATTTTGACATAGCCACAGAGATGAACGGACATTTTCCAAAAATAAGCTTTTGGAATTCATGGGACCTCAAAACGTTGAGATCCATCAAAATTTGGAGGTCTCATTTTTTTCTATCAATAAACTTTATTCCCATTCTAAGGAAAGAAACCAATAAATATCCAAATTGGCGAAGTTCGGTAGGAAGGAATTGAATACACTAACGATTTTCTTGTTGATCAATACACATTTACTTTATCCTTTGTAAAAAAAAAAAAAAAAAACAAAGAATTAAGTTAGAAAATTTTATACTTTGACAAATATTCCACGTTATTCACCCAAAGTAATCACAAACCAGAAGTTTAATCAAAACAAAGGATCTTTCCTGTCTTCTTAAATCCCAAGTAAATTCGGATTTGAAAATGGGAATACAACCATCGAAAAAGAAATTATAGGATTTATCAGTTTTCTTAAGGAGTAGACAAGCTAAAGAATTTATAAATTCTTATAAATGTACTCAATACAGTTTAAGATTTAAATCTAGATATTTTCACAACTTCGAAAAATTTGATTGAACGATACGGATTCATCAGTCTATTGCCACAAATCTGAAAATCCCTATGCAAACATATTGCACTATAAATGGGGATTGACCCATGATATTCCTTTGTAAAGAAATTCTGGATCATTTTAGAAATACGATTAATAATAACACAAAACAAATAAATTACACCAATTCTTGATTTTTTTTAAATAAAAAAAATAATACTATGTTCTAGAATTCACAACCTAAACAATCACTTGACATTTTGACAATCGTGATGTGTCTTTAAGGATTTGGAAAGATTGCCTGCGTTAGAATATGAGAATCGAGATATTTTCATAATCTTCTAGAAGGATTTCCATGCATATAAATATCGAAATGGAAACAGCAGTGAAAACAGTTCAATGCGAACATTAAAAGTGATTAGATCAAAGATATTGCGAAATCTTTATACAATATCAAAGCGATTGAAATAGTTTCATTAAAACACTCAGAGAGATTAAAACAAATAATAAAGCTTAGTTAATGAGTGATTTTATTGGAAATACTGTTTTTCTATTATAGTAAATACTAATATTATAAAGAGGAAAGGTTTGTATTTTTGTATGGATGTTTGTAACGAATAAACTCAAATACTGGACCGATTTCAAAACTTCTTTCACCATTAGAATGCTACATTATCCCTGAGTAACATAGGCGATATTTATTACTAGAAAAAATCAGGGATCCCTACTAAAACTTAAATAATATAATCTATAGAAATATTATAAAGAGGAAAGATTTGTTCCGCATTCATCTGTACCCAATGATCCTCACATTCATGTCTGTCGCTTCTAATATTTTCTGTAGTCTAACTTCATGCACAAAGACCTTTCTAATGTTTATTAAAATAAATGTCCACCCGTGCGAAGCCGGGACGGGCCGCTAGTAGTAAATATTGTGATTCCATTTCGAATTCATTTAAATTATCAATTAACATATTTATTTCGAATTTATAGGAAAAAATTATTAAATATTTAACCAAAAATGTTTGCTTACAATTTTTTGGGGAAAAAAAAAAGTTTTTCAACATAAATCTCAAAAACACAACTCTCCCTTTTTGGGTTTCGATTTTGTCACAACAAAAAAAAGAAGCTCATGTGTCAAATGAAAACTTTTTCCTTTTCTTGTCAAGTTCAAGCGTATTTTTCCCATTGAAAAAGTTCTTTCAAAAATTTTCTAATGTGAAAAACTTTTGCAGAAAAAAAAAAACAATTTCGTGGGTGTTCATTTCGCAAACGAAATTTGTTGTGGGTTTTTTTTTCTTGTTGGTGAATTTTTTGTTTTTATATAATCAAATCTGACACCGAAAATGTTCTCTCCACTAATGTCAACAGCAATTTCTATATGATGCTCCACATTTGATGAAAAGCCAAATTTATCACGGTAAAAAGCTTTGAAAGTGAATAAATTGAAAATGATACCACAAAAAAAAAAATTGGTTTAAAAGAATAACCACAAATTTAATTTTCACCTGAAATCCTTTTTATTACAGTTGAAGGGTTTTTGTTGAAGTAAAAAAGGAAAAATAAACAAAAAATACAAAAGAAAATAACTTTAACAGAAGAGGCTCTTTTTTTGTTTTTGTAAATATGTCAATAAAAGGATAAATTCTGAAAGGCTGCTTCTGTTCGTTCATGAAGTAAAAGTACATAGGCGTACATAATTTTTATCTTCATAACTCATAACTATATAAGTGGACCACTATTACCATTTGATCAATTCTATTATTCATAAACTTAATTAAATAATGAGAGAACGTTTTAATGATGGACACACGATTGTTGATTGTAGCTTTCATACATTTTGCAAGGCAATTTGTCGATTAAAAGTGATAAATTTGAGGCGATAGTTAGGGAACTGTCAATTGCAAACAATGTTTAGGCGGAATTCTAAGTAATAGACTTAAAGGAGCAACATATATAAAAAAAAAAAAATAGAACAAAAAAAAAGATATGGCCGCTTGTAGTTAATGAAACTTTTTACGAAACGTTATGTGGTCGACACTGAAATACTTCATCTAAAGTTAAAAAACTAAACGTGTTTTTTAAATCTAGAATGGTCCTTGACAATCGCGGATTTTTAGAATAGAAGGTAGAAGAAATGACTTTGTCATAAATCTTGGTATTCGTGCGTAACCCTTAGCCAAGTCAGAGTGCTCTCTTTCATTGTGTCGATTAGTATGTTGAATTGGGCAGTATTTGTAGAATTTTTATTTCCACTCCTAATTTAAAGAATACATTTCGTTATTTTATATTTAAAAATACATATACCAAACTCTTTACGAATATTTTCAACCATCAGGCTTTATGACACTTGCACCAAACGCAACGAAACTAAAGTGAGTAGTTTAAACTTAAAAATTAGATTCCGACGAATCACAAAACAACAAATATCGAATAGAATCAAATGCGTTGGTACGCGTTGTTCTCGGGTGAAGTTAAATGAAACGTCGCACATTCAAGAACAGCTAAAATTGAGTATCAAGTACCGCTCGAGTAAATATCGAATAAACTAACGTAACGCCGTATCTGAGAGCAGGGGTGATTATATATAGCCTCCTAAAGTTTAAAGTATGATTTTCGAACGCTCGGATTTGGTTTGCTGATCTACAGATTCAAATTCAGAACATATTCTTAAAACTCGAAGTTTTCAGAAAGTATAACCAAAAATCGTATACATACGACTACTACAGGATCTTTGGGATAACATTCTATAAAAATCGATTCCATTTTTTTCCAGATAAATCTAACCCCTTAAGTAGAAGTAAATTTTGAATAGATTCTAGTGATATAAGCTATCTTAAATTCTATGTAAACCTTTCATTATTTTCCTAGAAATCCTTGAAAATTCAATTTATCGCCACCAATGAAAAAAATTCTCAAATTTACTTCATAATGAAATAGTGAAGTAGTTCAGTTGAAAGAATCTTTTTGAAGAGATCATTGAACCCCCCAATCTCCATCCAAGCTCTAAGGCTTTTTCGTTGACTTCTTCATAATATTAGATTTGATATCATATCCTCAAGCATATTCTATTCATTTAGCATTCCTTTCTATAAAAACCCATCTTAAGAACGTATTTTCGTGTTGTATATATTGTATTTTTTCTTTGCTTCAGTAGAATGAGTAAAATGAGTGAAAGGTTATCCAATGAGAAAACAAAAGTCACCGTAGTACTTAGTTGCCGGAGTAATTATTTGAAATATGTATATATGACATGTTGATAGCTTTTAGGAATATAATGTAGTATCGACCCTATCTCATCAGGATTATTATGATACGTGGGAATATTAAGCTTATGTTGAAAATAATCAGGGATCGTGACACATACAAAAGGAATGAATTTTATTACTAGGTTATTTCTTAGAAAAAAAAGAGTTAAAAGGTAAACCAAAAAAAAAACAACCCAATGACTTGAAAAGTAAGGTGGTAACTAAAAGATTGGGTCGTGCTGATTACTTTTATTCTCTCACTTTAATGCGGGTGTCTGATGAACATTGGAAACAACATTGTCCAATTACAATATTAGGTTAACTGTTGTGTTCCTATATTGTACATATTTTAGTTTAATCATGTTTGATTGCATTAATGAATGTGTGGTAGATTAATTATTTGGAATTTAGTGCATAATACACACCCTTGCGGCGGTGCTATTTTTAATTGCATAAATACATATACATATGTACATTTATAGAAGGGATTAAATTGGTTCACATTAAACTAGAATAAATTAAACTAACTTTTATGATGATCAGATGTTTTTATTTTTTGAAATATCCCTTTTGGGAACAAATTGATGACAATTTCTTATCATTAAAATTTAGGGTTTGGAAATAATACGAATATACCAAGTCCTGTAGGAGAGAGAGAACAACTTCTTTCTGGGGTTTGGTTTCTTTAGGCATTTTTAATTAGTTGTTTATTCGAAGGATATACGATTTAAATGAAAATACCTTTTTAACAGTGTTGACATACCGCAAAAAATAGTAACGGTATTCATTTTGTTCGAGCGAAAACCGATTTTTGTTACGTTTTCGAATATGTAATGAAAGTTGTTTCGTTCCGTTCAATTAACTTCGTGCGAACCAAAATGATGACGTTACAATAATGTTATGCCAAAGTACATATTGCGTTCTAGGCCTATATAAAAATTTTGTTCGTTCTACACATTCATCGGTAATTTGAGGGTAATTTCGAACTTTATTTCTACCTCATCATAAATCGCGATATCAGGGTTTATTTGGATGAAAAATTTCCCAAACATATAGACTGGAAGAAGAATCGTACGATTTTTGTATACTCAATGTTCTCCAGATCTAATGTTATTGAATTTTTTTAATGGGGATTAAGGAGATACAGCGAAAATAAATAAGAATAAGAATTTGACAGTTTGGCGTCAATTTTATGCTTTATAAATTATTTTTTGTGATTTAAAAGTTATTTTAAAAAATTGAGAATCGTTTAGGAAACAAATTATCAAAAAAAACCGAATCGTTGAGTCATATTTCATGACAAAAATATTTGCAATTCAACTGTCAAAATTTCCGTACGGAATGTACTAATTGATTTGTGTTGCTTCCACATAACGAAACGGAAATCAGCGAAAGGTTGACTATGAACATTATCATCGCAATATACGACTTATGAAGATTAGTACATTTCTATAAGATCGGCTATGCTTGGCTATTCCCATTATAATTTTGATTTTATGTGTATACATTTTTTTTTTAAACTGTCATAAATACTAATAAAATACTATTTTACGTTAGAGTATAACTAATTCATTACTGGCCAAAATTAATTATGTCGCAAATAGAATTACTTCCTTATTTCAGATATGCAAACAAGCTATATTGCAAAACCACTATTGAAACTTCTATACGTATGTCCAAATCACGTTACATTCTAAAAGTCTGGTAATACGTATGTAAGTTATCCTAACTGCAAATTATGAAGAAAATATGTAAGCAAAGTTTGAAAATCGTATCATTTCATACAAAAAAACCGAATTTTGTTCGGCAGCTACCCGAAGTTGTAATCGGATTCAATTGATTTGGACACAACTGTTCTTTCATTGAAAAAGTGTCCAAATTTCATTGAAATCGGTCCACAAATAATGTTACAATACCCTGTAATGTAAAAACAGAAAAAACCGAACTTTTGTTTGGCGGCTACCCGAAGTTTTAGTCCGATCAAATCGAAATTCTGATAGAATGGTTCTCATGAGGAAAAAACTGCTCTTAACAATTTTCATGGAAATTGCTTCAAAAATACGGCCGCAATCTTGTACACGACAGACGGACAGACATACATTAAATGAAAATGATTGCAAACAATTGAGAATCTTATAAAACGTGGAGATTTGCAAAAAAAAAAATGTTTTCGATCATGATTCCAGTAACTTATATATTCCGTATAGAAGTTAAAAATGGTATTCATACCTGTAAAAATTACTAGCTCAAACTTCCGTAATTAATGTCTTTCAAATTTAGTCAATATAAATACGTTTTCAGGAATTCTTTTTTAAAAAATTAAAACAAAAAAATACGCCTAAAGTTTCAAATTCTTTTTCATAAAATGTCCTGAATAAACAAAGTACTTACATTTTAAAGACTTGTATTTTTAAAGAATGAGAAAATAAGTTGTCTTTTTCCAAAATATTGCTCAAAAATTTCTTTAATAAAAAAAAACAAATCCGGAACAAACAGGAACATTATT